>CAWUFW010000670.1:1200000-1800000 GCA_963921515.1 Calotriton arnoldi
AAGACTGTATCAAAGGCTGCACTTAAAACTAGCAGAATAAGTGCAGTAGAATTGCTGTGGTCGAGAATTTCTTTCAATTCTTTGATGATCACAAGTAGTGCCGTTTCCATGCTGCTGCCTGGCCAGAAACCCGCTTGGATAGGATGTAGGATCCCATGAAACTCCAGGAATGAAGAGATGTGTTTGTTAACAAACTTCTCCAACAAATTACTAAGACCTGGGAATAAGGAGATTGGCCTATGATTTTCTGCCAACATAGGTTCTAAGGAGGGCTTTTTTTACTAAAGGCCTAACAATCGCGTGTTTCAAGCATCTGGGACGCAGCCGCTCCCCAGTGAGTGGTTAAGGATATTCTTCAATGTTGGGAAGATTGCATTTTGACCTTTTGACAGAACGTCAAGAGGAACCAGATCAAGCGGGGACTCGGATTTTACTGTTTTTATAAGCTCTTCAATATCTTCCGTAGACACCAGCGGGAAGGAAGATAATTTCTCTTTTGCCAAACCCACCCGCGGGGTCTTATCGACCGCCATGTTGGATTCTGGAATCCCTTTCAACGTAGAACAAATGCTGTTGAACTTCCCAAGAAAATAGCTGGCTAACATATTACGAGACTTGAAGACGGACAGGTCAATTTCAGAAAAGAGTTGACTATCTAATAAAACTCCTTAGATGAATTAGGAGTCTTTTCGATCTTGGAGTTAAAATAGGAAATCTGTGCGGCTTTCAGGGCATATTGATATTTGTTTGTTGCTTTTTTATAATTCAGTGTGCTTGTAGCATCATAGCTTTCCAATCTTTTCCATCCTTTTTTTTAATTCAACTTGTTTTGCAGAAAACCAGGTGTGGCTGCATATTTTTGTGCAGTCTCATAGGTATAAGTTTGCCCAATGAATCCTTTATCCATTCATTAAAGTTTGGATTCATGTCAAATATCTCTCCATTCATATCTGGAGTAGAATTGAACAATGTGGTTTCCCAGCTAGCTTTGTTAAATGATGACCAACAGCGGCTAAATCTGGACTGATGGGCGGGTAAGCTTTTCTTTCCTGCTTTTGGAAGGTAAAAATAAACAATATAATGGTTAGACCAGCAGACAGGGAGAGGATCATCTGTTCTCCCTTTTGGAATGTTAGCAAAATGGGATCTAAAAGGTGACCTTTTTTATGAGTGGGAGATGTTATCATTTGAGTTAGTTGAATAGCGGACAGAACATGGAGTAAAGAATTTTATAAAGCGCAAACATGTCCCTGGGGTATCAGAGCACCGTACAAGCATTCAGGTAGACAAATATAGGACAAATCACTCACAGAAATCTTGAGGTCAAGCCTGCAATCAAACAAAAGACCAAAAAACAAAGTAAATACATAACCTAATTGAAGCTGTATAAGTGCCGTTGTTATAGCACTGTCAATATTTAAATTGCTATAGTACTGTCGGTTAAGGAACAAATTTGTTTATCAGAAGGGACTCCACCTCTTTCTTGAAGGAGACGGTTGAAGGGTTTAGCCAAATCTCTGAAGGTACAGAGTTCCAAATTCGGGGTGCTGCTCCAGTGACTAAGCGGTTGTCGGTTTTCTTCTTTTTGAAATTCGTTTCAGTAACAGAGAGCAGGAGCTTCTTGAAGTTTTACTGCCCCCCAAGAGCTAGAGTTTCTGGGCGAGGTACACTGGGATATTGTGGAGAAGTGCTTTGTGTGTCATACAGACTATTTTTAGCTGAATCTGCACCTCATATGGTAGCCAGTTTAAAGATTTAAGGGAAGGAGTGATGTGGTCCCATTTTCTAGATCCTGTGATGAGTCCAGCTGCTGCGTTTAGTGAAGCCCTAAGTGGTGCAGTCTTGGTTTTGGCTATCCGTGTGAAAGTTGTGCTCCCATATTTCAGCCTAGAGATTACAAGGGCTTGAACTGCCATCTTGAAGTCAGTTGGGGGGAGAAAAGCTTCATCTGTTTTAGGTAGTTCAATTGGAAGAGAGCCCCTTTAGTCGTAGCGTTTAGGTGGGCCTGCATTTTTACATTTTTATCTAGGGTGATACCTAGGAATTTTTTAGAGTCTATAACAGAGGGAGACCAGTTTGCGCAGTAAGGTATTTGATCCATTTTGTGGGCGGAGGAGTGCTCTTAGGTGGAGAAATTAGTAGAAATTCTGTTTGTTGTGCTTTTAATTAGGGTCAGCCAGTGTTGGGTCTTCAACAAGGTGTCACTAAGTGTTTTGACATCTTCTGGAGAGGATATTTTCATGTAGAGTTGAGAATCGTTTTTGTACATGTGATATGAGATGTTAGAGAGCTTAAAGATTTCAGACAATGTTCCATGTACAGAGTGAAGAGTGGGGGAAAGAGTGGAACCTTGAGGAACCACTATCATCACTAGGGTCAGATTGGACAGGTCCTGATTTACCTTGAATCTTTGCGATCTGTTGTGAAGAAAAGATGAGAACCAGTTTAACACCGTTCAAGAGACTCAACCTGACTTCTAATAGAGGAAGCAGGTAGTCGTGTTTCACCGTGTCAATAGTGATGAGAGATCAAGCAGTATTAGCAGCATGATTCATTATGGTAGAGAGTCTGCAAGGCCACGTCCGATACGTAGAGTATAGCTGCTTCCATATTTTTATCTTGTCTGAACCTGGATCGTTAAGTATCTAGAAGGTTGACCTGTTTGATATGTTGGCTCAGTTCAATATGAACACATTTCTCTAGGAGCTTCGCTAGTAGGGTAATATTGAAATCAGTTGGAAGTTGTTAGGGTCAGAGTGATCAGTGTTTTGTTTTGGTGGAATAGGAGAAACTTGAGCAGTTTTAAGGCAGTTTGGAATGAAGCCTTGCATTAGTTAAGCTTTCACTATCTTGGTCTGTAGAGGAAGTAGGAGTTGATTCATCTCTTTATGAAGTCTTGAATGGAGAGGGTCATTGTAATGTGTAGAAGGTTTAAAAAAAACATTGAACGTTACTGTAGTGTCAATTGAACCAATAAATACGTCTTCAGTACTCCAAGTCCTGCTACTAAACTAATGTTCATCGATCAATATCCACCCCCACAATAACCTTATTCTTTAAATTGTTCTTATTTGATGAAAGTAATTCAGTCCATAATTACACTGAGATTGATATAGTTCTCTGACATGAAAGATGTTAACCTTTTACAAAATTCAGAGGGCGCCCATGATTTGATCTGCTCTCTAATGAACTTCAAGAGTCACCTAGCCAGTGGCCTAACAATCACTAAGGCAGAAGCAAGCCATATTCAGCGTTTTAACATCCTACATTCTCTTTATCGCTCAAATTGTTCAGTGTTGAACAATTTGCATATCAAACAACAAACCTGTATTCACCACATGCAGAGTGTACAGTAGGACCTATTGTACCTGTTATTAGGTACTAAGTTGTCAAATATTCCAATTCCCAGATTCTTGTTCCTAACAGAGTGAGGTAAAGAGTTATTTTCAATCCACCCAAACAGATAACTCTACATACAAATGATATCGCTGAAAAATAGGCATGGATCCCACAATGTTTACACTCTGGTAACACCCAGAAACTTCCATTCTTCTTTCCTAACATTGCTGTCTCAATTTTTATATTAGAATGTTGCCAGGTTTGCACAGCTAATTGAAGATGGTTTAGCTAGGTTTTCAGCTTAATTCATTATTTAACTCCAGGAGATCTGGGTGTTTGAAGACTTAAATTTGATTAACCTCGTAGTGTTTTCAATTCTGGTAAAACAATCAACATAATGTCATGCAAAACATGGGCTCACTATTGTAATTGGAATGTCTCTTTATTGCCGGTTATAAAAGATATATAGAATTATAGATGGGTAACAGTGAATTACAGGGATGTTTTTCATCAAGAGGTTCTGAGTGACATCAAATAGACAACGAGAGCAAAGCTTGAGTTGTCTATGATGTCACTTAGAATCCCAGGTGAAAAACATGCCTGTAATTCGCTTTTTACCTTTCTATAATTTTATGTTATGTTTATCCCCTAAAATCATCTGCCCCTGCTTTCAACTGCGGTGCAGGGGAAGAGGCGTAATACGGAAGCCATACATAATATGGCCTCTCCTCCCTGACTCAAATGTGCAAAATAAATACCTTACTTGCCATTCTAAGCAGCCCCCACCATTTTCTCTGCTTTCCTTTCCCCTTCTGCAGCTGTGTTTTCTGAAGGCCTATATGAAGTAGCAACAGTGGGTAATGAGTTTTGTTATCAATTGTTGCTACGTCAGAGCAGGCAGTAACAGTATTTAGAAGCTGAGATAAACGAGTGACATCAAATAGACAACAACAGTAAAGTTTGGTTTGTCTACGATGTCACAGAGAACCTGAGTAATGTACAAATTACTAAATTTCATCTGTCACAGTCAACCGGTTTTGAATAGACATAACTCAGATGTCTGCAAGTATCTTGCTGGGGACACACACTCGTCTTTAGGTATATGAAACAGCAGAAATCAATGTGGAAAAAGTTATGAGATACTGCCATTGCACTGAGAAGCATTTTTAATATGCTAATCTGCTCGCATTTGGGGCATGTGTCCCTCACTCATCAGTCATAAAGTGAATTAAAAAATCTAGCCCAGTGGGGGAAGATGACTGAAAGCCTCATCTAGATTTACTTCACACTACATCTAATGCTGCAGTAGTTAGTAGTCCTAAAACAAGAAAACATTTTGAAGATTACATGCCTCTACTAGCTACAACATCAGTAAATCAAATTTTGCTGTCGCTAGTGGTGGTAAGATAAGAAAAAAACATTTTGTACACCATATGCCTCCACCAACCAAAACATTGTTGGTCGAGCAACTGAAAGGATGCCCTAAGCTATCTAAAGCCCATTGGCAGCTCCTCCGCTATGGCGGAGGAGCATTGCCCCACTGCCTTTGAGGAGTGTAAAGGAAAGGAAATATAAAATGATAATAAATTTGAGTTATTATCATTTTTTGTTTTTTTTACTGGCTGGCGGGTGGGTGGGCAGTATATGGGTGGGCAGGCCACTCCGTTCATGGAGCAGGGCAGGGGAGGAATGGTTTGCTTCTCGGGCCACCCAAACCAGTCAGGCGCACTTTCCCCGTTCTCCATGCAGGCTGCATTACAGCCTGCATGGAGAACAAGTCCAGGCCCCCATTCCCTGGTTGAGCGTAGAACCAGGATGCTCAAAACCAATCACGCTTACCAATCACAACGCTGGATTGCAGCATTGTGATTGGTCAGGGGAGTCTGGCTGTTCTTCCTGGCTTCCTGACCCATGAGGAGAGCAGGAGTAAGGAGCAGAGACGCGGGACCCAGCGGCAAGGTAAGTGCATATATTTTATTTTTCCCATTTCGCAACCCTGCGCCCCCCTTCAACCTTCCCCCGCCCCAACACCCGAGAGTCATGCCGGCCTCCACTGCTAAAGCCAAAGGCTTGGATGGCATATTGGTTATGATCTACAGGATCAATCTTGAACACCGGGCTGAATAACTTTTTTATCATATCTAACCACTGCCTGAAGGCCGATGCCATTTCTCTAACTTGGCGAGGCAGCATGATCTTGCCTAAATACAAAACAAGCATTGGCAAAGCTAATCGGTATCACCTATGCAAAAGCTGTTTGCCAATATGTTTTAACCATGTTGAACACCATCATGGCTGCTGTTCAGCAAGGCAAAAAATTAGTGGGGTAAAGGAGAGTGGAGTGTCATGTCGTAAACTGGAGTAGAGTGGAGTTTTATGGAGCGGCGTAGAGTAATGTTGAGTGGCTTGGAGTGAAGTGGGGTGTCTTGGCGTGGAGTGGTGTAGTGTGTTAAGGAGTGGAGTGAAGTGCACTGTCATGGAGTGGTGTGGAGTGGTGTAGAGTGTTGTGGAGGGAGTAGAGTGCCGTAGAGTGGAAGGGCATAGAGTTGAGTTGAGTAGAGTGTCAGAGTGGAGTAGCATAGAGTGGAGTGGTGTAGAGCAGAGTGGAGTTTCATAGAGGATGTTGTATAGAGTGCAGTAAAGTGTTGTAGAGTGGAGTGGCATATAGTGGAGGAGAGTTGAATGGCAGAGCGGGGAGTAGAGTGTTGTAGAGTCGAGTGACAGAGTATAGTGGAGTGGCACGGAGTGGCAGAGTAGAGTAGTGTGTTGTAGAATACAGTAGATTATAGTGGCATAGAGGGAGTTGCGTAGAGTGCTGCAGAGTGGATAGAGTGGAGTAGTGTTGCAGAGTGGCATAGAGTAGAGTAGAATGTTGTAGAGTGGAGTGACAGAGTGGAGTAAAGTTTAATGGAGTAGAACGTCAGAGTGGAGTATCTTAGAGTGTAGTGTCACTGAGTGGAGCTAAGTCTCCTAGAGTGAAGTGGCATAAACTACAGCGGTGCAGAGTAGACTGGCGTAGAGTGCATTGGTTTTGAGTAGAGTGGTGTAGAGTGCATTTGAATAGAGTGCAGTGGTTTTGAGTAGAGTGGCGTTGAGCGCAGTGGCATAGAGTAGAGTGTTGCAGAGATGAGTGATGTAGAGTGGAATGGTGCAGTGCAGAGTGTAGTGGCGCTGTGGTGTAGAATGGATTGTTTTACAGTAGAGTGAGGTGTAGAGTACAGTGGTGTGGAGTGCAGTGGTGCAGAATAGATTAGAGTTGAGTGATGCAGAGTGTAGTGGCATAGAGTGCATTGGCGTAGAGTGCAGTAGAGAGGCGTTGAGTAGGGTGGTGAGAGTACAGTGGCAAAGAGTACAGTGGCAAAGAGTGCTGTGGCAAAGAGTGCTGTGGCATAGAGTGCTGTCACATAGAGTGCAGTGGCATAGAGTGCAGTAACACAGAATAAAGTGGTGCAGAGTAGAATGGTGCAGAGGGCAGTGGCGTAGAGTACAGTGGTGCAGAGTAAATAGAATGGCGTAGAGTGCAGTGATGTACAGTACAATGGTGTAGAGTGGCGTAGTGTGCAGTGGCGTAGACTGCAGTGGTGCTGAGAAGAGCAGCACTGAGTTCAGAGGCGGAGAGTGCAGTCTTGCAGAGTAGAGTGTTGGCGAGTGCAGTGGTGCAGAGTAGAGTGGCGCAGAGTAGAGTGCAGTGATTCAGAGCAGAATAGAGTGTCGTAGCGTGCAGTGGCATATACTGCAGTGGCATAAAGTGTTGCAGAGTATAGTGGCGTAGAGTGCAGTGGTGCAAAGCAGATTGGCTTAGAGTGCAGTGGTGTAGAGTGCTGTGGTGCAGAGCAGAGAGCAGTGGTGCAGAGTAAAGTGGAGTGGAGTGGCGCAGAGTGGAGTGGCGCAGAGTGGAATAGCGCAGAGTAGAGTGGCATAGAGTATATTGTTTAAAAGTACAGTGGTGCACAGTTGAGAACTGTGGCATAGAGTGCAGATTAGAGTGACGTGGAATGGCATACAGTGGAGTGGTAGAGAGTAGAGTGCATTGGCATACAGTGCAGTGTTACAGAGTAGAATGGCATACAGTAGAGTGGTGTAGAGTGCAGTAGGGAATAGTGCAGTGTGCACAGAAGAGCAGTATGGGGCAGTGTACATTGGCATAGAGTAGAGTGGTGTGGAGTTCAGTGATAGAGAGCGCAGTCTTGCAGAGTAGAGTGTCGTAGAGAGCAGTGGCGTAGAGTGGCGAAGACTAGAGTGCAGTAGCATAGACTGCAGTTATTCAGAGCAGAATACAGTGGTGTAGCGTGCAGTGGCCTATACTGCAGTGGCATAAAGTGTTGCAGAGCAGCGTATAGTGGGGTAGAGTGAAGAGTAGATTGGTTTAGAGTGCAGTGGTGTAGAGTGCTTTGGCCTAGAGTGCAGTGGTGCAGAGTGCTTTACCATAGAGTGCAGTGGTGCAGAGTAGAGCGCAATGGTACAGAGTAGAGTGGCGTTGTGGAGAGTAGAGTGGAGCAGAGTGGTGGAGAGTAGATTGTTGTAAAGTAGAGTGGGGCACGGCAGAGTAGAGTGGCGTAGAGTAGAGTGGCATAAGGTGCAGAGTAGATTAGAGCGGCGTAGAGTGGAATGCCGTAGAGTGGAGTGGTACAGAGTAGAGGGTATTGGCGTAGAGTGCAGAGTTGCAGAGTAGAGTGGCATAGAGTTAAATGGTGTAGACTGCAGGGTCAAAGAGCGCAGTGGTGCATAGTAGAGTGATGTGGGGTACATTGCATTGGCATAGAGTAGAGAGGCTTAGAATGAAGAAGCGTTGAGTGGAGTGGTGCAGAGTATAGTGCAGTGACTTAGCGTGTAGTGTGGAGTGGTGCAGAGTAGAGTGCAGTGGTGTGGAGTGGTGCAGAGTAGAGTGGAGTAGGGTAAAGTGAAGTATGCATGGTGTGGCAGTGTACTGGCAATACAGACAACGTATCTTCAATTGAAATAACCATTGCATTTACACAGACTACCAGTTTTCTGATTCAAACAATAATGTGTGTAAACATCATCACCAAGTGTATTGATTTGATCGTACTAAAATATTTTTTCCACAACACTTCAGAATTACCAAAAAATTCTGCTTTTCTGATTCTGATATACTCTGAAATATCTGCACAGTTCATTTACAGACATTTAAATGTTGTGTGCTAGAAAAAAAAATAACATCGAGCAGCCTTCCTCTAGCCTTCCCGGCAGCCAGCATGATTGTCACATAAATGCCATCACTTTGAAGTCAGAGAAAGAAAAGCAAACACCAAGCTCCCTGGAAAAAACAGCCTGACATCGAACTTGTGGTCTTTGAATGCACAGCAAATGTGACAAGATAAGAACGAGATTTAAAGGACTGTTTACAAAAATCCAGTACTGGTGGAAGAATACAGTAAATAGGAATTGGGTAACAGAAGAGAAACTCAAGCAGGACAGCCTAAAACAAATAGAGCCAGCAAATAGAAAGCAAGCAAATGTGAGTAGCAAACCACAAAGCCAATGGTAAGCAATGGGTGGAATGTATTCCCAAGCAAGCTTTCCGAATGTCCCAAAGATATCGTTAGCAAACCAGATAGTTGCGCTGTCTGGTATGCTTAGACCTAAAAAGGGCCTACGAGTTGATCCATTTAGTTAGCGACTGATCACACTTTTGGAAATCTTGGGCAATATTTTTGCAAAAGTAATCTGAAAATATTTGGCAATTTTTGGGAGTCGGGGTACAGTAAAGCTCTCTACCTCAAAGTAGATTTTGTCCTAGTAGCAGCACGATTGACTATGTCTTGACTTTAAGACTAAAATGAGAGAAATATGGCAGACAAAAAATAACGCAAGGCGTATGCGGCCTTTATTGTTTTTACTAGTGCTTTTGACACTGTTTATCGCAATGGTTAAAATTAACCCAATGGGAAATTTCTGAGGACCTGTTGAACGTAATTCTGATAACTTAGTAAGGATAATGTACAACTTGCAAACTGTGCTCACAAGTAAGATCCCTGTTAATAATGAGTTAAAACAAGGGTGCGTTTAGCCTGTATTTCTGAGGAGAACTAAATCATTTTTCCCGTAATATTGGGGACGGGGGTGAGGTGGACCCTGTTCCCACTATTATCCATGCAGATGATATAGTCTTGCTTGACTTAAAATCTGTAGTCTTACAAAAGCAGTTACACACATTGGAATATTATCCTTTGGAAAAAAGGTTGCAAACAAATGTGCAAAAAACTAGAACAGTTATATTTCGAGGGCGGGAGAATGCCACCATCTGGGATAGATGATTAAATGGGAACAAGTTTGAATCTGTTAAGGAGTAGCAATATCTTGGGGCTACTCTAACAAGTAATATTTCCTTTAAATCATACATTTGCACCCAGAAGGCTAATAATACCTAAACTGGAATGGGTCTGCTACAGTTTTTTTTAAAGCAGTGGGTAACCGGGATAGAACATCAATACTTAGGTGTATGTATCTAAGATGCCAGCGGTTGCGCTCTACGGTCTTGACTAACAAACACTTAACGCCTTAGAGATTTTAGCCAAGGAAGGCCTATTTAGCCTTGCGCCAAAGTGTTTCTATTGAGGGCGCACATTTGGTTAACAGCCATAAAATTATAGGGATTTTAAAAAATATATTTTAATTTTTTTCATCAAACATAACAATGACTGCAGATAGCCCGAAAAGGGATAGACTCTTCAGAGCAACATCGTGGTATAATACAATATACAATGCTTATGTGTGTTGAACGTTTTCGGTACAAAAACCTCCCAACCCCAACAACCCACTACTGTCCCGCCTCCCACCCACCAAGATCTACACTGGAATGTATATGGTGAATACTGATGACTAGTGAATCTCAACAATCAATAGGCTGGGAGGGACCGAAAGTATCATCCCTTGTAAACAGAACACAACCTACAGCAGAGCGATTCATGAGCGAAAATGTAAAGGATATACTCATATTGTACGCTACTGGGTTGCTTTGCATCAATCCACCAAGGAGGGCTGATAAGATGTTCCACAACCCCAAGTCTAATGCAGGAGATGGAAACTAAATATGATTTTTCTAGAATGTTACAGTCTGCTCTTCAAAAATTGAAGCTTACTAAATTGGAAGTGTTACCATGAACAACATGATGGACCTAAAAAACATTTATACTGGTTGCCAATAACTACTGCACTCCTGTGGATTGGTCCATACCACTACATCTGAAACAGCATTATGACGGCTGTGTTTTTCCTGTGCATGCCTATTGGTTACTCTTCACTGCTCATAGGTGGATTCAGGTCATTTCCCAAGGCTTGCAATATACTGTGCATGCCTACACTGTCACTTCGGGGGAGGGGTGGAGTCTGTTCTATGCAGAGGAGCTGCCACAACCATCTGTAACCACCACAATCGGTGGGCTACGCAAAGCACTTATGGATTAAATTTGTGGAGATCACTTTAAATCAGACACAATGAATTAATATATATTGCCTGTGCTATATCTCTCACTTCTCTTCCCACTATTACATGCCTAGGAACAGCGACCTACCACAAGATAAGACCACCACTCTGGTCATGCAAGTGCACTGCAATTCACATTCCTACAATCAAACATTGGATTGGTACATTTGAATATGCAATTGTGGCAAACATATACATCTTTTTGTGGGGATATGCCATATCTATTATCACCGGTAAAAATAAGGAGAAGGGGTGTAAGGTACAGGAATTTGAGGAATCTATAATAGGCTTGAAAAGGAATCTGCTGAAACCTGGGAGTATAGACCTTAACCAATGCTGGCAGTGCAAAAGGAGGAGTTGCAGGCTTTGGTTGAGATGAAGGCTAAAATGCAGAATCTAACTGCATGACGACACATATATGATGTGGGTAAAATATGGGTAAACAAATTGTGTGGTTGAGCAGGAGCGAGAGTAAGGAATGCTGGAAGCAAGAGCTAAGAGTCTGAGAAGGTGGGGTGGCCAAAACAGATGCTGAAATAGCGCAAACCTTTGCTTTGTATAATGGTTTGCTGTAGAAGTCCCGCCTCACCATTGATGTGACTGATATTAACAAATTCACTGATACGCAGTAATACCCACAATTTCAGGGGAAGATGCGCTGGCTCTGGAATTAGAGGTAACAGACAGATAATACCAGAGGTGATATCACAAATGCAAAATGGAAAAAGACACCACCATGGTGGTCTGTAGAATAGTTTTAGAGAATCTTGCCAAAATTAACAGGCCATGTGCTTAACAAGTTTCGAGATGCGACCAGAGTGGTTTCTTTCCACCTCGATTTGAGAATGGCCACGATCATGGTGATGCCCAAAGCCGGTGCGCCTAGGGATCAATGTGCCTTGTACTGCCTGCATGTGATTCGAGAGGAATTATTATATAAGGTCAATCCTTGCCACTAGTTCTTTAGACATATTAAACACATCCTAGTGCCAAAGGAAGCCAAACGGATCTACTATCGATAACCACAAACATGAAATAATTTCCTTTTTTAGGCTATCAGTTGGTGATGTTTGGCATAATTGAAACAAAGACAATGGGTCGAGCAATTTCAAAACAAACTGTGCTTATACGTAAAGTTTTCATAGACGTATGTTCTTATCCATTTTTTTATTGGAATTACTTTTGACGTGCAAACCAATATTACACCGGGGGGAATTGATCATCTGTCCAGCTTATCACAGACTGGACACTAATCTCACAACTCATCTCATATGCCTGAATTTAAAGCAATACTGACAATTTTATATCATTACCACTAATTACATTAATATTAGTGGCCAATACCATCAACAGTTTTTAATATTCCTGGTTACATCTAGGAAGCTCCACGACTTCCAGTTGTTCTAATACACTACTACATTTCTATCTACATAATCAATACTACATTCCTATATACATAATTAATACTACCATTTGATAGCCCTCAAAGAAGTCCTGTGAATAAAATACGTGTTAGCTGATTCATTCTACTTGTACCAATGGGGCTCACCAAATGATCATAATAAAAGAACTGTTTGGAAAATGCTTATGTGCTCCCATTGCAGTTGTTTCATGTCATGAATGGCTATTTCTTCAATCTTTCCTATTACATCTGCTAATAGCCAGGTGCTTCAATGGTCTGAGCACAATTCTGCTACGGTCCTATCACCGACAAAAAATGCCTTTTTACAAGCCCCAAATCCCCTGCAAAACTGTCAGGATGGGATTTATTTTGTATGTTGAACTGTTTTCTGTACCAATGATGGTGTTTTCATGAATGTGCTATCATATTATGAAGAAGAGATTTGGGCTATTTGTGAATCAAATGTATCTCCTACTGAATGGAATCCCCATACCTCTGATTAATTGAATAAGTTACTGGCCCTCTCAAAGTTATAGTCAAATGTTGCTGGATATACTGCAACAGCTGAACCTGTCAAAATTAAAGTGAACAGTTTGTAGAAGTTACCTTGCATCCCACAGTTTCATCTCCTCTGTGAATTTGAAGCTGGAATTTGAACTATGATCACTGACCTTATTAAACAAGGAATTCCTTTGCCCACTATATGACACTCATTCTCCCTATAAAAAAGGCCAGTCATATCATCATGTACACTATTGACAGCGCAAGATATTTGCATTATTACTGGCATGATGATTCCCACCTTCCCTATAGCTCCTAACCCTGACACCAACCTTTCCTGCATCCCAGCCACAGCCCAGTGGTTTATGGTGGTGGATATTTGTTCCACCTTCTTTCCCATCCCCACACATAAAGAGAATCAATTCCTCTTCAGGTTCTTACTCAGTGGATCCCAATTAACGTAGCGTACACTTCCTCAGGAGTTTATTTAATCTCCTTCCATTTTTTACCAAACTTTAATGCAAGATGTGGACATCTTGGCCTTTCCCAACATCTCCACCTTCACTCTGAAGCAATGCCAGGTAGATACACCATATTTGTTCATTGAACTGGCCAACAAAGGACATAAGGCTTCTAAAAAGAAATTACATTTTTTTCTTCCTTGTGTGCGATATCTAGCTGGTAAGTATCACCTGTCATCTGATAGAAAAGAAGCCATCGGTAAGTTACCCCGCTTGGTGACCATCTCCCAAGTATGCACTTTCTGGGAATGCCTGGATACTGTCGGCAATGGATCCTCAGCTTTGCAGCCTGGTAAACCCATTGTAAACACTTGTAAACAAGGATACCCTGGAGCCCTTGAGTTGGTCAGAGGATGTAGAGAGCATCTTTACACAGGTAAAGCAGGCATTAGCTGCTGTGCCAGCATTGTGGCTCCTAGCCTGCCGTAAAAACTATGTACATTGTACTGCCATGAGAAAAGTGGGTGCACTCTAGGAATGTTGATGCAAAACCATGGGGATCAGAAAAATCCAGTTGCATATTATTCCTTCACTCTCAACCCTCTATCAGCAGTGCTTCCGCTATATTTGCGCTCTCCTGCGGCAGCTCCCCACCGTGTGGAATCCTCTTATCACCATTGTGCTGGGTTCCACTCTGATTGTAAACTTGCCTCACTTTGCTGCTGCGTTACTACTTACCAGCAAAACACATTTGTCTACTGCCAGGTTATCCTGACACAAGATTCTCTTGTTGTTCACCTCTCACATAACCCTAATATGTTGTCTGACTCTGCACCCAGCATCTTTGATGCCCACCTCCCAAAAGTGAGAGTCCCATGATTGCCTCGAGGTCACCGATCATGTCACAAAAACCTACACTGATTTAACTGATACACCAGTACCCAACAGTGAACTTGTTTATTATGTTTATGGTTCATGTCAACCTTTGTCACCCCCAAGACGCAACATAGACAGCACTCCTTCCCACCTAACTTATGAAGTTATGGCAACAAAGCCATTATCGTGTCTAAAATATACATGAATCAGAGTAATGTAGCTTGCTCAGGATCACACAATATGGGTAAGTTTAGTGGTTGGGATTCTAAACGTCAGAGCCTGCAATTTAGTCACTAGACCACATCCCCTGCCTTTATAGGTTTGTTGGAAACCCCGGGCAGAACTAATGAGGAGGCCATCCCTTGAATCTATTCCCCAAGGATCCTCCCTTAGCCCCACTCTCTTCAATGCCTACATGACTCCACTGGCCGACATCGTCTGCGCCCATGGACTCAACATCATCTCATACACTGACGACACTCAAATCATCCTCTCTCTCCCGGAAGACACCACCAACACCAGATTCAACTTCCAGAATGGCATGACCAATGTCGCCAACTGGCTGAGACCCAAATGCCTGAAGCTGAACACGGACAAGACGGAGGTACTAGTCTTCGGAAGGAACACATCCCCATGGAACGACACAAGGTGGCCCACTGCACTCGGACCCTCACCTACCCCCACCAACCACGCCTGCAACCTAGACATAATCCTGAACGCAATCTCTCCATGAAGCGCTTGGTCAACGCAGTAGCATCCTCCTGCTTCCACACTCTCCGCAGGCTTCATAAGATTTTCTGGTGGATCCCCGTAAGCACCAGGAAAACGGTGACTCAAGCCCTCATTACCAGTCGACTGGACTACGGAAATGCACTCTACGTCCGAACCACCAACCATTTCCTCAAATGACTAAAGAACATACAGAACGCCGCAGCGACACTCCTCCTCGACCTCCCCAAACGTACGCCCATCACCCCCCATCTCAGAAGCCTCCACTGACTCCCGTCTAGAAGAGATGCCTTTCAAACTGCTAACTCAAGTCTACAAGGCCCTCCACAACACCAGCACCTCCCACATCAACCGCTGCCTGACCTTCTACCAGCCGATCAGACAACTCCGATCCGCCTCCCTCGCCCTCACACATGTCCCTCGCATCTGGCAGAGCCGCAGTGGAGGTCATTCTTTTTCCTACCTCGCCGCCAAGTCCTGGCACGAACTCCCACTCCAACTCCGAACCTCCCCTTCACTAGACGACTTTAGGAAGGGACTCAAAACCTGGCTCTTTGACTAAGGCTCTACTTACCTCAGCACCTGGATACCCCCACCCCCCTTCCGGGCGATAAGCCGCGCTATACAAATACCGGTTGATTGATTGAACTAAGGTACCATGATTCCTTCCTCTCATTCTTTTACAAACAGATTAATTATTATGATCCTAATCTTTCTCGCAGCGGTCCTCCTAGAAGTAAAACATGTCTGAGACACGTAAGATCGGTGAGAGGGCAATGCCGATGTCAAACCTGTTTCTAAAAGATCCCATCCTGGGCATATCAAGGATCAAAGGGAGAAGGAAATAAAGACATTTGTCCAACATCACACAATCTAGGCAACATGTAGAAGCCAGGCTTAGGAACCATGTAGCATTATCATTCGAGAACTGAGAATACATCCAATAGAGACCATTCTTGCCACCCTGGAAGCCCGAGTGGAATGTTTTTCTGCCGATCACAAGTGAGGACTGGCTGTACGACTGTTGTAACAGGCATATTTCATCAGTGCCTGCCATTTCTACATCTCTAGTTGTTTAATCAAAAGGTGCTTCACACAAACAATCCAGCACTGCCTTTTAATAGATTTTTTTTTCTGAGGTGGAGTGGGTCTCTCCCGCAACCCCCTCCCACTCCTCAGCCTGGCTGTAGTCCGACGGCCGAGCACAGGGACTTCACCTTGCTCATCTTGCGGCTAGTACCCTGGGTGGTAGCAGGTGCACCAAGCCCAAGTTCACTATACAGATACTACTAAAAGTAGATTTCTTTAAAATGTATTGGGCTTGGTGAATATTGTGGAGGGTCACAGCAGGAATCTATTTTTTGGTCTGCTTTTCTTATATAAACCCTTGAATATAGAGGTAAAGCGCTTTTAATATATATATGGATAACGAGTAGCTTTTCATGTGTTTAAATATTTCAAGACTACACATTCACAATTACTTCATAAACTTTCTTGCTTTGTCACTAAATTCTTTAATAGAATTTTCATTAAAATGCACCATTTTCCACTCTTTTAAAAAACAAAATGTCTCAGGGGAGAACCCACCCGAACCCTCGTTATGTCAGTTGCCATCTCTCGCTACCTAAAACTCAGCCCCAACTTTTACGCTCCACCACTTCGATGTCACCAGCCACCAGTGCAAATGTCACCCTTTTAGTGTTCTACACCTTCTGGAAATTGGTTCATATTGGAGCGGGAATAGTAAATGTCACCATTTTAGTGGTCAACACCTTCCCCAAATTGGTTTAGATTTGAGTGGGAATAGTAAATGTCACCCCTCTAGTGGCCAATAACTTCTCCAAATCAGTAGAGATTGGAGTGGGAATAGTAAATGTCAGCCCTTTACTGTCCAACATCTTCCACAAATTGGTTTAGACTGGAGTGGAAATAGTACATGTAACCCTTTTAGCACCCAAAACCTTCAGCAAATTGGGTAATATTGGAGTGGGAATAGTAAATGTAACTTCTTTAGTGTCCAACATGTTCTCCAAAGTGGTATACATTGGAGTGGGAATAGTAAATGTCACCGATTTAGTGTCGAACACCTTCCTCAAATTGCTTTAGATTGGAGTGGGAATAGTAAATGTCACCCCTTTTGTGTCCAACACTTTCTTAAAAGTGGTTAACGTTGAGTGTAATTATTTAATTTTATAATTTCAGTGTGAAATCCTACGTTTAAATTGCATTTGTATACAGTAGAAATAGTTTGTGTTATTCAATTAGTATTGTTGTGTTTAGAAATATAAGAAAAAAATAGTTGTATGTTTGTAATGAATAAAATTATTAATTACATATTTTTAAAGAATAACGACATGTAACAATTTTCTCATTTTATTTATGTTTTCATAGTTTATTTAAGATATTGTTTTACATTTTTAAACATGTTTTAACTTAAAAATAAACATTCATATATAAATACAATATTTGTAATACATTTTTATTATCACATAAAAATCTAAATCATATTTAAACAGCATTGTATACTGTACATTTTATACTTTTTTTCCATTGTTCAATATTTGTTTAAACATTTCCTAAATTGTTTTATATACATATTTTCAACATCATTTTAACATACTTTTTTTCAGTATATATTAATTATATATATTTTAAACTAAAATTTAATTTATACTTTACAATTTTTTAACATTTTTTACAACATTGGCTGACATGTTTTACATGTTTAAAAATTGTAAACATTTTTTAATAAATTTATTCAACATTTTTAAATTATTTCCCATTCATTTAGCGCCCATTTTATTTTTCCACTACCTTCTATTTAGTCTGTTTTCCGGGATCCAGGTCGCGGTAAGGTGCTGCTGTTTGTCAGAATAGGTAAGCGCTTTAGTTTTTATTTTAATGGTTTTAAGAGTTTGGGGCAGTAAAGGGGTGATCTAGAGCTGGTGTCTCCAACCAGTTGACCACAAGCTACCAGTAGCTACCAGACACCTTCAGAGTAGCTCACAGGCTTGAGTTCATTTTTAATTAAGCACAAGTTCATATTTTCCTTTTAAAGTTAAGGGAAGGCGGTGTTCATTTTATATTATCATCAGGCTGCAGATAGTAGGGCCTGATAATGAGCAGTGATCTGTCAGATTTATGTCCCAGGCTGGGACTGGGTCACAGAGGTGAACAACTGAAGCACTGAGGTATTTAATTTTTAAATAAAAGTCCTTGTCAACGCAATATTGGAGCTGGGAACTTAGGGGGTGATTACGATGGCGTAACAATCGCCACGCCATCGTAACGTGATTTACCCACCGCCACATTACATTGGGGGTGGGTATCGCGGCAGACGGAAAGTCCGTCCGCCGCTTTTCCGCCGGTCGGCAATCGTTACGATTGCCGGCCGGGCGGAGCTGGGGATCATATTATGATGTGCAGATTTCAAAGCCTTTCCATGGCGGCGATGCCGCCATGGAAAGGCTGGCGGGGATTTCCTTTGGGGGCCCGTTGCGGGCCCCGGAGGTGGGGGTGCACTTGGGGGTACCCATGGTACCCCTACATTTCCATGCACAAGGTGGCAGGCACCGCGCGGTGCCTGCCACGTTGTGCATGGAAATGCACAACATGGCAATTTACCATTGCGGCGGGTGCTGCAGCCATCAGCACCCGCCGCAATGTTAAAATGCCAGATGCGACCGCCGAGGTGGCGGTTGCATCATAATCAGGGGTGCGGGACCGCCACATGGCAGGCGGGCGGTCCCGTTCCCGCTAGGATGGCGGGCGGACCCAGGTCCGCCCGCCATCCTAATAGGCCCCAAAATGATGTTTCTGAATGCTTTTAAATGGGAGAAAATTAAAATGGAAAGTTACCTTAATGATTAAGTTACCTCTTTATTTAAATTTTCTCCCATTTCAGTGTCACATTTACAAATAGCAGACCTCCTGCTGCCAGTAGACACTGTGCCATTAGTATAACGGAAAAATACATCCATTTTTTTTAAATGAGAGAAATTTAAAGTGCAGAAAAATGTTCCATATTCTGAACATTTTTGCAGAAAATTTTTCTGCACTTTAAATGTCATCCATTTAAAAAAAATTATGTATGTTTGTGATATACATGTAACAGTGCCACATATGGCAAAAGGTATGTCCGGTGCTGCAACCACATATGACACAGACTCTCGTTCACCCATACAAATGTATCCCATTCATATGCACACATGTTCATACATCCCCAAAAACCATGCTCTTACTGACACACATGGTAGCCCTGTCATAGTGCCCCTGGTCAAACTTTTTTGTTCATACCATAGTATCTGGCTCTATGGAGATTAGGCTTAAAGTCAATGAAGTTGGGCGTGGGGGTGTCTGGTAAGAATGTGCGAATTGTTAATCTTCAGTAGCTCACAATGATTTTAAAAGATCAGAAGTACCTCTCACCTCACAAAAAGTAGGAGACCCCTGGTCTAGAGGTTAGTTATAGTGTTGTTTGTGGGTTTTTTGTACATTTACTTGTAAGAACAGTAGCTTTTTTTCATTAGTGTGTAGTTTTGGGTTTTCGTACACTGTCTTAGTGATGTATCGTTAAGTTATATTGTGTCATGTTATTTATTTTATGATGATTAAGTGTAATGTATTTGTATTTTGGGGAATGTAATATGCTTTGCAGGTGAGTTTTCTTGTTTACTTTACAGATTTATGTCTACAAACGTGTCCCAAGGGCAATGGGAGCTACAATTTTTTTAATTTTTTTTTTTAGAAAATCGTATTTGGTTTATAATAAACCAGTAATTGTAACACTGATTTCCTTTTTTCAAGTTTCCAGGAGTGTTTATTTTTTTAAACACTTTTTCATTTTTTCCTTTATGTATCCTAGATATTTTGGATTGCTTTTAGGGATGTATATTGGATTTGTTTTAATTTTGATTTTTTGGGGGGGCTTTCTGGAAAATATCTTTACAGTTTTTGGTGGATTATTATTTTTGACTACATAGATACTGAGGGATATCCGCAGCTACAGAAAAGTAAGACATTTATTTTATTTCTTTTGGGTGGGAAAATGTATATTTTATTATTTGTGTCAATATTATGTGATTGTTATTTGGAAATGTGTGGTTTATATGTTGTATTTATTTTACGGGATGGATTTAGTTTGTTCTTTGATCTTTTTGAGTGGTGTGGTTCTCTTTTTCATGTAAATAATTTTTATATTATTTTTATTATCTCAGTTTTATTTAACATTGGAGTTTTATTTAAAGTTTAGACTTATGTGATAAAATATTATGCTTATTATTTATATTCAAAATGATTTGTGATGTTGGTTTAGATTTTGTGACAGTTTTTTGGGACTTTTGTAGGTTACCATTTATTTTATATTATGCTTTTGGCTATTATTTCTAAGCATTCTACTCCTTTGTTGCTCATGTTGACTTAAAATTGTAGTATGTCATACATTCTTTTGGTTTGTTTACTAAGTTTAGGTGCAATTTGGCTAACAGATTGTTCCATTCACAGATCGTTTGTAGTTTTCTCTTTTTGTAATGCTTCTATAAATGTATAGAGTGTAGGGTGGGTTCTACCTAGTGTGGGTTGGGAGGCATTGTGCCATCCTTCCACTGTGTTGTTTGGTTTGGCTTCCTGTGCCAAGGTGCTTTCATAGACATTCCACCATGGTATTTCACATTAGGGTTGGCATCTGTGTCTGGAGAGATGACGCAGTCTGCCAAACCAAGTGTCTTCAAAATAATCCATTAGGGGGCTTAGTTTGTCTTCATTTTTTTGGAAGAAAGGATTTTCTATTAGTAAATTGTAGTGGTTAGCTACCTCTGTGACAGAAACATAGGCTAGTGCTACCATGTTTTTTATTTCAAAGGCAAACTGGCTGTTTGTAGCATATTATACATTTAGTGCAGATTGTTGGAGTTGTCTCCATATGCATTTATTGAAATGATAGTAACAGCCTCCCTTTTATGGCTGTGTGGGGGTAAATTCTTTAAATGGTTTCAATCATGGCTTGTTCAAAGTCATGATTATTTTTTGTGGGTAGTAGTTATTTGTTTTATGTGGTTTAAGTGATCGTAGTAAGTGCTGACTTGTTTATTTGGTAGTAGTACATACATAAAAGGGATATTTGTTTTTTGATATTCAGCATGTATGGCGTGTATCTGAGCAAACGGTTTGGGACACATTTTGAAGGTCCCATCCATCATCCAGGTTTGAGAACTACTTGGGGGCCGATTCCGATTTCGGCCGGAAGGGCACCGAACGATGGTTGGAGCCCTTCCGACCGAATCGGAACGTGCCGCTCGGATTCCTTTCCGACCGAGCCATTCCGATGGGCTCGGTCGGAAAAGAATCGACTCGGTTTCCGGATGGCTCACGACGGGTTCGGAGAGCCCGTCAGCCATCCGGAAATCCCTCTGTACTCCCCGGCTGCCTCTTTGCGACCAAGGAGTACGATGGCAGTTTTCACTGCCTTTTCGTGCCGGTCTTTCCGGCACGAAAAGGCAGTCGGTCCACTGTCTTTGGGGGCCCCAGTGGGACCCCCATGGGTGCAAGGTCGCCGAATGGCGGCCTGGAGGCACCTATGGTGCCCCTCTGTTGAACCCCTGCACCCGGTGGCAGGCACCTTGGGGTGCCGGCCACAGGGTGCAGGGTTGAACTGCACCCCTGCTTTCTCCAATGCCAGCATGCATTCCGTCCGGAATGCATGCTCCCATTGTGGGAGATACGAGTGCGACCGAACAGGGTTCGGTCGCATCGTACTGCCTGGGCCGTAACCGACGACAGCAGGTCGGTCGGTTACGGCTCCGGACCGATGTCGGACGGACCTGAGTCCGTCCGACATCGGAATCGGCCCCTTAGTTTTATGAAATTACCTGCTGTAGAGAATTTTAGAGTTTGTTTATCATTGTTTAGGTTGTCATATGAAAGGAAAGGTCCTCATTATGTGTCACTGTTAAATGTTTAGGTATTTCAATGTCTTGGTATCTTCTAGGGACAGGAGGAGTATCACTGGTGAATTTTTTAGTTCGTGCAATTAAACGTTTTAAAGTAGGTATAGGTGGTAGTTGGCCTGTGATATATTTGGGGAGCTTAGGCAGTATATCTTTTGGAATTTGGTTGTGGGTTCCTGTGAGCTAGTCCTCGTCTCTCTTATATCCTGCAATACCTCCCTTACTTCTATTTCAGTCACATTTGGGGGGTGGTTGTGTTCTCTTACATTAATTACAACATCAACTTTTGTAATGGCCCTCCCATAGCATGCATTAGAATAATATTTGGTACATTTCCAATTCACATTTCTGTCGATGCACTTTCTTGGTTGTAAGTGTAACCTATATGACTTAGGGCCTGATTACGATGGTGGTGAAACCGCCACCAACAGCCTGTCCATGGGGGTTTCACCACCACCGTAAGCAGGTTTTATGCCCACCACATTACAATGGCGGGCGTGTCTTTGGCGGTCGGGAAAACTGACTGCCACTGTTCTGACGGGCTCAAGGAGCCCGTCAGACAGTCGGGGGGGAATCATACCCCTACAACGGTGGCGGTGCCTGCCGGGCACCGCCGTAGGGATTATGATGTCCCTTTCCGCCTGTCTTTTTCATGGCGGGTAACCCGCCATGAAAAGACAGGCGGAATGGGACTTTGGGGGCCCGTAGCGGGCCCCCCTGCACCCTAGATGTGGGCACTGAGTGCACCTATGGTGCCCCCTACATATCCCTGCACCATGTGGCAGGCACCGCATGGTGCCTGCCAAATAGTGCAGGGATATGTTGCATGTCCCGTTTTTACATTGTAGCAGGTGCTGCAGCCAGCAGCGCCCACCGCAATGTAAAATATAGGTATTGCGACTGCCGTGGTGGCAGTCTCATTGTAATTACCCCACTGGGACCGTTGCCTTGTAGGTGGGCGGTCCCACTCCCCGATACGATGGCGGACAGACTAATCAGCCCCTTAGTAATTGCTTCCCATTCTGGGATGTTATATTTTTGACTCGCTCTGTCATTGTATCTAAAAGTAGTGTAATAGATGTCTCACATTGTTTTGCAGCCTTTTCTTTGGGGGTGTTGTAATGTGGAGCAGGTGATTACTCTTCTGTTGGAAGAAAAAAAAAGCATCAGTTTAATTTTAAATGTGTATTTGTTGGTAGTTTGTAGAGGTTGAGTTTATTAGATTTATTTTTACTGCGTTACTGGGGTGTTTATATTATTAGATAACTTATAAATACTTACTTTGTTATATCTTTTTGCTTATTTGTGATAGTTGTTTTTTTCTGGCAGCTTATCACTTTTTGAAGTCGTAGTGTTTTTGTTTAGGAAATACATGTAAAGAGATAGAAGTTGGAGAGTGTTTTGTTAATTATTTGGTATTTTACATTTTTAAGTGTATTTACAAGTAAGTTTAAATATAAGTTTTACTTACTTCGTTAGGTAGTTGTCGAGCTGTATATATTTCTTTAAGGGTCTTGTCAGGCAATCTGGTTAGAGTTTCCTCGTCTTGTAGCATTTGTCATTTTTTGAAGTATTTAGTTGATAAAATTAGTGTTCCTTTTATATTGTTGATTCAACTGATTTTATTGGTTAAGGTTGTTTATAATTTAATTCTGTTGGTTAGTTTAGTTTTACTTAGAATTTGTTTTCTCAGTTATGTCCTTCTATGGTTAATGCTAATTTAGGCTTTATATATAATGTTTGATATATAGTTTTGAATATAATCTTATGTTATATGTATGTGTGTATATATGTATGTGTGTATATATACATATATATATATATATATATATATATTCTGCTCAGTGGGGTGTCCATTTCACAAACCGCACTCGAACGCGGGTCAGCTTTCCCCAAAGCTCTTTATTAGGTATGGAAAACAACTTCCTTCAGTCCATAGGCATCTGACTGCAAACGCCGACGCGATTTGAGATATTCCCTTCTTCAAAGCACAAGCAGTCAACGAGTGCGAGGTAAGCTCCACCTTCCTTATTAAGCGCTATCACACGCCGATTGGGCAGCTCTTTATGAGACTGTGCGTTGCTTTATGGTAGATGGAGTTCTTTATTATTCCCAGGATGGGCACTCGTGAAAATTAAATGCAAATTAAAAGCTCAGATGAGCCCCAAAGGATGCGTTTTCCTCAATCCTGGACCAGCGCTCCACTTCGAGTCTCAATTTCCCAAGGCTCAGTGGCCCCCTTAACATGGGGTGGTGCAGGCTCAGCGGCAGGACGGCTGCTTAATATGTTCTGCTCAGTGGGGTGTCCATTTCACAAACCGCACTCGAACGTGGGTCAGCTTTCCCCAAAGCTCTTTATTAGGTATGGAAAACAACTTCCTTCAGTCCATAGGCATCTGACTGCTAACGCCGACGCGTTTCGAGATATTCCCTTCTTCAAAGCACAAGCAGTCAACGAGTGCGAGGTAAGCTCCACCTTCCTTATTCATCAGCGAAACTACACTTCCCATAATGCACCGTACAGCCTCATAAGGAGCATCCAATCATGGAGTACGATATTGGCAGAACGTGGGGGCTAAAAATCGCCATGCGCTCTACTGACTGCTCAAAGCCCTTGAAGAAGGGATGATCCCGAAACGCGTCGGGCTGCCGTCAGGTGTTTTAATTGACTGGGAAACGCATCTGTACATACCAATAAAGGCGTTGGGTAAAGCAGACCTTGACTCGAGTGCGGCTTACTACGTTGGACAACCCCACTGAGCTGTATGTAACAAGCGGCCGTCCTGCCACAGAGCCAGCACCACCCCGGATGAAAGGGGCCACGGAACCTTGGAGGTATCGAGTTCAACGTGGGGCAAGTGTCATGGATGAGTACAGTGCGCTTCCTGGGGCTCATGGTGAGCTTCTATCTGACACTAATTTTCGAGCGCATTCATCAGCGAAACTACACTTCCCATAATGCCCCGTACAGCCTCATAAGGAGCATCCAATCATGGAGTACGATATTGGCAGAACACGTGGGGGTTAAAAATCGCCATGTGCTCTACTGACTGCTTAAAGCCTTTGAAGAAGGGATGATCCCGAAACGCGTCGGGCTGCCGTCAGGTGTTTTAATTGACTGGTAAACGCATCTGTACATACCAATAAAGGCGTTGGGGAAAGCAGACCTTGACTCGAGTGCGGCTTACTACATTGGACAACCCCACTGAGCTGAATATATATATATATATATATAAATATATATATATATATATATATTTAATATTTAGGTTGTTGTATAAATGGTTGTAGCTAATTTAAATATGTTTTTTGTTATATTGTTATGAATTTAGTTATATATTTTATTGGGATGATTTGTAAATATTTTGGTGATATGTTTCTTTTTAACTTAAACATGTGTATAAAATGTTTTACGTTTATTTTAAATAATAGTTTCTGTTTTACAAAAAAAGTGCTTTAAAAAAATATTTATTAATGATGATGTAATTATTTTGGTGATATTACTTGAGTCAATATTGTGTGAATCGATACTTTTGACATTATGTTTATCTATAGGTGATGATATTTTTGTTTTCGATATTTGTGTTTTCGATATCAGTAAAAATCAATATTTTTAACAATGATATTTGTGTTCTTGATATTTGTGGTTTTATTAGTTAAGCAAAGGAAGGTGATAGCTTGGTTAACAATATTTATTTCCTGATATTTTTCGATATTGTATGTATAGATATTATGTGGATACTGGAACCAAGCTACATCAGACTGAACAGTCCCAATCAGGGCAAAACTGGTCTTGGGTTGCTTGTGTTCCTGTTCAGGGAGGAGGTGGCCTAGCTGTTAGGACTGTATTGTTACTAATGGAGCAGGGTGAAGACTGATTTGTATATGGCTGGGTCCAAAATCAGGTGGCATGTTGGGCAAAAGAACAATGGGTCAGAATGCTACCACAAGCGACTGCTAGTGGTACGTTAAATTGCAAGCATTCCTCTCATCACCTTTTGTGTGTTTGATGTACGTGAAGGTACTACCAGAGGAAGACTTCTCCGTAGCCACAGTGGCTACCAAGTCCAAATGATCACCAACTCTGCTGTCTAGTTTCGGCAGCTGCTCTGCCTGCATCCACTTATCACAATGCAAGTGTGCACCTGCCCCCCAGGACATCGTTCTTGCTGCTGCAGTAACTGCTCCTGTTTCTGGGCCAGATCCCTGACCTGGCAGTGCAAGATAATCATCTTCTTTTGCTACTGTGAGAGTTTCACAGGACGCTTCTCCTTCCTGGTGTCACTACCTTCATTGAAGGTGAACAATTGGCTTCCAGCTATTGGATCCCCCAATGGATATGGCCGGTCCTCTTTGCTACAGCTCTTGTTCTATGGTTCTTTGAGGAGTATTTCTTGGAAACTGAGCAGGATGCTAGTGTAAAGCGAAACTGCACTGAGCGCCCCCTTGAGGGAAACTGCTGATTTGTGTATAGGAATAACTCCTTGCTGGATAAATATCGCCAAGCAGCAAATATTTCCTCTTCCTGGGTTTGCATTGAGTTGGCACTCAAGTTTGAGAGAGAGTGTGCCTTTGATCGGTGTGCCTATCAGCAAAGACAAAGCGATACAAAAGGGGATGATGGACGGAACGTTTGAGCCAATCAAACACTCACCCCCAGTCAACTGATCTGGGTTTAATCCATCATCATTCTTTAGCTCACTCCACCACCCCAGTTCAGACATGGCCATATGCAAATCAGTCTGACCCTGTGCCTCATGGAACAGTCCAGCCCGAACTGCCAAGCCATGTCTTCCCTGGACCGGAAACAAGCATCCTAGGACCGGTTTCTGGCATTCCAGCCGTCATCAGCCAGGCTTGCTTGAATCCAGTGGCAAAGTGAGCAAGGGACCCACGTCTGGGCATACCCCCGCCAACTTAGGGCGAACAAAGCGATACAAAAGGGGATGATGGACGGAACGTTTGAGCCAATCAAACACTCACCCCCAGTCAACTGATCTGGGTTTAATCCATCATCATTCTTTAGCTCACTCCACCACCCCAGTTCAGACATGGCCATATGCAAATCAGTCTGACCCTGTGCCCTCATGGGAACAGTCCAGCCCGAACTGCCAAGCCATGTCTTCCCTGGACCGGAAACAAGCATCCTAGGACCGGTTTCTGGCATTCCAGCCGTCATCAGCCAGGCTTGCTTGAATCCAGTGGCAAAGTGAGCAAGGGACCCACGTCTGGGCATACCCCCGCCAACTTAGGGCGAACAAAGCGATACAAAAGGGGATGATGGACGGAACGTTTGAGCCAATCAAACACTCACCCCCAGTCAACTGATCTGGGTTTAATCCATCATCATTCTTTAGCTCACTCCACCACCCCAGTTCAGACATGGCCATATGCAAATCAGTCTGACCCTGTGCCTGATGGGAACAGTCCAGCCCGAACTGCCAAGCCATGTCTTCCCTGGACCGGAAACAAGCATCTTAGGACCGGTTTCTGGCATTCCAGCCGTCATCAGCCAGGCTTGCTTGAATCCAGTGGCAAAGTGAGCAAGGGACCCACGTCTGGGCATACCCCCACCAACTTAGGGCGAACAAAGCGATACAAAAGGGGATGATGGACGGAACGTTTGAGCCAATCAAACACTCACCCCCAGTCAACTGATCTGGGGTTTAATCCATCACTTCCTTAGCTCACTCCACCACCCCAGTTCAGACATGGCCATATGCAAATCAGTCTGACCCTGTGCCTCATGGGAACAGTCCAGCCCGAACTGCCAAGCCATGTCTTCCCTGGACCGGAAACAAGCATCCTAGGACCGGTTTCTGGCATTCCAGCCGTCATCAGCCAGGCTTGCTTGAATCCAGTGGCAAAGTGAGCAAGGGACCCACGTCTGGGCATACCCCCGCCAACTTAGGGCGAACAAAGCGATACAAAAGGGGATGATGGACGGAACGTTTGAGCCAATCAAACACTCACCCCCAGTCAACTGATCTGGGTTTAATCCATCATCATTCTTTAGCTCACTCCACCACCCCAGTTCAGACATGGCCATATGCAAATCAAGTCTGACCCTGTGCCTCATGGGAACAGTCCAGCCCGAACTGCCAAGCCATGTCTTCCCTGGACCGGAAACAAGCATCCTAGGACCGGTTTCTGGCATTCCAGCCGTCATCAGCCAGGCTTGCTTGAATCCAGTGGCAAAGTGAGCAAGGGACCCACGTCTGGGCATACCCCCGCCAACTTAGGGCTGAACAAAGCGATACAAAAGGGGATGATGGACGGAACGCTTGAGCCAATCAAACACTCACCCCAGTCAACTGATCTGGGTTTAATCCATCATCATTCTTTAGCTCACTCCACCACCCCAGTTCAGACATGGCCATATGCAAATCAGTCTGACCCTGTGCCTCATGGGAACAGTCCAGCCCGAACTGCCAAGCCATGTCTTCCCTGGACCGGGAAACAAGCATCCTAGGACCGGTTTCTGGCATTCCAGCCGTCATCAGCCAGGCTTGCTTGAATCCAGTGGCAAAGTGAGCAAGGGACCCACGTCTGGGCATACCCCGCCAACTTAGGGCGAACAAAGCGATACAAAAGGGGATGATGGACGGAACGTTTTAGCCAATCAAACACTCACCCCCAGTCAACTGATCTGGGTTTAATCCATCATCATTCTTTAGCTCACTCCACCACCCCAGTTCAGACATGGCCATATGCAAATCAGTCTGACCCTGTGCCTCATGGGAACAGTCCAGCCCGAACTGCCAAGCCATATCTTCCCTGGACCGGAAACAAGCATCCTAGGACCGGTTTCTGACAAAACATGCCTTCACTCTGTATTTTAACGGGCACCATCTACCACAGTGTGCTGATTCTCCCTTTTAATTACCATATGATTCTGAAGGCTTCTACAACCCCAAACATTCCTTCCTGGTAGACACTATTCTGCTTGCATATTCAGAATGTGGAATGTTTTGTGAGCACCACGATCCAAGCAACTGGCGTATCTCTGAAGGCCAAAAAGAATATGAAACTGTCTGGAAGTCATACCCAATTGCATTACGCCCTTTGATTTCCATTTCCCCACTGGGCAGTTGTATCATAAATTACATTTTACAAAAGGACAAGGCTTATTTAATTTGCAGCAAGTGCGCTTTATACTGGTGAATCTGAGACTGGACTGGGGTTAGTTATTCTGGCTATGTCGTCCCCCACCATTAGACACTCTGCTGAACACCCCCTTTGATGACACAGAAGATGCCATGAAGTAACTGAGACAAATCGATTATTCTGAATTCTGTTTCTTATGTATGGTATGGGGCAGGTTATCTATATTAGAGGAGCTATTAGAGGTGATTGCCAACACCACAGCTATTTCCTAAGGGTTTATCAATGACCAGTTAAGCTCCCAAAAACTATGTAGAGTATGCAATGTATCAATATGCCCCTAAAATGAGACATTAATAAGTAAACTACTTGTACTATCTTCTATAGTTCGTTGGCTGACTTCCATCTTACATCCTATGAGCTCTATGGCAAAGAAAGGAATATGATTTCCTCAAAGTTGTGCTTGGGTGTAAAGATATATAATTATATGTCTACCTTTATTGGTCTTCAGCAAATAAGTAATAGTTCCATACTCCACCACAACAAATTTGATATATCCTCTAAGTAGATGCCATACTAATTTTCATACTTCTATCCAGTTTCCTTCAATTCATTTGTTAGACCTGACATCTTTTGGGCGTGTTTCCCCTGTCTTTTTGCTTTCTGACCTCCCGGTTTTGACTCGGTTTTTGCTGGTTTAGTGTTTGCAGGATGTGCTGTCTCCGCCTCTGTGATCCACCAAAACAATATCATCATATCAGGCATCTTTCTATGAATCAATCAAGAATTCCAAGTCCAAATATGTTCTTTATACGTTATAGGACATTTGCATGATGTCAAAAGAATCTAATCTCCTAGCATGGTGGAAACAGGTATCAGCTGATATACAGCGTTAAGGTAATTTGCTCAAGTAATGTAAACCATTTCAATCCACCCTGAGACTGATGAATCATGAAAACCTATCCAGGCAAACAGTGGTTTATGTCAACTATATTGTGAATCTTGAAGAACAAGTTACTTACCTTCGGTAACGATATATCTGTAAGAAACATTAGTAGTGATAGATTCCTTACCTTAGAATATCCCCAGGCGTCAGTCTGGATCCGGAAAGTTTTCGTCAGCAGTACCCCTGCGCGTCGGAAGGTGGCGTCGTGCGGCTCCGCGTCCGTGGTAGGCGTCGTGATCGCCGGGATGACGTCGCGGCAGCTACCTAGACGCCGCCTCGCGCGCTGACGTCCAGTTCTGTACACGACTTTCCGCGCCAGGAACGCAGAGCCATGCAAGATACTGACCACTGGTGCATTGAAACTAGGGCCCTGAAAGGGATGACCTTAACCCTAGAAATCAGTTCGCAGAACGGGGAGGATGGGTGGGGCGGTAAGGAATCTATCACTACTAATGTTTCTTACAGATATATCGTTACCGAAGGTAAGTAACTATGTTCATCTGAAAGAAACACGTAGTGATAGATTCCTTACCTTAGAATAGATACCCCAGCAATACCAACCCCGGAGGTGGGTCTGCAAACCAAGATCACACCAGAAAGTTACGGAGAACAGAACGGCCAAAGAAGCCGTCTCTCCGGACTTGGCTGTCAAGGCAATAATGCTTAGTAAAAGTGTGCAGCGAGGCCCACGTGGCTGCCTGACAGATGTCTTGCAGGAGGACACCACGTCCAACTGCAGTAGTAGCTGCTGTTGCCCTGGTAGAATGGGCGCGCAGCCCCACCGGAGGCTCCTTTTTAGCTAGAGAATAGCAGGCTTTTATACACAAGACAACCCAGCGGGAGATAGTCCTCTTGTGTACAGCCCGGCCTTTCTTGGCGCCTACGTAGACAACAAAGAGCTGGTCATCCACCCGGAACTGTTGTGTGCGGTTGAGGTAAAATGAGATCGCACGTTTTGGGTCCAGACGGTGGAGCCTCTCTTCCTCTCTGGAAGGATGCGGAGGCGGAAAGAAAGTGGGCAAGGTGATAGTTTGCCCGATATGGAAGGCAGTAACAACCTTTGGCAAAAAGGATGGACGTGTGCGTAGCACAACCTTGTCCGGATGAACAGACAGAAAAGGAGGTTTACATGAAAGAGCCTGGAGCTCACTCACGCGCCTGGCGGAGGTGATGGCAACCAGGAAAGCAGTCTTCAAGGTTAATAAACGAAGAGGACAGTTGTGAAGCGGCTCAAAGGGAGCGCACATCAAATAAGTAAGAACTAGATTCAAGTCCCTCTGTGGCATCACAAACGGAATAGGAGGGAAAAGGTGAATAATGCCTTTGAGAAATCTATTTACAACAGGGGACTTGAAAAGAGAGGGCTGATCAGGTAGCCTGAGAAAGGCTGAAATTGCAGAAAGGTAGCCCTTGATAGTGCCCAGAGCAGAGCCCTGCTGGGCTAAAGAGAGAAGGAACAGTAGGACCTCAGAAAGAGGGGCAGAAAGGGGATCCACAGTCTTTGCTGTGCACCATGCCACAAATTTGTTCCACCTGCAGGCGTATACCGATTTAGTGGAGGGACGCCTGGCTGCCAGAATGACATCACAGACTTCGGGAGGCAAGTGAAATGGAATCAACTGTCGCCGCTCAATCTCCACGCAAGGAGGTGGAGGCTGGACAGGTTCGGGTGGAGGACCGTCCCCTGCTGCTCCGACAGAAGAACCTCCCTAAGAGGCAGTCGGATTGGGGGATTCATGCTCACACTGAGTAGCTCGGGATACCAAACTCTTCGAGCCCAGTCTGGAGCCACAAGAATGACTTGGGCCCGGTCGCGTCTTATCTTCTTCAGCACTCTGGGTAGAAGTGGTATAGGCGGAAAGGCGTACAATAGACCGCAACTTCACTCGCGATGAAAAGCATTGCCGAGCGAGTGCCGCCTTGGAAATTCCAACGCGCAGAACTGCTGACATTGCGCGTTCGCTTCGGTGGCGAATAGATCTAACCAAGGCTCTGCCCACTGTTGAAAGAGACCTTGCGCCACGTCCGAGTGAAGACGCCATTCGTGATCCATTATGCACCTGCGGCTGAGTTCGTCCGCCCTGGCGTTCAGTGAACCTGCCAGGTGTTGAACCACCAGGGAAATGCCCTGATGTTCCAGCCATGTCCAGAGGCGCAGAGCCTCCTGACATAGGGTCCACGACCCCACCCCGCCCTGTTTGTTGCAGTACCACATGGCGGTGGTGTTGTCTGTGAACACCTGCACTACTCTCCCCTTGACAGAGGGAAGGAATGCTTTGAGTGCAAGTAGGATCGCCCGGAGCTCCAGAATGTTGATATGGAGCTTGGACTCCGCCGGAGACCAGAGGCCTCTGATCTCCGCCTCTCCCATGTGGCCGCCCCATCCCAGGAGGGACGCGTCCGTCACCACTGTGTGCTCCGGTTGAGGAAGGGAGAGGGATCTGCCGCTGACCCAATGCTGGTTCGTGAGCCACCACTGCAACTGTCTTACAGTGCCCTCTGAGATCTGGACGTAATCGGACAGATTCCCCTGATGCTGCGCCCACTGGAACTTCAGGTCCCACTGCAGAGCCCGCATATGACATCTGGCATGATTGATCAGCAGGATGCAGGAGTCCATGAGGCCCAGCAGCCTCAAGGTCATCCTGACCGAAACCCAGAACAAGGGCTGAAAGATTGGAATCATAGCCCGAATATCCCGGACTCGCTGTTCGGGAGGATAGACCCAAAACTGCGCTGTGTCCAGAACTGCTCCGATGAAGAGGAGCTTCTGAGAGGGAATCAGGTGCGACTTGGGCACGTTGATGGAGAACCCAAGCAAATGCAGGAGGTCGGCCGTAGTCTGGAGGTGGGAGACGACTGCCTGGGGCGAGCCCGCCTTCAACAACCAGTCGTCGAGATAGGGGAAGACTGAAACCCCTGATCTGCGCAGATGAGCTGCGACCAACGCAATCACTTTCGTGAACACCCAAGGGGCGCTGGTAAGGCCGAAAGGATGCACGGTGAACTGAAAATGCTCGTGGCCTACCGTGAACCGCAGGTAACGCCTGTGGGCCGGCAGGACGGGGATATGAAAGTAAGCGTCCTGCAAGTCCAATGCTACCATCCAGTCTTGTGGGTCTAGGGCAGACAAGACCTGAGCAAGTGTGAGCATCTTGAACTTCTCCTTTCGGAGGAAGAGATTGACTTTCCGAAGATCCAAGATAGGACGCAGGCCCTTGTCCTTCTTTGGAATCAGAAAGTAGTGGGAATAACAACCACGACCTACTTCTGGCGTTGGAACGCAGCTCTATGGCCCCCTTGGCCAAGAGGGCCACAACTTCCTGCTGGAGAAGTGCCAAGTGATCCCCCGACATGCGGTGGTATTGAGGTGGCATGGCTGGAGGGGTAGTCTCGAAGGGAGGGAGTAGCCCCTTCAGACTATCTGTAAAACCCACCTGTCCGACGTGATGGTGCGCCAGTGGGGGAGGTGATGGCGAAGCCTTCCACCCACTGGCGTTTGGTGTGCCTGAAAGGTCGGACTAGGAAGGTTTGGAGGCAGTGGTGGCTGGGGTAGTGGTGGACTGACCCGCCCGCTGGCCCCCTGAACCGCCGCGGCGGTTCCCACGTCCGCAGCCGCTCTGTTGCGAACGTGGTGGGTTGCCCCTTCCGCGAGCACAAAAGGAGCGAAAGGCAGAAGGCTGAGGAGGCCGTGTGGCCGAAAGGCCCAAGGACTTGGCCGTAGCCCGTGAGTCCTTAAATCTCTCCAAAGCACTGTCTGCCTTGTTGCCAAAGAGGCGAATGCCATCAAAGGGCATGTCCATCAAAGTGTTTTGGACATCCCCCGAGAAGCCAGTTGTTCTCAGCCAGGCGTGGCGGCGGAGCGCCAGTGTCGTGGAAATCGCCCTGCCCAGCGAGTCGGCGGTGTCAAGGCCACAAGGGATCGTGAACTTGGCTGCATCTCTCCCCTCAGCAATAGCCTGGGAGAGTAGTGTCCGAGCCTCCTCCGGACACTGAGGTAGCACCTGCGCCACCGTATCCCACAGAGAGTGAGAATAACAGCCCAAGAGGCATGCGGTGTGCACCGACCGCAGCCCTAGACTGGTGGAAGAAAACACCTTCTTCCCAAATTATTCCAGCCTCTTTGATTCCCTGTCCGGGGGTGCGGTAGGGAATGCGCTTGGGGAAGCAGAGGCTTGGACAACCAAGCTCTCAGGGGTGGGGTGTTGGGCCGGGCGATGGCGTCGGGCCACGTTCCTGTCCACAGGAGCCCCTGTGTTGGGCCTGGACCAAGAGCCCAAAAGAACGTCCTAAAGTGCGCCATTAAAGGGCAGCAGTGGTTCTGCAGAGGTAACTGCTGGCTGAAGCACTTCCGTCAGGAGGTTAGTCCTGACAGCCACAGTAGGTAGCTCGAGGTGGAGAGCCCCGGCTGCCCTACGCAACACCACAGAAAAAGAAGCACCCTCCTCCGTAGCCACGGTAGGAGGAGACAGCATGCCACGGTCTGGAGAGGTGTCCAGACCACTGGCATCCCCCAACTCCTCTGCCCAGTCCGGGTCATACTCGCATTGAGCAGCGGGAGGGTCCTCAGACCCCTCCCAGTCCTCCCCTTTCTCCTCATGCTGTTGTACAGGCCTAAAAGGAGGAGGATGGAGATAGGGAAACAGATTCCCAAACGGCGTCGGAATCGGCGTCGGAATCGGCGTCGGTCGACACCGTTCCGGCACCGTCTCCACTTCGGGGCTGAAACCGGGGACGACGACGTCCGGCATGCCGGGCGACGCGAAACGTGGTGCCGGTGGGGTCGACGTCGGTGGAGGTGTCACGAGGTCAACCGGCGTCGACCGGGATCCACGACGGGATCTTGGGTGTCCTGCGGTGCCGAGGCCGGAGCCGACGGCGACGCCGGAGCCGCCGGCGTCTAAGGGCGAGGACTCCCAGTCGGGCCCACGGGCCCGAAGGCGCACCGGAGGGGCCCGACGGCCCAAATAGGCGAGCCATAGCAGACAGGAATTCCTGTACCTGGGCCGGAGTCGCCGATGAACCCGGGAAGGGCGGGTAGGTCACCGACGACTGCGTAGGCTCCGCCGGAGCCTGGGGGGTGGCACCACCCGCACCCTCAGCCAAGTTGCGCGACTGGCGAGGGGAAGTCAAGGAACGATGACGTTTCTTCGACTTCTTTTGGCGCTTCGCCTTACCTGACCCCGAGTGCGAAGACTTCGATTTGGACGACTTCCGATGGTGGTGGCTCCGCGACCGGTCCCTCGACCTCCCTCTGGACAGGGACCTTTCACGGCGCGGAGCCGACTGCCGGACTTCAAGCAGCTTTCGGGACTGCTCCCGCAAAGACTTCGGTGCCATGGACCAGCAGTCGGGGCACGACTTTGGGTTGTGGTCGCGCCCCAGGCAGAAGAGACACACGCGGTGCGGGTCCGTCACCGACATCATCCGATGACAGTCCTCGTAAGACTTAAACCCGGGCATCCCTAACTGCACCAGGAGTCGTATCGACTCAAAAAGGTGAGACAAAAAATCTCAAAAAACTCAGGCAAAAAAGACTGGGTGTACCGCTCTCTCCGGATCTGCGCTTGCTGGCGCGAAAAAAGAAAGAACTGACGTCAGCGCGCGAGGGCGGCGTCTAAGTAGCTGCCGCGACGTCATCACGACGCCTATGAAAGACGCAGAGCCGCACAACGCCACCTTCCGACGAGCAGGGGTACTGCTGACGAAAAGTTTCCGGATCCAGACTGACGCCTGGGGATATTCTAAGGTAAGGAATCTATCACTACGTGTTTCTTTCAGATACTGTGTGTTCACCCCATGATTACTCTGATCACTTAAAACGTAGCTCTGGCCATCATACATTTTCCATTTTCTTTAAAAGATGTACTGGTTTGATTTGAAACAAAAACCTTTATTCAATATTTTGGTTATTCAGGACGATTCCTTAAAAAACACTCACAACTCCAATACACCTATCTTTTTCTAGTGAAAAAAATACTGGATCGTGTATGAAGATGTGTTGTGAGCCTAGTTTAGTAACATTGTGTATTTATAAGGGTACTTTCCTTGTTGGTAGTCTCAGCAGAAAGGGCAAGGAAACAAATACCTAACGGGTTTGACCTTCTCTTACGAAACAATGCCCTCAATTAGGAAGTGTATGAAGCTACCAGCTGTTCCCAGGAGAGCTGCTGCACTTTAATTGGACAATAACAAAACCTCTTAACAAGAGTCCCTGCAGATGTGAGATGGAATGTGACAGAAAATTACTAAGGCACTGAATACCCCTATCAGTTCTACCCAGATGCAAGATGCAAAGGCAGTTGAGAACTATTGTCTAGTTCATTGAGATGTGAGAAGAAGAGGTAGCTTAGATTTATTTAGGTCGCAATTACCACTGTCCACACATAGACAAGTCAAACATTCCTACTGGGTCCACTCAAATGTAAGATGCAGAAAATGCCCACAGATGCTCAGGCCTCAAATACCCTTGTTAACTCCATTCAGTCAGTTTGGGCTATTGACATGCTGGCAGAGAACTGTCAGGTGGGAAGTGAGGAAAAGTGACCTATTGATCCAGCTTTTAAGGAGGTGAATAAAAATGTGTTGTGTTCGAGGTAAAAATAAATGTTTCTCAAAAAGAAAACACAGGGTATGAAAAAAAAAAGTACCAGAAATCACGAGGAGGCGTTCAGGATCCTTAAAACTAACCCAGCCTCCTTTGGTTTTTGCGGTATCAAGAATTTTAATGATATCATGGTTTTTAAGAAACCGCATTACCTCTGTACAACATGAACCAGCTAGATTAATTGAATGACAGCCCTTTTAGACAACGTATTTTACAGATTATAATATGACTGCCATATAGTGCTATCTATTTAGGGCCACTATAGTATTACATTATGATCCATAAAGGATGTAACTTTATAAATTCGTTTTTATGAGATGGTTTTAACCTGACAGTTTTATTGATTGGTTTTAACTTTCGATAAATTGTAATTTTTACATTCTTTTCTTTTAAATCGACGTATCTCTCTTTTATGGTATTATAAAAAACGAAATAAAGAGTATTTTGACTTTGAAAATAAAAAGCAAACCCCAATGTTTCCTAACTCTACTCATTGCACAATGCAAATATTTTCTTAACTATGCAGATTCCAGCTAGTCTAATGAACATAACACACCACTGCAACTGATAACCAAGCAGCTATGCAAATACTTCAAGATATGCAGAAATTACACACAAATCTCGAAGGAAAGCACAGTAAATTAGGCATATGGGTAAAAGCAAAATTTGCATTGCATAGGTTACACTTCTAAATGGTGTGCCCCCTGAAAATAGAATCAACAATGTCAATGGGACAGAATATCGAAAATAAAATATTGTCAGGTAAATACGTCTAGACTTTCTGTACCTAACTCCACATATACGTACCTATGCGGTACATATATTTTCAAGATACTTAGATGTGGAGTGAAGAATAGTAAATTTCAATTTCCCAATATGCACTTACCTTTCGATATTTTGCCCCTCGATATTCTGTCCTCAATATTAGTATGCCATGATATTGTTGGTGTCGATACTGAATAGTGCAATTCTTCTAAATAAAGATCTTTCTGAATCAGACCCTTTGTTTTATAATTAGGCTACTAAAGCAGTAGTGAAATTGTAATTACATTAAATATTTATTCTGTGACTTGCATTATAGAATCTTCTTCCTTTTAAACGACTTTTTAACTTATACCGTACAAAACAGATGTCAAAGTGCAAATTAAAATATCCTCATTTGGAAAAGCATGCAATTAAATTTGAGACAGATGTTTAACGGTGAAGAAGGAAAATGAATATCTAAAAACAGACACAGTTTGTACTAAACTTTGTTGCCAGCAAATCTATCATCTCTTTTAAAATGTTATTTAACCAGAACATATGCTACTACAATTCTTTATTGTGTAGAAAAGCTGGTATATATCCTTCTGTATTACATATGACAAGATTATATTGTTAGCCAATGTCTCGATTTTACAAAGTATGTTTCTCTACCTCTCTCAAAATTTGTGCATGAACGAAAAAATACACGTCTTTTCATACTATAACATTTAAACATTTTAGAAGAGACCCTTAGTGTATGTCAGCAGCAATAAACTTTACAACTGCGCATAGACGTAAAGAAAGTAAATTTAACTTTGAAAAAATATTTTTATTCTGTTAACAACTATTTCAGGTTTTGGCTAGAATCTGCAAACTTATTTTGTTGAATTGCAATTGATTCTGAAAGCTTCCCTATTTTACAAAAGCCTTGCTAAACTGTCCTTAACGTAGAGTGTTTGGTGCTGGGCAAGAAGAATGCAATGTGTAAGAGTTCAATGCATAAAATGCAAACCCTAGTAATCTCTCTGTAAAAGAATGTACAAGTTCAGCCGTCTGTAATATTTGCAGGTTCTACCAGTCAGATCCATAACAACATGGAAGCTGCTCCACAGCCCACCATAAACTCTCCCCCTTTCATGTGTGCTCATAAAGGACCATTGCAATCCAGAATTCTCCTGAGCCGACTACCAGCCCTAGCCCAACAGATCAGAATCAAAGCCAGAAACACAGGAGGGAGGGCAGGTGATTTGTAATTAATTGGACAAGGAATACAATTTGGAGAAATTAAATTGCTGGTAAGTAATCAAAGCTTTACCTTCTTCCTCACCACAGTTCTTGCAGGGAATCTACTAAAGCGGACGTGACATTCAATAAGTGCAGAAGTCCAGACATAAAAGTGGAAGGATTGATAACAAGCGCCACCAACCGAGTTGCTCCCACCAAACCTGCCTAAACGCACAGATCCACCAAACGAGCCAGTTGGTACACCCCAAAAAGCAGATGTAAACAACTTGAAAGAAGATGGTGAACCAGCAGGGACAACAATGACCGAGCCACCTTCAAGTTGGCCCTCAATGACTACCTCCGCCAGTTCAAAGCCGCAAAAAAGGAAACCCTGACGCATCGGATTGAGACCAGTGCCAACCAAACTAAGGAACTCTTCACCATTGTCAGAGTTCACCTGCCCGTCAGCCACCGAAAACTCAATCCCCGCCTCATAAGGACTTTGCAACACCCTCGCCGACCACTTCCACAACAAGATAGCAACCATTTACAGAAACTTCGATCCCCAACCCATCAACCACCTCAGCATCCCATTGAACACTGCTGCCGACCACCCGCTCACCACATGGGAACAACTCAGCACACCAAACACAACCACACTAATGAACTCCATCCACTCAGAAGCACCCACTGACCCATGCCCCCACAGACTCTTCAACCTCGGAAGAGATGAGCTCAGCCACCAGCTCACCACCATCCTCAACGCCTCCATTGCCACAGCCACCTTTCCCGACGCCTGAAAACATGCAGAGGTCAGATCCCCTTCTCAAGAAATCCTCTGCAGACCCCAGCAAGCTTCAGAACTACCGTCCCATCTCACTGCTCCTGTGTCCCGCCAAAGTCCTGGAGAAGGCCATCAACCTCCAACTCACTGAACACCTAGAGAGGAACAACCTACTGGACCCTTACCAATCAGGATTCAGAGCAAATCACAGCACCGAGACGGCAGTGATCGCCTCAACAGACGACATCCGTCCCTACTCGACACCGAAGAATCAGCCACCTTGACAGTGCTCGACCTCTCCGCAACCTTCGACACGATCTCCCACCACATTCTAATCGATCGACTGTGCCAGATCGGAATCAGAGGCGATGCGCTCAGGTGGATGGCATCCTTTCTCACAGGGTGCACACAGACAATCCGTCTCCCTCCCTTCACCTCTCAACCCAAGCGCACCATCTGCGGTGTCCCGCAAGGCTCATCCCCCAGCCCAACCCTCTTCAACATCTACATGGCACCCCTCGCAGACATCGTCAGAACCCACGACATCAACATAGTCTCCTACGCCGATGACACCCAGCTTGTCCTCTTGCTCTCAGCAGACCCGACCACAACTAAGACCAACTTCCACAACTGTATGAAGAACATCTCAGCCTGGATGAAGAACAACTGCCTGAAATTCAACAGGGGCAAAGCAGAAGTACTGATCTTCGGCAGGCACACCTCCCTCTGGAACGACTCCTAATGGCCATCAGAACTCTGACCCACCCCCACTCCAAAAGACCGCTCCCACAACCTTGGCATCATCCTGGACAGCGAACTCTCCACGAAAAGTCAGGTCAACGCTGTCCCCTCATCCTGCTTCCACACCCTCTGCATGCTCTGTAAAATCTTCAAGTGTCTCCCCATCAGCACTAGGAAAACTGTGACACAGGCCCTCATCACCAGCCGACTGGACTACAGCAACACACCCTATGCGGGCACTATGGCCAAACTCATGAGAAGACTACTGGCGATCGAGGACGCAGCAGCCAGGCTGATCCTCAACGTGCCAAAGAGAACCCACATCATCCAACACCTGAAAGACCTCCACTGGCTCCCTGTCCAGAAGAGATGCTAATTCAAGCTCCTGATCCACACCTACAAAGCCTTCCACGATCAAGGAACCGCCTACATGAACCACCGCCTGAATTTCCACCTGCCTCCCAGGAACCTCCGCTCCGTTCACCTCGCCCTCGCTCAGATACCACGAATCCGCCGCTGCCGCACCGGAGGACGCTACTTCTCCCACCACACCGCCAAGTCCTGGAACACAGTTTCCCTGCAACTCCGTAAGGCACCCTTGTTGATTCACTTCAGGAAGGGACGCCAAACCTGGCTCTTCGACTGATATCCACACTGCATCGCCTAGATAGCCTCCCGGGTGATAAGCCGCGCTATATAAGTACTGCCTGATTGATTGATTGATCCCAGAAGGCCAGCACACCTGTAAGCACTAGTGCGAAAAAAACAGTAAAATGTACTTGAAGACCAAATGCAGAAAGCGCAAGGGCCCCTAAAGCACCAAGCACTCAAAAGAGGGAACTCCTGAAAGAGTGAACACCTACAAGGCAACTTGAGAGTAAAAGGGTCAGAGCAGCGCCATAGTCAAGAAACAGATTGTGTTCAGCCAGTGATATGGATAAAGAAAGCTAGAAGGGACCTAAGGTGGCAGCAGCAACTAGATGAGGGAACGTAGATACTAGTGACCCAACAGTGACCCACCAGAGTAAACACATACCAGTGCAAGTAAAATGAGAGCACAATAAAGAGACAACCACCCACTCCACTTCAGGGGGCTAGGGGCCAGGACAAGAAACAGAGAAAAAGGTCACACTACACCCAAAAAAGGGCAACAGCAGCCCAAGTCAGGTAGTAAAAGCAAGCCAAATAGGACAGCCAGAGGCTGGGAGAACAGTCACCCACAAGACAGCTGACAAGTGCCCATTCCCACAAATGGGGAAAAATAAGAAAATCCTGTGGCAAAACACAACTTTACATAAAGGCCTGGACCTGGCAAGCCACTGAAAGATCTAAGCCCAGATGGAGGCAGACCTTCATGTCATGCACCAAAAAGCACCTACCCACAACTATTTAAAGATGAGGCCTGGAAAGCGCAGGAACCTCAGAGCACAACCTAATGTAGCAGAGAAACAGCAATAATCAGAAGTAAAATACCAAAGAGCCTCAACCACAGAAAGGTTCAGCCTCTGCGCAACCAGGCCCTCAGGGTATAACAATTCACCAGACCACACATGAAAGTAGAGTAGGGAGAGAGGAAGCACAAAGCTCCAAAAGGAAAGCATACACAAGTTTAATAAAAGCATGTCCAAGGCACCCCAAGCCCCACAAAGAGTCAACAAGCAGAACCCACACCAAAATGTGAGGGCAAAGGATTTGAGGACGTGGTTAACCAGCTAAAAAAAAGGCACACCAACCAGAGAGAATAAGCCCGGAGCACTCTGAGCCAGATGCTACCATTCCTGATAGGCAACCAAGGCCTCACAACCACAGAAGAGCAATAAGGTTTCAGGTGGATGACATTATAGAGGATCAGCAGAATAAGCTACCAACTGCTGCAAAAACGAAGCAAAAACTACATGGTGGGAAGGGCAGAATCCCTAGAGAAGGCACCAACACTCCAACCACAAAATACTACAGGTGCATTGAGGTGACCAAAAAAGGGCACAATGACCCAGAGACTGGGCAACCCTCAATCAAACCAGCAACACCCTCCAAAAGCCCCCAATACTAACAAACGTGGACAGAGGAGGTAGATTTGCCCAGGTAACATATTTGGACATTTTTCATCAAGATCTCTGTCGTGGCAAATTGCTCTGAAACCACTGCAAGTGTACCTTGTTTGTTAACTGTACCTTCTGGTACTAGTAACAAACATACAGTGGTTTTGAGATCTTTGCACGTTGCTATACATGTGCTCAACTGACACAGACTTGCTTTTGTACATATTCTGAAGCTGCCTAATCGTCTTGGGCCCAATTGATGGCTGACTTGAATGGGTCCTTATTCTTTGTACACATCTAAGAAAAGATAAGCCCTCAAGGGGTGCAAAAACATGACCAAGTAAGAATGTGGCTCCCAAAATGCCACTAAATATAAAGCATCACAAATTATCCTCTTTCAACAACGGTCTTTGTAGGAATCAGCAATTGGCCTTGTATTACGTTAGTGAAGGTTCTCAAAAAAGACGATTGGTTTCAAATATTCAAATCTTTAAAAGTAATTCTCAAGTACATCATAAGTGAATTATGTCTTTCAATTTTCTGCTTCTTTTGACTGCTGCTCTCTTCCAATGCGGGTTCATCACTTTCTTGGTTCTTGTTCTATCCCTCTGATCTTTCCAACACGGTCTCCTGAGCTGGCCAACACTTAGAATCTCTCACCTCTCGTCCTCTATGTGGTACCTCAGGGGACGATAATTGGCCCTCTTCATTACTTGATTCACCCTACTCTATCCCCTCTCTTATTTGTTCTACTGGACTATCTTGGAATTTCTAAACAATTAAAGCTCAAATATTCATCTAGGTTAATTCCCAATATTCTACTCCAAATGACTTAGGGCCTGATTACACTTTGGCGGTAAGGGAAGTGCCATTGCTTTTCGGCAGTCCAACTGCCCGCTTCCTTGGCGGCCCGAACACTCGATTATGAAGTGAGCGGGAACACCACCTCCAGAACCCCGCCTCTGCCGATATAAGAGCTCCCGTGGCAGAGGCAGGAGAGGCAGAGCAGGCAGGCATTTTTCCAGTCGTGCGAATTATGACCTGTCTTTCCGCTGACCTTTTCCTGGCAGGGACACCACTATGCGAGAGTAGGCAGAAAGGCAGGTAATGAGGGGAAAAACTGCCTCCAGGGCGAATGTGCCCTTGTGAAATGTAACTGGTACTCATGTTTTTACCTTCAATGCCTTTGGGTGGGGTGCACACACTGTTTCTCTTGCACAATGTAATGCAAGGAAGCAATGCGCCCGACTGGCTGGAGGCAGTGTAGGATGGCCGGCAATGACTTAGGGTTCATTACCAGAGCATAAGCGTACTGCAGCCATGACTCCGCCGCCAGCCCTGTGGTAAAGTCATGATACGGCGGGTGCCGCCGGCTTGGCGTCGTTTTCTGAACTGCTACCGGGGCGGGCTTGCGGTAATAGCCTAAGTCGTAATCGGCTCCTTAATCTTTGACTCGCTCACCTCTATCCAGTTATGGATTCCACTTTAATCCTTGTGTCTAAACCCTTGAAAAATTGAAATGTTTTCTTTTATGTTTTCTCTCTATCTTCAGATCTCTGTCCGAAATCTGTTGCCTTCAACCTGTCCCACTTCCTTTGTCTTCTGCTGACTGCAATCTTGATGACATTTTCGACTCCTTCTTCCCCTTTTCTGTACATATTGTCACTAAGTAATGCACCTGTCATTTCCATGTATACAACCTCTGTAAAGTTCAACACTACATTACTTTCATTGCTACTAAAATTCTGATCTTTACTATCCATTACAGTTTGGAGTACTGTTTCTCCTCCATAGACTCTCATTACGAGTGGCCTGTAAATTGTAATGGGTGCAGTAACAAGAGTTACCGGGCTCATTAGAATTCTAGGTTTTCGCTTTTGACTCAGAGATTTTGGCTACTAGAAGCAACCAAAAACGCAGTGTCAAACTCAAGGGAAAACATACGGGAACAGGCCCATAAACACATGTTCACACAGATTATTTCCTAAAAACATTTAATATTCATTATTTGACCGTGCCAACACTCACCAGGACTGACGGTCACAGTAGTTCGAGGTCAGAAAACATAACGTGATTTTAACAAACCATTTGTAATAAAAGCCTCAGGGCCTGATATTGAATTCGACAGAAGGGTTACTCCGTCACAAAGGTGACGGATATCCCGTCTGCCTTATTACAAGTGCCTTTAGATATAAGTGCACTTGTAATATGGCGGATGGGATATCCGTCATGTTCGCGACGGAGTTACCTGTACTCCAAACTCTAAATCAAGCCCTTAGACTTTATGCTTATTATCTTGCATTCTTCAATCTATCCTTAACTCCTCTATACGACTGTTCTTCCGTTCCTTTTCCACGGATTCCACTTTCCTCTGTCTGGCATCTCTTCATTGGCTCCCTTTAAATCTTGCACCTCTTTTGTTTCTTTACTATTGAATTTGAATGTAACTACGATTTAGCAGCCGCCCCCATGTCTCATAACCTGACACTCTCTATATTCTGAACCATGACATTAGCTTCTTTTCCAAGGTCTTGTTAGCTGCCCCTTGTCCAATATTGATCAATCCTGCTTTTGGTAACTACCCCCTTGTCTGGCTCATAAGCAATCAAAGGCCTTGCACCTTTTAATCTCTTTGCACCTTTTAATCTCTTTGCATCTAGTCTAAATTCTTCTATCTTGTACTCAATCATCCACAGGCATCTGTTCCTCACAGCTAGTTTTTCTGTTTCATTGCTTTATCACTACCATGGTTGCTACACTTTTGTGCTGCTGATACTACAAATTCGGAAAACGTACCTGACAAATGAAATGAAATGAAATTATTACAGGAGCAGATGAGTTTCTTCTGGTTCAGATATGTGGGGCAACCAGGATGCAGCACTTTAAAACCAGGATAAGGTACATTGTTCTTTGTGTAGTTCGTAAGACATTTTTGGAAACAATGCATTGTTTTCAGGTTCAATATTGTACAAACTCTCTGCTTATCGTTAGCATAGCCCTGTACACTATGTTAATTTTCTGTTCCACGACATATGTTTGACTCTGGCCAAAGTGCCCAGCTGGATTTAATTGTAGTTTTTATTAAAATTAAATATGTGCTTATTGTAAAAACAAACTATTATGCAAAAAAAAAAATGCTTGGAGAGCTATCTATGAAACATAACGACATGCTCACATCCAGAAACCCATCAAATGACAAAACACAGTCCTTATTTCTTTCAAGATTTCACAGTAATTTAAGTAGCCGTTTCGTTTCTTTATTTTTATTCAGTAAACAAATCTACAACTCGATCCATTTGAATAGCTAAGGAACAATGAAATATTCAGTAATGTTAGTTGCATTTGCTAGATGCATGTGCTGTACATGAGGACGCCCTGGTGATAATCATTGGCAACAAGGCTGAGGAGAAGAAACCTGATTTACCAGTCAAAAGAAGGTACACAATTGTGCATGGTGTGCAAAGACCGGCCCTCTACATTGAGCTGCACGGGGCCATTCTCACTGCCTTGGAATTAGCTAATCTTACATTTATCCGAAGCTCAGTGCATGAATAATTCAAACAGGACTCCAAAATCACTTTTAAGAGATTAATAAAAAAGTTTCACCTAGCAGGAAAGCATAGACCTTGTAAGAAGCATCTTTCAAAACTCATTATAGGCTACAAGAAACTGAGTGAGAGATATTTCTCTGGGGTCAAAGTGAGTAATATAGTCAAATGTTCTGCTAGTGGATGTCACTTCACTTCTGATACAGTCACTTTGTTACCAGTGAGTGGCACTGTTCCATTACAATCTAAAACAGATTGAGGGTGCTCCGAGACTGATCAGACTTAGCTAAGTCTTTGTGATGAGGAAACAAGCTGCAGCCACATTCTTAATTGACAGTTGTATCCTCCTTCTTATAACTGGGCCTACTGCCTGTTCCTGGAGATGATCGAACTGGTCCTCTAATACTCCCTATTGATGTTTCATACCTTCATCAGCACCGAGATCCTCAACGGCCTAGCCTCTTTCACCAAGCACATACATTGACAAAAGAAAATGGAAACAAGGTATTGATAAGGCAGTGTCGCCAGAGCTTTCCTGCTACTCGACACATTTTCTGGAAACAAATGCTAAGGTGTCTCAATCTTCCTGTCAATTGATTACTCAAAATCAGAGATGTCAGTGGCAGAATTATTCAATGATTCCCGAGTACAAGGATCTTCTGACGTCATAGAAATATCGGACTACACAGTAGAGAACAATGACTCCCAGGGAAATGAAGATCCCACACTTTTCCATCAGTGCTTGTAGTCCAGCGGCGGCCTCTCCGCTAAGGCGGAGGAGCGCTGCCCCACTGCATTTTGAGCATTTGAAAAAGGAAAAATAAAATGATAACACCACGTTATTATCATTTTATTTTTCCATTGTCAGGCAAGTTTACAGGGCGGGACTTGGTTGTTGTCACAGCGAGCAAGGGGAGGAGTGGTGGGCACTTAAGTGCTCATTATGGTTTGGCCGGCCATACAGTCATGCGCACTTTGCATGTTCCCCACCAGGCTGTAATACACAGCCTAGTGAGGAACATGCATAGGTTCTCACTCCCTGTCTGAGTACCTAACCACGGCGCTCAGACCAATCACAACGTTGCATTGCAGCGTTGTGATTGGCTTAGGGGAGCCTGGGTGTGCTTCCTGCTTCAAGCAGGAACAGAAAAGGACAAGACAAGACGGCGGTCCGGCAGCAAGGTAAGTAACTTTTTACATTTATTTTTCCATTCCTCCCCTGCCACACCCGTGCTACTCGGTGGCAGCCGCCACTGTCATAGTCACAGGTTTTAGACTTCATACATGAAAACAACTCCTGAACTGTACACCACAGTTCTCTGAATCAGATGCCCTTGATGTATCTCTCATTCTCATCAGGTCACAGGTTACATACACAATTGTAAGTCCCCCGTAGCTCTCCCCCATCTGCGGAAAGTGGATGTGAAACTGCAGGCGATTTTGCTGTTTCCGCATCCACCTGCTGTGGTTTGGAGAAGGGGAGGAATGCAGAAGAAATAGCCTGCAAAATAAGAATTCCTCGTTCCGGACATTGAAGGGGGAGCCATTGCAATGAACTTAGTGGTAATCACAGTATGTTCATTACAATGGCTGGGCAGTGTTTTCCAAAAGAACATCCCCAGCTAGAGTGTTGCACCTGTCTGCCAAGAGGACACACATTTTTGTTCTACGAAAGTTGCTTTTTAGTGCACTCTGAGGGGCTGTGCAATGTATTTACCTACCAAAAGGTAGCATTACAGTAAATGCATTGTGCAGCCCCTCACAGTGATTCAAAAAGCAACTGTGCTTTGTTGGGGGTTGTTCCTCACCCAGGGAGCAGAAGAAAAGGTCCAATTCCACTCTGCTGGTTAAAACAAAATGGACAAAATACCTGCACTTCCCTTTTCGCACCAAAACTTTGTACACCCTTAATTTTAACCTCTGTGGGTGAGCCTGGATAAACTAAGTGCCTCAAGTTGCCATTAAAGTGCTTCAAACGAGCATTAATATTGAATTTTAATGTTACCGATTTTGATACGATATCAATGTCTTCCTTCCAAGTTTGGTATTTTTACCAAGAAACTTTCAAAAAGGACTAAAAAAGATTAGAAACTCCAAGACTGCATAGAAACTAGCCTCTGAATTAGTACGGAAGAACAAGTTACTTACCTTCAGTAACAATGTATCTCTAAGAAACATATGTTATAGATTCCTTATCTTAGAATTACCCCCAGGCGTCAGAATGGATCCGGAGAATTTTATCTTAGCAGTACCCCTGTGTGTCAGTAGGTGGCGTCGTTCGACTCCGCGTCGGTGTTGTGGTCGCCGGGATAACGTTGCAGTGTCTACTTAGAAGCCGCCCCTGCGCGCTGTCAGTTCTGACACGCCTTTCCACGCCAGATGCGCAGAGCCATGCAAGACACTGACCACTGGTGCGCCACAACTAGGGCCCTGTAAGGGAGTCCCTATCGCTAGAAAGTGAGTTTGCAGAGCGGGGAGGATGGGTGGGGTGGTAAGAAATCTATAACTAACATATGTCTCTTACAGATACATCATTACTGAAGGTAAGTAACTTGTTCATCTGAAAGACACTGTTAGTTATAGATTCCTTACCTTAGAATAGATACCCCTGCAATACTAAACCCGGAGGAGGGTCTGCGAACCAAGTTCACACCAGAAAGTCCTGGAGGACTGAAAGGGCAAAATAGCCGTCCAGGCAGTAATGTCTGGTGAACGTGTGCAAGGATGCCCACGTGGCTGCCTGACAGATATCAAGAAGTGGGACCCCACGTGCAAAAGCAGTAGTTGCTGACGTAGCCCTAGTGGAATGAGCACGCAGCCCCACTGGAGGTTCCTTTTTCGCTAAAGCGTAACAAATTTTGATACAAAGGACAACCCATCGAGAGATGGTACGCTTCTGAATGGCACAACCTTTCTTGGCACCAACATAGCCAATGAAGAGTTGATCATCCACCCGGAAATCTTTTGTGCGGTCAAGGTAGAAGGACAGCACACGTTTAGGATCCAGACCTTAGAATCTCTCCTCCTATTTGGAAGGGTGCGGAGGTGGGAAGAAGGTAGGCAAAGTGATTGTTTGTCCTATGTGAAAAGGTGTAACCACTTTAGGAACAAACGAGGGCCTCGTCCTAAGCACCACTTTGTCCAGATGCACAGAGAAGAAAGCGGGCTTGGAACAGAGGGCTTGCAGCTTACTCACCCTGCGAGCAGAGGTGATGGCAACAAGGAAGGCAGTTTTCAGAGTTAGGAGCCTGAGAGGACAGTTGTAAAGAGGCTCAAAGGGAGCACACATAAGGTAAGTTAAGACAAGGTTCATGTCCCACTGGGGCATTATGAAAGGAGATGGAGGAAAGAGATGAATAATGCCCTTAAAAAATCTTTGTACAATAGGGGACCTGAATGAGTAAGGCTGATCTGGCAGGAAGGAAAGCAGAAATAGCCGCAAGATAACCTTTAAGAGTGCTTAGAGCTGAGCCCTGCTGGGCCTAAGAAAGGATATACAGGAGAACTTTCGAAAGATGGGTAGAAAGGGGATCCACAGCCTTTGCTGTGCACCATGCCAGAAACTTGCTCCATCTATAGGCGTATACCGTTTTAGTGGATGGACGCCTGGCTGCCAAGATAACATTAGAGACTTCGGGCGGAAGGTCAAAAGCTGTCAACTGTCGCCGCTCAATCTCCATGCAAGGAGGTGGAGGCTGGACAGGTTCGGGTGCAGGACCGTCCCCTGCTGCTGCGACAGAAGATCCTCCCGGGTACCATACTCTTCGTGCCCAGCCCGGGGCCACAAGAATAACTTGGGGCCAGTCGCGCTTGATCTTCTTAAGCACTCTGGGTAGAAGTGGTACAGGCGGAAAGGCGTACAAGAGGCCGCAACTCCACTCGCGACGAAAAGCGTCGCCGAGCGAGTACCACCACCTTGGAAACTCCAACGCGCAGAACTGCTGACATTGCACGTTCTCTTCGTTGGCGAACAGATTTAACCAAGGCTCTCCCCCTTGCTGAAAGAGACCTTGCACCACCTCTGAGTCAAGACGCCATTCGTGATCCACCATGCACCGGCGGCTGAGTTCGTCTGCCCTGGCATTCAGAGAGCCTGCCAGGTGTTGAACCACCAGGGTCACGCGCTGATGTTCCAGCCACGTCCAGAGGCGAAGAGCCTCCAGGCACAGGGTCCACGACCCCGCCCCGCCCTGCTTGTTGCAGTACCACATGGCGGTGGTGTTGTCGGTGAACACCAGCACCACTTTCCCTTTGAGAGAGGGAAGGAACGCTTTCAGTGCCAAGCGGATCGCCCGGAGCTCCAACAGGTTGATATGGAGCCCGGACTCCGCCGGAGACCAGACTCCTCTGATCTCCGCCTCCCCCAGATGGCCGCCCCATTCCAGAAGTGGCACATCTGTCACCACTGTCAAATCTGGTTGGGGTTGGGAGAGGGATCTGCCTCTGACCCAATCTTGGTTCGATAGCCACCACTGCAATTGGTGTGCAGTCCCCTCAGAGATCTGAACGCAGTCGGAGAGATTCCCCTGATGCTGCGCCCACTGGAACTTCAGGTCCCACTGCAGAGCCCGCATATGCCATCTGGCATGTTTCACCAGCAGGATGCAGGAGGCCAAAAGGCCCAGCAACCTCAGGGTCATTCTCACTGAAATCCGGGATAGAGGCTGAAACATCGGTATCATAGCCTGAATATCCCGGACTCACTGCTCGGGAGGATATGTCCAAAACTGCACTGTGTCCAGTACAGCTCTGATGAAAGGGAGCGTCTGAGAGGGAGTCAGGTGTGACTTCGGCATGTTTATAGTGAACCCCAGCGAGTGCAGGAGGCCCGCTGTAGTCTGGAGGTGGGAGACGACAGCATGGGTCGAGGACACCTTCAATAGCCAGTTGTCGAGATAGGGGAAGACTGGAACCCCTGATCTGCGCAGATGAGGTGCGACCAACGCCATCACTTTCGAGAACACCCGAGGGGCACTGGTAAGGCAAAAGAGGAGCACGGTGAACTGAAAATGCTTGTGGCCTACCGTAAAACACAGGCAGCGCCTGTGGGATGGCAGAACGGGAATATGAAAATAGGCGTCCTGCAAGTCCAGCGCCACCATCTAGTCTCCAGGGTCGAGGGCAGACAGTTCCTGAGCCAACGTGAGCATTTTGAACTTCTCCTTCCGGAGGAGGCGGTTGAGGGCCTTGAGGTCTAAGATAGGACGCGGGCCTTTGTCCTTCGTGGGCACCAGAAAGTAGCGGGAATAGCAACCACGACCGACTTCTGGCGTCGGTACCCTCTCTATTGCTCCTTTGGCCAAAAGAGCAGAGACTTCCTGGTGGAGAAGCGCCAAATGATCCTCCGGCATGCGGTCGAATGATGGTGGCATGGAGTGAGGGGTTGTCTCGAAGGGGAGGGAGTAGCCCCTTCGGACTATTGACAAAACCCACCTGTCTGACGTGATGGAGTGCCAGTGAGGTGATGGCGAATCCTGCCGCCCACTGGCCGTTGATGCGCCTGAAACGTCAGACTAGGAGGGATTGGAGGCTGCGGCAGTGGGGGGACATGGTGGACTGGCCCGCCCGCTGGTTTCCAGAACCGCGAGGTCACTGGGTACCACGTCCGCGGCCACGCAAAGGCTGGGCAGCTCGCATGAACCGGTGGGTACACTGGGCCAGACGTGGTTGGGCGCGCCTTCCGTAGTTACGAAAGGGCCGAAAAGCAGACTGAGGTGGACGGGAAGACACAGTGAGGCCCAAATATCTGGCCGTAGCCCGTGAATCTTTAAAGCGCTCCAGCGCCGTGTCTGCTTTGTCGCCAAAAAGGCGACGGCCATCGAAGGGCATGTCCATGAGTGTTGACTGGACAACCCCCAAAAAAACCAAACGTCCTCAACCAGGCGTAGCCCCTAATGGCTACCGACTTGGCAATCATTCTGCCTAGTGAGTCGGCGGTATCCAGTCCACATCGTATCGTGAATTTGGCTGCATCTCTCCCATCTGCCACTGCCTGGGAAAGAATGGCCCGGGCCTCCTCCGGGCACTGAGGCAGCTCCTGCGTGACCATATTCCAGATGGTATGGGAGTATCTGCCCAAGAGGCACGCTGTATTCACGGACCGCAGCGCCAAGCTGGAGGAAGAGAACATACGCTTCCCAAGGTGATCCAGCTTCTTGGATTCCCTATCTGGAGAAGCAGAAGGGAATGCGCCCTTTGAAGAAGAGGCTTCGACCACCAAGCTCTTGGGGGAAGGGTGTTGGGTAAGGAAAAGTGGGTCGCCCGGGGCTGGGAGGTGGTGGCGGGCATTCGACCGTTCCACAGGAGCCCCTGTGCTGGGCCTGGACCAGGTGCCCAGAAGGACGTCAGTGAGGGCTTCATTGAAGGGCAAGAGGGGTTCCAAAGAGGAAGCCGCAGGTTGAAGCACCTTGGTCAGGAGGTTATTCCTGACCGCCACGAGCTCAGCTGTCCTTCGCACCACCACAGCGTAAGACGCTCCCTCCTTTGTAGCCACGGTAGGGGGGAAAAGCATGCCAAGGTCTGGGGAAGTGTCCAGACCACTGGCGTCACCCAGTTCCTCTCTCCAGTCCGGTTCTTGCAACTGGTCGCTGAAGGGTCCAGCAACCCCTCCCAGTCCTCAACACCACTTTCTGGGTGATAGGGAACACCAGGGATGGACAGGGGAACAAAAGTACCCTCCGGCGTCGGCTCCGGGTCCATCTCGGGGGTGAGGATGGGGACGGCGTCGACCGGGGGCACGGTCGGCGCCGGGGGCGGCGTCGCCGAGATCGACGCCGGGGAAGGTCGAGTAAGATCGGGGCTGGAGCCGCCTGCATCAAAGGCCCAGGACCCCCGACTGGCTCCCCGGGGCCCGAAGGCGCGCCGGCGGAGTCAGGCTGTCCAAAAACGAGGTGGAGGGCCTGGTAGTACTTACGGAGTTGGGCAGGGGATGCCCCAGCTCCCGGAAATGGGGGGAGGCACGGAGTCGTCCCTGAAGGAGGTACCGGAGACAGCTGACCGACGGGGAGAAGGCGAAGAGCGCCGGTGCTTCTTCGTCTTCTTCTTGTGTTTCGACTTTCTTGAAGACTTCGACGACTTGGAGTGCGAAGAGGTGTGGGGGCTCCGCAAGCGGTCTCAAGACCTTCCCCTCGAATGAGACCGTGAGCGACGCTGAGCCAACCGCTGGGCCTCCAAGAGCTTTCGGGACCACTCCCACAAAGTCTTTGGATTCATGGCCCGGCAGTCGGAGCACGACTTCAGGTCGTGGCCGCGCTTCAGACACCAAAGGCACACAAGGTGCAGGTCTGTCACCGACATCAGTCTGTGACAGGCCTCACAAGGCTTGAAGCCGGTTCGACGATGGGACATTGTAGGACTTGGCCCTTTTTGGCTAAAGTTCCCTAAACTTTTTGCTTTCCCCCTAGACCTTTTTTCTGACATTGTGTTGCCAACTTAGATGCTTTGGACACTTTGCCACTGCTGATCAGTGTCAAAGTGCAAGTGCTCCCTGTGTAAAGTGTAATGGAAATTGGTTGTCCATGATTGGTATGTTTGCCTTACTAGTAAAATCCCTAGTAAAGTGCACTATATGTGCCAGGCCTGGTAGTGCAAATGCTACTAGTGGGCCTGCAGCACTATTTGTGCCACACACACAAGTAGCTTTAAAAAGGGAATTCAGGCCTGCCATTGCAGGGCCTGTGCGCAGTTTGTTAAACTGCCATGTTGTCTGACAAGTGCACTCACTTGCCAGACCTTACCCTTCCCTTTCTATGCATATCAGACACCCCTATGGTAGGTCTAGGGTACCCCCTGGGCAGGGTGCAGTGCATGTGAAAGGTAGGACATGTACTAAGGTGTGTACCATGTCCTGACAGTGAAATAATCTCCATTTCGTTTTTCACTGTTGAAAGGCCATCTTGCCCATAGGACAGAATGGGGAGGCTGTGTAATATGTTTTCCAGCCTATCTTCCCAAAGGCTTAAGATGGAAAGTTGAAGTTTAGTATGCCTGAACTCACAATGTAATAACACATCTTTTTATGCAGGTGGTTTTTGCATTGTGTGTTCAGAAGCCACTCTTTTAGAAGTGGTTGAGTTTTTGTACTCTAACATTTCTGTGTGTCTCTGTCTGGCTGTGGATTGAATGTCTGGATTTGAAAGCGATAGGATCTGGGGAATGTCTTGACCCAGGGGAGGAGGTGAGACAGCAACAGGCTGACCTGCATCTGGAGTGTAGGGGAGGAGTAGCCCCTAGAGGTGAAGAGGCCTGGGTTGCTGCTATAAAACAATTGTCCCATCTCCTGCCGAGTGATTGAGAATCCAGACCCCCACTAATCAAAGGATAAAGGTGTCACTGGTAGGAGGCACCCAGAACTGGTTTGAACAGGGTCAGTGCCCCCTGAACACAAAGACTTCAAAGCCATTGAGGGTATAACTATGAGAGTTGAAGCCCCTGAACTTTGGAGAATGGCTTGATCAAGTGTGAACAAGACTGGAGCTACTTCGTGGTCAAGAGGACCTTTCCAAGGAAGAAACAACTGAATAGACTGAAGGATAGGACTGACCCTTGCTGTGTGTTCTGGGGCTGGCCTGTAGTTTTCTGTTTTAACCAAGGAAAGGCTAAAGGGACTTTGCTGGGTGCTGTGTCCCCCTGCTTGAAGGACTTTTCTGTGTGCGGTGTCCTGAAGTAACTTATCCCCAAGGGCCTGAGGTGAGCTGGCTCCCTGTTCGGAAACACAGGAACACAAAAGTTTCCAGGAGAGTCTCAGCGGCGCTGTGGGAGCATGCCTGTTGCAGTCTGAGACCCTCGTAAGAACTGCCATGTGATCGTGGGCGCCTGGTGTCCAAGTGAGTCTCAGCGACGCTGTGTGCGTGTGCTTTGTGCAGCCTGAGACCTTCATGAGGATCGGCCTGTGATCGTGGGCACCTGGAGTCCAAGCAAGGATCAGTGACGCTGTGTGCGTGTGCTTTGTGCAGCCTGAACCTTTGGTGCGGATTGTCCAGTATCGTGCGCACCGGAATCCAAGTGAGTCTCATCGCCGCTGTGTGCGGGTGCGTGGGGCACCGTGAGACCTTCGTGAGCATTTGTCTTGTTATCGTGTGCACTGGAGTAAAGTGAGTCTCAGCGGCGCTGCGCACGTGATCTTCGTGCAGCCTGAGACCTGCGTGTGGAGTGCCCAGTGATCGGGCACTCGAAGTTCAAGGAAGACTCAGCGGCGCTGTGTGCGTGTGCTTTGTGGCAGCCTGAGATCTTCGTAACTGAAGCGGCCCGGACCGGCAGTCCCGGAGGAGCTGAGTTGCCGGCCCGAGCCGCCGTTGCCATTTCACAAAGCTGCATTGGAGGCCCAGCCACTGGACGAGGAGAGGAGAGTGAGTTTGCGCCCCCCAGGTAACGGGTGTCGACTCCTGGGGCGGGGCGCGGGCTCGGAGGGAGACGCTCTCGGCCTCTCTCTCGTGTTGGCAGCGCGAGCCTCTGCTTCGCTCGTATCGCGACCCGTATTGCCAAGGGAGTGGCGGTACAGGGGCCGGAGTGTGAAGCTGCACTTTTAGGATTACATCGTACCTGTGTTGGGGGCAACTGTTGAAAGTCTGACTGTAAGTCAGAAGGAGAGGCGGAGAGACCGCCTAAGGCCCGGTGATCGGGGCCTGAGTGCATTACGCTTTATTCCATTTCTGAAGAACGGAGTACCTGACTGTCGTATTACACATTGCATCATTTCTGAATAACGGAGTACCTGATTAGTGTATTACGCATTGCATTATTCCTGCATAACGAACTACCTGATTAGTGTATGACGTATGGCATTTTATCTGCATAACGAACTATCTGATTGTCGTATGACGCATTGCCTTGTTTCTGCATAACGAACTACCTGATTAGCGTATTGCGCATTGCATTATTCCTGCACAACGAATTACCTGATTAGTGTATTACGCATTGCCTTATTTTTGCATAACGACATATCTGGTGGTTGTATTACGCATTGCATTATTTTACGTTGCAAAGTACGTTACGCATTACAGTATTTTTACATTGCAAAAGTGCCTGATTCTAGCATTACGACTGTATGACATGATATTAGGAGTACAGGAGAATGTTTAGAAGTGCTCATTGATATCGCCAGAACTTACAAGGGCTGGCTGGCCTAACAACCGGCCAGGAGAAATATTACACAACCTCATATGTTGGTTTTATATCGTGTGGTCTTATCGTATATCTTTTTATATAAGATTTATACTCGTTTTATAAAACTCGTGTGGAGTCTATTTGTGTGTCATCATTGGGTTGCTGTGAGCGTGATTGCAAATACTTTACACATTTGCCTTGAAGATAAGCCTGGCTGCTCGTGCCAATCTACTGAGGGGGTGAGCGGGGCTATCTCAGGAGGTGACCTTCCTTACCCTGACGTTGGAACGCGGGTACCTACCTCAGCCAACCAGGGGATTTGAACCCTGGTTCTAGCATCTGGGTGGCAGAGGTAGGGGATTTGAACCCCGGGTCTAACAGACATCCTTCGCGCACCAGGAGTCGAAGACTCGAAACAGAAGTCGACAAAACGTCAAACAAATTTGATCAAAAAGTGACTAAAGGGGTAGCTCTCTCCGGATCTACATGAAACAAGGAGCTGGCGAAATCTCACACTGCTTGTTTCTGCAAGGAGTAGCCAGAGCTTGTAGCTTCAGTGACATGATCAGGTGGAAGAAATCATACACCACCAATTCATGGTGCTCAGGAAATGGGCCTCCGGGATGTTCTTTTCTAAACTGTAGGGTCTCCCCCATGTATAAGACAGTAGGTGTTAAGCAAGTGACTGTGGACATCCTAGTATTGGAGGACAGGAATCATTTATATTTTCTATCGCTTAAGATTTTGTTAAGCAGAAAATCTTAATTTGTCTAAATAAATACAATTGAACATTTTGCTGGTAGGCCTGTAATGATGACAACTTAAAACACCAAGAGATGTATTATAGTAAGTGTCACCGGGGCACAGCTGGCATTTGTGTAAGTTTCTTGTGCACAGAGGGCACAATGGTATTACAGAAATGGGTGCATGGGGACACGCAAACTGGGAAATCCATTACAGATGTGGGTGCAGAGGCACCACAGTCAATGTGCCACCCGAGGGTAACCCTTGTGAGGGGCGCACAGGGGTGCTAGAGTTCCCCACAGAGCATCTCCATGCAGGAAGGTAGAGTAACTAAAAGTACTCAGTGGCAAAAGGATCTCTGCCCCCCTTTGAAACGGAGGCTGCGTCGCCACTTCCAGTTAATGACGGACCAATAGCTTCAAAGAGCCGGACCGCCTTCCAATAATACGCTGTTCCCCGTGCAGAAGATTTGCATCTCCACCGAGAACAGCACATTTGTTGTGAAACAATGTGTTGTCCAAGTCTGTGCCAGTGGCCTGAACACAAGAGTGCACTGCAGTGCAGTGTGGGGCAGTGTGCCCTATCTGTAATACAGCCTCAGATAAGCTTTTTATACCCATCAACCTGACAGATATTAGGGATTAAACATGATTCCCACATGGGTAGCTAAGGAACGGTAATTCTGAGTAGAGCCGACCTTTCATATTTTGTAACTGAGACGCTTCTCTCCTAAAAGTAGGGAGCACCAGATCAGCCTATAATTACATCTGTTCATCACTAAGAATCCATTTACAAGAGTGCCTTTTAGTGTGTTTGAATGCTGGATAGTGTTTGCACTCTTGGAAATAGTAAATACATGATTTCGCAGCTCACTCTTAGACATAAAACATGTGATGAAAGAAGTTATCACAGTTTCACAAAAGTCTGACTTCACATTTCTTAGGAAAGAGTTCTACAACATGTGATAAGGGTTGGGCAGTGCAGTGTATAAAGTTTGAAACCAAAGTCTGTCCTTTCTCCATTGTGCTCACCCACAACAACGCGCCCAGAGGCTCCTCACCGTGATGTATGAATACACTGAAACCTTTTACATAGGAGTGTGACGTTTATATACCTTTCAAGTCAGCTTCTTTGTGGGTCTACGTTGGCAGCAACAAGGCTGCATACACATCATTATTTTTTAAAACACATTCTATTAAGACTTCATAAAGGTAAATTCAGTATCAATAAGGTTATAAGTCTATTATAAGTCGTATAATAGTTACAACATATGTTATCCCCTTTCCCGCTGACACACTTAATCTAGGATGCTCTTTCCTATAGACAGTGCACAGTAAAAAGAAAGAAAATGTTTCTAAAGTATATTGTTGGTCCAGTTTTCTTCCACAGACGTCTAGCCTTTATAATGGGTCTGACTTCTGCTATAGGATGTGTTAGGATCAAACAGGCTTAATGCTCGTAAACGAGGCAGGCATGTCACTTCTCCTCTGCATACACATTATTATAAATTGCACAGCCGTTCATTGGCTAAATCCAGTCTGGCAAGATGTTATTTTTAAATGTGCTGTACACTGTCTTTTCTTTGTGGCAATAAAGGATGCAAGTAGTCCAGCAGATTTAACAACTTCGCAGATAGCCCGAAATACCCCATTAAACTATCCCTACCACAAACAGCCAAGACCTGACTAAAACCTGACCATGCGCAGGATGTTAGGTAAATAGGAACTCTTGCCATATGATCATGCACTGCCTTCATACAGAATTGCGGGCCAGAGTACCTAAAGGAAGTTCTGACACTGTTTCTCAGAAGTGTGTATGAACAGAATACACTTTCTTCAAAATGTTTTATGATGTCTGATAAGGTACAGTGAGTCCGTGCAATGATGTACTCCACTTGGCTAAGTCTACACATACTCGTAAACAGACTCCATGTTTTTGTAACACAAACCTTGGTCGTCAGAAGGCTGAATATTCTTTTCCCTAATGTTACACAACATGTTTCTGTCCATCCACTTCAGCTGGCCCATTCCAACCTAAACATTGCGCTAACTTAGCAGTGTGCCATTACACTCTTCATTTGTGTCTTTATCTACACCATCATGACACTTGAATTAAAAATTTTAACTAAATTAATGACACAGTTATTACTGCACCTCAAAACGTCCACCAACCCTGGCCCCTTAGCCTTCACCAGGTGTATGATGGTAGTTATCCGATCACGTGCTTGCACATTCCTGGCACACATGCCAATAACAGGGACAGGCCCACAAAGGAAGATCTTAGAGACTATCACCAGTAAAACCCGCAATTTATTAAAGCCTGTAAGAGCTCCTTCATACAAGAGATCAACTGCTCAAAATATATGTAGTCTGCGTCAGATGAATGTTCTCTGCAAATTTGTGCATCTGTGGGTGTTTTGGGGAATGTTAGCTCAAACGGTTCATTGAGAGGGTACAGGGCTTGGTTTTATAAGGGCCTGCTGTACATCTGACAATTTGACAGACGAGAACACTCAGAAGTAAGACCAAATATAGGTTTATACCAGTACTTAATTTGTAAAAGAATGAGTGCTGGTGCCCAAAACTCTGCTCAGAAGTCTGTGCCTGGTGCTTTAAAATGTCTGCGTGCAAAATACATTGTCTTGATTCTACCTCATGGCTCTTTAATTCACTCCCGACACTCCATGGGCCTTGTGGAGGGTCTTTATTTCTCCCTCTGTGACGGTCTTTCACTTCGTCCTCTTTCTCCCCTTTGTGTTTTTTCTCCCTCTTGCTCATGGTCAATTTCTGATGTAGAAATGTAAGTGTCAGTCCTCAAAAATTAGTGCCGCCACCGGCAACCACCAACTCAAATTAAGCACTGGTTTACACACCTATGAGGAAACATATCGCTACTAAAATTAGAGCATGAATAATACAAATGGGTTAGACAGGCCGAGGTTTGTCCTTCTGAACCAATAAACCTAAGTCTACGAAGGCCTCGTACACCATAAATGGGTTTTCGCCTTTGCTTCTAGTTGGTAGTACATACTACAAGAACCGAGGCATATTGATTATGTGTCGTAAGCCTGAGACACTGCTACAATTCAAAGGAGTTAGGCCCTAACAAGGGACTACTATGGTCCGGACAGCACAACTGCGCTCATGGTATGGAATGTTTAAGTACACTTATGGACTGTAACTCAAGTAATCGTGCAGCCGTGCAGATCAATTGGAAACGGTTGGCATTGTCGGAGGAGGAACTTAAAGCCATCTGTCACAGGCCTGAAACAAAACTCCTATCAAACGTTTGCCAATTTAATTTACATGGGAATCTGCATACACCACGCCACGGGAGGTCAGGGGCAATGCTGTCCAAACATTGAGGAGCCATTGCAGTTACTTTAAATCCATTTCAACTGTCACCATAGCAGGGAGTGTAGACTATTATACACGATGTTGCACCACTTATCTGTACCGTGCAGCAAGGACCATAACATATGTGATTGCATGCCCATACCACGTGACAATAACATCTGCTTGAAAAGAATAATTATGATGATGATCGTGATCATCACCAAGGCAAACAAAAAGGAAGGTTCAGCAAGAAACAAGAGATGGTGTAAGGATTCTAAGCATGACGATGGAGCACTGGGACAAGAAATACACTCACGAGAGAGCGTAGAAAAGGTACACGGGTGTGACCTCCAATTCACGCAAATAACTATGAAGAAATGGGAGTTTAAATAGCTAAATGGCTGATTATTTCCTCGCATGACTACAAAAATATAAATGTGTGTGCGAAAATATATATGTGCGCTTAGACATGCACGAAGGGAGTAAAGAGATCAATCAACATTACTATGATAAATTTGCCAGAGACACGAAGAGTAGTGAAGAGTTATATCAATTGCAAGATCATAAAATATGTGCCAACACGGTTCCATCGTCCCATGCACTCCTGCTATGCCAGTTACCACAATTTTATGTGCTGCTTTTCTCCAGATCCTCACTATGAGTTGGTCCTCTAAAGTGCGTGCCTATGCTGGATGACCTCTTTCTCCCCGTAAGCTGGGAAGAGTAGGCAGATAGCACTGACAGAGTAACACAAGCAATGTTACAGGTTGTGATTGTGAAAGAATTTATAAAGCTCACGGCTACTCAAGAGTGTCCCGGCACTATACAGCCTGTGAAAGAAAGCAAATATAGATGGCGATTACTAAGAGAAGAGCCAGGTCTTAAGCTTTTCCTCAAAACCAGCTTCAGCCTTTGTGTGACGCAAGTCAAAAGGGAGCTTGTTCCACCATACAGGGACCAGGAATGAAAAAGAGCGACCTCCCGCAGTAGCCAAACGAGCCTTAGGGACCTTAGATAGATGATGAGCGTAAGACTCTCACCGGGCTATAAAAGGCAATCCTAGCCGAAAGATAGTCCGGTCCAGACTGATGGAGAGCCCTATGCATTAAGAGAGTTACTTAAAAAAATCAGTTTTCCTATGGGTAGCCAATGCAGAATGTGCAGGTGACAGGAAATATGTTCACATCTCGGCAGACCCAGAGACAGCTGTGCTGCCACATTCTGAACGACCTGAAGTCTATTCAGGAGATATATTGGCAAGCCTGCATATAATACATTGGCGTAGTTCAATCTGAACATCACCAGGGCCAATAGCACAGTAAACATAGTTGAGAATGACAAAAAATGCAAACAATTTGATGCCAAAGCAAACACCAACCACCAAGATAATTGGATTTTGAAATTACATTTTGCTGTCAAATTTGATTCCTAAGTTTTTTAACAACAGCCGCTTGGGTATCTGGTGAGGGTACCCCTGTAGGCCAGTGGACATTTAAGTTTAAGAAAAGCTTATGTCCAAATCTGAGCACCTCTGTCCTCTCGGTGTTACATTTCAGATGGTTGCAAGTCAGCCATTGAAAAATAACTGAGAGACACGGCTGAATGACATTCGAATCGGTGGAAACCCCTTTGCTAAAAGTAAAGAGAATCTGGGTGTCATCTGCATAAGAATCTTAGCCCCAAGATGTTAAACATAGTAGGACTAAGTGCAGAGCCCTGAGGGACTCCGACTGACACCCTTCGACTGGTAGAAGAATAGGATAAGCCAGTCCAGGTATTATCTCTAATGCCAATCTCAAAAAAGAGTGCGAGCAGCCTGTCACATGGGACCGTATCTATGCAGCCGACAGGGCAAACAATACCAGGACTGCCCTGCAGCCCACATCAATGGTACATCTAATAAGATCCGAGATCTCAACCAAGGCAGTCTCAGTACTATGCATAGGTCTAAATCCAGATTGGCTCGGATGAAAAAGCCCATTGACCTCTAAATAACATGAGAGCTGTTGATTGACAATTCTTTTAAATATTTTAGCAGACACAGAAAGAAGGGAAATTGGCCTGTGGTTGTCTGGGACATCTGAATCCGCAATAAGCTTTTTTAGTAAAGGAACAATTTTAGCTCTCTTCCAACATGAAGGCACTGTAGCAATGGTGAGGGACTAATTCAGCACCGCATTCAGCATGGGATTGATAATGTCCACACCTAAAGCCTAAATGGTAGGAAGACAGGGATCATTAGAAGAACCAGACTTAAGATTTAAGATCGCCGTCCTAGAGTCTTCCAGAGAGATAGTATTAAACTCAGAAAGAGCACAGAAAATCGGTGTAGCAATCTGAACTGTACTACCAGCTGTCATGTCCGGGACAGAAATTACAGGAAGGCTGTTCAGTATAGCTTGGACTTTGTTATGAAAGAATAGTGCGAGTTGCTCACACCAATCCACCGATGGGGCCTTACTTCTATGACTAGCCACAGGAGCAGCAAAATCCTTCACAACCTTAAAGATTTCCCTTGGTTTATTCGCTACTTTTTCTATACACCCCTCGTAATACTTTCTCTTTGTAAGATTTATCAGGGTTGCATATTTCTTTAGAGCTATTTTATTAAAAAAATTTGATTCAAGACTATAGTTTTTTCTCCATGCGCGTGCCGCCTTTTTACAGAGTTTTTTCTCTTGGTTAAGAGTATCAGAGAACCAGGGATTAGAGATCTTTTTCCTACAGAAGCTTAAATGGGGAGAGGGGTAAGTTTCTCCACCAAATTACGCAACCAATGATCATATTCCATCATGGCGGAAGCAAAGGAACCTGAGAGGGATGAAGTAGTAACTTCCAAAGCCGTCCGCAAATTATCACCTGAAATTTTGGACACATTACTGTGAGATTGTGTGGTTTGGCCTCTTGAGCAGCGATATCTGAACAGAAGGAAATGTCACCCGGACAGTCACCATCTGACAACAGATGATGTTGTTCACCACTTCCAACCTCTTGACATCAACTCCTATTGCCCAATCAGTGTTGTCCCAAGATGCAGAGCTACCAAGGCTGAGGAGGCAGTATATCTAATTTCTTGTTCAGAAATAGTCTGCTTATCTAAAAATGCAATACCGTGAGCGCCGCCTCTACTGAAGAGATGCAGTTGCAATTTGATTCTAAACAGCCACAACATTTTTGGCATAACAAGATGAATTCACATTTGAGTCTTCCCTTGGCTGATCTCAATGCCTTAACTTAAAAAAAAACAGTGTGCAAAGTTTGCTGCAGGCAGAGGGGACTGTATTGTTTGAGAAACTCAATTCATTCTCCTCCACTCTTCTAACCACGCTCGCCTCATTACAGGAATGAATTTGCCCATATTAAATGTTTGGTACTCAATTCATGCCTCTGTCTCCGTTTGTGTCACTAAATTTCCATTCTTCCGGCTATGCAAGAAGCCTGGGTCTGTATTATGTAAATGGGGCATTTTCATGGTTTGCGGTGGGCGCACCATTTAAAAGGTGCCCCAGTGCAAACAATGAAATTGCACCACATTATGGGGAATGCGCTGCCCATTCCTGTGAAAAACGGAGCAGCTGCTTTGAAGCCGCTCTGTGTTTTCACTGTGCAGGCGGCACCCGCCTGCACTTTCAAAGGGTATTAGAGATCTTCTTGCAGGCGGGTGCAGTCAGTGACTGCACCCGCCTGCAAGGGGATGTCTGAAAGGTCCATGGGACCCCCTTTCCCCCCTCCAGAGGGCTGCTCTCAGGGGGCTCACCGACAGTGCACCACCTGACAGTTTCTTTGCCTCTGCGCCCGTAATACGGCGCAGGCGCTATCTGCAAAGGGATTCCCTCATTTGCATGGGGCACGCCCCCATGCAAATGAGGGAACACCCCCTGCAGATAGCGCTGGTGTTTTATGTGTGCCAGCAGAGGCTGCACAAGCGTTTGCGGCCCCCTTCTGTAATACCAGAGTGCCCGGGGGCGCGCAAAGCAGGTGCAAATGCCCTTTGCGCCCGCGGGGAACTCTCGGTAATACAGCCGCTGGTGTTAAGACTCTGGGTGAGATGCCTCTACTACATACTTCTTCATTGTACCATCTATCGTGATAGAGTGGAAGACCTGATGGAGACTGATTTTTAGGCAAGAATTTGGAATAAATCTGTTGCTGCACAGCCGATGGTGATCACAAACTGTGGTTTGACCCGCCGGGGGCGTGAGGAAAAGCTAGTGATATTCAATGTGGGAATGGCTGGGTGCTTGTGTGCATACTGCATGTGCATTGTTCAATGCAGTTCTAAAAATAAAAAAGAATACACATTTGTTTCACATTTTTTTCCGCATCCTGCTTCTTTTTGTTTGGAGAGCTGCTATGCTGGGATAACTTGAGACTACAACTGGAGTTCACGAAGTGGTGCTCATTTATTTAGTTCATAAGCATCCCGCAAAATGTTGGAAAGGCACCTTTTGTTATCAATTCAATAAATGTGCCCGTATATAAGAAGTCAAATGCTTTTGCTACATCCCTTTGAGCTTCCTCAGAATTTAAGAAAGTTATTTGCATGCGAGCTCTCTGAGAACCCATTTTAAGTTTAATAAATGCGACCAGCTCGATACAAGCAGAGGCTGGATGTTTTGTTTTGGAACAAGATTTAAACTACTTCAACAAGTTGCTGCTGTCTCAAAAGTCTTCAGGCACTTCATCAACATGCCCTGAGGTCCTAATAGCTTTAGCAGGATTTAAATATACTAACTGTTTAGGGCTAGTGGTGAAAAGGATTAAAATCATAAGTTACTAAATGAGAACATGCAGGCTATATAACTGTCACCATATCTTGAGTCAGATAGCTCGACAATGATTCAACCACATTGTTCGCAGTGTAAGTAAATACTGCTTTGGAGATTGCAAAAAAAACTTCTTTTCATCACAACTTGATTGCAGATTTAATGGCTAACTGAAAGATGTGTGTCTTGGATGAGGCTACATTTTTCTTGACAAGTACAGGACCCCCAGGGATGTTGTACTACTTGGTCCTTTTTTTAACGGTGTAATTTGAGAGTTAATAAAAATATCTTGAGCTTTCTTTGCTTCATGAGTGTCACTTTCCCTCTGAAGAAAAACCCTTTGAGTTATGTCAAGAGGAAGACTTTGACTTAAAGGGTTTTCCTGTTTTTTTAGGTGAAGTCCCATTAGTATATATTTTTGTTTTCCTCTGTCTTCAGTTTATTTCTAGAACATATTGGTGCCAATTTCCTTGAAAGAAGAGGTAGAAATGAAAATAATAAACTCAGTAAGGGCAATGTCAGAGGTACAAGACCAGCACTGGCTTACCAGGTAACCTGCAGAGACCTCTACGTTTAAAAGGGCATCGCATAAAACGCGCACGGGCCGAGTCTGACGCTACTACATATGAACAGCAACAGAAATAAAATAAATACACATGGAGCTAGAAAGGCATTGGCTTTGAATGGGCAAGCCAGTTATCCTGGTGCATTTCTAAGAAAGCACTGCTTGGTGTTAGGTGATTTTAATATCCACATGGATAACCCAGCCGAGCCTGAGTCAATGAGGTTGCGGGAATCCTTGGAGATTTTTAATCTGACCCCCTATGGTTCATCTTCCCACCCATGAAAAGGGACATATCTTAGACCAGATATTTTCTAATGTTAGAATAGAAACAGACACACCGCGTTTGCTGGTATGGTCTGATCATATTTTATTAGGTTTTAATATCCCTAAGCATCTATTTCACTCGCAATCCCGCGGTAAGCCCCGGCCATGCAGACCCTTCAGTCAGATTACGCCAGATGCCATGAAGGCAGCTATGAGTCAGCACCCGATTCCTTTTAGCGGTGATTCTGAGATAGATGCACTCAGCCTTGAGAGTTGGCTCGAGGGTCGCGCCTCAGAGCTGGCTCCCCTTACCACTCGAGTGGCTAAATCGAATCGCACCTCTGCTCAGTGGTTTACTGAAACCCTTAGGAAAAGCAGAAGTGCATGCAAAAGGTTGGAGAGAGTGTGGCGTAATAAGTATCATCCCGAGGACAAAGCCATATACAAACAAGCTCTAAAAGCCCACTATAATAAAGTCCGCGAAGAAAAGAAAGGTTTCTTTTCCTCTAAAATTGAGGTAGCAGCACATAAGAGTAACGAGATCTTTAAAAATGTTAAGGACTTCTCTTCTCCTAGTGCGGTGGGAACTCCGTTTACCCCCACGCCAGCCTGGGTTCATCATATTGCCAGCTACTTCCACGATAAAATATGTACAATCCAAAAGTCTTTCATTATTTCATCTATAGCCAAGGAAGGCGAGGCGAGGTTTTTAGACCTGGCCAGCTCTGGGGCTGGACCCTCTCTTACTCAGTTTCCTCCTATCTCCTTAGAGAAATCCCTGGAGATAATGAACACCTTGAAGTCAGGCTCTCCTTCAGACTCCTGCCCAGCAAAAACATTGTCGGTCATCGCTGAGACTATAAATCCAGCCGTCAATCTGGTCTTGAATACTTCATTACATAAGGGGAAGGTACCTAGTAGCTGGAAAAAGGCCAAAATGATTCCCCTATTGAAGAAACCTTCTGCTGACCCAGCAGTAGCCTCTAACTACAGGCCTATATCTCTGCTGCCTTTTTTCTCTAAAGCCCTCGAAAAGTACGTCAATCTAGTATTGACTGAGTATGTGGAAGCCAACCATATACTCCATGAGAGTCAGTCTGGTTTCAGAACCCATCTCAGTACCGAAACTGCTTTATTGGAAGTTTCGGAAACCATCAAAACACAGCTTGATAAAGGGGGAAGCGCAGTGCTGATACTACTGGACCTATCCGCGGCCTTTGATACCGTGCCCCATGACCGGCTCTTGCCGAGCCTACTGGATTGCGGCATCGGGGCACGGTATTCAAATGGTTCGCTTCTTTTTTGAGTGATCGGCAGCAGGAAATATGGTCCCCCCCCTACTCAGCCCCCATTCCGCCTATGAAGGTGGGGGTTCCGCAGGGATCTATTTTGAGCCTGTCACTTTTTAATATTTATATGGCCCCTCTCGCACTTTTAGCTGAGTCATACGGCGCAAAGATAGTATCTTACGCCGATGATACTCAACTGTTGTTTACGTGCGACAAAGGCACTGATTTTAGAGGCAACAAGATTAACATCTGTCTGACTGAGGTTTTCTCTTGGTTACGGCATAATCAATTAAAGTGTAACTCTGAAAAGTCAGAGATTATCTTCTTTGGTTGCCCGCCATGCGAATCATGGCACCAATGGTGGCCATGTGACATGTCCCCTCCCACTGCTCCGGTTAGTACGGTGAGGAACTTGGAGGTCAAGTTGGACACCACTCTAACAATGAAGGCTCAAATTCAAACTGTCGCTGGCACCTGTTTTGGCATGTTAAAAACGCTAAAAAAACTTCCTTCCCCTGCTACCGGTTGAGTACCGAAAGACCGTAGTACAAGCCTTAATTACATCCAGGTTGGATTACGTCAATGTTTTGTATCTGGGCCTACCTGAGTATTTACTGAACCGTCTGCAGGTGGTCCAGAATGCGGCGGCCAGAGCTATTCTCATGGTGGAACCCAGAGCACGTATGACGATCCCCCTGAATGCCTTGCACTGGCTACCGGTACGGAAGAGGATCCAGTTTAAGGCTCTGGTTCTGGCTTTTCGGGCCTTTAATGGCACTGGTGCTGTATATCTCAGGAGAAGGGTCCAGCACTACGAGCCGAAACGTGCCTTGAGGTCCTCGGGCAGTCTCTGATGCTTATTCCGAAATTTGCCCGCTCCCGGGCTGGCGGTCGCTCCTTTCAAGTACTGGCTGCCCGTGCATGGAACCGTCTGCCTCTTCATCTTAGGCAGGTCCAGGACCTGCTCTCCTTTAGGAGACAGCTAAAAACCTGGCTGTTCCAGCAATAATCCTCCTTGGGCGGGTTGGCCTTTGAGCTCTGGTGCCTGTTATCTGGTGGTCCTTTAGCGCCGGGACACTCTGTGGAGTAGCAGTGCGCTTTATAAGTACCTATTTTCATTTCATTTCAAAGTTTATTACAAAGTAATTAGCAGATATAAAAGGACTGATAACCAACACCAAAACAATCATGCTCAAATATTGAAATAAAGATTTATCCAGACTTCCTAATGTATCCAAATAGCATTTTCAATCATCTTAAAATACTGTTCCTCAACAGAATGATACAAAAAAGCTAACACAGCGATAGCAGGTACCAATCCAAAAATGAGAGACCATAAAACCAATTTGCATATTTCCAACATGTGACAATATAGAAATACAATAGGTCAATAATATAAAGAAAGAAATATTTCTCAGATTAGCTACTGCAAGACCCTCTATTCTTGACCATCCATAAAACTGTGAACACTCTCCCAGAGACTCATGGCAGAAAGTCTAATAATGCCTCAGTTACGCTACTCCTTACAAACTGCAATGAGTTAAGCAAAAACCCTTTACCATATACATGACAAATATGCCAAATGCGAAGGGAGAAATAGGCTACACATCATATTCATGAGACACTCGAAGCTACATCCAACTCGCATACACCACTGTTAAGATTCTGACAATATCATGGGATGAAATCAGCAAATCTTCACACCTAGCAGGACCTCTTTGGGCGGTTGAGGAAGGCACTTAATTGATTTTATATATAAACTTATCAGTGGGCAACCACTATCATCTATTGTGAAAGGCGAGCAGGAGTTTAAGAAACTGTCCCAGGTTTTGAGGGGGGCAGCATCCAAAATGTGAGACTGGGATGCCCGGGCCTCATTTATGGGTGAGCAGTAACGGCACACCTGGCAAAAACTGGCAGCTGTTCCGGTTGCCCACCTCTTGCATCGCCTGCATCATTTTGCGTGAAAGGAATAGTAGCTTTTCCACAAGCAAAGTTGTCAGGAAAACCTTCTTTAGAATGGCAACTCTGATGCCATTCCTATCAGCATTTTTCGTGTCTGGGCCTGCCATGTCAACTATGATGATCTCAGGTGAGAGAAAACTCCCAGTGTGTAGGGTATTTTAAGTTTTCTTTTTTTAAGGATAGCCCCCACTCTGGCAACCTGTCTTTGGGAAAAATAAAAGTACCAACATCCCATCATGGAATGGTGGACCTGCTGCTGCATGCCTTACTTCCACAGTTTAACTTCTCCGTAACTTTACTTCTTCACCTTACCTTTACTTCACCTGTTATCCCTAAACCTTAACATAGTACCAATCATCTACTTCATTTTAATGATAATTTAATTACATTAGATGTCATTATACCTAACACTTACCCTGACCTTAAATGTAATTTTTAACAATTAAATTGTTTATCTTATTTCAAGACTGACACTAACCCATACCTAAATGAAATGACATTAAAATATCGGTGTTATCATAAATGTATGGTATCTCTAAAGCTAGCACTATTTTTTAATTTGTTTCTTTATAGAATGCAAATTCTATACTTCTAGATTTAAATCCATTTGCATCACTTTCAATCTTTGTCACATTTATCTTGTCAAACATGCCTGATTTAGGCATCACTTCTTATATCTTTAAGATAGGTTTCTGTTGGGCACAATGTCAATAATAGTAAGTAATTGAAATTAAATTGTAAGTGTTGTAATGTTCCTCGGGGCCCGAGCCTGTGCTGTAGGGAAACCTCAAATAAATTCAATAACTTGTTCTTTTATATAGCCTTATTACTTTTCTTTGTCTCTCTTAACAGGTTTCCACAGCCGAAGTTTAAAAGTAGGTATTTCTGATAGATCAGCCAACAGACTCTAAACTCATCACTTCCAGTGGATAAATGTGGATGAAGAAAATGAACGCATAGGCACTTGGGAGGGAATCAGTGTAAAAAGCTGAATTTCACACAACTTACAATTTATCGCAACAAAACTGTAATTGGGAGACAGTGTTCGCTTACCTGTGTAACTGCAAATATTCCCTGGGTCGGTTTAATAAATGGAGGAATCTGTCAACTATCTTGTTCTTTCCGACACCCTGAAATGGCATGAAAACAACAGTCAGTTAGAACACAGTGTGGCATCACTCAGCCTGAACTTTGTACAATAATATTTTTATGTAAAAATTGTTTTTGATATTCTGATACCAGATTGGGTTGTGGGGGATGGGGGCGAGGGGGCGGAATCCCTGTAATAAAATAGAGGGAACAATTATCAGAATGACATCTAAAATAGACAGGATTTTTTTTTTAAAGTGAAAAGTTCTCAAGGGTGGAGTGCAAGCCATGACACTTACAAAAAGTTATAACACCATGGTTCCGACCCTGTTAATTGTAGAATTTTATGAATAGGTGTCCCAAGATAACAGGTTAGATTATAACTTGTAAAAAGGGACTAAAAGAAGGGGGGAGGTGCTGAGCTCACTTACTAGCAATGCTGCTGCAGCACTCAATTGATTTATGTAGAAAACAGGACGAGTAAGTAAATAAATTACCAGTCATTAGCTAATTTGACCAATGTGGTGAGCTACAAATTTAAACAAGCCAAATTTTAATGATTGGAAATTATCAACAAATATAGAAAGGATAAAAATACGGACAGAAGCTCCAGGCTACTTACTCAAAGAGAGCGGTCAGTTTAACGAATCGCACATGCAAGACTGAATCTGTTCGTCAGCACGTGCTGCAATGAGCCATGAGGGAATGAATCAAACTGACAACACCTCAGAGTAAGAATGGTCAGTACGCGGAAGTGAGAAGAAGATACAGATGCGTCTCCCAGGGGTGAGTAACAGCGACGATGGACCGTACTAAATGCAGAGCTGCCACCTTCAAGTGGTGTATATTTCTACAAAGTTATATTTCTATATTTGGTATTGTAAGAAACCCAAAATGGGTAAAATTATTGAAACCAGGAATCCAGGCCAAACATTACATTCAAGGGCCTTAACTGCTGAATGCAGCAATGTGGCAAACATGGCCAGTGTGATACAAAGGGAACAAATGTGTCAGTTAGGCAGGATATGAGACCCTATGGTATAAATGAACAAGTGGTGGTGTCGGTCTACTCCGCGTTCGCCGTTGGCGTCGTGGTCGCCTGAATGACGTCGCAGTATCTACTTAGACGCCGCCCTCGCGTGCTGACGTCAGTTCTTTACACGACATTCTACGTCAGAAGCGCAGAGCCATGCAAGACACTGACCACTGCTGCACGAAAACTAGGGCCCTGAAAGGGAGTCCCTTAACCTAGAAATCAGTTCGCAGAACGTGGAGGATGGGTGGGGTGGTAAGGAATCTATAACTAATCTATGTCTCTTACAGATATATCGTTACCTAAGGTAAGTAACTTGTTCATCTGAAAGAGACAATTAGTTATGGATTCCTCACCTTAGAATAGATACCCCAGCAATACCATCCCCGGTGATGGGTCTGCCAACCAAGTTCACACTAGAAAGTCCTGGAGAACTGAACGGCTGAAGAAGCCGTCCCTCCGGACTTGGCTGTCCAGGCAGTAGTGTTTCGTAAATGTGTGCAGTGAAGCCCACGTAGCTGCCTGGCAGATGTCAAGAAGGGGGACTCCACGTCCCAAAGCAGTAGTGGCTGCCTTCGCCCTGGTGGAATGGGCACGCAACCCAACTAGAGGTTCCTTTTTCGCTAAGGAATAGCAGATTTTGATGCAAAGAACGACCCATCAGGAGATGGTTCGTTTTTGCACTGCCCGACCTTTCTTGGCGCCCACATAACCAACAAAGAGTTGGTCATCCACCCGGAATTGTTTTGTGCGACCCAGAAAGAACGAAAGCGCACGTTTTGGATCCAGAGGGTGGAGCCTCTCTTCCTCTTTAGAAGGATGCGGAAAGAAGGTGGGCAAAGTGATGGTCTGTCCTATATGGAAAGAGGTAACCACTATGGGAAGGAAAGAAGGCCTAGTACGGAGGACAACTTTGTCCGGATGAACAGCCAGGAGAGGAGGCCTAGAAGAAAGGGCTTGTAGCTCACTCAACCTGCGAGCAGAGGTGATGGCAATCAGAAAGGCAGTTTTAAGAGTCAGGAGCCTGAGAGGACAGTTATGTAGCGGCTCGAAGAGAGCACACTTAAGATAACTAAGAACCAGGTTCAAGTTCCACTGGGGCATCACGAAAGGAGTTGGAGGAAACAAGTGAGTAATGCCCTTAAGGAAGCGATTTACAATGGGGGACTTGAAAAGAGAAGGCTGATCAGGCAGCCGAAGGAAGGCTGAAATGGCCGAAAGATAGCCTTTGAGAGTGCCCAGAGCAGAGCCCTGCTGGGCCAAAGAAAGATTGAAGAGGAGAACCTCTGAAAGGGGGGCAGAAAGGGGATCCACAGCCTTTGCTGCGCACCATGCCACAAACTTGATCCATCTACAGGCGTATACTGTTTTGGTGGAGGGACGCCTGGCTGCCAAGATAAAATTACAGACTTCGGGAGGAAAAGCGTCTCCGAGCGAGTGCCACCTTGGAAATTCCAATACGCAGAACTGCTGACATTGCGCGTTCTCTTCGGTGGCGAATAGATCTACCCAAGGCTCTCCCCACTGCTGAAAGACACCTTGCACCACCTCCGAGTGAAGACGCCATTCGTGATCCATCATGCACCTGCGGCTGAGTTCGTCCGCCCTGGCGTTCAGAGAACCTGCCAGGTGTTGAACCACCAGAGATATGCCCTGATGTTCCAGCCATGTCCAAAGGCGGAGAGCCTCCTGACATAGGGTCCACGACCCCACCCCACCTTGTTTGTTGCAGTACCACATGGCGGTGGTGTTGCCCGTGAACACCTGCATTGCTCTTCCCCCGACAGAGGGAAGGAATGCCTTTAGTGCAAGACAAATCGCCCGAAGCTCCAGAAGGTTGATATGGAGCCCGGACTCCGCCGGAGACTAGAGGCCCCTGATCTCCGCCTCTCCCATGTGGCCGCCCCACCCCAGCAGTGATGCATCCATCACCACTGTGAACTCTGCTTCGGGAAAGGAGAGGGATCTGCCGTTGACCCAATCCCGGTTTGTTAGCCACAACTGCAATTGATGTGCAGTACCCTCTGAGATCTGGACGCAATCGGAAAGATTCCCCTGATGCTGTGCCTACTGGAACTTCAGGTCCCACTGCAGAGCCCGCATATGGCACCTGGTATAGTCCACCAGCAGGATGCAGGAGGCCATGAGGCCCAGTAGCCTCAAGGTCATTCTGACCGAAACCCGGGATAGAGGCTGAAAGATCGGAATCATAGCCTAAATATCCCGGACTCGCTGCTCGGGAGGATAAGCCCGAAACTGCGCTGTGTCCGGAACCGCTCTGATGAAAAGGAGCTTCTGAGAGGGGATCAGGTGTGACTTCGGCACATTGATGGTGAACCCCAGCGAATGCAGGAGGTCGGCCGTAGTCTGAAGCTGGGAGACGACAGCCTGGGGCGACCCTGCCTTCAACAGCCAGTCGTCGAGATAGGGGAAGACTGGAACCCCTGATCTGCGCAGATGAGCTGCGACCACAGCCATCACTTTCGTGAACACCCGGGGGGCACTGGTAAGGCCGAAGGGGAGCACGGCAAACTGAAAGTGCTTGTGGCCTACCGTGAACCATAGGTAACGACGATGGGCCGGCAGGACGGTGATGTGAAAATAAGCATCCTGCAAGTCCAGCGCTACCATCCAGTCTCCAGGGTCGAGGACAGACAGGACCTGAGCCAATGTCAACATTTTGAACTTCTCCTTCCGGAGGAAGCGGTTGACGTTCCGAAGATCCAAGATAGGACGCAGGTCTTTATCCTTCTTGGGCACTAGAAAGTAGTGGGAATAACAACCACGACCTACTTCTCGGGCAGGAACTCGCTCGATGGCTCCCTTGGCCAAGAGAGCCGTAACTTCCTGTTGGAGAAGCGCCAAGTGATCCTCCGACATGCGATGGGTTTGAGGTGGCATTGATGGAGGAGTAGTCTCGAAGGGGAGGGAGTAGCCCCTTCGGACTATCTGCAAAACCCACCTGTCCGGCGTGATGTTGAGCCAGTGGGGGAGGTGATGGCGAATCCTGCCGCCCACTGGCGATTGATGGGCCTGAAAGGTCGGACTAGGAGAGTTTGGAGGCTGCTGCAGAGGGCCCGTCGCTGGTCCCCCCGACCCACGACGTTGGGATCCACGTCCCCAGCCGTGCAGAGGCTGGACAGCTTGCGCAGGCCTGTGGCTCTGGACGGAATGTGGCGGGGCACCCCTTCCGTAGCCACGAAAGGGGCGAAAGGCAGACTGCGCTGGGCGGGAGGTGGAAGCGAGGCCTAAGGATCTGGCCGTAGCCCTAGAATCCTTAAAGCGCTCGAGCGCGTTGTCTGCCTTGTCACCAAACAGGCGACGGCCATCAAAGGGCATGTCCAAAAGCGTTGCTTGGACATCCCCCGAAAAGCCAGTGGACCTCAACCAGGTGTAGCATCTCAGTGCTATTGACGTGGAAATCATCCTGCCCAGTGAGTTGGCGGTGCCCAGCCCACACCGGATGGTGAACTTCGCTGCGTCTCTCCTTTCGGCAACAGCATGGGAGAGCACGGCCCGGGCCTCCTCCGGGCACTGTGGCAGCACCTGCGCAACCGTGTCCCACACCGAGTGGGAGTAACGGCCCAATAGACATGCGGTGTTCACCGACCGCAGTCCCAAGCTGAAGGACGAAAACATCTTCTTCCCACGGTGGTCCAGCTTCTTGGATTCCTCATCAGGTGGTGCGTTAGGGAATGCGCCTTTGGACGTGGAGGCTTGGACTACCAAGCTCTCAGGAGTAGGATGGGAAGAGAGGAAAATGGGGCCGGGCAGTGGCATCGGGCAATCACCCTGTCCACAGGAGCCCCTGTGTTGGGCTTGGACCAAGTGCCCAAAAGGATGTCCGTAAGGGCCTCATTGAACAGCAGCAAGGGCTCCTAAGAGGCCGCTGCTGGTTGAAGCACCTCTGTCAGGAGGCTAGTCCTGACCGCCACTGAAGAAAGCTTGAGGTTTAAGGCCTCGGCTGCCCTACGCAACACCACTGCGTAAGAGGCACCCTCCTCCGTAGCCACGGTAGGGGGAGATAGCATGCCAAGGTCTGGGGAGGTGTCCAGACCACTGGCATCACCCAACTCCTCTCTCTAGTCCGGTTCCTCCAACTGGTCTGCAAGAGTGTCCACAGACTCCTCCCAGTCCTCTTCACCCTCTCCTGGTAGCCACTCAGGGTGGTAGGAAACATCAGGGGAGAACAGGGGTACAAAAGTACCAGTCCGCTTTGGTCCCGACGTCAGACGATGTTGGTCCAGCTCTGTGTCCTCGTCAAGGGGGAGGCCGGAGCCGACGCCGGCTGGGGACACAACCTGCGTCAGAGGTGGCGGAGGTGTCGTCACTGGATTCGGCGCCTGAGGTGTCACGAGGTCGACCGGCGCAGATCCGGATCCAGGCCTGGATCCTTGGGGGCCCTGCGGCACCGGAGCCGAAGCCGCTGGCATCGAAGGCCTAGAGTCCCCAACCGAGTCCGCGGGCACGCCGGCAGAGTCGGGCTGCCCGAAGATGGAATGTAAGGCTTCGTAAAAGGTGCGAAGCTGGGCAGGGGTCGCTCCGGCTCCCGGAAAGGGAGGGAAGGCCAGAGTCGACCCAACAGGCTCCGCAGGCGGAGCCGGACGACTACCTTCCGCTTCCTGCGTCGCGTCGGCCGACAGACGGGGAGAACGTGAAGAGCGACGATGCTTCTTCGCCTTCTTCTTGTGCTTCGACTTACCTGAAGACGAAGACTTCGATGACGAGTGGTGGTGGTGGCTCCGCGACCTGTCCCGCGACCTCCCTCTCGACCGGGACCTCGAACGGCGCGGAGCGGACTGCCGGGCTGAGAAGCTTTCGGGACCGCTCCCGCAAAAACTTCGGATTCATGGCTCGGCAGTCAGCGCACGACTTCGGGCCGTGGTCGCGCTCCAAGCACCAAAGGCACACGAGGTGCGGGTCCGTGACCGACATCAATTTGCAAAAGGAGTCGCAATCCTTGAAGCCGGTCCGACGTGACATCCCTCCGTGCACCAGGAGTCGATCGACTCAAAAAAGGTGTCGACAAAAGTCGCACAAACGGAGTCAAAAAGTGACTCGAGGTACAGCTCTCTCCGGATCTGCGCTGGCTGGCGCGAAAAAAGAAAGAGCTGACGTCAGCGCACGAGGGCGGCGTCTAAGTAGATACCGCGACGTCATTCCGGCGACCACGATGCCAACGATGAACGCGGAGTCGACCGACGCCACCTATCGACGTGAAGAGGTACTGCTGAGGAAAAAATTCTCCGGATCCAGTCTGACGCCTGGGGGTAATTCTAAGGTGAGGAATCCATAACTAATTGTCTCTTTCAGATGGACCCTATCGAGGCACAATATTTAACATGAGAAGAAGCTAGAATACCAAAGAGAGGGACCAACCAACTTATGGGAAAGGCGTGAGAAGTATAATGATTCACAGCTTGACCAGGAAACAACTGACAATGGTGATGCATGCTATAATTGGAGGACAGTCACAAAGAGGGCTAGCCGGGAGTAAAATGCTGTTGTGTAAGCTGTTACAATCGTATCAGAAATTAAAACAGGCCAACGGACAAGGTCCTCTAATACTAAACATAGTCTGAGACATGTAATCATGGAGCCATCATTTTAATGACAATCAATGGATTAACATACAATTCATTAAATAAAACTTGATTCACAATTAAAAAAAGCAATTAACATGGAATTAATTAAATGCTTCTTGGTTCTCAATCAAAAAGGGGGAGAACAACCAAAGACACAATTGTTAGAGAAAAGAAGAGATATACAATCCAACAAGTGATGTAAAATTACAATTCTGGTTTAACAGTGCCATCCCTAAATTAATGAGTTCCATTCCTCTAAAGTATTTAGACTTAGTGTACTGGCAGAGCAGCTCATGATCCTTTTCAACTCGCAACTATTGAGCAAGCACTGTATGTCTCCTCCTCTTGGAGGAAGTTTAACATGATCAATAACTTGCCATGAAACAGATGTTTCCGAGTAAGACATGTTTGTGAAATGTGTCACTAAGGGAGCATTCAAAATATGTCGCCTGATACGACTTTTGTGTTGGATTCTCCTGTCTTCCACTTTAAGTTATTTGGCAAATATAAATGAGATTACAGGGACACTTAGTAGCATGGATGACGTTTGTGGAATTACAATTTATTTAAATTGGTCAGTGTATTCATGATATTATTATACTCAAATGTGTTTGTGCCTCTGGGTTGGTTGCACATCGAACAGGGTTGGCATTTGTATTAACCTACAGGCCGGGGTAGTCCTAATAAAGTAGCTGTAGAAGATTGAACAGGTTTCCATGACAGAGCATGTAGCAGGTGGTCACTTAAATTCTGCGAAAAGAAAAAAGCGGGATATAATTTATAAGACTGCTGTTCTTTAAGATATTCCAATGTTTTTTGACAATTTTTGAAATCTTATTCAATGCCAGACTGAATGTGATAATACACGCTCTGCGATCAGTGGCATCATATGTTGTTTTGGGTAAGTAAAGCCTCCCTAGGGCAATACCATGCCTGTTTGAAGGCAAGGGATATCAAGCATTTGGGGTAACTTGCTATTTGTTGGATAGAGTAGCTGCTTCTCTAAAGTAGTCACGTATCTATTTGCAATTTCTCCGGATTCAGAGAAATTGCCCTTATGGTAAATTATCCCTAAGACCACGTGGGTGAAAACTATGGTAAGACAAGAGTGTGTTACGTTCAGTTGGTTTTCTATATAGATTAGTGTCCAGTTCACCGTCATGTACCCGAATATTGAGATCAAAGAAAGGTAAAGAAGTGTTACTGAAATTGTAGGTAAAACGAAGTTGAGTATGTCATTTATTTAACCACGTTATGAAAGAAGCCAGGTTGGTCGTGTAGCATCTTCATAACTTAATATGGGTAAGAAAAGGAAGGGTTGCTTTGGTTATGGATCATTTGATTCTCAAAATGGTTAACATAGATTATTGCAGAACAAGAAGAAAACATTACCAATGGGGTTTTCCACAGTAAATTCAGAAATAAGGATAAAAGACCATTAAAACCCCTCAACCATCCCCACTTTACACCTTTGGTTGAGAACCAAGAAGCATTTAATGAATTCCATGTTATTCGCTTTTTCTGATTGTGAATCAAGTGTTATTTAATGAATTGCAGGTAAATCAACTGATTGTCTTAAAACGATGGCTCCATTATTACATGTCTTAGACTATGTTTAGTAATAGGGGACCTTGTCTGGTGCCCTTTTTTAATTTCTGATACGATTGTAACAGCTTACACAATAGGCTTTTACTCCCGGCTAGTCCTCTTTGTGACCGTCTTCCAATTATAACATACATCACCATTGTCAATTGTTTCCTAGTCAAGCTGTGAATCGTGATACTTATCACGCCTTTCCCATAAATTGGTTGATCCCTCTTTTTGGTGTGCTACCTTTTTCAAATGTCATGATTGTCTCTCACTTGGGTCCATTTATACCATAGGGTCTCATATCCTGCCTAAATTGCACATTTGTCCCCTTCGTGTCACACTGACCATTTTTTTGTCACGTTGCTGCATTCAGCAGCTAATGTCCTTGAATATCATTTATGATGCTGATTCCTGGTTTCAATAATTTTACCCATTTGGGGTTCAATACAATACCAAATATAGAACCTTTCCTTTATATGAATATGGGCAACTTCAAGAAGGCCGCTTTGCATTTAGTACTGGCCTTCCTCGTTGTTACTGACCCCTGGAAGAAGCGTCCTTATCTTCTCCTCGCTTCCGCATACCGAGCATTCTTGCTCTGATACGGTGACAGTTGGATTCATTCCCTCCTGGCTCCTTGCATCACGCGCTGATGAACTGAGTCGGTCTCACATATGGGGATTCATTAAAACGGACTTTCAGTAAGTAGCCTGGGGTTTCTGTCCTTATTTTCATCCTTTCTATAATTGGTGATAATTTCCAATCATAAATATTTGTTTTGTTTACATTTTTAGCTCACCACATTGGTCAAATTAGTGAATGATTGGTAATTTATTTACCTTACTCGTCCTGTTTTCTACATAAATCACTTGCAGTAGCTGCAGCAACATGCATTGCAAGTAAGTGAGCTCACCACCCTCCACCCCTTTTTTAGTTCTTTTTCACAAGTTATAGTCAGGGGTGGAATTGGCGACTCCACGTTATTCCTGTAAAGCGAAGTTCCAGCCATATTCGGCCAATCGCCGCATGGCAGAATTTTTTACCATGAGGCTCCAGCAAAACGAGCTGGTGAGCACAAGCGACATTTGGCGTCCCCTAGCGCAATTTTCTAACACAGGCAGTCGCGGTCAGAGGGTAGCTTCTCGAGTAGATTTGCTGCCTCTCAAGTAGACATTCTACTGAAGTGGCAGCAAAATCAATTTGAATGGCTGCATGCTCTTGCGCACCACATGGTACCATTTGCACTGATTTTTCAGCACTGCTCGCACTACCGGCATTAAATTGCATCACGACGTGTGTATTTTCTGTCTGTTGGCGGAACTCCACGGAAACGCAACGTTTTTATGTAACTCAGTGAATTACAGGGGATTTGGACGTTTTGGGCCTATTCACAAAGGCATGTATTGCCTGTGATGTATAGTGCCTGCTATGTGTATTCCGTGCTATACATCATGTGCTGTATAACATTGAATGGTGCACATTGTGTACCGCACACCGTGCCATGTACTGCACATTTTGATCTCAGTGACCCATGCAAAACGTGCTGCACTCTGCACACTCCCATCCTAAGTCTGTGTACACCTTCTATTCACCAGTTTCTTCATGTACAGCAGAATCCTTCCATATCTCTCTCCCAAGATTGTACCTCAAATCATTTCCCCCTTCAAGGACATACACTTTGCACCCAACCTCAATCCTTTATTATAGGCCACAGATAGGCTCAAATCCCATTCACAGTAGACATATTTAAAAGCATCACAACCCACAGAAGCCACGGTGCGGAATCTAATGATGGAAAGTTAAAGAGAGATTTTTTTTACTTTAGTGGGAGGATTGTTCCAAACAAAGATGGCGCCATGACTATGAAACCTTCAAGATGGGAGTAAACCACGAAAGGAAGGAAGTTAGACTGTCATGAACTACTGCCTGGTAATGGGGACACTAGTAGAACCTACTGGCGCAGATGGGAAACCACACAAGTCAGGGTGATTTCTGCTGGTCAAGATTTCATCTTTGTGTGTGGAAGTTGAAAGTGTTATTTCTGGCCAAAACGTGTATGAATGAACTACTTTGAATTTTTTAGTGGTGCAGACAAGGGTTGTTTATTGTTTTTGCTTAAAAGTTGAGGAATTTTGCGTACGAGAAAATTGTAGAGGGGTAAATTGCTGAGAGGAGTGAGAGTTGCGTCAGAAAGTACTGCGCTAGCATTGGTTGGTGAGTCATCAGGTGTTGCGTTGTGAAAGGTCCACAAAGAAATGGATTGTGCTGAGATTGAGTGCGAAAATCAACCTGCACTGAATTGTACCTTGGACAAAACAGTATTTGAATTGAAATTGTCCATTTCATTGTATCACTGATGTAATCAAGAAATGTTTCAGAGCCCTTAGAGACTTAATGAGACGTGATGTGCGAGTTCCTGTCTAGGAGCGCGAGGAAGCTCCACCGGAAGGTATGCCAGGTCAATATATGGTGACAATCATAGGGCTTCATACATGTTTGTGGCTTCGTCAATGGCACACGACCACTGAAAAGGAGGGAGCATAAAGATTTCTACAATATGGCACATTTGATTTGAAGGTTATTGAAAATTTAAGGGGAATATTATATGATATGAAACCAACACCTAGACCTGCACAATATAAGGCATTAAATGCTTGGGAACATGCAGCACATGCAAAGGAGAAAGAAAAATATCAGAATAGAGCCAAAAGAGCAGTGCGTAATTACGCTGATGCTAAATGGGACAAAGAACAGTACAGAAGGAGGAAAAAGGTAGGCGAAGGAGCTAGAATGTACCCAGCATTGACAACAGAAAATCCTAAAAAGAATCAGAAGCAGGGAAATGAAAGTGATGATACTGCAGGGAAAACCGATATTGATAGTGATTCGGAGGATGATATCTTGGATGCTCTGTTGTCTTCATGTCCACCACCTTATGTAGCTCCACCATCAGATTCAGATAGCGCTACAACATCTAGTGGTACAGTTGCCACAGCCCCTGTTGACCACATTTAGTTCAGATTGGGGGACCACTTCCAGCTCTTTTGATTGCTGCTGCACCTGCTGAAACAGCCACTACTGTATTTGCTCCAGGTGTTTCAGCTTCTATTGTGCCAGTTCCTGCACCAGTGTCAGTTATATCAGCTCAGACTTTAGCGATTTCTGTTTTATCCATACCAGTAAACATTGCCCTGAATCCTGCTGCTCCAGGAACTGTAGGTGGAATAGCCACAACAGGACTTGTGTCGATGTCGCAAAACTCACAGATTGTTGCCTGGACCCCATTGCAAAATGCCTAATCTTTAAGAGAAGGGAGAAAAATAATGAGATTTTGCCCCGATGGTTTGAGAAAACTTCTGAGAGTAGAGGGATAGGTGATACAGAGACACCATCCACAAGTCAAGGAAGGACTAGACCCCTAGACATACCAAAACTGAAGGTGGAACTGGAAGAAGTCATTAGGGGATATTTAGATATCTCACATCTGAATCAATAACAGGAAATGAACTGATATACCTGAGTAAGGAAATTACAAGGCGTGCAGCTACTACACATGAGAAATTAACAGAATTGGCAGAGAAATAGGAGGTAGATCTCTCTAAAAATATTCCCTTGCAGAAAGGTTTTAGGGCACAATTAGATGATGAAACGATTGTCACAATGGAATCTTCAGGAACGAAGCTACCCAGTGCCGAATTGGTTAAATGCATTCAGAAATGGAGCGATTTTGACAGATTAGAGACCAAATGGGCAAAAAAGCAGGGAAAGAATTAGAAGCAAGCGGACAGTGTAGATCTAAATGGTAAACCACCTCCAGTACCCCTAGATGGAGATAAAGCTTTGACATTCCCTATTAGGGAGATACCAGGTGGAGGGCATGTTCATGTGCCATGGAGGTGATCTTGCGACATTCACAAACAACTTCCATAACCTGAAAGAGAATCCTGCTCAATGGTATACCCAGGTTGACAGGTTTGTGAAAATGTCCGGAAGCTAAGGAATCAGTGCATGCCTATTATGAACAGTTGTTTCAGTTATTTAAACAGCACAGTGGACAAGAAAATCCTGAAAGTGGAGATATGGGAAACTTTGTGTCACAATTCATGCTTGGGTTGCACCAAGAGATCAGTATGCACATAGAACAGAATGTGATTTGCTGGCAGACTAATCCTTTAGATCACATCTGAGGTATGCTAAGTACTGTAGTGATGAACAGGAGATGAAGTAGAAAAGGCTTACAGAAAAGTTAATGCTTGCACAAACAAAGTTGGCTCAGAAAGGGTTTCAAAATCAGCCATACGTAGGGAATGTTGGTAGAAAAGAAGGTGGTGGTTACCGTAATGGAGGTCAAATGGTGCAAGGTGAAGTTGGTGTTCCACAAGGTACAGGTCGAGGTATTCTGGTTGATCGAAATTCAGGGGTAGGTATTGTGACAATGAAGAGATCGACTCCTTGTCATTACTGTAAAAAGCTAGAGGAATGGAAGAGGGAAATCCTAATAGAGTAAGAGGTGATGGGCAAGTGCAAAGTGTGAATGCAACCCAAGTGCAGAATGTGCCAGTTCATGGAATGCAAACTCCAAATCAGTCACAAGCACCAATGATGCAGGTCTCTCAAGCTCTGATGGCTCCACAGGATGTAGGTAACTAACCCCAGATGCAATATGAATCAAGCACCAAGAGCAGACCTGAATCTTTTTCAGAATCATAATACATTTAATCAATTCCCAATGTTTGAGAATGAAAGCTTTGACTCTGACAATTCGCAATGACGGTGCCTGTGGGGGAGGAAGATTGTGTACTTGGCGCAGTCTTAGAGGTAGACCAGAGTGGTCCATTTGTAGATGGTGAGATAAATGTCCACCAAGTGTCATTCTTCATTGACACTGGAGCTACCCATTCCACTGTTAGAACAGCGGAAGTCCCTGACCTACCGTTCTCGGGACAGAAGATCCAAGTTGTAGGTGTCACAAATAAGTAAGTAACTAACCCTGTCTCAAAGAAGGTCCCTGTCAAAATAGGCTCATTGGAAGAGGATCATCAGTTTGTTGTGTGTTATTCAAGTACTGTAAATCTGTTAGGAATGGATGTTTAATGCAATTTAAATGGCACAATTTACTGTACACAAGAAGGTGTTGAGTTTTACGCATGATGGAGATGTTGAATTTAAAATGGACAGACAAGGAACAGTTGTTGGATTGTTCCCTGTGAGAATGAGAGGACTTACCTCCTGATTTATGAGACAATGTGAAACCTGATGTATGGGATTTTTCAGGGAAGGACATCAGACTTATTAAAGGTGTACAACCAGTCCGATTAACAATTAAATCAAATGCTGAATTTCTGAGAAATCTACCATACAATCTCACACCCAAGATCGTGGCTGGAATCACTCCAGTGATTGAGTCAACGCGACAACAATTAATTTTGAGAGAAGTAGTCAGAAGTCCTTGCAACTCGCCGATTATGGCTTACAAAAGCCAAACAATAATTAGAGAATTGTGCAGGACTTACGAAAAATTAATAGTATAGCCATCCCATGTTATACCCTTGGTACTGAATCCAACTACAATTTTGTTTCAGATTCCCTGTGATGCTTAGTGGTTCACTTTTGTGGACCTCTGTCAGGCTTTCTTCTCAATCCCACTGCATGGGGCCAGTTAATTTCTGTTCTAATTTAAATTTCAAAGCAGAATTTTGGAGAATAGAAAAAAAGTGTCCCCAAGTAAGTTGCAATATTGTCAATAAAGATGTCCTGTATTTAGGCCATCTGATTGCGAAGGGAACAAAGAAGGTGCCGCAAGAGAATGACTGCAATTGTGAAAATGATTCCACCTAAACCGCAGAGAAACGTTGGACTATTTTTGGGAATGGTGGGCTAATGTAGACAGTAGGTACCCAAACCTTTCTCTGATGGCTATGCCTTTACTGAACCTGACACACAAAGATGTGCCTGATCCGCTTATATGGGAAAATGTTTGCTTAACAGCATTTCTAGAGCTGAGACAAAGTCTCTGTTGTGCCCCGACTCTGGGAATACAAAGCAAACACAAGATGATGATGGACGGAGCGCTGAAACTTTTCAGACACTCACCCCCAGTCACAGATCTGGGTTGAATCCGTCATCGTTCTTTAGCTCACTTTGCCACCCCAGTTCAGACACCGCTATATGCAAATCAGTCTTGACCCTGTGCCTCATGGGAACAGTCCAGCCCGAACTGCCAAACCATGTCTTCCCTGGACCGGAAACAAGCATCCTGGGACCGGTTTCGGACTAACAGCCCTCATCAGCCAGGCTAGCTTGAATCCAGTGGCAAAGTGAGCAAGGGACCCACGTCTGGGCATACCCTGCCAACTTAGGGCGAACAAAGCAAACACAAGATGATGATGGACGGAGCGCTGAAACTTTTCAGACACTCACCCCCAGTCACAGATCTGGGTTGAATCCATCATCGTTCTTTAGCTCACTTCGCCACCCCAGTTCAGACACAGCTATATGCAAATCAGTCTTGACCCTGTGCCTCATGGGAACAGTCCAGCCCGAACTGCCAAACCATGTCTTCTCTGGACCGGAAACAAGCATCGTGGGACCGGTTTCGGACTAACAGCCCTCATCAGCCAGGCTAGCTTGAATCCAGTGGCAAAGTGAGCAAGGGACCCACGTAGGTCAAGACTGATTTGCATATGGCTGGGTTCAAACTGGAATGGCATGGTGAGCAAAAAAATGATGGATTTAGGCCCAGATCTCTGTACTGGGGTGAATGTATGACATTGTTCTGCATTCTGTCCATCAATTGTTGTTTTTGCATTTGTCACCCCGAGTGGGACGGGTATGCCCAGAAGTGGGTCCCGTGCTCTCCATGCCACTGGAGTCAAGCTATGCTGGCTGATGAGGGGTGAAATCCCAAAACCGGTCCTAGGATGCTTGTTTCCAGTCCAGGGAGGACTTTGCCTGGCAGTTCGGGCTGGACTGTTCCCATTGGGCATAGGGTCAAGACTGATTTGCATATGGCTGGGTTCAAACTGGAATGGCATGGTGAGCAAAAAAATGATGGATTTAGGCCAAGATCTCTATACTGGGGTGAATGTATGACATTGTTCTGCATTCTGTCCATCAATTGTTGTTTTTGCATCCGACTCTGGGAATGCCTGATTACAGTAAAACATTCACTTTGCTTTGCAGTGAGAGGCAGGGCTGAACTCTCTCAGTGCTGACTCAATTGCATGAAGACTCTTGAAGACCTGTGGCATATTTTTTAACTACCCTTGACCCTGTTGCTGCAGGACTGCCCAGATGCCTTAAAGCAGTTGCCTCGGTTGGTGTCAGTATTGAGAGAATTAACAATATAGTCACGGGACATCCTCTTGCAGTGATGGTTCCTCATTCGGTGGAGCTTTTGCTCACAGAAACTAAAACACAGCACATGGCAAACAGCGGACTCACAAAATATGAACAATTGATTCTTGCAGAGGAAAATGTCACTTTGAAACAATGTCAGACTCTTAATCCAGCTACATTGTTACCACTGCCTACAAAATTAAATTGATGGGGAAGAGGTTGAACCTGACTGTCTCAACGTCACGGATTTATGCACCAAGCAAAGACCTGATATTATGGATAAACCCCTAGTTGAGCACATCTATGTAATATTTGTTGACAGCTCATGCCTAAGAGATAAACAGGCAGCTTTTGCTGTCTGCACAATTCAGGAAGTGGTAGAAGCCTCCTGGCTTTGAGGTGTTACCTCTGCTGAACTGGCAGAAATGGTTGCGGTTACCCGAGCATGTTATCTTTCAGAGCAATTGCGGGTGACAATATTTACTGACAGTCAATATGGCTTTGGTGTAGTCCATGAGTTTGGAAAGTTATGGTCACAGAGGGGATTCATGACTTCGTCCGGATCTCCTATCTGGAATGGAGCATATATGATGACACTGTTGGCAGCATTAGAACTGCCACAAGAAATTGCAGTTGCTAAATGCATAGCCCACAGGAGTGGAAATTATTATGTGACTGCTGGAAACAGATATGCAGATAAAGTTGCTCAATATTGGGCAATTGTGGCATGCACATTTGCCTGGAGAATATGCAATAGAATCTGGTGAGGCACCACATTTGCAATGTTGTCAGTATCCGAAACTTGGGGGGAAATTAAAAGATTGCAGGAAGAAGTGTCAGAGGCAGAGCAATAAGGGTGGGTCAGAGCAGGATGAGTTAAAAAAGCAAATGAGATTGGGGTCTCAGCTGATGGAAGATCTGTGTTGCCTGACAGCCTGTTGTTCCCAATGACAAGGCACTTTCATGGCTCAGCACACATCAGAAGGGATGCCATGGTGAGACTGTTTAGGAAGAATTGGTTCAATCCCAGATTTAGAGTTCTAGCTGAGGAATTGTGCCACAGATGTGTGACTTGTCATCAAATTAATGTAGGGAGAAGAACCCCGGTAACCATGAGTCACACAGGTAGATCAGAAGGACCCTTTAACAGAATGAAGTTGGATTTTATCGAAATGCTTGTTTGTTATGGGTTGAGATATATCCTGGTCATAGTGTGCATTTTCTCCCAGTGGGCGGAAGCCTACCCAGTATGGAGAAATGACAGTCTCACTGTAGCCAAAGTGCTGTTGAGAGAACTCCTCTCAAGTGTTAGAATTGGGGGTCTCTAGTTGGCAGAGGTAGGTACCTTTGTCCAAATAGGGACCCTTACTTCTAGTCAGGGTAAGGGGGATACACTACTAAAATAACCCCTGCTCACCCCCTTGGTAGCTTGGCACGAGCAGGCAGGCTTATCTCAGAGGCAGTGTGTAAAGCATTTGTGAACACATACAGTAATACAGTGACAACACTACAGATGGACACCACACAGGTTGTAGTATAAAAATAAGTATTTTTATATAGACTTATCACAAGACCCAAAACGATAAAAATCCACAATACACTATGAAAAATATGACTGTCAAATGGTAGAAAATAGTTCAGCTCAATGCAGGTGGTAAATGCGACACTCTACGTTCAATGTACCTTTGGATGCGTAACGCGATACAAACAAAAGAGTTGCAGGGAAGGTGATGCGTCAGTTCCTTACACGCAAGAACGGTGATGCGTCGGTTCCTTGCTTCGGGGGAGGTGATGCATCAGTTCCCTACTGCTGCGTAGGGGACGGTGATGCCTCGGTTCCTTACCGGAGAGGAGGTGATGCGTCGGTTCTTCACCGCGTGGGGAGGTGATGCGTCGGTTTCTTACTGCGCTTCTGTGACGATGCGACCAGCAGCGCCTCGATGCGATGACGACCCGGTGAAATGAAACAAAATGGCGTCTTCCTCTCGATGCGACAATGAAGGGGCGATGCGTGCACGCCCGACGGCCGTGCGGCGACTCAGTGAATTTTCTGAGCCGCGACAGGCCCTGCGACACGCTTCTCCGGTGATGCGATGGCATCTGCTGCGACAGCGACACTCTTCTCCGGTGATGCGAGGCACTTCGGTGATGCGATGGCGACAGCGGCGGCGGCGACACGCTTCTTCTTCGTGAGTCGCGCTTCCAGCTCCCCGCGTCACGCAGTCTCTCAGAAGGCCCAACACAACAGTAGGTACTTCAAATTCCCAGCAAGGGAATTCAGGGGAGCTGGTTGGTGAAGTCTTGTATCCCTGAGACTTCAGCAGGAGGCAAGCTCAATCTTCAAGCCTGTGGAGATTTTCTGCAAGATGATGAAAGTAGGCACAAAGTTCCTTTCTCCTTTCTTTGGCAATCAGGCAACCACTGCAGGCCAATCCCTCAAACAGCACACAGCATAGGGATAGTCTCCTCCTTCAGTTTCTCTGGTTCCTCTCCTCAGCAAAGGTTCTTCTTGTTTCCCAGAAGTGATCTAAAGTCTTGGGGTCTGGGTCCCAATATTTATACTAGCAAATCCTTTGTCCTCTGAAGGCAGAGGGCCCTGTACCTAGTCCAAACCAGTTCTGGGTGCATTCTGCCAGTGCACACCTTCTTCCTTTGTCAATGTGGGCCAGAGACATCAGACGCACCACAGGAGGTGGAGCCAGCATTGTGGAAGGCAGGCACAGCCCTATTCAGGCCCAGGTGCTACTCCTCCCACCACTCCTCATGCAGATAGGTCTATTCAGCCTAGTGCTGACTCACCCTGTCTCCTGGAGTCCCCCAGCCCCTGTCACTCACGAACCCAGACATACAATACACAAGCTAGCAGAGGCAGGCTGGATGGTTAGGCAAGAAAATACCTACTTTCTAAAAGTGGTATTTTCAAACACAATGTTAAAACCGACTTCACTAAAAGATGTATTTTATCATTCTGAGTTCAGGCATACTAAATTCGTTTTTCTACCATGTTCCCTGGGTCAGTTAGGATTATAAGATGTTATAATCAAACTGCCCATTCTGGCCTATGGGAACAAGTAGCCTTGCAATAGTGAAAAGCAGAAATTGTCTGTAATTCACTATCAGGACATGCCACACACACCAGGGCATGTCCTACCTCTTACATACAATGCACCCTGCCCATGCAGGCCTACCTTAGGGGTGACTAACATGCAGAAAAGGGAAGGTTTGGGGACTGGTAAGTGGGTGCACTTACCAAGTCGACATGGCAGTACCAGACTGCACACAGGCTCTGCAATGGCATGCCTGAGACACACTTTACAAGCTGCTCCTGTGGGTGGCACAACCAGTGCTGCAAGCCCACCAGCAGCATTTGATTCACAGGCCCTGGGCACAAATAGTGCACTGTACTAGGGTCTGACAGTGAATCAAATAGGCCAAACAAGGAGTCACTTATCCACACATTAATTTACCATAGGGAGCACTTGCACTTTGGCACTGAATAGCAGTGGCAAAGTGCCCAAAGCATCTAAACCAGCAAAAACATGTCAACAACAGAGGAGGCATAGCGAAAAAATGGAAGGGAGACCCACGCCAAGAATGCCAGGTCTAACATGTGTTCCCTCCAGCTGAAATGTGGGGAGAACTATCCTACCTCTAGGGAGTTCTCATCACTAAGGCGGAAGAATCTGGACAGACCATCAGCATTGGCGTGTTCTGTACCAGGGCGGTGTTCCACCATGAAGTCCATCCCCTGTAGAGAAATGGACCACCTCAACAGTTTTGGATTCTCACCCCTCATCTGCATCAACCATCTGAGGGGCCTGTGGTCTGTCTGAACCCTGAAGTGAGTCCCAAACAGGTATGGCCTCAACTTCTTCAGCGCCCAGACCACAGCAAATGCCTCACGCTCAATCGCACTCCACCTCTGTTCCCGTGGAAGTAACCTCCTACTGATGAAGGCTACAGGTTGGTCTAGGCCCTCCTCATTTAACTGTGCCAGAACAGCCCCTACACCATGCTCTGAAGCGTCTGTTTGAACAACGAATTCTTTTGAGAAGTTGGGCGCCTGAAGCACGGGGGCCGTGCACATGGCAGTCTTCAAGGCGTCAAAAGCTCTCTGACAGGTGTCCGTCCAAATCACTCTCTTGGGCTGCTTCCTGGAAGTCAGCTCTGCCAAGGGTGCAACGATGCTGCCATATCCCATGACAAATCTCCTGTAATACCCGGTGAGTCCTAGAAAGGCTCTCACCTCTGTCTGGGTCTTGGGGGCTCCCAAGCCAGAATGGTATCAATCTTGGGCTGTAGGGCGCCACCTGGCCGCTCCCAACCTGGTGTCCCAAGTACACCACGGAACCCTGCCCGATCTGGCACTTACTCGCCTTGATCGTGAGGCCTGCCCTCCGCAGCGCCATCAACACTTCCCAGAGGTGGTGCAGATGTTCTTCCCAACTGGCGCTGAACACTGCGATGTCATCCAGGTAGGCGGCACTGAAATCTTCCAGTCTAACCAACACCTGGTTGACCAACCTCTGAAAGGTGGCAGGGGCATTCTTCATCCCAAAGGGCATAACCCGGAATTGGTAGTGCCCATCTGGTGTGGAGAATGCTGACCTCTCTTTGGCCCCATCAGTCAAGGCGATCTGCCAGTACCCAGACGTTAAGTCAAATGTGCGGAGGTACCGGGCAGCCCCTAACCGATCGATGAGCTCATCAGCTCCGGGGATGGGGTGCGCGTCAGTCCTGGTGACTGAATTGAGTCCTCGGTAGTCCACACAGAACCGAAGTTCGGGTGTGGCACCAGGCGCGGCAGCCTTTGGGACCAAGACCACTGGGCTGGCCCAAGGGCTGTGAGAGGACTCAATCACCCCCAATGCAAACATCTTGGAGACCTCCTCCTTGATGCAAGCTCTCACCCTGTCAGTCACTCTGTAAGCTTTGTGCTTGACAGGAGGACTGTCCCCAGTGTCCACATCATGGACGCACCAATCAGTGACACTAGGAACCAGGGAAAACAGGTCAGAAACTGTCCCAACAGTTGGAGACAGTCTTCCTGCTGCTCAGGTGTCAGGGAGTTAGAGAGGTTCACACCTCCACTGACCCATCTTGCTCTGTTGCAGACAGGAGGTCAGAAAGAGGTTCTGTCTCCTCTTCCATTCCATCATCTGTTGCTAGGAGCATGCCCACTTCGGACCTCTCAAAATGGGGCTTTAGGCGGTTGACATGTAGGACCCGCAAAGGGTTCCTGGGAGATCGCAAGTCCACGAGGTAGGTGACCTCACTCTTGCGCTCCACCACCTCAAATGGTCCGGTCCACTTATCCTGGAGCGCGCAAGGCTCCACGGGGGCCATGACCCACACTTTCTGCCCAGGCTGAAACTCGATCAGAGTGGCATTCTGATCATACCACCATTTCATCTCCTCCTGGCTGGCTTCCAGATTCGCCTCAGCGAGTTGTCGGAATCGCCTAGTCTGGTTTCTAAAGGCCAGCATGTAGCTAAATACATCCTGGGGAGGTTTACTGGGAGCTTTCTCCCAGCCTTCTTTCACCAAACTCAGAGGTCCTCTTACCGAGTGACCATAGAGCAGTTCAAAGGGACTGAACCCTAAGGACTTCTGTGGCACCTCACGGTAAGCAAAGAGAAGGCATGGCAAGATGACGTCCCACTTACGCCTCATGGGTTCTTCCAGACCCATAATCATGCCCTTCAGGGTCCGGTTGAATCTCTCAACCAGCCCATTTCCTTGGGGGTGGTAAGGAGTGGTGAACTTATAGGTAACACTGCACTCCTGCCATATACTTGGATATGAAGTTTGTACCACGGTCGCTCACCACCTCCTTGGGGAACCCCACACGGGAGAAAATCCCCATCAGTGCAAGCCCCATCAGTGCAAGTCCCACCACGGGGGCAGTCACTGTCCGAAGAGGGATGGCTTCTGGGTACCGGGTGCCATGGTCCACCAAGACCAGGATGAACCTGTTGCCCATGGCTGTCTTGGGGTCCAGTGGCCCCACAATGTCAATACCCACCCGTTCAAAGGGGGTGCTGACCACAGGGAATGGCTGGAGGGGAGCCTTGTGCTCCCTCCCACTTTTTCCACTTGCCTGGCAAGTCTGACATGTCCTGCAATGAGTGTCTGAACTCTTGCGCATCTGGGGCCAATAAAAGTGGGTGACAAGCCTGTCAAAGGTCTTGCCCTGCCCCAGATGTCCAGCTAAAGGCACGTCGTGAGCCAACCCCAGTAGGAAGGCTCTGAAGCGCTGGGGTACCACCAGCATACGGGCTGACCCAAGCTCAGCATCCTTAGGCTCGCTATACAGGAGACCATTCTCCCAGTAGATCCAATGTGATCCAGACTGATCACTTGCTGCCTGGTTTGTAGCCTGTTGCCGCAAACCCACAAGAGAAGGGCACTTGTTCTGCTCCTCACAGAACTCCTCCCTGGAGGGACCTCCCTCCTGCTGCCAATGGGTCAGCTCAGGTAGGTCCCCCAGTTCGGCCACTTGCTCCCCTGTAGGTTCCAGAGCATCCCCCTCAGGTTCTGCTTCCTCCTGGACCGTGGGAACTAAGGGGCCGGTTTCCCGCGCCCCTGCCTCTTCTCTTCAAGGCAGGCACCTGGGCCACCCTCTCAGGCTCCAGGTCCTCTTGAGCACCTCTACTGGCTGCCATAGACCGAGTGGTCGCGCACGCCCACTCAGGCAGACCCAACATCTCTAGATGAGACCTTCTCTCCACCTCTGCCCAAGGTGAACTTTCTAAATCATTGCCCAGCAGACAGTCTACAGGCATGGCTGGCCTCACAGCTACTTGAAAGGTACCTGAGAACCCCCCCCCCACTCAAAGGGAACCTGAGCCACTCTGCAGTGGCTCTCTGAGTTGTCCGCGGCAACTACTGGGCAGAGTGCATTGGGGATCACCTGCTCTTCAGACACCAGCCGACAACTGACAGCTGTCACACTGGCTCCGGTGTCTCTCAGAGCCTCCACCCTTTGGCCATTGATGGTCACCCACTGCCTGTATTTCTTAGTGTTATCAGGCAGTTGGGCCCTGGGGACCATCTCACTGTCTCCTAAAGAGACCAAGGACATTGCTACGGGACCCCACCCACCTTGGGCACCCATCTCCTCCCCCAGGGCTACACTACCTGCTGGGGTGGTGCACCAGTGGGTGCTGATTTTCCATACAAGGGACATCTGGTCTCCCAGGAGCAGTGGCCCACTTGACCACACTTAAAGCAAGTATTGGGCCCCCTGTGAACAGGCTTATCTGTCGAGGCCCCTGGCTTCTTTTCAGGGGGAGGCTGGGAACCCTTCCCTTGGTTCCCTTGGGGATTACTTTGGGGCCCTTTCTGGAACTCCTCTGTTTACCCTTGTCCCCCACTCCTCTGCTGGGGACCCTGCCCACCTTTGGCGGAGTCTCCCACGTGACCCTTGTGGACCTGGGTGCTCACCCAGCGGTCCGCCTCCTCAGCAAGCTTCCTAGGGTTAGTCAGCCTACTATCAATAAGGTGCTGGCGTAGCTCTGGAAAACAATTTCCTGACAAGTGCTCCCATGCAATCAAATCAAAGAGCGCTTCAAAATCATTCACTTTGCTACCCTTCACCCAACCATCCAATGCTCTGCAAAAAAAGTCACATATTCTACCCAGGTACTGCCCTCCAACTTTTTGCAATTCCTGAACCTCTGCCTATACAGTTCAGGAGTCAACCCATACCTGGACATCAATGCTTCTTTCATATGACCATAAGAATTTTGGACTTCAGAGGGCAAGTCTAATAAGGTATCCCGCCCCTCACTAAGGAACCGCCCCCACAACCCCGCTCCCCAATCCTTCTCAGGGACCCGGTGTGAGGTCATAGCTACCTCATAGGCTTTAAACCATTGCCCAATGTCATCATTTTTATAAAACTCTTTCACCACATCTTTAGGTATATACACCCTTGCTTCAACAGGCATGGACGGTGTGCTGCCACCAGAGGGAGTAATCTCTAAGCTCCTAGCTTTCAACTCCAACTCCCTCAAACTTCTCTCATGCTCCATTTGCATCCTCTTTTCCTCTAGGGCCAATTTCTTAATTTCCAATTCTAACTGCCCACCCATCTTAAGCTTGGTCAGCTCCATTTCATGCACCCTACTTCTCTCCCTGTCCTCCAGCTCTCCTGGGGACAGGCCCTTGGAAGAAACACTGCTACCTGCTGGGGAAGTTGCTTTCCTCCCCCCTGGACCCAATAGCCCATCTAGCTGCCCTCCTGCCTCCTCAGCCCCCTCCTCATGCTCTTCCACATGCTCAGGGGTACTCCTTGCTTCCACACAGGCCCTCAGCGCCTTTTGGAACTCATCCTTCTTGGAGAGACCGGTCATAGCAACTTTCAATTTCCAGCAGAAGTATTTCAGCTCTTTTACAGTGTAACTTTCCAGCTTTTCTTCTTCAAAATCTAAATCCACAGATGCGATGGATGCTGTTTTGCTCATGGTGACTAAACTTGGCAGTTCTTGGCAAAAATAGAAATCCCAGGAAAAAACAATCTACCAAAATGTAAGTGGTTGCGTTTGGTCTGCACTCACTAGTAGTGTACACCAATCACTGTATATGAGTCACAAATGCAAGTCCAGAATCCACACCGCTGACCACCAATGTTAGAACTGGGCGTCTCTAGTTGGCAGAGGTAGGTACCTTTGTCCAAATAGGGACCCTTGCTTCTATTAAGGGTAAGGGGGATACACTACTAAAATAACCCCTGCTCACCCCCTTGGTAGCTTGGCACGAGCAGGCAGGCTTATCTCAGAGGCAGTGTGTAAAGCATTTGTGAACACATACAGTAATACAGTGACAACACTACAGATGGACACCACACAGGTTGTAGTATAAAAATAAGTATTTTTATATAGACTTATCACAAGACCCAAAACGATAAAAATCCACTATGAAAAATATGACTGCCAAATGGTAGAAAATAGTTCAGTTCAATGCAGGTGGTAAATGCGACACTCTACGTTCAATGTACCTTTGGATGCGTAACGAGATACAAACAAAAGAGTTGCAGGGAAGGTGATGCGTCGGTTCCTTACACGCAAGAAAGGTGATGCGTCGGTTCCTTGCTTCGGGGGAGGTGATGCGTCGGTTCCCTACTGCTGCGTAGGGGACGGTGATGCGTTGGTTCCTTACCGGAGAGGAGGTGATGCGTCGGTTCTTCACCGCGTTGGGAGGTGATGCGTCGGTTTCTTACTGTGCTTCTGTGGCGATGCGACCAGCAGCGCCTCGATGCGATGACGACCCGGTGCAATGAAACAAAATGGCGTCTTCCTCTCGATGCGACAATGAAGGGGCGATGCGTGCACGCCCGACGGCCGTGCGGCGACTCTGTGAATTTTCTGAGCCGCTACAGGCCCTGCGACACGCTTCTCCGGTGATGCGACGGCGTCTGCTGCGACGGCGACACTCTTCTCCGGTGATGCGAGGCGCTTCGGTGATGCGATGGCGGCAGCGGCGGCACGCTTTCTCAGCAATGCGACGACAACTGCTGCGGCGGCGGCACGCTTCTTCTTCGTGAGTCGCGCTCCCAGCGACACGCAGTCTCTCAGAAGGCCCCACACAACAGGAGGCACTTCAAATTCCCAGCAAGGGAATTCAGGGGAGCTGGTTGATGAAGTCTTGTATCCCTGAGACTTCAGCAGGAGGCAAGCTCAATCTTCAAGCCCTTGGAGATTTTCTGCAAGATGATGAAAGTAGGCACAAAGTTCTTTTCTCCTTTCTTTGGCAATCAGGCAACCACTGCAGGCCAATCCCTCAAACAGCACACAGCATAGGGATAGTCTCCTCCTTCAGTTTCTCTGGTTCCTCTCCTCAGCAAAGGTTCTTCTTGTTTCCCAGAAGTGATCTAAAGTCTTGGGGTCTGGGCCCCAATATTTATACTAGCAAATCCTTTGTCCTCTGAAGGCAGAGGGTCCTGTACCTAGTCCAAACCAGTTCTGGGTGCATTCTGCCAGTGCACACCTTCTTCCTTTGTCAATGTGGGCTAGGGACATCAGACGCACCACAGGAGGTGGAGCCAGCATTGTGGAAGGCAGGCATAGCCCTATTCAGGCCCAGGTGCTACTCCTCCCACCACTGTACATGCAGGTAGGTCTATTCAGCCCTGTGCTGACTCACCTTGTCTCCTGGAGTCCCCCAGCCCCTGTCACTCACAAACCCAGACATACAATACACAAGCTAGCAGAGGCAGGCTGGATGGTTAGGCAAGAAAATACCTACTTTCTAAAAGTGGTATTTTCAAACACAGAATGTTAAAACCAACTTCACTAAAAGATGTATTTTATCATTCTGAGTTCAGGCATACTAAATTCGTTTTTCTACCATGTTCCCTGGGTCAGTTAGGATTATAAGATGTTATAATCAAACTGCCCATCCTGGCCTATGCGAACAGGTAGCCTTGCAATAGTGAAAAACGAAATTGGCTGTAATTCACTATCAGGACATGCCACACAAACCAGGGCATGTCCTACCTCTTACATACATACATCCCAAATTAGGAGCAATGTCATGATCTTAGCCACGGTGATTGGGTCCTCATAAAAAGCAAGTTTGAACATCCTGTTTGGAGCCAAGGTGGAAGGAGCCCTATCAGGTGATCACAATCACCAACACCACCGTGAAGTGTGGCGGGATAATCAACTGTATTCATGCCCAACATACCCCTAGGGTGATGGGCCCGCTTGATGAGGTGGTGACATTTGAACTGGGTCCACAACCTCCTGTGTCCATACGTCCTGAAGGACCAGAAGAGGGTGACATCCATCAGAGTTCCTCACCTATCCAGGTTCTTGAAATCTCGCAGAGTGGTGTGGAAGCATCCCCTGACAACGGATATCCGAGATCAAAAAGAGGGGATGTTGCAGAAACATCACAGGTGCAACCAAATGATTCTGGTGAAGGAACAAGTGTGAGAAGTGAAAACCTTAAAAAAAAAAAGGGGGGAATGGCCAAAGAGCAGGAGACAAATAAAATATAATGTGTCAGTTGAACACATACCACAAAACATCATCGAAGAAACAGAATTTAGTGGATAAGTGATACTGAAGAAGATCAACCAACACCTAGGAGATCTAAGAGAACAAGAGTACCCTGTTTCAGGTATTCAGCACGTAAAAGGACTTATTATACAGACAGTGTGCCTAATCCGACAGCCTATGAGCCGAATGAATTGAGAGCGGAACTACTTGAACCACCATGATATGCCAACTTTATCTCAGCACATGATTACAACTCTTGAAACAAATTCATAATTTAACTTGACTCATTTGATATTTGATTGATTCAATTTAACAATAACTGATTCTTTGAACTATGAACTGTGTCTGAAGTGAACTGTCGAAAGACTGTGTCAACTAATATGTAAACATAACAAATTTCTAAGAAAATAAAACAAATCAAAATAATTAAGAAGAATTCCCTAGGGCCAAGGCTGCAGTAGAAGAGTAGGGCTGACATTCTTAGAAGAAGACGGAGTAGGCCTAGAGATGCCTCATGAAGACTGCAGTATATAAGCTGAATGAAATAACTGCAAACTAATGATCAAAATGTTTTGCTCATTTTGCACAAGTAGAAAAAAAAGCAGAATATTAAGTCTGACTGCTGCTATATTCTTCTGAAAGTCTGTAGACAAACATGTGTTGCCTTAGTAAAGCTAGATGTAGAATAGTAATTGCTATAACCTTAACAGTTGTTGCGCTAATATTTATAGTCCTCTTAGTTGGTCTTAGTATCACCCTAGAGATCGAAATCCTTAGATTTATTCCTGCACCTACATCACTTGTACATGCAATAAAAAATTAAAGGCAACATTTATAGAAGCTTCCGAGGGGGGTTTCACATCAAACGTGTATTCTACATTAATTCAAGAGTATACACGCGCTTTAGATGCTAAGAATTGCTATGTCTGAGCACGTTTATCTGCTTCAGCTGCTAAGGATGTGAGCTACCAACATACTCCACTTTCATACGCAGTTACATGTATTGTATTGCTTAGTTTATTTTATAGGTAGAATCGTTTTGAATATTATTTTTCCAATTATCACTTTATATTTTCTGAAGTCCCTCTTCGCAAAAGAATGAATCCTCACCCACAGATTAAGGAGATGCAAATAGCTTGGTTTTTCTTTAGGTCCCCTACAAGGATAGCCACTGTTAAGGCAGATGAAAAAAATCTGACATGCTTTATGAGTCCATCAGAGAAGAAATGTATACAAGCTTTACAGGAAAGGTGAGCTCACATGTTTAATAAGCAAAAGACACACAATAAGGCAATAAAACAAGAAGATGTTTTAAAACAAATGTGTGGAACGAGGAGGAAGATGAGTATGAAAAGAAAATGGTATATCCCAGATTGAAATTAGAAAGATAGCAGAAATGAAAACTATGATTTTACAAGAGAAGGTATCACTTCAGAACTAGACACATGAGATACGTAGCTGTGAACATACATTTGAAGTTCTTGGGGGGGGGCCTGTTTAAATATTAAGTGGGGAAGAACCAGTTATCCCTGGAGTATACTTTATATGTGGGCAAGATGCATTTTTCCAATTGCCTACTGATTGGGAAGGTGTTTGATATTTAGCTTTATTGTTTCCTAAAATGTATCATGTGAACAGCATCGAAGCTTTGGCAATTATTCCATCTCATTGACATAGTGCTAATGATGGGACACAATTAGTGGGAGATATTGTTGGTGCAATTATTCCCCCAGTAGGAGTAGTCCTAAATGACAACAGAATTAGAAAGCTTTCTACAATAGTGGATAAATTAGCCACTAGTATATCAGTGCTTTGTTAGTTGTATATATATTCAGAATTAGTAGCTATTAGATCAATAGTTTTGCAAGATCGATAGCTTTGAACATATTGGTTGCAGAAAAAGGTGGAGTCTGTAAGAATCTGAAGGCACAAAACTGCTGTTCGTACATACTAGACAAAAGTAAGACTACAGAATAATTTGCAAAGAAGCTTTCTGACTTGAAACCTGAATTAGAGAACCTAGAAACAACTAATGTTTTAGGGACCTTAGGTAAGGGAGCTTCTGCTACTTCTGCTATAAATAACTGGCTTGGAAGTATTGGTAGTGGATTTTTTAGGTGTTATAGTAAATTAAACTATAAACTATATTGATTATTGGCATTTACTAAATATGCTTCTTTGCTTTATTTAAGGGATTTAGATGTTATTTAGCTAAAAGGAAAAAAAGAAAGAAAGAAAAAGGCAAAGGAGAGAAGAAATGGAAATGAAAGAAAGAGTAAGGTGTACCAGGAATTGAAGGAGAAGAAAAAGCTTAAAGGATAAGATAGATGACTCAGCAAAGGGATGAGGTGCACCTTGAAGATACATTTGTGTTAAAATGTGATGGCTATTCTAGTCATCAGAGGGTGGAATTGATAGAGAGAATGTCCTAATTTTGCAAATTAAATGCACTTAATTGAAAAGTGCAAATTTCAATTCTGAATAACACATGCATAATAAATGCAAATTTTAATTGGTAATTATATTTAGGCATTATAAGCAAACACATAAATTAACGTATTATATTGACTTAAGTTAGCCTAACTGCTGATGTCAATTTAAATGTCAACTGTACACATAAGGGTAAAGAGGCCTGTATTCACGTTTTTGACTGTTGTTTTTCACAAGATGTTTTTCTCTTTCCAATGCAGATGAAGTAATTTTCCAGAAGCCTTCTGTTAGTTAGTGAAAAGGCATTTGTTATGTATTAGACAACTAATAGCGAAGTTCTCTCAGGAAGGAGAGGAGATGCAAGGAAGCACGACTCGTAGGAAGAACTGTCTGAACCACAAGATCTGTTCAAAGTAACAAACCAAGGACATAGTTGCATAGCCCATTGTGATGACGAGAGAAACTGGGGAGTTTACCTGCTCCCAGAGTTTGCTAGAGACTGATTGATTCGCTGGAACGGGGAATGAGAAAATTGTTGCCATTAATGTTTTGGTTGAACGTGTGTTCCTTAGATTAGAGAGCTTCTCCTTCTCTCACAGAGACCCTCGGAGAGCTTGCCGCAGAACTTAAGAGGCAGATTTTAGAGATGTCTGCTTTGGGCTGAGAATAAATTTACCAGCCTCTGCTAATCTCTGCTGTTCGAGTGCTCAGGATTCATGCCTATGCATTTTTATCCTCTCATCATAGCCCTTCATTTGGGTTTCTGAAACTGACACCTTACCTTACTTATTGAAGTTAATCGCACTTTTATGCCCAAAACTTCATAAATTTAGATTAGGGATTTTCCTTTATGTAACACACTTGCTGGATTTTCTTTACCATATTTGTAATTCTTATTAATGTGGTATTTTATCTTGTCTTGAACTATCAATTTATAGATTAACTGAATCTGTAATAATGATGTATACATTTTAATATTTACTGAATTAATGATTGATTTTTAATTCATTGGTTTATAATTCCTTTAAACTTGAACTAAATCTCTTTGTTGATTCCTGTGAAGCCCCAATTGGACGTCACTGTTCATGGTAATTGATGTAAATGATAGCTCCTTATCTCTCCTTGTCGACTAACATAGGCCCATACGACCAATGGCGGGGGTTATTTGATGACTATACTCAACAATTAGGATATATGAATCCCCGCTCCGACACATTGTAAGAAAGTACCAAAAGATAAACCCTCAGCAAATGCTAGCTTTTTGCAAACTGCAGCGATCCTTTCAACATGAGTGTATCAGCGTATTCAAGCAAATTAAAAACAACACCACACGCTCTAATCATTACCTGTGTCAACTTTGGAAACACCATTCTGGCTGGCACTGGCACCCCTCTAACCTCACTAGCATCATTCAAAGCTGTCTTTCACTCTACAGCCTAACTATTATAAAAAAAAAAAAAGTGATCACAACTTCTTGGCTCTCATCTCTCAACATTTGAAAGAACTTCCCTCGCTATCCTTAATAGTAAGGACTGAATTAAAATCGACAAAGACATTCACCTAAATAATCTTCCATATTTGCCAATTTGCTTTCCATCTCGGGTGAAAAACTATGGTATACTTAAAAGTGGTGGATGGAATGCTTGAACTAATCGCAGCCACTGGTAATTACTCAGGGCCGCATCCCAATTCAATGGTATTTTGCACACCATGCCACCTCAGTTTGGACCCAGCCACATGCAAGTCAGCCTTGATCCTGCTCCAATGGGAACAGTCCTCCCTAACTACCAGGCCCTCCCTGAACCGGAACACAACCACCAAAGGACCGGTGTCACCCTAGTTAGAGCTCATCAGCCAGATATATTTGGTTCCAGTGACACAGTATGCACAGGACCCATGTCTGGGCATACCTGTCTTGCTTAGGGCGGCAAACTAAAGTATACAAAAAAAGTGATGGATGGAATGCTTGAATTAATCTCAGCCACCGACTCTTCCCATTGGAGCAGGACCAAGGCTGATTTGCATATGGCTGGGTCCAAACTGAGGTGGCATGGTGTGCAAAATAACAATGGATTGGTATGCAGCTCAAGTAATTATTAATGGCTGAGATCAATTGAAGCATTCCATCCATCACTTTTTTGTATACATTAGTTAATTTCGGGTGGTCAACAGGACTGTAGAGTACAGAATAATATCAACTGGATCTCCCTAAATTCTGGACTTCTCAAGTCATGAAACATTTCTTCACTGGATCAACACCCAACGTCTGAAACTCACCACCCACACAGCTGAGAACCCAATCCACCTGCCTATCGTTCAGACAGCAATAAAAACAAATCTTCATTTCAACAAATACTTCAGCTAACTCACTCTTCTACAACTTGCATTACTGAAAAATCACAACGGTCCTCCAAACCTGCAGGTACTGCAAACCAATGCTTACCTCAGTAATCCACTGTGACCCCCCACTGCAGCTCCCAACCTGAATTAACCATTTCATACCTGAAGGTTACACAGTCTTTAAAGTATTATTACGTATTTTTGTAATTTCATGCAATGTCTACTAATGTAACGTGGCGCAGCTGCGCAATAAAAAAACTGTTAAATTAATAAATAAATAAATACAAACATAAATAAATGCCTTCATGACTAAGTAGTGCAAAGTAAACAAATCACTGTTGAGGCTAGAGGTGCAAACATGATGCAAAACTGGCTTTGACCCAGAAACTGTTGCACCAGCCGACATACATTTGATTCCATGTTGCATGACCGCACTGACCGCTCAGTGAATCAGAGCCTGCTGTAAAATCATCAACCAAGTACATGGGCATATAGGGTCAGGTGTCACAATCACATGACCATGTTTAACCAATCTCAGTCTTAACCAATCTCACGTCATTACAAGTCTAGCAAGAAAGAAAGAAAATAAAAAAGCATAGCCTGTGAGCTATATTTAGTGCATTTCTAAACAGAACATTGTCTAATTTATATGACCTTTAACCAACGACGAGGCATTTATTTTTATGCGTTTATTTTAAGCCGTTTGTTTATTTTTTGTAACCCTTTCTACAAAGGCATACAGTGTGTGCACGGTGCTCAGAAATAGGTTGCATTATGTTATTTTCTCAAACATCACCCCTGGCATTGTAGTCCCCTGGCATTTAGTGAGAACAAGCAGGCTGAAACAATTACAATTTGTAAAACCTCTGCCAAGGCAAATGCCCATGGCAGCTTGTGCATATGCTGTCAAAAATCCTTTAGAATCATTCAAGTGAATGGGATGGTTTATTTTAATGTCCTTTGCAGCATTGTGTATTCGCAGAAACTGGAAATAGAACAGATTCCCTCGGTCTCCAGAATGCGTGGCAGATGGCTGAATAGATGACCATGTGCCAATCCTTGGTCGGTCCAAGCAAAGCATACTGCAGAAGTCAAACAAAAAACACAAAAACATTGGACAAAGCTGTGTAATATATCAGAAAATACTAAATACTGAACTGATGGGTTCTGTCACAGGGGAATGCAAATGCCCCGTGTACATCTCAAAGCCGGCTTGTGCTACTTCGGATGGCCTCTTCAAAGCCGTCATTTCAAGCTTTGAACAACCTCTGGAGTGTTATTTTCGGTTGAGGCATTGTTGAACTATATCCTGCACTGAAAGTGCCATGTCAAGTGTTGTGTCTCATTCTGGGGTGTGCTTCTGGCATGTTGTGTACAGCTCTGGGGGCTACCTGCTACTGTAGGGTTACGCAAGCAGCCCATTTTATAATGTGCCGGTCTGGAAGCCATGTGCACCATTTTGTGGGTGTTATTTTGAATTTTGGATGCCACCTCTAGATCTGTGATGGGGATGTGGGCTCACACTTTGTCTGGATTTGGGGACTCTCTCTTAGGGCCAGATGTAAGACCCTAAATTGCAGTCGCAAACGGGCAATCGGTCCGTTTGCAACCGCAATTTAGGGCATGGCCATGTACAAACCTCATTTTGCGAATCAGTAAATTTTACAGATTCGCAAAATGAGGTTTGCGACTCGCTATTAGGAAGGGGCGTGCTAAGGGCGTCCCTTCCTAATAGTGACTCGCATTTGTATGTATGAATGTTTTGCGACTGCAATTGCGGTCTCAAAACACTCGCAATTTACCACCTACTTCGAATAGGTGGTAAACCATTCGCAAAAGGGAAGGGGTCCCCAGGGGACCCCTTCCCCTTTGAGAATGGGTCCAAAAATATTTTTTAAGGGCAGGCAGTGGTCCGAGGGACCACTGCCTGCCCTTAAAAAATGAAACTGAAAAGTTTCATTTTTTTAAATGCAGCCCGTTTTCCTTTAAGGAAAACGGGCTGCATTTTAAAAAAAACTGCTTTATTTAAAAGCAGTCACAGACATGGTGGTCTGCTGACCCCAGCAGGCCACCATCCCTGTGAGTGCTAGCGATTCCTCATGGGGTCACAAATTGACCCAGCCTCATTAATATTAATGAGGCATACAATTTGCGAACCTCATTAGGAATCACAAAGTGTCTGAGACACTGTTGTACATCCCAATTTGCGAGTCGCAAATGCGACCCAATTTGCGAGCCGCAAATTGGTGGGTTGTACATCTGGCCCTTAGTGAGCTTAAATTCAGGGACCTCACCTGTGGTAAAGTGATGGTTTATGAATATCTCTTCTGGAAGGGTCATCCCACTTTAGATAACCTCACTATTCTTATGTCTCACATGCGCTCTCACTTGTGAGAGATTCTGAATACAACAAGGGGCTAGGAGCCTTCATTGTCACTCTTATTTTCTGCGTCCTAATTGGGCAGCGCATGCCAGCTTCACTTCCTCTTCTTTCCTTGGGAGCATGGACTAAGTACAGATTGATTCAGCTCAATTAAGGTCTTTCCACTGCTGGCGCTGTGACTGAAGTACTATTTTCCCTTTTATCTTCTTCCCTGTTGTGTTGCTTCTTCTTCTTTTTTAATTTCCTTTTTCCCATTGTTTTACTCATGGTGTACGTAAACATGCATTGTCGGCATTTTATGTACCTTATACATTTGTGTGTTCTGAGCATACTGTATGTAAACGCGTTTTCTCTGCATTCTATACACCGTGCACTTCATTATTAGGTGCATGCTATATGAATATGGATCTGCACTCTATGCAGCGTGTACTTGTGTTATCTGCTTGTGTAGTATGTAAATATGACTGTATCCTGCTTCTCTGGAGATGCCTTCCCCTTTCTAAGAGGCGGGCATTGCCTCTCCCTGGCTCAACGAGGATGAAACATGATGCTTACCTTCTTGAATGAGATAGGACTGTGTGTTGAGTTCCAAAACTATTTTCACAAACAAGCATCGGCATAGTCAATAGGTGTCACCAATGTGAGAGCTATTGGCTTTGCTAGTGTCTTTTAGCAATGTTGTAGAGCAGCATGACTGCTGTGTAGCATGGCTGCAAGTTATAAAAGAAAGTGCTATAAAAGTTATTAACAAAAAAGCACTATGAGGCAGGAAGGTTAAAAAAAAGCATGTCTAGTGTTTTTTTTAAAATATCTTTTAGCCACGCTGCACTACAACATGGCTAAAAGACATTGACAAAGCCACTAGTTCTCACATAGGTGTGACCTATTGACTTTGCAAATGCTTGTTTACTATGCATTGGCAAAGCCAACATTTCTGGCTTTAATGTGATAATACAGGCAAACAGTCATACATAAATGCTAATAGCATGATTCAGCACATTAAAGCAAGACTTACTGGTTTGGTCAATGCTTGTTAATTGCAGCTAAAAAGAAATCTCGACTTAATATTACTTCTTTGGAAAAAACATGTGCAAGCATGGCAAGATTTAATTTTACTCGAAAACATAACCACTTCGTCAACATTCACTAAACAATTGTTATAACCATTTAGGAATTTTGTGCAATATGTAGCAATCTTTTCCCTGGGAGTGATGACTCTTGAATCTATCTCGGAAAGGGAATGTGGACGTGAGGGAGGGATAGACGCAGCTCCCCAGGCGTACCTTTTGGTACTCCTGGCAATGATCTTGTCACCCCAGGCTTCAGGGACCATGAAGGCCTGGTACAGGGTACCTGGAACCCTGTTTACTACATATAGTTTCTACTATATACCTTTCCACTAGTCCCTCACCATTACATAGAAGGCTGTTTAGGAGATATGGGCAAAGTAAGAAGTCATACCTGTGGTTTCATCAGGCAGTCATTGAGTATCTTCCACCACACCAAGCATTTTGCAGAACACCTCGGAAAGACTTGCCAATAGCTAGAGAACAGTCAACTTAACACAGGCCGGGTACTGGTGAAGCCGACAAGCAGTGAGGAAGGAAGGGAAAATTTGGTTCCCAGCCTTATTATTCATCCTCCCACCTGTCCTAGAAAGCAACAAGCACCTACTGCAACCTACAGCAAGTACTGAGGGCTCTGCAAAAGGTGGTACTCTCCCCTCTGTTCCCGTTCATACCACTGAATTTGACACTGGTGGCATGTCAGCAAGCATAATCTTGTCTCCTACAACGGAGTGGCATCAAAGGCAGCTGAACTGTGTACTAGTCATGTCCCCATCAGAGAGGTACACAGCACACACAAGCAGATTCCTCAGAGCCATTGCTGTCACCCTACCTTCGCCATCTTGTCCACAGCTATAGCCATCTTTCCAAAAGATGAAGGTTGCTGGGATGCTCTCAGCATCCTTCTGCCTCTTCTAAATCTGCACCTCTGCTGTCACCTAGCAACTCTTTACAAAGAAAATGATAACTATTCAAAAAGGCATCTGCAGTCGACCACTTACTTGAGATAGCATCTAGTGGACGTCATAGCTCAACTGGTAAAAAACTGCTTTAGCATCTTTGCAAGAGACACACTGAAAATGTAACAACATACACATTTGGTGGCTCTACCAAGCAAGCAATTTTGCACATCTGTTTACTAAAGTCAGGGATATAGTAATAGTTCAACAGGTAGTAGTCTGGGCTGGTGGTGCTATTGTGGTACTAGCCACCAGGGGTGCACAACTGCCTAGAGCAGAACCCTAGGACAAAACTATACAAAAATGAGTACCAAAGCACACAATAGTAGTCCGTAAGTAAGGACTAATGTTTTGAAATGAATAAGCATGTATGGTCCATATCAAATCTTTTTTCATATGTAGTTTTATTCTTTGAACAATTCAAAGTCTTGATACATACAGAAGCAGCTGACACGTGTTTCGTCCTTTGGACTTTTTCAAGGCTAGAGAGTCTTGTCAGAGCAATGTAAAGCTGTGCTAATAGGCAATTTTCATGTAGCAGCCCAAGTCAAGTATAAGAGGCCCGAGCTGGCCATATATAAGCAAATACATCTCTGAAGGAGATACTCCTGAAAAGTAATAGGTCAGGCGTTATAATAACGAGTCCAAGAGCCGGAAGTCATAGGAGGTGGAATGACGTATATGTGCAAAAAACAGTCTGTGGCCTAAAGCACAAGTTACTTACTTGTGTAACGATATATCTGTAAGAGACATTAGTTAGTGATAGATTCCTTACCTTAGAATATCCCCAGGCGTCAGACTGGATCCGGAAAGTTTTCGTCAGCAGTACCCCTGCGCGTCGGTAGGCGTCGTCGTGCGGCTCCGCGTACGTCGCTGGCGTCGTAGTCGCCGAGATTACGTCGTCGGAGCTACTTAGACGCGCCCACGCGCGCTGACGTCAGTTCTGTACACGACTTTCCGCGCCAGGAACGCAGAGTAATGCCAGAGACCGACTACTGGTGCAATAGAACTAGGGCCCTGAAAGGGACTACCTGAACCCTAGAGAACAGTTCACAGAACGGGGAGGATGGGTGGGCGGTAAGGAATCTATCACTAACTAATGTCTCTTACAGATATATCGTTACACAAGTAAGTAACTTGTGCATCTGAAAGAGACACGTTAGTGATAGATTCCTTACCTTAGAATACATACCCAAGCAATACCAACCCCGGTGGTGGGTCTGCGAAGTGAAATCACACCAGAAAGTCACGGAGAACCGACCGGCCAAAGAAGCAGTCTCTCCGGACTTGACTGTCAAGGCAATAGTGCTTAGTGAAAGTATGCAGCGAGGCCCACGTGGCTGCCTGACAGATGTCTTGCGGGGGACACCGCGTCCCAATGCTGTAGCAGCCGCTGTCGCCCTGGTAGAATGCGCGCGCAGCCCTACCGGAGGTTCCTTTTTAGCCAGAGAGTAACAGGCTTTAATACACAAGACAACCCATAGGGAAATAGTCCGCTTGTGTACAGCTCGGCCTTTCTTGGCGCCCACGTAGCCAACAAAGAGCTGGTCGTCCACCCGGAAAAGTTGTGTGCGGTTGAGATAGAATGAAAGCGCACGTTTTGGGTCCAGACGGTGGAGCCTCTTTTCCTCTCTTGAAGGGTGCGGAGGCGGAAAGAAAGTGGGCAGAGTGACAGTTTGCCCGATATGAAAGGCAGTGACTACCTTTGGTAAAAAGGAGGGACGTGGTCGAAGCACAACCTTGTCCGGATGAATCCCCAGGAAAGGAGGTTTACATGAAAGAGCCTGAAGCTCACTCACACGCCTAGCGGAGGTGATGGCCACCAGGAAGACAGTTTTCAAAGTTAATAACCGTAAAGGACAGTTATAAAGAGGCTCAAAGGGAGCGCACATTAAGTATGTGAGAACCAGGTTCAAGTCCCACTGAGGCATTACAAAAGGAATAGGAGGGAAAAGGTGAGTAATGCCTTTGAGAAATCTATTGACAACAGGGGACTTGAAAAGAGAGGGCTGATCAGGCAGCCTGAGAAAGGCTGAAAGAGCAGAAAGGTAGCCCTTAATAGTGCCCAGAGCAGAGCCCTGCTGGGCCAAAGAGAGAAGGAACAACAGGACCTCAGAAAGAGGGGCAGAAAGGGGATCTACAGCTTTCGCTGTGCACTATGCCACAAAATGTTTTTCCCACCGGCAGGCGTATACAGTTTTAGTTGAGGGACGCCTGGCTGCCAGAATTACATTACAGACTTCAGGAGGCAAGTCAAATGGAATCAACTGTCGCCGCTCAATCTCCACGCAAGGAGGTGGAGGCTGGACAGGTTCGGGTGGAGGACCGTCCCCTGTTGCTGCGACAGAAGATCCTCCCGAAGAGGCAGTCGGATCGGGGGATCCACTCTCATACTGAGTAGCTCGGGATACCAAACTCTTCGAGCCCAATCCGGCGCCACAAGAATGACTTGGGCCCGGTCGCGTCTGATCTTCTTCAGCACTCTGGGTAGAAGTGGTATAGGCGGAAAGGCGTACAACAGACCGCAACTCCACTCGCGACGAGCGTCTCCGAGCGAGTGCCGCCTTAGAAACTCCAACGCGCAGAACTGCTGACATTGCGCGTTCTCTTCGGTGGCGAATAGATCTAACCAAGGTTCTCTCCACTGCTGAAAGAGACCTTGTGCCACCTCCGAGTGAAAGACGCCATTCGTGATCCATCATGCACCGGCGGCTGAGTTCGTCCGCCCTGGCGTTCAAAGAACCTGCCAAGTGTTGAACCACCAGGATAACGCCCTGGCGTTCCAGCCACGTCCAGAGGCGCAGAGCCTCCTGACATAGGGTCCACGACCCCACCCCGCCTTGCTTGTTGCAGTACCACATGGCGGTGGTGTTGTCTGTGAACACCTGCACTACCCTCCCTTGACAGAGGGAAGGAATGCTTTCAGTGCAAGTAGGATCGCCCTGACCTCCAAAAGATTGATATGGAGCTTGGACTCCGCCGGACACCAGAGGCCTCTGATCTCCGCCTCTCCCATGTGGCCGCCCCATCCCAGGAGGGACGCATCCGTCACCACTGTGTGCTCCGGTTGGGGAAGGGAGAGGGATCTGCCGCTGACCCAACGCTGGTCCGTGAGCCACCACTGCAAGTCCTGTGCAGTGCCCTCCGAGATCTGGACGTAGTCGGACAGATTTCCCTGATGCTGCGTCCATTGGAACTTCAGGTCCCACTGCAGAGCCCGCATATGCCATCTGGCATGATTGAGCAGCAGGATGCAGGAGGCCAAGAGGCCCAGCAGTCTCAGTGTCTTCCTGACCGAAACCCAGGACCAGGGCTGAAAGATCGGAATCATAGCCCGAATGTCCCGGACTCGCTGTTCAGGAGGATAAACCCGAAATTGCGTGGTGTCCAGAACCGCTCCGATGAAGAGGAGCTTCTGAGAGGGAATCAGATGCGACTTCGGCACGTTGATGGAGAACCCCAGCAAAAGCAGGAGGTCAGCCGTAGTCTGGAGGTGGGAGACGACTGCTTGGGGCGATCCCGCCTTCAACAACCAGTCGTCGAGATAGGGGAAGACTGAGACCCCTGATCTGCGCAGATGAGCTGCGACCACCGCCATCACTTTCGTGAACACCCGAGGGGCGCTGGTAAGGCCGAAAGGGAGCACGGTGAACTGAAAGTGCTCGTGGCCAACCGTGAACCGCAGGTAACGCCGGTGGGCCAGCAGGATGGGGATATGAAAATAAGCATCCTGCAAGTCCAACGCTACCATCCAGTCTTGCGGGTCTAGGGCAGACAAGACCTGAGTAAGCGTGAGCATTATGAACTTCTCCTTCCGGAGGAAGCGATTGACGTTCCGGAGGTCTAAGACAGGACGCAGGCCCTTGTCTTTCTTTGGAACCAGGAAGTAGTGGGAGTAACAACCACAACCTACTTCTGGCGTCGGAACGTGCTCGATGGCCCCCTAGGCCAAGAGGGCCGCAACTTCCTGCCGGAGAAGTGCCAAGTGATCCCCCGACATGTGGTGGTACTGAGGCGGCATGGCTGGAGGGGTAGTCTCGAAGGGGAGGGAGTAGCCCCTTCGGATTATCTGCAGAACCCACCTGTCCGAAGTGATGGTGCGCCAGTGGGGGAGGTGATGGCAAATCTTGCCGCCCACTGGCGTTCGGTGGGCCTGAAATACCGGACTAGGAAGGTTTTGAGGCAGTGGTGGCAGGGGCGGTGGTGGACTGACCCGCCCGCTGGCCCCGTGACCCACTTCGGCGGGCCCCCCGACCGCGGCGGCGCTGAGACTGTTGCTGCGCAGGCCGGTGGCTCTGAAAGGAACGCGTTTGTGCGCCTCGACCTTGACCGCGAAAGGCAGACCCCAAGGGAGTGCGCGTGGTGGCAAGACCCAAGGACTGGGCCGTAGCCCGGGAGTCTTTAAAGCGTTCCAATGTGCTGAAGAGGCGTATGCCATCAAAAGGCATGTCCAACAAAGTGTTCTGGACATCCCCTGAGAAGCCAGTTGTTCTGAGCCAGGAGCTCAAGTTTTTTGGATTCCTCGTCCGGAGGTGCGGAAGGGAATGCGCTCTGAGAGGCAGAGGCCTGGACAACCAGACTCTCAGGCGTTGGGTGTTGCGTGAGAAAACTGGGGTCGCCCGGGGCCGGGCGATGGCGTCGTGCCACACTCCTATCCACAGGAACCCCCGTGTTAGGCTTGGTCCAGGTGCTTAACAGAATGTCTGTAGGCGCGTCATTAAAGGGCAGTAGCGGCTCCGCCGAGGAGGCCGCCGGCTGCAGCACTTCAGTCAGGAGATTGGTCCTGATAGGCACGGATGGGAGCTCAAGGTTAAGAGCCTCAGCCGCCCTACGCAACACCACAGAAAAGGACCCAACCTCCTTCGGAGCTACGGAAGAAGGGCACAGTGTACCAGGGTGCGGAGAGAAATCCAGATCGCCTGGACCCTCCACATCGCCCTCCCATTCCAGGTCATCCTCTCACTGAGCTGCGAGGGGGTCCTCAGACCCCTTCCAGTACTCCCCTTCGTCCACCGTCTGTTTAAGAGGCTGGTAAGGACGAGGAGCCCGGGGAAAGGGAATAAATTCCCCTCCTGGATAGGAATTGGGGGGTAATAGACCAATCCAGGCTCGACGTAGTCCAAGCCCATAGGCAACGGCGTCGGCCCCGGCGGCGGAGGAGGGTTCGTCGGCCCCGGCGCCAGAGCCAACAGCGCCGCAGGGTATCTTGCCGGCGTAGCCGGGTCCAAAGGCGGCAGCACGGGGGCAGAACCACCCAACGGGTCCACGGGGCCCGAAAGCGCTCCGGAGGGACCCGATGGGGCAATAAATGGCCCATGGCAGACAGGAATACCTGTATTTCTTCCGGAGTCGCGTACGGCCCCGGGAAAGGCGGGTAGGCCGCAGGCAACAACGGAGGCTCCACCGGAGCCGCGGGGGAGTGACCGCCCGCCCCCTCCGCCGCGTCCCGTGACCGGTGAGGGGTAGACGAAGAGCGACGTCGCTTCTTCGACTTCTTATAGCGCTTTGACTTACCTGTCCCCGATTCCGACGAACGATGGTGTCGGCTCCGCGACCTGTCCCTCGACCTCCCACGGGAGCGGGACCTTGAGTGGCGCGGAACCGATTGCCGGGCCTCCAACAACTTTCGGGAACGCTTACGCAAAGCCTTCGGCGCCATGGCCCGACAATCGGGGCACGTCTCGGGGTCATGGGCGTGCCCCAAGCAGAAGAGACACACGTCATGCGAATCCGCCACCGACATGGTCCGACGGCAGTCCCTACAGGACTTAAAGCCGGGCATCCCTACTGCACCAGAAATCTAGTACTCGACAAAACAAGAGAAACAAGTCTCAGAAACCAAGTTAAAATATTAACTAGGAGTACCGCTCTCTCTCGGATCTGCGCTTGCTGGCGCGGAAAAAGAAAGAACTGACGTCAGCGAGCGTGGGCGCGTCTAAGTAGCTCCGACGACGTCATCTCGGCAACTACGACACCAGCGACGTACGCGGAGCCGCACGACGATGTCTACCGACGCGCAGGGGTACTGCTGACGAAAACTTTCCGGATCCAGTCTGACGCCTGGGGATATTCTAAGGTAAGGAATCTATCACTAACGTGTCTCTTTCAGATCCATATGGCTGACTCAGTGACGCCAATCGGCAAAAATAGGCCTTAATTCGCCCGCAAGCGTACGAGCGTCTGGAAAGCAGTCTAGGTCAGTACCGGTGTGTATCCACACTGAAAATGTATTTACCTCAATGCACTGGTAGCAGGTGCCACATTCATTTAGTCAAGTCAATGATGGGCATTCTATCAACCTCAGAAAGTATTAGGGCTGTCAGCCTCACCAGTATTCAAGTCAATGAAACCCTCTCCTTACATACAGATGTGCACAACAGGTGCATAAGCATGAACATTCCAGATTTCACTATATAGCCTTGGATGTTTTTCGGACACAAGCACCTATGCATTGCTGCTGTCCCATGCTCTGTTGGTGCTATAGGGAAAAGAGGAAGGGAATAAGGAGAAAGGAATGAGACACTGGGAAAGGGAGGTAAGGGACATAAATAGGAGGCAAGCAGGAATAAAGGAAGGCGGGAAAAGAAAAGAGGCGAAGGAAGTGCAAAAGTCAGGGAAGAACAAAGAGGGGAAGATGTGGATTAAAATAAGATATGTGAGTAGAGGGATAATAGGGAAGGGATACAGGATGGCAGGGTTAAGGAAGAAATGAAGGAAAGAACTTATAAATGAAAGAAGGTATAAGGTAAATGAACACTTAAGAAATAAAGTGAGGGGTGAAGGGCACAATGTACAGAGGAAAGTTGAAAGGATGGGTGGCACAAATAAAGGAAGAGATCAAAAGAAATCAAGGAAGAAGAGATGAATAATGCATAGGAGAGGAAGAAGGACAAAAAGGGACCTATTGAAGAAAAGAACAAGAAAGGTGGATGGAGGGAAGGAATGAAGAATGGAGATGATTCAGAAAGGAGGGATGAAGACATGAGACAATGATGGAATAAGCAGATAATAAATGAGGGTATGTAGGATGAATGAAGGTAAGATAGAAGAAAAGAGAGAAAGAAGAAAAGAGAGAAAGAATAACAGAAGGAGCGAACAGATGGAGCAAGAAAGAGGTCGATAAATGAGAGACTGAGAGGAGAAAGCAGAACCGTCCTCTAATGACTGAGGGCCTCATTTAGAGTTTGCAGATAGGGTACTCCGTCGCAAATGGAGTCTCCTCCCCACCGAATCCTCAATCGGCAAGCCTCATTTAGAGATGGGCCCTTCAGTGTTCAATGAACAGAGACCCCTGTTGGCTCTGTCGACTGAGTACTTGCTCTGATGGCCCACTGGACAAGAGGCTGTCAGAGAAAGGACATTAAACCGCCCGCCCTGTTCAGGGTGGACGCAGTAATCATGTAATGCATCTTTTTTCCTGTCATTCACTCCAAGGAAAAACTCCCAGAGAGTGGGGGTCATTTGTTTTTTGTTTGCCAGAAACAAACTACCTCTATTTGTGTTCATGGTGAACTGTTTACTGTCTGTAGAGCCCTCTGTCATTCTCAGAGCCTTGTCCCCATATTGTAAAACAGCACAGAAATAACTAAACAGAGACTGTTAATCACCTCCTGACTATAACACGGCTGACAAAGAAAGGAACAGCACAGCGGTAACTTGACCTGTTAAGCTTTAACTGGCCCCGTGCGGTGAACGCTGCAGGAGAGTTGTTCTGACATGAAAGGACAGAGCAGAACCATGACAAGCCCCGACAGGAGGGCACAGAAGACAGATCAAAGGGCACAAAAGAAACCAGGATCCCACACTAACAGGCCTAAGGGACATCATGACACATTCTACCTCAGAGGACAAATAGATGAGACGTGTGTCCGGACAAGCGCTGGGGCTGGAGTAAAAGGGATCTATCAGCGGCCTGAGTAAGGCAGTCAGCTGGAGCTGATGCTAAAGAGCAAATGTAACACAAGGGACCGACGCTTCGTGGCCCAGTGAGCCTTCTGCCCAATCAGAGATCAGAAGCCGAGAAGAAAGAAAAGGAAAAGCTCAAAGATACCAAAAACAATTTCAGTTATAATTTTGAAAAGAACTTGCTTTTTTATGAACTGCTTCCCACCAGTTGTTCATTCTCGAAGTGCTCTAGGAGGTGCTACTAGTACCAAATGTAGTGGAGCGGCCGGGATTCGAACTTGTGAAGGAAGGGAAGGTCACTCACATTAGATGTTAGTGGAGAGCGTTTAACACACTGAACCGTCGTGTTGGCTTGTTGCTTAGTAAAGAATGTCGGATCTATCTATGCTAACACATTTTTATTGAACCCATCAGGGCAAAAAGAAGAAAAACAAATATTGCCTTGTGCTCCCAAGATTCAGGTTACAACTTTGGCTTTGCAGATTCTGTGTAAATACCCACCCGGGTCTCCAGACAATTCACCAGTCTCCACACATGCTTATCAGGGGCTTCCTCCTTCGCCTGTCACCTTTGTGAGTTACTTTAGGTGAAGATTCCAACATCATATACGTTTCGATTGTTACCTCATTATATAAGCAACCCTGTCACCCCGTGCTGTGTACTGTATTTCTACTACCGTTGCCTTCATCAAGTTATTGACGACAGACTTTTATTTGGTTACACAAAATGCAATGCCAAGTGTGCCTACTGACCGAAAGAGAAGCCATGTGTGGCCCTATCTTGTGGTCTCTAAGCCCATGTTTGCAGTTGCCTATTTTTGACCCACCGCTAAAGCAGAATGTGTTTTCGTTTGTAGGCGCTACGTTTACGGATACCAAGTGGGGGAAAATCACATGCTTCACACATTTATTTGACCTCTTTTAAGGTGCTCTGGTGTCCAACTTTAATCAGTCTTGGTTTACATTTCCTCTTGCAACAATGGGCCCCACTCAATCAATCTAAAGCCAGGGGACAGAACGGATGGGAGACGAGCAGAGTGTGTTACAAGTGCTTCACTTCCAAACAAAGGGAGTGAAGACAGAACGGGGTTTCCATCAGCACCATATCAAGGAAGCAGCAGATGCTGTATGCTAAATATGGCGAAAACACTCAATTCCATTCCTGAACCAAGACAACTGATATTGCACCATAGTGTTATATCCCCATTAAAGATAAGTTTTTAACTTAATGTGTTTCTAACTGCAGGGAGATGGGAGTACACTGCCTTACCTCCCAGCACAGTTCACCCCTTAGCATTGTGGTAAATGCAGTTCACAGTAAATGCTTACTTGAATATTAGCTGTAGTGTTTCACCAAAGTTGATGCAGGTTAGTGCTGTAAATCTCTAGACACCTGTTTCTTGATATTATCCTTCATTAGTATAGATAAAAAACGAATTTCATCAGGGGTTGCTGAGAAAGCTGACACTATTCACTCAGGTCTCAGTACCTCTCACTGGCGCATAGATGCATCTCTAAATCCTTCATTGTTTTTCACAAAACAAGGACGAAAACACATAATACAGAGGAGAAAAATCTGACACATGAAATAAAGTGAGAAATGCTAGGATTTCAAGTCAATTATCTATTAACGAAATACTATATCTTATGAATTTGTGCTAGAATTGGCACCTCTTTAAGAGGAGCTCTTCTATTCTCTGGACAGTTGAAAATGGTCCCAGAAAAACCCTCATATTCTCTTATGTTTATTTGGGCACCCCTAAATTGGTAGATTGGCTCCTCAAGATGTGTGCACCCACTATTGATGAGCTTTCTGCCAGCTCCTCACCTCAGGAGGGCAAGGTCTGCGGACCACGAAGACTGCCATGGACAGGAACCACACCAGACAGAGCAGGCTATGTCAGATGTGAATCTCTCCTAAGGCGGCATACACCTACAACCCCAGTGTATGTAGTAAATGATAAAAAATGACTTGTTGAAGATGCGTATACTTGATATCATAACCCACTCGTCCATCACTCACTTGGTTGCCAACAAGCAGCAGGTGCTCTCCCAGCAGGAAGTCTTTCAGCATGTCCTCCATCACCATTATGTGCTGCAGGCGAAAATGAAACAGACATTTAGCTCCACCATCAATTGAAAACACTTTATTGACTTCAAGTTATGAATAGATACGCATGCCTTCCAGTGTGACATATGGAACAAACCTTCAATTGATAGTCATGCATGTCACAGAGAACACATATGTTGCACACACCTGAAAGCAAAAGTACCTTAGAATGGAAACAAACAGATAGGCCTTTAAATAAACAGATATTGTATATAAGCACCAATTTACATGATGTTATAAAAGAAGTACATTGTGAGATATAAGAAAGTGCTTTGGGGATTAACCATGTCTGTCACGTTCCTTCTGTAGTGCCTAAGAGGTCAATAATTGAAGCGCCTGCCTCAGAATGACTGTGATGCTGGTGCAGTGTATAGCGTATATTCAGTATCACTGAGCCTAACAGGATTTAAAATGACATGTGTACAACTTACTGAACGGGAGTACATCTCATCAGGGTCTTTATTATCCGTTTAATTGCACCAGATGTGTATGTAAGTGTTTTGCTGTTCAAATTGTTCTAGTACCAGCCAGAGATGAAGCCTTCTCTAATGTCATCAGTGGGATGTTGGAACTGGTGCTGAGTTGAAAGAGAATGTGAGTCATCCAAACAGTGAGGGAGTTGAGTGAACAGTTGAAAAGGGAGGGTGCAGATGCAAGGAGTTAAAGCCTTCATGTCAGTGACCATTAAGATACAAGTGTTACCTGGAGCCTCTCTGTTAGAAATTGGGTTTCTAGTTGGCAGAGGTATACACCCTGCCCAAAGCAGGAGCATAATCCTAGTCAGGTTAAGTCAGAAGCACACTCTAGGTTAACCTGTGCTCACCCTCTGGTAGTTTGGCACATAGCAGTCAGGCTTAACTTAAGAGACAATGTGTAAAGTATTTGTGCTACACTTCAAACAGTAACACAGTGAAAATATCACGAAAAGACTCCACATCAGTTTAGAACAATAGCTTATATTTGTATGAGTAAAATAAGACCATAATGACAAACATCCAATGAGTAGAAGTCAAGATATGAATTTTTAAAGAATAAACTGTTTTGTAGTGCTTAGAAACAAATAGAGCCAACCTGGGCTGTCTGGTCACGCTTGACCGGGTCAAATCCAAAAGTTCAGGCCGACCGTGATGGAGCGCATGTTGGATACAGGGACCAGCCATGGCATGCTGAAGAGTACCTTGGATGCGTCAGCGTCGAGGGCGATGTGGGGAGCAAGGGAGGCGGATGTGTCGTCGATCTCACAGGTCGAGTTGCACACCGTCAAGGATGCATCGAGAGTCAAGATGCGAAGAACACAGGGGTGATGCGTCGTCATTAAACCATTGGGCTGAAAGCGATGCGAGCAGCGCTGCTTTGGCGCAGAGCCGCATAAAGTCGGAGCTACGTCGGAAACTGGAGCCGATGCATTGCGCAGTCAGCGATGCGATGTTCGCGATCCGTGCAGCCGCGTCGATGCGTGGGCACGGATGTAAATGAGTCAGTTCAGATTGGCGCAACATCGTCAATGCATGGATTTTCAAAGATGTAGCACTTTAATCTCACTTCAAAGGGCCCAGGACTGGATTGGCATCACTTGTCAGAGCAGGACTTACAGCAGACAGAGTCCAGGTGCTGTCTGCAGGTTGACAAGAGTAGTCTTTATTATCCCTGAGACTTCAGAAAACAGGAGGCATGCCAACAAGCCCTTGGATATACTTAGGTTCTGGGATGTAGAGATGCAGGTCCAGTCCTTATCACTTCCAGGCAAGAAAGCAGCAGGCCAACACAACATAGCAGGTCAGCAAAGTGGCAGTCCCTCCAGCAGCACAGCAGGCCTTCTTCCTGGTAGAATGTACTCAGTTCCAGAATGTTCTGAGTTGGTGGTGACAGAGGTCCAGTACTTATACCCAGTTGGGCCTTTGTAGTGGTGGAGCCTTCAAAGAGATGCCTTTGAAGTGCACAAGTCCCCTTCTTTCCAGTCCTGGCACCAGACTCACTAGAGGTGGGTATGCAGCCATTTGTGTGTGGGCAGGACATAGTCCTTTCAGGTGTGTCAGCTCCACCCCTCCATCCTACTCAGGAGGGCCCATCAGGACGTGGATGGCCCAGCAGACACACAAATGCTCTCTTTATGTGTGGTTGTATAGAGGGAAAGCACACAGCCAGCTGTCACCTACCCCAGATGTGTATTAAGAGACAGGCAGAAGGCACCAAATGGTCACAGTAAGAAAATGACAACTTTCTAAAAGTGGCATTTTCAGAATAGCAGTTTATAATCCAACTTCACCATAAGTTGTGTTTTTAAATTGTGATGCCAGAGATACCAAATTTGGGGGTCCTATCTCTTCCCAAATTGAAATTACACTTATAAAATGTAATCAGGCAATCCCAATGTTATCCTATAGAGGGGATAGGCCTTGCAGTAGTGAAAAACATATTTAAGAGTATTTCACTACGAGGACATGAAAAACTTAAAAGTACATGTTCTATTTTTTAAATACACTGCACCCCGCCCACCCATGGGCTGTCCAGGCCCTACCTTAGGGGTGACCTATGAGTAATAAAAAGGAAGGTTTGGGCCGGGCAAGTGGGTTAATTTGCCAGATCGACATGGCAGTTTAGAAGTGCACACACAGGTTCTGCAATGGCAGGCTGGAGACATGTTTAAAGGGCTACTTAAGTAGGAGGCACAATCAGTGCTGCAGGCCCACTAGCAGCATTTAATTTACAGGCACTGGGCACACATTGTGCACTTTACTAGGGACTTATAAGTAACCTAAACATGCCAATTGTGGATAAGCCAATGTTATCATTTTTTAAGCAGAGAGCACATGCACATGCCCAGAGTCCTCCAATCATCAAAAACAAAATCAGCAAAAAGAGGAGGAGGATACAAAACGTTTGGGGTGCCCCTGCAGAAAGGGTCATTTTCAACACTCCCTTAATGATACCCTGGCATTTCCCATAAGAATAAACTGTTTTTCAGTGAGCCACCCACCACCCAACAGGAAACTAGTGCCCAGGTGAACCACTAGGTGTCCACTGTGTGCAGCACTGAGATAACAGTCTTACTTTGCTTTTCTGATGGTAATGGATGACAGTTGGGTAGCGCTGAAAGCAGGTGAAGGGAGAGTGCATTGTGTGATAGGTGGTTGGCAGCAACCAAAATGTACAACCCCAGTCATAGAATGCTGATAAGACAGGTACTGAACCTTAATAGAAAAACTAGTTTCTATAAATAGACACTACCGTAGCATTCCACTATTCACTGAAGTTCAATGGGAATACAATTGGCAAACTAGAATGAGATATTCACTCTGAATTCAACAGTTAGGACAATAACAATGCACTAAAATGATGTTTATTTTTCAGATTGAACGCTAATTTGGGAACCAGCTCAGACCGAGGTATTCACATGAACTTTCAGAATATGATTCAGAAAGAGACATAACGCTACATCAGGCACATGGTGAACAGCCATAGAAAAAGATGGAATAAAGAATCAATTCAAGCAGAGACTCAGTCCTTTGTATTATCCAGTGTGCCTGTTCCAAAATTTAAAATAAAAAATGGAATGCTTTACACTCACGTGAGGAGTGGACGGTGGTTTATTGACAAAGAGCAGTCAAATATACATATGATGCAAGAATGTCTTTACTCATACAGCAGGAAGAAGCACTGAGGTATGTTTCATAACAGGCAAGGTGGAGTCAGTAAAATAAGATTGCTGAATAGGTATAAAAAAGGATTTCACTTCTGTGTGAGGTCTGAGAAATAGAGTTCTGGTCACATTAGCCTTGGCTAGTGGAGAGAGTAAGACAGCATCTTCCTTATAACAGGAAAGATAGGAAAGGTTCATCCTGGTATGGCAGATAGTTGTATATCCGGCAGAGAGTGATAACCTGCTTACGTAAGAGAGGAGGGCTGGGCTTCTAATGTTGACCAATTGTCACCCCCAGAGACAAAGTAATCATATTTGCTGTGGTGTAGGTCAGCATCGTGAGAGCAGGTCCATTACCGACCATACTTTGCCATTAGAGAGGATAGAAACGCCCATTATCCCAGGCAGTCACCCATCCCTTCCCTTCCCTTCCTGCTACCAATTACCAATGAACCAATGTTGGAGGGAACTCCCATAGCTCTTGTATATTTAATCAATGGGTGCCCAATTATCCCATGTTTTCTGCAGGTAATCCTGTCTCCGCATGCTCCCACCCCATCATGGATCCAGGAAATGATTGGGTGCCATTCTAGGACAGGCTCTCTGCAGTCATAGCTAAATCTTTAGGTGCGTGTCTACACAATGTACAACAAAATGGTTAACATCAGAGCTGTGGAACAATTTACTTACCTGGGTGTTGTCATAAAAAAGAACATCAGGCACTTTCATCTTCTCGTTTGGGTTGTACACGGGTACTGAGACACTTCCAATCTTCAAAATTCCAGATTTTAATTCACCTAAACATATGAACAAGAATCAGCAGATATTGGTCATCAAGGCTTAGTAAACTTTGCAGTAATAAATCTCTGACTTCTCTATTAGAATGAGCTTTGAGTTTAAAAGAGGATAAAGGATGAACAGAAGTGCCTGTGACAGCTTCTTGATGTGAAAATGCCATAAACTTCAGTTAGAATGCAGAATATGTGGGAGAGAACCTTTGTGCTACCCTCATTTTATGTGTCTGAATTCAGACCCCAAAGCCACTGTTCACGAACCTGTGTTTAATATCCCTCTTGGTTCTCCCTGTAAGAAAACAGTTTTTGCAGGAGTGCATATGCATCATATGACATTTGTAACTGCGACCACCCAGCATGTTGTACTGTGGAGAGCTCATCTTTAATTCAGTTTCACAAAAATGCATAAAAGCTCAGGAACAAAGAAATTTACAGTCTTCACTCTCCACGGAAGTCAGAGTAGAAGCAGACCTTGCACCAGTGTACAAACAGTAAATTTCTCTTCACACTATGTCATGATGTTATTACACAGTTCTCAGCCACTCATCTAAGGATTTAATTAAGGACACTGTTTGAGCTGGATCTTTTGTAGGTCTTTGTTCCTAATCCGTTGTTTCAAACCAAGAATTCAAATAAGAATAGCATCCTTTTTGGTCTGTGTCATGAGCTCACACAATTCGCAACACGCTTTGGGACCACCACTGTTTGGACGGGAATATCCCCTGTATAGTATACAGGTGTTCCATGCCCGAGTGCCCGACTGCATGCATTGTCTGCTAGCCTGACTTTTATTTTGGCCCTTTAATCACCCTAATCGAAGTGTGTGCACAGAGCCCAAGGTCTGTTCCTATGTGAGGTCCTGGACCTGTTCAGTGATCTGGAGGGGAGCACCAAGCACACCATCTTTGTGGGCAGAGTACTAATGTCCCTGTCCTGGGTCTAGTGCAAATGCGGTGATGCCAGAAACCATGTTTTGGAAGATTAACAGTGTGAACATATCTTTCTACCTGTGTCATTGACAGTGAGGCTTGCCAGCCCCTCTTGTGCAAAGTTCTGCTGGTTTGTGTATGTCCAGAACCTTGCGCTGACAACCTATGTATATGCTGACTGCGCACATGTAAAGTGTGTGAAGCACAAGTACAAAGTACAATGGTATGGTTATATATGTGTGAGAAAGCCTGAGTGGTGAAGACTGAAGGCAGAGGGATCCATTTTGGATACCCGTGGTCTGGCACAGAACAAGATAGAGGCTGAGGACAATTCCTCACACAGTGCAAGTGTATTGACGTTGCTCCTGTGGCTGGAGGGTGGAGATCCACACACAGAAGTGAGGAGGATCTGGATAGGGCTACCTTTAAAAATTCCACAAGGACTTTTGTTAGCAAGTAGCTTCGTATTAGTTATTTTTGATCACTGCCATTTGGTTGATGGTAGGCATGAGGGGTGGGTCAGTAGTTTCTGTAGTGTAAGGTGAGCAAATTTCTAGTTCAGGTTTTCCATTTTTGTCTATCCCTGATTACTACTTCAGATGGGTTGATGACAGCCCGGTGCAGAAACCTCATAATTCATTGTGCTTGTGTTATCATAGATCCAGTTTAAAGACAGACTCAGTGCTACCAGCTGTGAGAAGCTTCATTCTACATAAAGCCTTAGTGCTACTAGCTGCGAGAAGCATTACTCTTCATAATGGCTGTGGCCGAGAAGCATACTTGGAAGGAGAACCATCCCAAACCAGTTCTAAAGTTTGAGACAGTGGATCCACACCAGCTTGTCTAGAAAATATGTACCAAAGTGGGACCTAATCCACTCCACTTGGTTCCAGTTCCAAGTCCTCCAAGACTAAGAAAGAAGTGCTTTACTAAGTACTTGAAGGACTGCTGTGTGACCAGGGCTGGTGTGTACCTGACAGACAGTCTCCCAGATGTGAGGGAATATCACCTGAAGTATGCACTTGATTCTGGAGAAGCTGAGGGCCTGCCTACTTGCCTAAAGAGGGAAGGAGTCTGTCTGTTCTAAAAGCAGCAGAGACTGTCAAGGAAGAGAAGCCTAATGTGTCCTGGGCCTGTGGGATGTCTAGATGAAGTGGGCTACTGAGAGTGAGCTAGGAGCCGACCCATGTTAGGGAGGGGCCCCTTAGACCCCTACCCATTTGCTGCTGGGAAATGCTCTGCATAATCACCTGTATGTACAATCAGGGTTGTAACTGCCAGGGATGACCTCGGCCCAATCAGGACAGCAGCTGCCTGTGATGACCTTGGCCCAATCAGGGCTGCAACTGCCTAATTGACCCTGTCAGGGCTGCAACAGCTGCATGATGATATCGGCCTGACTAGAGCTGCAACTGCCTAATTGGCCCGGTCAGGCTACATCTGTCATAAAACATAACGTCAGAGTTACAACTACATGCTTGGCAGCAATCGACATGCAATGGCATTAGGTCCTTGCAGGGCTGCACCAGCCGTGTGATGACATCGGCCACCCAATGTTGCATCTACGGCCCAGGCACTTGGGCCAGGAGGCTGTGCGCTCAGAAATGCAGTGGCGCCTGGCTCATAAGGCTGACCTCCATTTTGCTATCACCATGGTTCACCTATTGGAAGGACTCCAAGTGATGGATACACTCCAGAGAGAGCACCACACACGACTGCACACCCACTAGACCATCAGTGGTACGAAGCTTGAAAAGAAAGTGGAATGAGTGTGAATATAACTTGTGGAGGACATTAACAACTGTATCTGTGCCCGATTCATGCCACTGCCATTACTATTAGGGAGGACCAGTCGTTGGGGGGGATAACACTAGTGGATTAAGGGTAGAAAGGACAATCAGCAGGTGGAGCACCACTGTTAGGGTTCCGGCAGCGGATGACCTAGTGTGAGAAATGTCGGTACCTTAATGCATGTGTATTTCCCTCGTTAGTTCACGGAGTGAGTTCTTTTGAGACGACCCCTAACTGCTATAAGAGGCCGTCTCACCCAGCTGCCAATGCTTGACTTACTATCCCTAACTAGTGACCACGCCCCCTCCGAGCTCCGATTCGAGTACTTGCTCTGTGGATTGATTCCTGGTATCCGGCTTGAACTTTTCTATCCCGAGTTACCTTAGCAACTTCTGATACCCCCTAGAAGTTCTGTTCCTTCTCCGAAGAGCGTGTGCGCCGCTGATCCGCTCCTCTCCCCACGGAGCCGGCCAGCGCGCCACGCCATCTATTGCTGACCTGCCTTCGTGAAAGCGTGTGCGCCGCTGATCCGCTCCTCTCCCCACGGAGCCGGCCAGCGCGCCACGCCATCTATTGCTGACCCGCCTTCGGGAAAGCGTGTGCGCCGCTGATCCGCTCCTCTCCCCACGGAGCCGGCCAGCGCGCCACGCCATCTATTGCTGACCTGCCTTCGTGAAAGCGTGTGCGCCGCTGATCCGCTCCTCTCCCCAGGGAGCCGGCCAGCGCGCCACGCCATCTTTTGTTTATCCGCCTTCACGAGAGCGTCTGCTCCGCTGGTCCGCTCCTCTCCCCTACGAAGCCGGTCAGCCCGCTACGCTAGAGAGCCATTTAGCATTTAGTCCTTTTTGTTGAAGGCTAGGCTGCTCCGCTCCTTCTTTCTCATAGGAACCAGTCAGTATTTCTTTGATTTCCCGCACCCCTTAAAAGCTAGTGGACTCTCCCTCTTTTGAATTAACCCAACGTGACCTTGAATGATTGTGGAAGTGAGTGGTTGTGTTTGACGTCCCTTAGTAGCTCCTTTTCTCAGCATTCACCTCATCTGCCCTTCCTGGTCTTTCATCAGTTGAGCCTTGTTTGTGCGCTCATACGACGCTGGGAAATTTCAGGAATTCCTGGGACTCTCTCACTGGTAAGTGAACTGCATATGTTGGGAAATGACATGCATTAATGTTCTTGACTGCTGTTTAGTTCATGAGGAGTAAAGCCAGTCTTATTTGTTATCTCTTTATTGTTTAGCATCTCTGTGGAACCAGCTCCCCACTACCACGTTACCTGGTGTCATCTTTGGGGAAAGAGTGGTGGTCACTCTATGCGTTATTCCCCTTACTTTTGGTTAGCAGCGTTTTGTGAGTGAGTCACTATACCTCCTCCAGGAGTTGTTTTCTAAAAGTGGGGGGGAACTAACTTCTTTGCTCCTGTGGAATCTCACGTGGATTAGACTTCAGAACCGACAGAAAGTCAAGCCCAAGAGTTATTTCCACCTGAGCAAAGATGAACACTGACGGGGCTAGCGCCCCTCTAGATCCCTCTCTCCACACATCCTTATTAGGTCCCTCAGTAGAGGAACTTGCGGCAGTTCTAGTAGAATTGCAATCTGAGGTAGGGAGGTTAAGGTCCGAAAATCAGAAATTACAGACAGAGTTACTACAATCAAAGTCACAGAATTCCCTAGACCCTAGGAACCCTGGTACAATTCCAAAGACCCGGAAAAGTTACATTCAGCCTGCGCATTTTTCAGTTCCGTCCCCTAGTCCCAATCCCTCCACAAGGGTAGATAGCAACATACCTCCTGTTCATTTTACTGTTCATACTCCCAGCCCAGTCCCACTAGCTATGCCAGAGAGGTTCAACGGAGACAGTTCCAGATTTAGCGTCTTCATGAACCAATGTCAGCTACAGTTCCTGTGTAAGGCGGCATCGTTTCCAGACGACGCTGCTAAAGTAGCCTTTGTTATATCTTATTTAGCAGGCAATGCTGCGGATTGGGCTGTCCCATTGGTAGAAAACAACGATCCATTATTATATGACTTTATGTTATTTCAGGATAAGATGAAGAGTCTTTTTCGAAACATACCTTTATGCAGGCCAGCGATAATGCTCTTCTCAATCTTAGGCAGGGATCCAAGGACCTACTTACGTATATAACTAACTTTAATAGGCTGGTAGCGGAGACGCATTGGCCTGAGGAAAAAGAACCTCTCTGTTTTATCGAGGGTTAAACGATGAACTTAAAGATTTGTTGTCTCAAATAGTGGATCCTCCCGATGACTGCTCTGCCTTCATAGATATGACGGTCAAGTTGGATCATAGACTCCATGAAAGGAAAGGGGAAAAATCACGTCTTACTCCTTCCAGATATATGATGTTAAGACCTGAAAAGAAAGAATCAAAAGACATTAAAGACGTTGCTGAGCCTATGCAGATTGGAGGACTGAGGAGTCCGCTGTCTGCGGAAGAAAAAGACAAGAGGAGAAAGAACAATCTCTGTTTATATTGCGGGAAAGGAGGTTCATTATGCTCGTGAGTGTCCAATCAGACCTCGTTCAGTTGCAAAGAAAATCGCAAGTAGTCATCTTCCTACTTATATGGAGGAAAACTAGAAGACTTTAAGAAAGCAGAGACCGATTCTTCAAGTGTTGTCTTTTCTAAGGTCTCTACCACAAAGAAAATCTTTCCCCTGGTACCAAGACATTTTACCTTGTCCATTACTTTGGTGATATCTCCTCAATGTCGAAAGAACATGTCTATATTATTGGACTCGGGGCCACAGGGAATTTTCTTGATATCCAGTTGGCCCGAGATGTCGGAATCCCTTTCTTATTGAAACCTCATCCTGAACCGGTGAGAGCGGTAGATGGGTCAGAGTTATCGTCTGGATTGATTACCTATCAGACTCCCCCGATTGTAATGGTGTGCAATAACGGACATTCAGAATCTATAGTCTTTGATCTGATAGACACCCCCAATTTCGGCGCTATCCTGGGGGTTCCCTGGCTACAAGTCCACAATCCCCAAATAGACTGGGTGACTCGAACAGTGACACTAAAATCTCATCATTGCATGATAAACTGTTACCAAGAAGCAAGTGAATGGAACAGTTCGCTTTGCTGTGATGTACATATAATGTCCACAGTTCCTGACCTTCCGGCGCACTATGAGGAGTACCTAGCTGTCTTTGACGAAGTTAAAGCCTCTGCCTTACCTCCGCACAGGAGCTATGATTGTCGTATCGACTTGGTACCCAGAGCAACCTTGCCAGTCAGTCGTATTTATGCCCTAACAGCACCTGAAACTGAATACTTGCAGAAATACATCGAGGAAATGCTGGAAAAAGGGTTCATACGTCACTCCACATCTCCAGTGTCATCACCCATCTTTTTTATTCCAAAGCGAGAAGGGGGTCTTCGAGCGTGTTTGGATTATCGCGCCCTTAACAAAGTCACCATAAAGAATAAATATCCCCTACCACTTATTTCAGTTCTTTTGGATCAGGTACGAGGAGCTAAGATCTTTACCAAAATAGATCTTAGAGGAGCCTACCATCTCATTCGTATTAAACATGGAGATGAATGGAAAACAGCGTTCCGTACCAAATTTGGGTTATTTGAGTACTGCGTGATGCCGTTTGGTCTTTGTAATGCTCCAGCGGCATTTCAATTTTTTGTTAATGAAATACTAAGAGAATACCTTGATGTCTTCGTGATCGTCTATATCGACGATATCCTGATTTACTCACAAACAGAACAAGATCATATTATCCACGTCACGAAAATCTTGAAAACATTGAAGGAAAACCAATTATTCGCCAAACTTGACAAGAGCACCTTCCATACCACCAGAGTGGAGTTTCTAGGATTTGTGATCTCTCCTGAAGGCGTACATATGGACCCCAAAAAGATAGAAGCTTTGGTTAACTGGTCTAGTCCCTGTACAGTAAAAGAGGTGCAATCTTTTATAGGCTTTGCCAATTTTTACCGCATATTTATAGATCACTTTTCTGAATTACTAACACCCATTACTCGACTTCTGCGGAAAGGAGTACAGTTTGAATGGAATAAAGAAGCAGAACGAGCTTTCTGCATTTTAAAGGAACGGTTCACTACTGCTCCTGTCATCAAACATGCTGATAATACGCAACCTTATTACGTTGAAGCAGACGCATCCCAGTATGCGGTGGGAGGAGTTCTCTCGCAGAGAGATACTAACACAGGACGCTTGCATCCTGTTGCTTACTATTCTAAAACCCTATTGCCTGCTGAACAGAACTACACAATTGGAGAACGTGAACTATTGGCCATCAAGCTTGCCTTCCAGGAGTGGAGACACTATTTGTTAGGATCCCCACATATAGTTACCATCTACTCTGATCATAGAAACCTCCAATATTTTCGGTCAGCACGAGCACTCACTCCCCGTCAAATGAGATGGGTTTCCTTTTTAGCGAGTATGATTTCGTCATCACCTATTGCCCGGGATCTCAACATGGCAAAGCAGATGCACTCTCTCGACTTGGTCCAGAGAAAGTTGCCTCTCCTGAATGTTATCCCCCTTTTTTTCTGACAAAAAGATTATAGGGGTAGAATGCCATGGGGACGTCACTCCCTTGGGGTTTATAGACAAACTAAAAGAATACTACCGTACCATCCCGTCAGAAGAATGGGAAATAGATCCCCTGAATCAGATCAGAGACCAGCTTTATTATCACGAAAACAGGTTATACATACCAACTGTTGCATTGCAAAGACAACTATTGCTCTGGTGCCACAATAGTTCACTGGCCGGACATCCTGGGAGTAGCAAAACCCTCCAAATCTGTCAGAGATGGTTTTGGTGGGAAGAAATGGCCAAAGATGTTATAGCCTTTGTCAATTCGTGTTCCACCTGTGCCCGACAAAAAGCCTCACATTGTGCTCCGGCAGGGTTATTGAGAACCACTGCTGTTCCCCCTTCCCCCTGGCATTCCATTAGCATGGATTTCATTACAGATCTCCCGCGAAGTCAGGGATACAACACCATCTTCGTAGTGGTAGATATGTTAACCAAGATGGCACACTTTGTCCCTCTAAAAAACTTACCCTCATCCAAAGAATTAGTGCATATTTTTCTAGAACATGTAATCAGATTACATGGTCTTCCTTCTATAATCATTTCAGATAGAGGGGCCCAATTCGTGTCCAAATTTTTGGCAAGGCATGTGTAAGACACTGGGTGTAGATCACAGACTCTCCACAGCTTATCATCCCCAAACCGATGGTCAAACCGAAAGAACTAACCAGACCTTGGAGCAGTATTTACGTTGTCTGTTAGCCACAATCACAAGTGACTGGTCCCGAGCTCTCCCTATGGCTGAATTTGCCTATAACAATTCCATGCATTCTTCTACTGGTGTGTCTCCTTTCTTTTTACACTAGCACAACACCCTAAATTCTTGCCTATTTCTCTTCCCTCAGAATTAGAGAGTATCCCTGCTCTTAAAGACCATCACGAAGTTCTTTTGTCCAACTGGGACAACGCAAAAAAGAATTACAACGAGCCAAGGAAGCCATGAAACTACAGGCTGATAAACACAGACGTCCTGAACCTGCTTATCAAGTAGGAGACAAGGTGTGGTTATCAACTAGAAATCTGAGATTGAGAGGCTCTAAAAAATTACAACCTAGATACATAGGTCCTTACCTGATAAAGAGAGTAATAACACCTGTTACAGTACACCTGCAGTTGCCAGACGATATGCAAATACACCCTGTATTTCATTGCTCTTTAGTCAAAAGATACGTACCCCCTCTAGTCCCTGAGAAACCACCTCCCCCAATAATCATAGAGGGTGAAGAGGAATATGAAGTAAACATGGTTTTAGATTCCTGCAAACACAGAGGTAAAATACAGTATCTCATTGATTGGGTAGGCTATGCCCCAGAGGATAGGTCCTGGGAACCAGCTGAAAATATTCACGCCCCTGTTTAGATTCGCAGATTCCATGCACTCCATCCTTCTAAACCTCGCCCCGGGAATAGGCCTTTGGGTGGGAGAACTGTTAGGGTTCCGGCAGCGGATGACCTAGTGTGAGAAATGTCGGTACCTTAATGCATGTGTATTTCCCTCGTTAGTTCACGGAGTGAGTTCTTTTGAGACGACCCTAACTGCTATAAGAGGCCGTCTCACCCAGCTGCCAATGCTTGACTTACTATCCCTAACTAGTGACCACGCCCCCTACGAGCTCCGATTCGAGTACTTGCTCTGTGGATTGATTCCTGGTATCCGGCTTGAACTTTTCTATACCGAGGTACCTTAGCAACTTCTGATACCCCCTAGAAGTTCTGTTCCTTCTCCGAAGAGCGTGTGCGCCGCTGATCCGCTCCTCTCCCCACGGAGCCGGCCAGCGCGCCACGCCATCTATTGCTGACCCGCTTTCGGGAAAGCGTGTGCGCCGCTGATCCGCTCCTCTCCCCAAGGAGCCGGCCAGCGCGCCACGCCATCTATTGCTGACCTGCCTTCGTGAAAGCGTGTGCGCCGCTGATCCGCTCCTCTCCCCACGGAGCCGGCCAGCGCGCCACGCCATCTTTTGTTTATCCGCCCTCACGAGATCGTCTGCTCCGCTGGTCCGCTCCTCTCCCCTACGAAGCCGGTCAGCCCGCTACGCTAGAGAGCCATTTAGCATTTAGTCCTTTTTGTTGAAGGCTAGGCTGCTCCGCTCCTTCTTCCTCATAGGAGCCAGTCAGTATTTCTTTGATTTCCCGCACCCCTTAAAAGCTAGTGGACTCTCCCTCTTTTGAATTAACCCAACGTGACCTTGAATGATTGTGGAAGTGAGTGGTTGTGTTTGACGTCCCTTAGTAGCTCCTTTTCTCAGTATTCACCTCATCTGCCCTTCCTGGTCTTTCATCAGTTGAGCCCTGTTTGTGCGCTCATACGACGCTGGGAAATTTCAGGAATTCCTGGGACTCTCTCACTGGTAAGTGAACTGCATATGTTGGGAAATGACATGCATTAATGTTCTTGACTGCTGTTTAGTTCATGAGGAGTAAAGCCAGTCTTATTTGTTATCTCTTTATTGTTTAGCATCTCTGTGGAACCAGCTCCCCACTACCACGTTACCTGGTGTCATCTTTGCGGAAAGAGTGGTGGTCACTCTATGCGTTATTCCCCTTACTTTTGGTTAGCAGCGTCTTGTGAGTGAGTCACTATACCTCCTCCAGGAGTTGTTTTCTAAAAGTGGGGGGGAACTAACTTCTTTGCTCCTGTGGAATCTCACGTGGATTAGACTTCAGAACCGACAACCACAAAGGGAAGGCGTCACCATAGTCACTGACTTGTACTTTAAATTGAACTGTTTTTCATCGAGTATCACTGTGTGATTATAAGTACTTTGTTTTTCTTAAGAGGTAAGCGCTGGGTTGGACACTGAAGTTATTGCACCTGTTGGCTGATTTCTGAGCTCATGCGCCTCCACACTACCTACCTGAGAAGCCTGTGACTGCTCACCCTCACTGCCCAATGTGGAGAGCCATAGCAGGATAGATACCAGCACACCAATGGCAAACAACCTGAATCATTCAAAAGTGGTGGCCCGCTGGTTTAGCAGGTAACGCGGGTTGCACAGCCATATACGCATTGGTATCCCAAAGTAATACTCATCCACCATAGTAATCAAATTTTGTTCAATTTTATTTTCTCATTGTTTGTCCCCATTATTCCACATTTTATCCATCACGTCAAAAGATATAAAATTCGTTGATTTTTTAGCATTTAATTGTTCGATGTATTGCCCATCCAGGCCTATGCATGAACATATAGCGAATTTCAAGTCCTCCACAAGATTCGATTCACATCCTACTCAATGCATTTCGGTTAGAAAACCTTCGTCAGGAGTATCTATAAGTTATAAAAATATATGTTTCAGTCACGTTACATGTACTCCACCTCATAGTGTAAAAATATTAACTAACTAGTTTCCCCTTCTTATTTAGTGCCAAACGATTTAAACTTCAAATGCCAATAAATCACAATCCCGTGCCCCCGTAACATAAAACCAAGCATCAACTCAAAAATACAAATCATGTTGTGTACTCCTCAATCTAACCCCAGGCTTTTAACACTTCATCCTAATTTATGAAACCATTGTACTTTAACCCACACACCCTCCCAAAAAATAACCCACTGAAAATCAAACCCCTGTAAACCTCAAATCACCCCTGCCCAACTAACAAAACCCCCCGAACAAACTACACTGCTTCCCTATATCAAGTTTATCACCATCTCCAACCCCGTGCGTACCTGATGTAAAACTTGCAACGTCTCAACCTCCTCATGCGCGCTCGTTGTTTATTTTACGCGACCATGCTAATCCTCCCAGATTTAAATCGATGTTACCCACCCCACCTCTATGGTCATTGGTGTAAACCATCACGTGTCTCCCCACCACCACCAAATCACATTACCTGTCATCATTCAAAGTGCTAACAGTGCTAATAAACCCTGAATCACCACGGATGGGGCCCAGCAGCTCCTCTCTGCCCTGTGGACCCCTTGAAGGGACATCTGACAGCAACCGTTTTCAGCAGGTGCACACACAGTTGAACACTGTGGTACTTAAAAAGCAGACGTTTACTCTCAGTGATAGTTGCCAGGTGTTCACCTACCTTCCTCTGAAATGTTTTCACTGCCTCTGGGATTCTGGATTGGGCATGCCCTGCCAGAGTGGTTATAAACATATTGGAAAAGGTAATCTTAGCAGCCCTTTCTCACACTGATGGAGATGTGCGAAGACTAGCTGTGCTCCAAGGAAAAGGTCAGTGTAGTTGACTTAAATCCAACTCTGACCCAGGAACAGCATGCACTGTGTCTGAGGCACAATGCAGTTACATACCTCAAATGTAACAATGCACCTTGAGGCTATAGTGACCTTTTCCAATTAGTAAATACTTGACTTGTCTCCAAACGCTCAGGACAGTCAGCTGGCTCTTACTGATTTTTTTTTTGTAAACATATTTTCTTTTCTTTTGGTATAACGCATGTTCTTATGCTTACATCTTAGTACATTTCAGGGCATGCCATTGCATAGCTATCTTTCCTAATACAATCGTTGTTCCTAAGTGCCCATCTCTATTGCTGGTATCCTCATATTTGGTTATGCATGTTCAAACTCCCCCCCCACCCCCCCCCCAACTCCCTCCCCCCCCCCAACTCCCCCCTCCCTCTCCCGCACTGCAGGCCATTAAGAGACTTTTCTTCCGTTATTTGTCGCTTTCCCTTGCTATTGGTTGGTTGACTGTGTAGCCTTCGTGTTTGCATCCCTTTACCGTATCTTGCTCAGTTTACCTTGCTAAGCTTATGGGTTAGTCTCCCCTGGTTCCAGCTCTGGGTCGGTTCCTGGGAACTGTCTCTGGGGGCTCCCCTGTCTAGAATTCGCCGTTGGGGTGGCATTGCCGGATTCCTGGTCATTCCGTTTCATCTCTTCCACCAGTGCCTCCCATGCCTGGGCCCTCTCTATCCTGCCTAAGCCTTGTCTCGTGTTCCTCATCAGAACTCTACTCTCGCAGCCCGTCCACTTCTCTAGCTCTCGTTTCCACCTAGTAATGCTAGGGCCATTTGGTGCTTTCCACTTACTGGTGATTTCCCGCTTTGCTAGGCTAAAGGCCAGGTCCTGAAACTTGGCAGTGACTTTGGTCTTGGCTGTGTGTGGGAACATGTTGAGCAAGCAGTGTGCTGGTGTACATGGTACTATTCTATCAGTGATTCGGGCCGTTTCCGTCATCACCTCCTGCCAGTAATGCGTCAGTGCCCAGCAGCTCGACATCGTATGGATGAAATTTGCTCCTAGTTCCTTGCATCTAGGACATTCCGCGTCTTCCCTGTGAAAGTATCTGTTTATTCGTTCCGGGGTAATGTATGCTCGGTGTAATGTGTAAAACTTATTAGCCTAAATCGTGTGTGTCTGGACACCTTTGGTGCCCTTTGCAATACATTTTCCCAGTCCTTATCCTTAAGTGGACGTGTAGATCCTCCGCACAGTGGTTCCTTATCTCATCTAGCGGCTTAGCAGTGTCTCCCCCTATCGCCCTGTATAGGCATGTGACTGCCTTTATAACCCCCCCCCCCGGCTATCCCAATGTATTCACATGTGGCGTGTTGCGGCGGTTCTATTGTGCCCACCTGCCAGTGCCATCGCATCGCCCCGTGATCGCTCTGTGCAGCAAAAACTGGCCCTGTAGGATGTCCCAGTCAGTAGTGAATTCCTCGAATGGGAGCAGTTCTCCATCCCTGTACAGATCCCTATCTTTGTCGCCCCTGCCTGTACCCAGTCGTCTAAGCCTCCCCATTGTTCCCCGTGTGGCAGCGCCCTGATTATCACCAGTGGCAGTTCCGGTGAGTATGGGTGTTTCGTCTGGGTCTTCTGGAGGCATCTGCTCCAACATCTCTGTATCACTCTATGCTCATTGGTATGTATGTGTTGTGGCTTTGCAGTCCTCATTAGTGTTTGGAGTAGTTCATCCCTCCCCGGGGTGAAGGGGGGCACCCCCCTATCTGGCGTGATCCTCCCACTATCCATTTAGTGTGGCTCTAGCTGGATCTTACTAATAAGAATACAAGGAAAGAAGTGTATATGAAGCTCCTCGGTGACACATTTCAATTTTATATTGCTCAACAAGTTGATGCTAAAAGAGAACGTTTTTGCAAAAATAAAATGCGTTGCTTCTTACTTTTGATGTTTACATTCGGCTGGGTTTTTAGGTCGAGCCTAGCAGCGCGCATGCACTGCTCTGCGAGGACTGGTGTATTCTGTACATGGGCTTCAAGCTGGTCCATCACTTGTCATTGGTTGTTCCGTGTGCCTTTCTAAATTCCTTATTTTTGAGCAGTAAATCGTGCCCATTTGGCCCTCCTTTTCATCTGTTGTTCCCTCCCATAGCGGCTGGCCCTGCTTTAGGGCTCATTTCACTTCTCCATTTCAGTTTGCGCACAATTTTTTACGATTGCCTGCCTCGTGTTCTGGAAATGCTACAAGCACGAGCAGCTGACCAATGTTACTTCTTTCCCCTCCCACCCACCGTTTCTATGTGTGTTTTACTCTCCGCTTTCACTATGATCTACAGAGACTGGGTCACTGAAGATCGAGTTGAGCAGTCACAAAGTTAGAATGTTAGAAATTTGCCTTTGCTTGCTATCTCCCTTTCACCCAATCTTTTGTTTTTACCAATAATTATGTTTCACTTGCTCTGTTTCTGTAAATAGCGCAGTAAATCTTGTTCTTTATCTGGTCACAAATGTGGTAGCTGTGTCTCTGTTCCCAGTGGTAATTCCTCATTCTTAGTCCTCTAGCCAGTGCTGCTAGCTGCTTCTCTGGTCCCAATGGTAATTCCTCATTCTTAGTTTTCTAGAAAGTGCTGCAGCTGCTTCTCTAGACCCAGTGGTAATTCTTCATTCTACGCCCTCTAGACAGTGCTGCTAGCTGCTTCTGTGGTCTCATCTGTAATTTCTCATTCTAAGTCCTTGGGGCAGTGCTGCAGTCCTGTCAGAAATTCCTCATTCTAAGTCCTGTAAACAGTGCTGCTAGCTGCTTCTCTGGTCTCATCGGAAATTCCTCATTCTAAGTCCTCTAGACAGTGCTGCAGCTGCTTCTCTGGTCCCAGTGGTAATTCCTCATTCTAAGTCTTCTAGGCAGTGCTGCAGCTGCGTCACTGGTCCCGTCAGCAATTCCTACTTTTTACGTCTATAGGCAGTGCTGCAGCTGTGTTTCTGTTCCCAATGGTAATTCCTAATTCATAGTCCTCCAGACAATGCTGCTAGCAGCATTCCAAGTCCTCTAGACAGTGATGTTAGCTGCTTCTCCATTCCCGTCAATAATTCCTGATTCTAAGTTATGTTAGCATTTTATAGAGCGCATGGTTACTCCAATTCGGAGTCTCCCCGCGCTGAATTCCGAAATACAGAGAGGGTGACCAAGACGAACAAGTTACTTACCTTCGGTAACGATATATCTGTAAGAAACATTAGTAGTGATAGATTCCTTACCTTAGAATATCCCCAGGCGTCAGACTGGATCCGGAAAGTTTTCGTCAGCAGTACACCTGCACGTCGGTAGGTGGCGTCGTGCGGCTCCGCGTCCGTCGTTGGCGTCGTGGTCGCCGAGATGACGTCGCGGGCGCTGACGTCAGTTCTGTACACGACTTTCCGCGCCAGGAACGCAGGCCATGCAAGATACTGTCCACTGGTGCATTGAAACTAGGGCCCTGAAGGGATGACCTTAACCCTAGAAATCAGTTCGCAGAGCGGAGAGGATGGGTGGGGCGGTAAGGATCTATCACTACTAATGTTTCTTACAGATATATCGTTACCGAATGTAAGTAACTTGTTCATCATTCCTTACCTTAGAATAGATACCCCAGCAATACCAACCCCGGTGGTGGGTCTGCGAACCAAGATCACACCAGAAAGTCCCGGAGAACAGAACGGCCAAAGAAGCCGTCTCTCCGGACTTGGCTGTCCAGGCAATAATGCTTGGTAAACGTGTGCAGCAAGGCCCACGTGGCTGCCTGACAGATGTCTTGCAGGGGGACACCACGTCCCAATGCAGTAGTGGCTGCAGTAGCTCTGGTGGAATGAGCACGCAGCCCCACCGGAGGTTCTTTTTTAGCCAAAGAGTAACAGGCTTTGATACATAAGACAACCCAGCGGGAGATAGTTCTCTTGTGTACCGCCCGACCTTTCCTGGTGCCAACGTAGCCAACAAAGAGCTGGTCATCCACCCGGAACTGCTGTGTGCTGTTGAGATAAAATGAGAGCGCACGTTTTGGGTCCAGACGGTGGAGCCTCTCTTCCTCTCTGGAAGGATGCGGAGGCGGAAAGAAGGTGGGCAAGATAATAGTCTGCCTAATGTGAAAGGCCGTAACCACTTTTGGCAAAAAGGAAGGACGGGGCCTGAGCACCACTTTGTCCGGATGGACTGAAAGGAAAGGAGGCTTACAAGAAAGAGCCTGGAGCTCACTCACCCGCCTAGCGGAGGTGATGGCCACCAGGAAGGCAGTCTTCAATGTCAAGAGACGAACAGTAGGACCTCAGAAAGAGGGGCAGAAAGGGGATCCACAGCCTTTGCTGTGCACCATGCCACAAACTTGTTCCACCTGCAGGCGTATACCACTTTAGTAGAGGGACGCCTGGCTGCCAGAATGACATCACAAACTTCAGGAGGCAAGTCGAAAGGAATCAACTGCCGCCGCTCAATCTCCACGCAAAGAGGTGGAGGCTGGACAGGTTCGGGTGGAGGACCGTCCCCTGCTGCGACAGAAGATCCTCCCGAAGAGGCAGTCTGATCGGAGGATCGATGCTCATACTGAGTAGCTCGGGATACCATACTCTTCGAGCCCAGTCCGGGGCCACAAGGATGACTTGTGCCCGGTCGCGCCCGATCTTCTTCAGCACTCTGGGTAGAAGTGGTATAGGCAGAAAGGCGTACAACAGACCGCAACTCCACTCGCGACGAAAAGCGTCGCCGAGCGAGTGCCGCCTTGGAAATTCCAACGCGCAGAACTGATGACATTGCGTGTTCTGTTCGGTGGCGAATAGATCTAACCAAGGCTCTCCCCAGTGTTGAAAGAGACCTTGCACCACCTCCGAGTGAAGACGCCATTCGTGATCGAGCATGCACCTGCGGCTGAGTTCGTCCGCCCTGGCCTTCAGAGAACCTGCCAGGTGTTGAACCACCAGGGACATGCCCTAATGTTCCAGCCATGTCCAGATACGCAGAGCCTCCTGACAGAGGGTCCACGACCCCACCCTGCCTTGTTTGTTGCAGTACCACATGGCGGCAGTGTTGTCTGTGAACACCTGCACTACTCTCCCCTTGACAGAGGGAAGGAATGCCTTCAGTGCAAGTCGGATCGCCCGAAGCTCCAGAATGTTGATATGGAGCCTGGACTCCGCCGGAGACCAGAGGCCCATCCCAGGAGGGACGCGTCCGTCACCACTGTGTACTCCGGTTGGGGAAGGGAGAGGGATCTACCGCTGACCCAATGTTGGTTCGTGAGCCACCACTGCAAGAGTTGTGCAGTGCCCTCCGAGATCTGGACGTAGTCGGACAGGTTTCCCTGATGCTGCGCCCACTGGAACTTCAGGTCTCACTGCAGAGCCCGGATATGCCACCTGGCATGATTGATCAGCAGGATGCAGGAGGCCATGAGGCCCAGCAGCCTCAGGGTCATCCTGACGGAAACCCAGGATAAGGCCTGAAAATTTGGAATCATAGCCCGAATATCCCGGACTCGCTGTTCGGGAGGATAAACCCGAAACCGCGCCGTGTCCAGAACCGCTCCGATGAAGAGGAGCTTCTGAGAGGGGATCAGGTGTGACTTCGGCACGTTGATGGAGAACCCCAGAAAATGCAGGAGGTCGGCCGTAGTCTGGAGGTGGGAGACGACTGTCTGGGGCGAGCCAGCCTTCATGCTGCTAGCTGCTACTCTTGTCCCAACGGTAATTCCTCATTCTAAGTCCTCTACACAGTGCTGCAGCTGCTTCTCTGGTCCCATCAGCAATTCCTACTTTTTACGTCTATAGGCAGTGCTGCAGCTGTGTTTCTGTTCCCAATGGTAATTCCTAATTCCTAATTCACAGTCCTCCAGACAGTTCTGCTAGCAGCATTCTAAGTCCTCTAGACAATGCTGCAGTTGCTTTTCTGGTCCCAGTGGTAATTTCTCATTCTAGGTCCTCTAGGCAGTGCTGCAGCTGTGTCTCTGTTCATACATCCACTACACTCCAAACCAAAGCACATAGATAAAAGACATTGTCAATTATAACGCCAATAGCCCTAACTCTGATGAATGTGAGACCTATTGCTTTGCAAATGCTTTTTTTCTTGCCTATAATCTATTTTGATGTTTAAATCAACATTTTTCTTACCCGGGATGGCCCCAATCTACCCTCAAACTATTAATTAGGAAGTGACATCAGAGGTGGGCAGGAAGTATCAAATTGAACTGAAAGGCACTTATATAGCGCAATAATGACCTAGACGAAGTATCCCAGCGCGTGAAGTAGCTGAAGTACATAGAGACTGCAAACCCATTATGGCAACAAAGTATAACACAGCAAAATAAAGCTCCAACAGCAAGTTTGCCTACTTGATAGTCATGTCCCTAACCTACCACCAGTTTGCCTGTGCTTGACACTGCTGTCACACACTCTTTTAATGATGACCTTTCACCCACTCATACATCCATGCTAAGACCCACCTACTAGTGACGATTGTAGGATCTTCAGTAGGTTCCTCCAATAGTAAGGTATTACAAACTTCGTAGCGAACCTAGATGATTACCCCATTGCCAAAATACTTTGAGGAAGCTCTACAGTTTTATGTAGTGCTTACAAATAAACTAAATAAATTCAATACATATACTTTCATATCTTTAGTGATTGCACCCCAATGCCCAGTTAGGCAACGTGGAAATCCTGTTCACCTACCCTCCTTAAATAACTACCTTATCTACTTCTGTCTCTCCTACAGATACTGCTACTAAGGGATTAATACTATTACTGTTGATGTCAGTTCTATGGCCACTGATACCGCATGTACTAGTAGTCATAATTTCTACTAATAATACCGCTACATCATTTTTTTTACATTTCTAGTACTGCTATGCAGTGCTTAATTTGTACAAATATACTTCCCAGGGCCCAAGGTATTCTCAGGAGTCCACTGCAGCTATCACCACCCACAGGTCCTGTCGCACAAGTTACTAACTTGTGTAACGATATATCTGTCAGAGACAGTAGTTAGTGACAGATTCCTTACCTTAGAATATCCCCAGGCGTCAGGCTGGATCCGGAAAGTTTTTGCGTAGCAGTACCCTTGCGCGTCGGTAGGCGGCGTCGTGCGGCTCCGCGTCTGTCGTCGGCGTCGGGACCGCTGGGATGACGTCGCGGGCAGTACTTAGACGCCGCCCCTGCGCGCTGACGTCAGTTCTGTACACGACTTTCCGCGCCAGGAACGCAGAGCCATGCAAGAAGCTGACATAGGTGTCTGAAAAACACTAGGGCCCTGAAAGGGATGTCCTTAACCCTAGAAATCAGTTCGCAGAACGGGGAGGATGGGTGGGCGGTAGGAATCTGTCACTAACTACTGTCTCTTACAGATATATCGTTACACAAGTTAGTAACTTGTGCATCTGAAAGAGACACGTTAGTGACAGATTCCTTACCTTAGAATAGATACCCCAGCAATACCAACCCCGGTGGTGGGTCTGCGAACAAAGATCAGACAAGGAAGTCCCGGAGGACAGAACGGCCAAAGAAGCCGTCCCTCTGGACCTGACTGTCAAGGCAGTAATGCTTGGTAAACGTGTGCTGCGAGGCCCACGTAGCTGCCTGACAGATATCCTGCAGCGGAACACCACTGCCTAAAGCTGTGGTAGCAGCCGTTGCCCTGGTGGAATGGGCACGCAGCCCAACAGGAGGCTCCTTCTTAGCCAAAGAATAGCAGGCTTTGATACACAAGGTTACCCAGCGGGAGATGGTTCTCTTGTGCACCGCCCGACCTTTTTGGCGCCCACGTAGCCAACAAAGAGCTGGTCATCCACCCGGAAGTGTTGTGTGCGGTTGATATAAAAGGAAAGCGCACGTTTTGGGTCCAGACGGTGGAGCCTCTCTTCCTCTCTGGAAGGATGCGGAGGCGGAAACAAGGTGGGCAAAGTGATGGTCTGCCCAATGTGGAAGGCAGTAACCACCTTTGGGAAGAAGGACGGACGCGTCCTAAGAACAACCTTGTCTGGATGGACAGACAGAAAGGGAGGTTTGCATGATAGAGCCTGGAGCTCACTCACCCGCCGAGCGGAGGTGATGGCCACCAAAAGGCTGTCTTCAGAGTCAGAAGACGAAGAGGACAGTTATGTAGAGGCTCAAAGGGAGCGCACATGAGAAAGGTAAGAACCAAGTTCAAGTCCCACTGAGGCATCACAAACGGAACAGGAGGGAAGAGGTGTGTAATGCCTTTTAGGAACCTGTTAACAACAGGGGACTTGAAAAGGGAGGGCTGATCAGGAAGCCTGAGGAAGGCCGAAATGGCACAAAGATAGCCCTTGATGGTACCCAGGGCAGAACCTGTTGGGCCAGAGAAAGAAGGAACAGAAGAACCTCAGAAAGAGGGGCAGAGAGGGGATTCACAGCCTTTGCTGTGCACCATGCCACAAACTTGTTCCACCTGCAAGCGTATACCACCTTAGTGGAGGGACGCCTGGCTGCCAGAATCACATCACAAACCTCGGGAGGCAAGTCGAAGGGAATCAACTGTCGCCGCTCAATCTCCACGCAAGCAGGTGGAGACTGGACAGGTTCGGGTGGAGGACCGTCCCCTGCTGCTGCGACAGAAGATCCTCCCGAAGAGGCAGACGGATCGGGGGATCGACGCTCATACTGAGTAGCTCGGGATACCAAACTCTTCGAGCCCAGTCCGGAGCCACAAGGATGACTTGGGCCCGGTCGCGCCGAATTTTCTTCAACACTCTCGGTAGAAGTGGTATAGGCGGAAAGGCGTACAACAGACCGCAACTCCACTAGCGACGAAAAGCGTCGCCGAGCGAGTGCCGCCTTGGAAATTCCAACGCGCAGAACTGCTGACATTGCGTGTTCTCTTCGGTGGCGAATAGATCTAACCAAGGCTCTCCCCACTGTAGAAAGAGTCCTTGCGCCACTTCCGAGTGAAGACGCCATTCGTGATCCATCATGCACCTGCGGCTGAGTTCGTCCGCCCTGGCGTTCAGGGAACCTGCCAGGTGTTGAACCATCAGGAACATGCCCTGATGTTCCAGCCATGTCCAGAGGCGCAGAGCCTCCTGACAGAGGGTCCACGACCCCACCCCGTCTTGTTTGTTGCAGCACCACATGGCGGTGGTGTCTGTGAACACCTGCACTACCTTCCCTTTGACAGAGGGAAGGAATGCCTTGAGTGCAAGTCGGATCGCCCGGAGCTCCAGAAGGTTGATATGGAGCCGGGACTCCGCCGGAGACCAGAGGCCTCTGATCTCCGCCTCTCCCGTGTGACCGCCCCATCCCAGAAGGGACGCGTCCGTCACAACTGTGTGCTCTGGCTGGGGAAGGGAGAGGGATCTGCCCATGACCCATTGCCGGTTCGAGAGCCACCACTGCAACTGTTTTGCAGTCCCCTCCGAGATCTGGACGTGATCGGACAGGTTGCCCTGGTGCTGCGCCCACTGGAACTTCAGGTCCCACTGCAGAGCCCGCATATGCCATCTGGCATGATCGACCAGCAGGATGCAGGAGGCCATGAGGCCCAGCAGCCTCAGGGTCATCCGTAGAGAAACCCAGGATAAAGGCTGAAAGATCGGAATCATAGCCTGAATATCCCGGACTCGCCGTTCGGGAGGATAGGCCCGAAACTGCGTCGTGTCCAGAACTGCTCCGATGAAAAGGAGCTGTGGAGAAGGAATCAGATGCGACTTCGGCACATTGATGGAGAACCCCAGCGAGTGCAGGAGTTCGGCCGTAGTCTGGAAGTGGGAGACGACTGCCTGGGACGAGCCCGCCTTCAGCAGCCAGTCGTCGAGGTAGGGAAAGACTGGAACCCCTGCCCGGCGCAGATGAGCTGCGACCACCGCCATCACTTTCGTGAACACCCGAGGGGCACTGGTAAGGCCAAAGGGGAGCACGGTGAACTGAAAATGCTCGAGGCCTACCGTGAACCGCAGGTAACGCCGGTGGGCCAGCAGGACGGGGATGTGGAAATAAGCGTCCTGTAGGTCCAACGCTACCAACCAGTCTCCAGGGTCGAGAGCAGTCAAGACCTGAGCTAGGGTGAGCATCTTGAACTTCTCCTTCCGGAGGAAGCGATTGACGTTCCGGAGGTCCAAGATAGGACGCATGTCCTCCTTGTCCTTCTTGGGCACCAGAAAGTAGTGGGAGTAGCAACCACGTCCTACTTCTGGGGTCGGAACATGCTCGATGGCCCTCTTGGCCAAGAGGGCCTTGACTTCCTTCTGCAGAAGCACCAAGTGATCCCCTGACATGCGGTGGAATTGAGGTGGCATGGCTGGGGGGTGGTCTCGAAGGGGAGGGAGTAGCCCCTTCGGACAATGTCCAAGACCCACCTGTCCGAGGTGATGGCACGCCAGTGGTGAAGGTGATGGCGGACCCTGCCCTCTACTGGCGTGCTGTGCACCTGAAAGGAAGGACTAGGAGGGCTTGGAGGCCGCGGACGGGGCGGGGTTGGTGGCCTGACCCGCACGCTGGTTGCCTGACCCGCCACAGCGGGAGCCACGTCCTCGGCCACGCGAAGACGCTTGCTGCGCGGGCCGGTGGCTGGGCAGCGGACGTGACTGGGCGCCCCTTCCGTGGCCACAAAAGGGGCGAAAAGCAGAGGTTAGCGGAGGGCGCACAGCAGAAAGGCCCAGGGACTTGGCAGTAGCCCGTGAGTCCTTAAAACGCTCCAGCGCATGGTCTGCTTTGGTACCAAAAAGACCGACTCCATCAAAGGGCATGTCCATGAGTGTGTTTTGGACATCTCCCGAGAAACCAGTTGTCCTCAGCCAGGCGTGGCGACGCAGCGCCACTGTCGTTGCAAGTGATCTGCCCAGCGAGTCGGCGGTATCAAGGCCACAACGGATGGTGTACTTTGCCGCATCCCTTCCTTCCGCAATGGCGCGGGAAAGCAGTGTCTGGACCTCCTCAGGACACTGGGGCAAAACGAGCGCCACCGAATCCCACAGAGAGTGGGAGTATCGGCCCAAAAGGCAAGCAGTGTTGACGGACCGCAAGCCAGCACTGGAGGAAGAAAAGGCCTTCTTCCCAAATTGATCCAGGCGTTTGGATTCCCTATCCGGAGGGGCGGTAGGGAAGGCGGTTTGGGAGGCAGAGGCTTGGACAACCAAGCTCTCGGGGTGGGATGTTGAGAGAGAAACATGGGGTCGCCAGGAGCAGGGCGATGGCGTCGGGCCACGCTCCTATCCACAGGTGCCCCAGTGGCGGGCTTGGACCAGGTGCCCAAAAGAATGTCAGAAAGTGCATCATTAAACGGCAGCAATGGCTCCGAGGAGGTAGCTGCCGGCTGAAGCACTTCCGTCAGGAGGTTAGTCCTGACAGCCACTGTAGGCAATTGGAGGTGTAAGGCTCCAGCTGCTCTACGCAACACCGTTGCGAAATTTGCTCCCTCCTCCGTAGCCACGGAAGGAGGAGACAGCATGCCAGTGTCAGGGGAAGTGTCCAGACCACTGGCATCCCCAAGTTCCTCTGCCCAGTCCTGATCATAGTCACACTGCTGTGTGAGAGGGTCATCCGACCCCTCCCAGCTCTCCTGGTCCTCCTCAGGTAGAAAATAAGGAGGAGGAGGGACGTCCGGGACCCAAGGTCTCATTGGCGCCGGAGCCGGCGTCGGGCGACGTCGGTCCGACGCCGCGTCCGGAGATAACTGGGGAACGACGCCGCCCGGAGCCCCGGGCGGCGTCAGGAACGGCACCGGTGACATCGGCGGAGGCGTAGTTAGGTCAACCGGCGTCGATGGGGGTTGCGGTACCACCGGAGCCGGGATCGAGGCCGGGGCCGAAGCCGGGGCCGGGAGCGAGGCTGGTGGGACAGGCGGCGCCGGGACCGGAGTCGTAGGCGGCGCAGGGGCAATCCCATTAGGGCCCGCGGGGCCCGAAGGCGCACCGGAGGGGCCTTCAGGCCCGAAGAGGCGGGCCATGGCCGACAGGAATTCCTGTATCTCGGCCGGAGTCGCCCCCGAACCCGGGAAGGACGGGTAATGCGGGGTCGGCTCCACAGGCACATCCGGAGCCGCGGGGGCGGGGACGGTGCCGACAGGGGCCTCAGCCGAGTCGCGAGACCGGCGAGGCGAAGTCTTAGAGCGATGGTGCTTCTTAGACTTTTTGTGCTTCGACTTACCCGAGTGCGAAGATTTGGACTCCGATGACGGGCGAGGACTCCGCGACCGGCCCCTCGACCTCTCACGTGACCGGGGCTTGGTGCGGCGCGGAGCCGACTGCCGGACCTCGAGGAGCTTTCGAGACCGCTCTCGCAAAGCCTTCGGGTGCAAGGCTCGGCAGTCGGAACACAACTTAGTGTCGTGGTCGCGGCCGAGACAGTAGAGACACTCTAAGTGCGGGTCTGTGATCGACATCATTCGACCACAGGCGTCGCATGGCTTGAAGCCGGGCATCCCTACCGACACCGTGGAGCCGAGATGACTCGAAGAAAACAGTGAAAAATCACCAAAAAGTTAGTAAAAAAATGACTAGGGCACTGCTCTTCCCGGATCTGCGCTTACTGGCGCGGAAAAAAGAAGAACTGACGTCAGCGCGCAGGGGCGGCGTCTAAGTACTGCCCGCGACGTCATCCCGGCGGTCCCAATGCCGACGACGGACGCAGAGCCGCACGACGCCGCCTACCGACGCGCAAGGGTACTGCTACGCAAAAACTTTCCGGATCCAGCCTGACGCCTGGGGATATTCTAAGGTAAGGAATCTGTCACTAACGTGTCTCTTTCAGATACTTCTTCTAAATGTGAGTGCCAGCATTACCTATTAACCTTCATCCTCAATTAAGTGTGTCATTTTCACCTATTGGAGGTCACATCCAGCAGTAGGGATGGCCTAGTATTGCTAATTTTACCATTTTTAAAAGTATAGTGAATGTTTAAACACTCTATTAACGAGTTCTGCTCAAACATAGGCCGGCAGCACCACCAAGAGGTGGGCATTAATAAATATGTGCCGGTGCCGAGCGCCGGCAAACACCAGCATAAATTAAACACAGCTCCTATGAGTCATAGTACTTCACTAGTAGGAATAAAAAAGGTTCTATTACTAGTATTAATACTAGTTTTACTACTACAAGTACTATGTCTACTGGTATGAATAATGGTACTATTTGTAGTTACAGTGCTGCCTCTGGCTCTAATAATTCTACTACTTTTAATCTTGCTACTGATGAAAAGATTTCTGCATTACCACTGGAACATCTTCTGCCAGTAGTACTGATACTGTAACACCCGTTTGAGCATGGATAGCAATTACAAGTTATATGATGTTCATCTAACTTGGTAATCACCGGGTATGATGAACACCACACCCTCGGAGTTTTCCACAATACATTTCAGCAAGTCAAGCTTCCTAGACTGTAACAGGGAAAAAGGCTCTGTAAATAGGTGGACATATGGATTTTGGTGAAGAAAGTACCAAACATCTGCATGCTCTGTCCCATTTTTGAGGGCATAATTCCTAATAGGTGTTACTTATTGTAGTTAAATTCAGAATTTGAGGGGAATAGGATTTGAATCCGGGTTGAAGAAAAAAACAACTACCCATATGGGACACTTGTAATCGAGGACCAAGTAGAATAACTTTAGTCTTGAAGGTAGTAGTAATAAACCTTGTACTTTAGGTAGCATTAATAGTCATAGCAGTGGTAGTAGCAGCAGTAGTATCATGAGTATGGTTGTGGCACAAGAGGTAGTACATGTAGGAGTAGCAATACCTGTAGCAGCAGTTCTTGCAGTAAAATGTGGACTAAAAACAGTATAGCCGGACTAGGCGAGGAAGTTGCACGCTTGCATTAGTAATTCTGTTAATACTATTACAAGTAGTAGTAACTGGAGAAATAATTCTATTAATAGTAGTGAGAGCAGTAGAATAGATGTAACAGCTGGTCTGGTAGTAGTAAATGTAGAAGGGGATGTTTTTTAACTTCAAGGTCGCCGTCTTCCCATCAGTCTCTGCAGCCCTCCCCAACATGTTCATCAGATCATACGACCATTAGAGGTGTCATTCTAAGCTCCTTAACTCCTGCTGAATCAACTCCTTTGCATCCAGCAACAAGAAGCGACCAAAACTTTATTGAATGATTCACCAATACTCCGCTTGGCTTTAAGGACAACTCTTCTGGGATCTTTTATGACTAAAAGGAAGTCATTTTCCCATTAGCCCCTGCAGCATCTGGCTTTACTCATAAGATTGCATGGCTTTTCACTCATTCCCTCTCATCCCCTCAATCCACATCCCAAGGCGTCCATCAAGAGAATCTCGGTTAACAATTGAAGCTGCAAAGAAAACTCTTCTAGCAATTTCCTCCTGACCCTGTTCAGGCCTGGTCAGACTCCTCTGCCCCACACTCTACAAAGTAGGTGTCCACCCCACCCATCCTCACCTTTCCAATGCCCATTCTTTGAACGTCACACGATCCTTTTACCAGCTCTCAAATCTCCTACTACCAACCTAGCAGTTCATGAAAATCTAATCTACACTAATACACACAAGACACTTTTCCTACTTTGTCAACCACCTATTTCTCCCTGTTTTACAATTTTGCTCATAAATATGCAGCCAGCATAGCCAACAAATCTGACATTGCTGACTTCATCACCCATAACAACCTACACATTCTCTTCACCATAGAGATCTGTTCACTCTCACTTCAGCCCTGTCTTAGATGAATTCCAATTTTACAATCATTTATGAAACACACACACAAAACCTGGGGCTGCCTGCCCATCATCCGGAGGATATGCGGGTCTCTCTTTATCCTCATTCTTCTCATTTGAACTTCCTTCTGTCACACTAATCTTTGTACCCATCTACAAAGCCAGATTTCCTCTCATTTTTCACCAACCCATATAAAAGATACATTTCTTCACCAGCTTCTCTGTTTTACTCACCTCAGCGTTGGTCTCTTATTACAGCATGTACCTTGCGAATATTAAACTCCCACTGGGCCACCCTGTGAAAGGCATGTGTGATAACTATCTCAACAGCATTGCCTCGGTCAAGCTGAATTGTCAAAAACACATTCCAAAGGTTACAGTCATGCCTTCTGTAATGCTAAGGTTAACCACTAATATGTAGTTCCTCTAGAATGTTTCAACTACTTGGCAATTCTTACTGCTGCTGTTAGGCTTTCACACAATAAACATAAGCCATCTGTAATAACCTAAAGAACATTCATGAATTTTGTATAGCCACTCTTAGCCAAACACTGATCTCACTCTCACTGCCCTATCTGACCATAGTATACTTTTCTCCACATTGAACAATACCCAACACAACTTTGTAAACACCTATGCCCATCTTTGCTCAAAATAAGGTCAAACCTATACTCTATGCACCTTTATATACTCTGGAATTGAAAGCTATGCACAGACTAGAAAAAACACGGTGTAAATCCATATCTCCAACTGACCTCAGCATCCTCACAATTGGATCAATTGCAAACAATAAATGGTTATCACCAAAAGTAATCAACAAACACTGTTACAATCAATGGTCCCTTCCCTTCCGTATTCTGTACAAAATCAATCAACATTACTGAAGATTCTAAAAATCCTTTTGCTGCCAGAATTTCTATTAATTCCTATACATTTAATGACATAAATATAGGTCATAAGAGCAGTGAAATGGTTGAAAGAAAAGAGCAGCGCCGGACTCAACATCCACAACTCCACCACTCATGCTATACAAACATACATCAATTTCCCCAATCTATCCTGCACTGGCATTTCTTTAAACAACTGGCAAAATATTCTTTAACCAACAGTGTACAACCTCTAAAAGTAGTCTTCTATGATGATGATGACCTCATTACATTTTCTATTAACCACTGCCACCTGAGTCCCTTACACTAACCTTCATCACCACATGCATCTCCACCCATCCCTTTAAATTACTTAAATCTGCCCCTCCTAACAAAACCCAACCGCAAACCAGATGGGTACTGAATTACCTGTCCTTTTCCCCCACTGTTTTCTATCCCTTTCCCCATCATTTCTTTTTCCTGTGAAAATTCTTGAGAGAGGAATCAGCCAACCGGCTTCAAATGCATATTTATCACTCCAATCTCCACAAAACCTACCAATCTGGGGGTTGCGCCTCATGTACTACATCATGCCACAGTTGAGGACGCTTTATCAATCACTGACAGTTGTGAATCGTGTCCATATCTGACGCTTTACCTGGCAGGGGCTTTTGGTACATTTGATCATCAGGCCTTGGTTGTAACTTTCCACTTGCGCATCCAACCCACTGTGACCATCCTACAGTGGCTCTTCTCATACCTCTCTAATCAAAAACAGTTTGTGCACGTGGACTCCTCCTATTAGTTCCTGTCACCTGTAGGGTTCCAAAGGGATCTATATTCATCCTGTGATGTCCAAGCTGTCATTTCTACTTGGCCAACAAGACATTGGTATCCACAATACACTGATGACACCAAAGGATAACAGAAGAGGACTGGTTCATGACCTCCTTAAATGCAGATCCTGTCAGGATGTCATACAAAGGTAGATCTCAACAGTGTATCACAACTCAACTGAGCAAAGCCTGAGTTTGTTCTCAATAAGGCAGGAATCCTCGGGTCTCTTTTCGAGCATCTCACCAATATGTAATTAAATGCCTCCTTCTCCAGTATCACATCCTCCACTAGATCCCCAATCTGTCTTATTGGCCTGTATCTTTCCTTAACGGACCAGGTAAAGAAATGTAGCAGCAATGGATTGCTTCCAGTTTACTTTAGTGTGCAATATCAAAACTCTTTCTCCTGCATGAGAATGTCTACTCCATGATCCAGCCACTAGTCGTGTTACTTATCAATGGAGGCAAACCTCTTTTCAATGGCCTGGTCTCCCATAGCCCACACGGACATCAAAGCCATTCTTCATGCAGGGGCTTGAATAATCACTAACCAAAGAAAGTTTAACACTAAACCTTGAAAGAATTGTATTGGCTACTTCTACATGTGAGAATCCCCCTGAAAGCATTCTTTGTTATTTAAATGGCACACCATGTGAGTAAACCTTGCAACTTTGCTAATAAATGCAGCATATTCAGTGGTGCACAAACCAACAGTGTGCCCAACCCTTCCAATCGGATATCTGAAAGACTCAAAAGAATGAGCATGCTAACATGCATTAGATTAAAATTGACTGGGACTCTGGAACAACCTCTACTTTAAAATGTAGCCCTGCTCCTATGTTGGAACATTTCAGGAAAGGTGTTGTATTACTCATATCTACTTCCAATGCCTGGGCAGTCCAGGGAAGGGCTAGAAGTGTCAGTATATAATAAGCCCAGGCTGTAAGAGCTGCTTGATTAAGCATCAATCTTGCTTTGCAGTTTTCTGGTGCCCCTGCATTCCAAAACCTTACCTTCACATAATTTGTAATGCCTACCTCTTCCAAGACACCTTGGAACATGCACGTCTACACTATTTTCTAGAAAATGTGAAAAAATCATTGATTGAAAGCACAACATTAGGAACAACATTTAGCATGAGGAGAATACATTAGAGCTTACACATGTACTCATTCTCCTCCATTCTTCCAAGTTCAGAACTGGTTGCCTCAATCCTGGAATCTGACAAGTTCTTTTGTAAGGCAGCTCGTGCAAGGTTTGGTAAAAACCTAGAAAAGAAAGAGGCCGCATGCATTAGTTTCTTCTCTATTTTATTGCAAATGTGTCTCCGCCTAAAACATCCTACAAATTGAGCAATGGTTTTCTTCAGTAAATACTATACAAGTTTCAAGCTAGGAGGATTAAGTTCTGGCCTTCTAAGTCGCAGTGTTTATGGTGGTGTATTAGATTATGCAGTCACACAAATGATAAGGTCTTGAATGGCTTCCACATCCACCCAATCACAAAGGCAACAATTATGGGTATCTAGTAGGTCTGGGGGTAGGTGTCAGCCTTCCAACCTGTCACAAAGGCAACAATCATGGGTACAACTAGTAGGTCTGGCATTAGCTGTCAGTCTTTTGGCTTTGTCAATGCATTTTTTGTTTTGACTACAGTCTCTCATAGTGTAGAAAACCAATGGCTGGAGTTTGCTGACTCAGTATCTCATGCTGTCTGCGGTAGTGGGATGAAGAAGATTTGAATAACAAAATCTGGGAACTCGGATTCTGACAAAACATGCTCTTTTTGCCCGGGGGTCATCAAAGTGGTTGAACATGTATTTCTATTTTGTCCAGCCTATCATGGTCCAAGGAAGAAGTAGATTTTGCCACCTTGTCGTAATTTGGGTCTGAGGAATTACAGCATTGCCCTTAGAATACTCAGAAGTAACACACGCCAGTCCATTCTCTTTACAGTCTCAAGGTATTTGATGTCTATGTGGAGGTTAAGACAGAAAAAGGTGTCCCCCAATGCTGCTGTGTACTTAATGTTTTAACATATTTTATTCTGGTTTTATTGTAATATATTTAGTCAGATTTGTGTTTTCTTTTATATGCCTTGTATTTTTATCTTGCTTTTAAATATTTTTAAATTATGCACTAACTTGATCTTTTATGACCTTTTAGGCCAAAATAAAGAGAATGACTGACTGAATAACAAAATAAAAGACCAATGGATGTAAAGGTCTGGGTGGAAGTCCCTACACGTACATTATATATAGAATTTTAGTAAAATCAAATGGTCTTGGCTAAAGTCACACCTAGAAAGAGGAAAACATTTGCATTTACATGCATGCTCTTCAAATCATTCTATCTGGCTGTCATATGCCGAGACTGAAAACTACAGGCATTTGTAAGATACTCCTCCATGGGGGCACTAGGGCTTAGTTATACCAGATGAGGAAGCACTGTGCAGCGCTGCCTCGTGCAAAGATCAACATAGGATGACGATTGGCTTTATGTTACAGTACTATGCTGTTAGTCACATTACCTGTGTGACTGTGGGTTCTCGGCTCTGAAGTAGACTGAGATTATTAGGACAACAAAGCAGAAGAAGAGAACAGGTCATCAGTCTGCCGACAACCAGCCAACAAGCATTTCTCTTAGTGTGCATGAGTGACCATGTGTGCCAGTCTGCATGACAGTGCATGAACAGTAGAATATACAATTTTTGCACACAGAATTGTTTGGTCACACTTGGTACATGATAGCACTGACTAATTATGGGTCACGCCTATGTAGAACAAGTTACTTACCTTCGGTAACGATATATCTGTAAGAGACATAGATTAGTTATAGATTCCTTGCCTTAGAATTACCCCCAGGCGTCAGACTGGATCCGGAGAATTTTTTCGTCAGCAGTACCCCTGTGCGTCGAAAGGTGGTGTCGGACGACTCGGCGTTCGTCGTTGGCGTCGTGGTCGCCGGGATGACGTCGCGGTAGCTACTTAGACGCCGCCCTCGCGCGCTGACGTCCGTTCTTTTACACGACATTCCACGCCAGAAGCGCAGAGCCATGCAAGACACTGACCACTGGTGCACAAAACTAGGGCCCTGGATGGGATTCCCTGACCCTAGAAGTCAGTTCGCAGAACGGGGAGGATGGGTGGGGCGGTAAGGAATCTATAACTAATCTATGTCTCTTACAGATATATCGTTAACGAAGGTAAGTAACTTGTTCATCTGAAAGAGACAATTAGTTATAGATTCCTTACCTTAGAATAGATACCCCAGCAATACCATCCCCGGAGGAGGGTCTGCGAACTAAGTTCACACCAGAAAGTCCCGGAGAACAGAACGGCCAAAGAAGCCGTCTCTCCGGACTTGGCTGTCCAGGCAGTAGTGTTTTTTTAAATTGTGCAGAGATGCCCACGTAGCTGCCTGACAGATGTCATTGAGGGGGACTCCCCGTCCCAAAGCAGTGGTAGCTGCCGTCGCCCTGGTGGAATGGGCGCACAGTCCCATTGAAGGCTCCTTCTTTGCCAAAGAGTAGCAAGCTTTTATGCACAAAACGACCCACCTGGAGATGGTCCGTTTGTGCACGGCCCGACCTTTTTTGGCGCCCACATAGCCAACAAAGAGCTGGTCATCCACCCGGAATTGCTTGGTGCGATCCAAATAAAAGGAAAGCGCACGTTTTGGATCCAGACGGTGGAGCCTCTCTTCCTCCTTAGAAGGATGCGGAGGCGGAAAGAAGGTGGGCAAAGTGATGGTTTGACCAATGTGAAAAGAAGAAACCACCTTGGGAAGCCCTTAAGAGTGCCCAGAGCAGAGCCCTGCTTGGCCAAAGAAAGGAGGAACAAGAGAACCTCAGAAAGAAGAGCAGAAAGGGGATCCACAGCCTTTGCTGTGCACCATGCCACAAATTTGTTCCATCTGCACGCGCATATCGTCTTGGTGGAGGGACGCCTGGCTGCCAAGATAACATCACAGACTTCGGGAGGCAGGTCAAAAGACGTCAACTGCCGCCGCTCAATCTCCACGCAAGGAGGTGGAGAATGGACAAGTTTGGGTGGAGGAACGTCCCCTGCTGCTGCGACAGAAGAGCCGCCCGAAGAGGCAGTCTGGTCGGAGGATCGATGGCCATGTGTAGCAGCTCGGGATACCAGACTCTTTGTGCCCAATCCGGAGCCACCAGAATGACTTGGGCCCGGTCGCGCTTGATCTTCTTCAGCACTCTGGGTAGAAGTGGTATAGGAGGAAAGGCGTATAGAAGACCGCTACTCCACTCGCGATGAAAAGCGTCGCCTAGCGAGTGCCGCCTTGGAAATTCCAACGTGCAGAATTGCTGACATTGCGCGTTCTCTTCGGTGGCAAATAGATCTAACCAAGGCTCTCCCCACTGCTGAAAGAGACCTTGCACCACCTCCGAGTGAAGACGCCATTCGTGATCCATCATGCACCTGCGGCTGAGTTCGTCTGCCCTGGCGTTCAGTGAACCTGCCAGGTGTTGAACCACCAGGGATATGCCCTGATGTTCCAGCCATGTCCAGAGACGGAGAGCCTCTTGACATAGGGTCCACGACCCCACCCCGCCCTGTTTGTTGCAGTACCACATGGCGGTGGTGTTGTCCGTGCACACCTGCACTACTCTTCCCCGGACAGAGGGAAGGAATGCTTTCAGTGCAAGACGGATCGCCCGGAGGTCCAGAAGGTTGATGTGGAGACCGGACTCCGCCAGAGGCCTCTGATCTCCGCCTCTCCCATGTGGCCGCCCCACCCCAGAAGGGATGCATCCGTCACCACTGTGAACTCTGGTTGGGGAAGGGAGAGAGATCTGCCGTTGACCCTATCCCGGTTCGTTAGCCACCACTGCAATTGGCGTGCAGTGCCCTCCGAGATCTGGACGCAATCGGACAGGTTCTCCTGATACTGTGCCCACTGGAACTTCAGGTCCCACTGTAGAGCCTGCATATGCCATCTGGCATGAACCACCAGCAGGATGCAGGAGGCCATCAGACCCAGCAGCCGCAGAGTCACTCTGACTGAAACCCGGGACAGAGGCTGAAAGATCGGAATCATAGCCCGAATATCCCGGACTCGCTGCTCGGGAGGATAGACCCGAAACTGCGTCATGTCCAGAACCGCTCCAATGAAGAGGAGCTTCTGAGAGGGAGTCAGGTGTGACTTCGGCACGTTGACAGAAAACCCCAGCGAATGCAGGAGGTTGGAGGTAGTCTGGAGGTGGGAGAAGACAGCATGGGGCGAGCACGCCTTCAACAGCCAGTCGTCGAGATGGGGGAAGACTGGAACCACTGATCTGCGCAGATGAGCTGCGACCACCGCCATCACTTTCGTGAACACCCAACGGGCGCTGGTAAGGCCGAAGAGGAGCACGGTAAACTGAAAGTGCTCGTGACCTACCGTGAACCGCAAGTAGCACCGGTGGGCCGGCAGGACGGGGATGTGAAAGTAAGCGTCCTGCAAGTCCAACGCTACCATCCAGTCTCCAGGGTCGAGAGCAGAAAGGACCTGAGCTAGCGTCACCATTTTGAACTTCTCCTTCCGGAGGAAGCGGTTGACGTTCCTGAGATCCAAGATAGGACGCAGGCCTTTGCCCTTCTTGGGCACCAGAAAGTAGTGGGAATAGCAACCACGACCTACTTCTGGGGCAGGAACTCGCTCGATGACTCCCTTGGCCAAGAGAGCCATAACTTCCTGTTGGAGAAGGGCCAGATGATCCTCTGACATGCGATGGTACTGAGGTGGCATGACTGGGGGGGTAGTCTCGAAGGGGAGGGAGTAGCCCCTTCGGACAATCTGCAAAACCCACCTGTCCGACGTAATGGTGCGCCAGTGGGGGAGGTGATGGCGAATCCTGCCACCCACTGGCGATCGGTGGCCCTGAAAGGTCGGACTAGGAGGGTTTGGAGGTTGCTGCAGAGGGGGCTGTGGTGGACTGGCCCGCTCTCTGGCCCCCAGAACCACGGCGGTGGTTCCCACGTCCCCGGCCGCGCAGGGGCTGAACAGCTTGCGCCGGCCTGTGGCTCTGGGTGGAACGTGGTGGGGGGCGAAAGGCAGACTACGCAGGGCGTGTGGTGGAGAGGCCCAAGGACTTGGCCGTAGCCCGAGAGTCCTTGGAGCGCGTTAGCGCGTTGTCTGCCTTGTCGCCAAACAGGCGACAGCCATCAAAAGGCATGTCCATAAGGGTAGCTTGGACATCCCCGGAGAAACCAGTCGACCTCAGCCAGGTATAGCGTCGAAGGGCTACCGACGTTGAAATCATCCTGCCTAGCGAGTCGGCGGTGTCCAGTCCATAGCGAATGGTAAACTTGGCTGCGTCTCTTCCCTTGGCAACTGCACGGGAGAGGATGGCCCGGGCCTCCTCCGGGCACTGGGGCAGCACCTGCGCCACCGTATCCCACACGGAGTGGGTGTAAAGGCCCAACAGACATGCAGTGTTTACCGACCGCAGTCCCAAGCTGGAGGAAGAAAACTTCTTCTTCCCAAGCTGGTCCAGCTTTTTGGATTCCCTATCAGGTGGTGCGTTAGGGAATGCGCCTTTGGACGTGGAGGCTTGGACCTCCAAGCTCTCAGGGGTGGGGTGTTGGGTGAGGAAAGTGGGGTCGCCCAGGCCAGGCGGTGGCATCAGGCAATCATCCTATCCACAGGAGCCCCTGTGTTGGGCCTGGACCAGGTGCCCAAAAGGATGTCGGTTAGGGCTTCATTAAATGGCAGCAGGCGCTCCGAAGAGCTTGCTGCCAGTTGAAGCACCTCTGTCAGAAGGTTAGTCCTGACCGCCACTGTGGGGAGCTCGAGGTTGAGAGCCTCGGCCGTCCTACGCAACACCACTGCATAAGACGCTCCCTCCTCCGTAGCCACGGTAGGAGGAGACAACATGCCAAGGTCTGGTGAGGTATCCAGACCACTGGCATCCCCCAGTTCCTCTCTCCAGTCCGGTTCGTAACCCAACTGGTCAGTCAAAGGGTCTCCAGACCCCTCCCAGTCCTCCTCACCCTCCTCTGGTTGCCAATCTGGCCTAAAAGAACCAGGGTAGAACAGGGGCACAAACGTACCCGCCGGCGCCAGATGGATCCGGATGGTACTTACTGGCAGTGGCAACATTCCTGGGTACATTAACTTATTGCCTGGCACCCGAGTACATGGTGGCATCGACTGGCATGCGATATGAGGAATTGCTAGGGACAGAGCACTGACTGACATAAATAGTAAATGGAACACAAAGTAGCATTGGAGGACAGAAGGGGCAAACGTGGGAATAGAATAACTGTTATATGAGGGTAGCTGGGCACAAGATTGCTTTTACTGCCATTTTATGGCGCCCATAGCATTGATTGGCTTATGATGGAGAAAATATGAGCACATGGCATTGACTGGATTACAGTGGGGGATGTCTCAGCGAATGGCACTAACTAGCAAATGATAGTGCATGGACTGCCTACCATATGCCTGGGCACCTGTGTACATTGTGACTAGTCATGACATATTTTGGGCCTAGTGTATGGTCTTGTGGTCCGGTGGCTATTCAGCAGTATCCTGTATGAGTCTTATTTTCTGCCAACGGAGTAGTAGTAGTAGTATAACTTTATTTTGGTTGTAAAAATGCAACCATAAAAGTACATCATAAGAACACAATAAAAACAGTGCCTGATAAAATACAATAAAATCTCACCACAGATGTGATTATATCGTAAGATAAAGAAATGCAGTGGGTGAAAAAAAGCCTTGGGTACGCCAAGAGCCCACAATCATGAAACACTTTAGCTTGGAATACCAACGCCTTACTAGAGCCCAACGGTAACTGCAAGGTAGTTGAAAAATAAAGTGACTTGTGCTGTGATTTCAACAGGATTGACTCGCTTCACAGTTAATAGATGAGGAACCCCAGAGTCAAGTGCCCAGGGATGCACAGAATGCTACAATAAATCCCAATACATGGTAGACTTCTAGTATGCGACCGTCAAGATCCACAGTATAAAAGGCATAATATACATCTTAAGAAGGTCTACACTTTTAGCCAGCAATGTAAGATTATTATTATACACACACATACTTAGAATGAAGTATTATGCGAGACATTCCAAGAGATGGAGCGAAGTAGTTTTTCTGATGGTGAAGCGCAGATGAAGTGCCTCTTGGCCAGGGGCACAGTTATGTAAAAAGCAACATTTTAGCATGGCTTTGGAGTGCTCATTTTGAGAACTCATTCCCACAACCTTCATGCTGTTTTATGACGAATTAAAATGTTACTTCCAGCAATAAACAAACTCCGATGCCTCAAAATATTTGTTGACTTGGTTTACTGTGCTTTCTGTAGGTGTTAATGTATTTTGGACTTGTGGTAAGGCAAATAGTGCAAATGATTAGACTGCAAAAATGTACAAAGGGCACCTCTTTCCACTACCGAAGGGCATAATTCAATGAGGGAAATGGACAATGTAAAAATCTGAACATCACTGCAAAACGGGACAGCCTTTGAGACAAAATATAAGCATGCTCCCGATTTACCAAAAAATTGAATCATATTGTCTAATGCACTTTGTCTACCAGGTGACTGAAGTGCGAGCACCAGTTAATGTTCACTTGGCACACTGATCACGAACTCTGTGTAAATCATCCGAGGCACTTGCTGCAGTGTTGTCTTTGACAAAGAAAAGATACATGTATAGAACAAATCCGGACAATGCGGCTGTAAAGTCAATGCCTAGCAGAAGAAGTCTGGCGCACGAGGGTGATGGACGTCTATTGACCTTTACAAATTTCAGTCAAAACTGTCAGCTTCCATACTACCAAAAAGATAGCTCTTTCAATATGCATTTGGCAGGTGGTGGGTTGGTAGCATAACTGTGGCTGCATCAACCATAACTGTGCTCTAACTTTAGTGAAAAGGTTATGACTGTGTCACCATGGGCCTGAGACACCTGGCCTCTCCTTTCACAAATCATTGTAATTGGGTACTTTAGTACGGTTTGTTCAATGGACGTTAACCAGGCCTACAGCTCCTAAACAGCAACAGGCAAGACAAACAAGAAATGCACGGTATGTGCACTTTTTCCAGCTCTGTGCAGAAGATGCAAATACACATGACACCAAGTGCCTCATTCCAAATAGGATGGATTTGGATTGGTGGTACCGGGGCCGGTGATACGGATTCCGGGCAGTATCTCCACTCTAGGGTGACCAACCGTCCGTAAATTTCACGGACAGCCCGTAATTTTCGCCTTCTGTCCGTTGTCCGTGACAATATCTTTAACGGACGCCATTTGTCTGTAATTCTGCTGATTTTGAGTGACAGCGAATAATTTTGTGGCTTTCACACTCCAGTGGTTGCCCAAGACTTTGTGTGGAGAACCTAGGATTGTCTTGAAAGCCTTCAGCCAATCCTAGTGCTCGCTGCTCCACTGCAGGACTGTTCTTATTGGCCCTGCATGGCCAATAAGAACAGCTTTAGGGCACCTGCCTTACATTACTTTAGTACATGCAGAAGCAGGCTTTCGGGTTTGGTTTCGTGTTTATAGGGTCTGACTCCTGCACTTTTGGGAGAGTGACGTCGTTTGCCAGGCCAGCAGACTTTCTCAGCTCCAGTCTCTGGACCACAGAGTCAGCCATGGGCTCCATTACCCCTTGTAAAGAACCTCTCAAACGTAAGCTGAATAAATGTGCTTTTCATCGTTCTTTTACATGTGTGCGCGTTTATTTCCGGTTCATCGAAGTTTGTCTGCAGTTTTCACTGTTTCCCCTAGTGTACTCGTTCCTGGGCTCTCTAGCTTTCTCTCGCCCCCTTCAGACTATGCCTCACTCCTAGGATAAGAGGAATGCTTGTTAACGATATGAGGGGATACTGGGCCGAAGTTAATGACTTCAGTCACTGTCTTCGCCAATTACAAGGAGTCACGAGTTATTGGACCTAAAATCGGGGAAATCATGCTGAATATGTAATTACCAAGTTCAATTTTACAATGTTTCCCGATTCGAGGCCTTGTGCCTGCACATTCAACAGAAACACATTTGTTTTTACCGTTTGCATTTCTGCACCCAGTAAAGCTGGAATCTGGAGAACAATATCCCGTCCAACATGAAATGGGCCCCTTAGTCTTCCTGAGAGCAGGAGCAAAATATCATATCAATATTACAGTGTGTATTTCGGTACATGTTGTTTATGATTCAAGAAACCTCATCAATGGTTTCGTCTCTAAAGGTGAAGATGTTCAGTCTAGCTGTGAATAAATGTTGCATGCTCATCCTGCCTCGGTTTGTCATTTATCAGCTATTGGGCGGATGATAGTTTGTCTTGATTTAAAAACAATATTTGAAAAAAACCTGTTCCGGTGGGCTCCACTGGCTCTAGTAGAATTCCCTGCCACTTGGATGTAGTTGGGCGAAAATATTTGATGCCGTTTTGCAGATCTGTATCTGTAGGAGTCTCAACTGACTTTCTTACCTGTTCTGTCACTTTTTCACAGCTTTTACCTGTCTTGCACCTCTCTTATAACCCCTTGTCTGTCTCTTTCGCACTAATCTAAATATCAGGTCCATACCTCTCACCTTTCCTCCTTCCTGCCTCTCCCCCAGCTGTTTTTACTAACCTGTAGCTGTCTTCTTATCACCAGCTTCTCTTTTTCTTTCCCTCTCACTATAAACGACTTAACATGTCTGTCACTTTATCAGCACACTCTCAATTGTCTCCCTTCTTTAATCTGTACTTTCTCACCTGTCTACCACCCCACCCTTTCAGCGGTCTTTATAACCTGTCTCTTTATCGCACCTCTCTCACATCTGTCTCTCCTCTCTTCCTGTCTCTCTTCGGCATCTGCCTCTATGTATATCACAACTCTCATACTGTCATCCCATATCGCCAGTTTTCCTCTTTCTCAGATTCTTGGCTGTCTCTTTGTCACCTGTCTGTGTGTATATCACCTATCACTGTCACCTGTCTCATTCTTTTTCACACGTCTATATTTCACTTACACCTGTCGCCCTTCTCTTATGTATTTAATCCCTCTCTCTATCACACCCCTATCTTTTAGTCTCTCACCTGTCTCTCTTTAGTGTCCTCTTCATGATATTCCTTCCTTATTTTCCCCCTCATTTCTCCTCATAGTTTTTCTCTTTTACCCATTTCTCCCCCTCTGCTATTCTTCTTATTTCTTGCTCCCTTCACGCGCTCAGGGGGTGGAGGAGTGACAGAGACTACCTTTTACTAGGTTTGGTTCCACTTTCAGAAATAAATAATTGTTTTGCAAGTGTGTAGCTTAGCTTACAACCGGCTACTGGTTAGAACTTTTATGACTTTACTTTCAAATGATGTAGCTGAGAGGTACAGAAAGTAAACAAGGCTCATTAGAGCTTTGTATCACTCCTGTTTCTGACACCGCCCTTACTCCGCTGAGACCAGGGGGTCACCGTTGCACCCACAAATGATGCCCATGACAAAATCTTGAAAGTTCAAGAACATTTCTGCAGGAAATTCTATGTCAAGGGAGTTCAAGAACACTTCTGCAGGAAATTCTATGTCAAGGGATTTGCGCTCCAGGTTTCCAAGTACTGTGGGTGGGAGTGTTGATCTCATGGCTATTTCCTTCAACAACATCAAAGTTTTATCATTTAGGCCGGATGCAAGTCAAATAAGGTTGTGTTTCTGGTTGAGAACTATGGGCCAAGACAGTCAGAACTCTCTGGGAGGTGGCTACCCACAGAAAAATGACAGTCCCACAGAACTTCTGATGAATACTTATTCTCTGTTCTCCACTATCTGATCTAATCATGTGCAGAGATGTGGAGACCAGAGTACAGTAGAGCCAGACAACAGTTGTTAAGAATGGAGAGTCTTTTGAGCTTGCACAAATGAGACACTTCAGGGCTGAGTGGTCGGGATTCGTGCCCTTTTGGTGGCCTGCCTGTAATATACTATTGCGCAACCTCCTTTGTAGTGTCTGTAAAACGTACCATTTGTCCCAAATTTTTGTCCTGAATTTTGACCCTCCGTCCTGAATTTCTGTCCTGAATTTTGACCCTTTGTCCTGAATTTTTACTCTCACTGTCCTGAATTTACAACCATGCCAGTTGGTCACTCTACTCCACTCTCATTACCAGCCATGTGTTACCGGGCCCACAATGGGGAATAATATGCTGGTCTCAGGAATGCAGGGTTGAATTCAACTTGTGGTTGCCAATTCAAGCCCCGTTTCCACACACATTTTCCCCCTACGAGCAGCAGGCGGAAAAATATGCTCTGAAACACATTTGGATTTACTAGGTGTATTCCTGGGGATATCACCTCGTCCAACTTTGAATAAGGGCCTGAGTGGCTTTGTCCAACTTTAATGTATTTCTTCATATTGTTTGTATAGGTCGGAGGCTGTACAAATATGTATTACTATCAGATGAGGTGCTACCCACAGGGAATGACCGCTCGCAAAAAGAAGTGGGCAGCTGTCTCCAAGAGATTTAGGCCAGGGCGCAGTGCAGGAAATAGAACAAGCATTGGCAAAGCCAATAGGTCTCGCCGCTTGTGGGCAAGTGACGGGGCTTCTTTGTATTGGCGCTGCTGAAAGACCAGGAAGCCCAGCTCTGCAGGGGCAATAAGTGCTGCTGATCCCCGAGTGTCTTTTGCTGCTGAGCCCGGAGCAGTCTGCGCTCCAGGAACTCCAGGGTGACGGGGCCAGAAGCCCCGGAGCAGCACGTGCTGCAGGAGCTCAAGTGCTGCAGGAGCAGCTAGTGCTGCAGAGCCAGCGACACTCAGGGGCAGGCGCTGTGACAGAAGCAGAAACTGCTGCACGACCAGGAGCCATCAGTGCTGCGGGGTGGGGAGGAGCTACAGTGAGGACCCGGGGCCCCAGTGCCGCACAGCCAGGATATCAGTGCTCCAGCGCTGCGAGGGGAGCCGGAGCAAGAGGGAGAGTTGCAGCGAGCTGCACACCGAGGAGGGAGAGCTGCACAGGAGGCGGGCTGCACCGGTCTATCCCTGAACCTGCTACTCTATGGATATCAAAGCAGCCCCTAATGGGGTGGCTACCATCGAGGACCGGATCCTGCGGATCACCGGCTACTACCCGGGCTACTTGAGCCAGAAAAGTAAGGCGCTAGCGCACGTGCTGCAGTGGGTGGCGCGCGCCTGCAAGTGTGCACAGTGCACGGGCACTGCAATGTGTTTGTGTACGTTAACCGTACTCCAGCAATGTGTCCGGGTAACTTGGCAAATAAAATGTGCGTATATTGTACTTCTGTGACACTGCAGCTCGCGAGAGGACTGGAAGGTGCGTTTAAACGCTGTGCATTGGCAGGTGGGGTCCGTGGTGTCCCCCGAGACTCTGTCGCTATTGCATGGTGTTGCGATTGGGTACACATATAAGGGGGGGGAATGAAAATAGACCTTTGGAGATGCTGTCAGGGCTGGCTGCTAGAAAGCAGTGCTGTGAACGGTGCCCCCTCCCCTTGCATGCCACCTGCTCAGAATGCCCCAGGATTGAGCTGTAATGCGGTAAGGCACTGCCCCCCCTCTGAGATCGGCTGTCTCTCCCATTTTTGTCATGATGCACCTTTAATTATGGAGCTGAAGGGACGGCAGAGATGTGGCATGTAATAACTGTCCGCTGCCGCCATTAGTGTAGGCGCGCATGCAGCTTGGACCGATATCTCCCGTGCTTAAACCAGAAGCGCAACTGCTGTGGGGGAGTGGGAGTGATCAACAGGCTGCAGGCGGTGATACTGATTTTATTAAATTTGAAGAACTTAGTTTGAAGGTTGGCGTCCATGAAGCGTGTGCTGTGGAGATGTAGAAGTGAAACGTCTATGAAGCGGGTACCCCGCTGAGCCACGAAAACGCTGCATTGTGCCGTGAGGGGCAGGGCTACTTTGACACGCCCCTACAAGTCCCAACCCCACCATATTTGCTACGGGGCAGGTGCAAGATGTTTGTGAAACCGGATGAAGATAATGAACCGAAAGTATGGTTGAAATGGTAAACTTTATTTAAATGGTTAATAAGCCTTATGTTTTTTAAAAGGTTAGCAGCCTCACAGAGATTGGCTGCTGTGACAAACGAGCAGCACTAAAGGAGACAGCGGCAAGGGAAGTGGTTGAGGATGGAGGAGGGGTGAGGAGATGAGGGTGGGACAGGAGAGCAAGTCGGATCAACAGTAAACAGCGGGAGGGGGTGATTGGGGGACGGCAGAAGAAACAGCTGTCGGCTGAGCGCGTTCAGAAAGGCAATAAATTGGTTTGCCAGTCTGAAATAAAGAATTTTAAATACGAGTAGTGGGTTGTGGAGGAAAGAAATGACGTTCATAAACAATTAAAGGCGCGCTTAAAGTGAAAGCGTTGACATTTATAAATAAAGGCTCGAGATTATGGCAAGTGTTAAAGCGCATTGCTCACCTCTGTCACACCTTACATTTCAATTGAAAGTGGCGCCGTAGAGAACAAGAGAGGGGAACACGAAACACGGTTGAGGGGGCAGGGACCTGCACAACGAAGACAGCTGGAATAACAAGCGCGGCCGCGAAAGCGACCGCGCTGTGTTTAATTAGTAACCTGATCCACAACGAGGAATGCAGCGCGCCGCTGCTCGCTCCCGCAAGCAAAACGCTGTGGGAGTGAACATTTGCCAAAAAGGTGGGACATGCGCCCGCCTTTAGCCATTTGCAGGCTACAAAAAGAAAATGACACAGGCAACAGCCAACCAAATGCGTGGGGGTGGGGGGGAGTCAGACCCACACAGAAAAGTTTAGAGTGATTACAAGAAGCCTCGCAGTGCAGCGCAATCGCGCTGGCTCAGGCTTGACCTAAAAAGTTTACTCTGGAATCCCATATACTGGGTGCAGCTGAAAGTAGGCGGAGTAATGTGAGATGCGGGCAGAGGTCAAGCCCTTCCTCAAGAAGCCCTCGGCCGACCCGATGGACCTGAAAAACTACCGGCCCATCTCTCTCCTTCCCTTCGCAGCCAAAGTCACCGAGAGATTCATCAACACCCAACTGACCACCTTCATCGAAGAGAACGCCATCCTCGACCTCTCCCAGTCCGGATTTCACAGCAACCACAGCACCGAGACCGCCCTCCTTGCCGGCACTGATGACATCTGCATACTACTCGACCAGGGCCACACTGCGGCCCTCATCCTACTAGACCTCTCCGCAGCCTTCGACACCGCCTCCCACCGGACTCTTGAAGCCAGACTCCACGACGCCGGTATACAGGGAAACGCCCTCCACTGGATCCACTCCTTTCTCTCCGGCAGAACCCAAAGAATCAGACTCCCTCCCTTCCTCTCCGAACCCACTGAGATCAACTGCGGAGTACCCCAAGGATCCTCGCTCAGCCCCACGCTCTTCAACATCTACATGGCCCCCCTCGCCGCCATCGTCAGACAGCATGGGCTCAGCATAGTATCCTACGCCGACGACACCCAGCTCATCCTCTCACTCACGAAGAACCCCGAAGACACCAGACTCAGCTTCCAAGAAGGAATGAAAGATGTCACAGCCTGGATGAGCAACAGCTGCCTAAAACTGAACTCGGAGCAGACAGAGGTCCTCGTCCTCGGACCCTCCCCCACTGCGTGGGACAGCTCCTGGTGGCCCCCGGCCCTCGGACACCCACCCATCCCGACGGACCACGCCCGGAACCTCAGCATCATCCTAGACTCCTCCCTCACCTTGACCCGCCAGATCAACGCCGTCGCCTCCACCAGCTTCAACTCCCTCCGCAAGACTTTCAAGTGGCTCCCCCCCGAATACAGAAAGAGCGTCACCCACGCACTCATAACCAGCAGATTGGACTATGGCAACACCCTCTACGCCGGAATCAACAAAACCCTGCTACACAAGCTCCAAACCATACAGAACACCGCAGCCAGACTAGTCCTCGGATCCCCACGACACGAGCACATGACCCAGCAACTACGAGACCTCCATTGGCTCCCCATCGAGAAGAGAGTAACCTTCAAGCTACTCCCCCACGCCTACAAATCCCTCCACAACATCGGACCCAAATACCTCAATGAAAGAGTCTCCTTCCACGTACGCAAAAGGAACCTCCCCTCCGCCGACCTCGCCCTGGCAGAGACCCCACACATCCGCAGAACCAGAGCAGGTGGAAGAGCCTTCTCCTACGTCGCAGCAAAGACCTGGAACGAGCTCCCAGTCAACATTAGACGCTCCCCCACTCTGCACACCTTCAGGAAGTGCCTCAAGACCTGGCTCTTCGACTGATCCGGAGCTGCACCCTCCCCCATTGCGCCTTGAGACCCTCATGGGTGAGTAGCACGCTTTATAAACCCCTGATTGATTGATTGATTGATGGTGCCAGGAGGAGTAGAGCCAATGACAGTCAGCTTATGCACTATTTCATTATTATACAAATGGTGTTCCCTAGGAAATTGGCAACAAGGAAAATGTAGCAGTAAGCTCTTTCGGTTTACGTATTTGGTCACAAACAGGTGGTATTTTAACATGGTTGAGCGGTTAAGTAGTGCTGCAAGTAGGCTGTATAAGGTGGGGGACTTTAAAGGGTCTAAGGCCTAAGAAGATAACTAGGAATAATTTATAAGAGTTGTGGCTGTACATGTGTCCTGGAATCACAGTTGCTACCCCCACTCTTGGCTGTCCTATTCTTTGATCCTCATCTTCTTCCTGGTACTTCTCCTTCTCCTCATCATAATCATCCTCACTGTGTCCTACTCCTTCCTGGTCCTCCTCCTCTTGGATTTCCTCCTGGTGCTCCTCCTGGCACTGTTCCTTGTCTGGGTCCTAGCCTTGTCCTGATTCTCTTAGTCCTGGTTCTCCAGGCCCTCCTCATACTACCAGTCCTCCCATGGGCACTGGTTTTGTTCCTCTTGGCCCTGAGCCTCATCGTCCTCATCTTTCTGCTCCTTGTCGCCCCTAGCCCTGGCAATACCCCTCACTCTGATCTTTCTCCTCATGGCCCACCTCCACTTCATAATCCTCCTCGCCTGCTTCCTTGTCCTCCTTCTGGTACTCCTTAAGCCCACCACCCACAGGTACTGGTACTAGTCCTGAGCCTCCTAGTTCTCCTCCTCTTCCAGTTCCTCAACTGGTCATCCTGGTTCTGGTCCTGTTGCTCCTCCTGGTCCTGATCCTGCAGGTCTTGGTTCTCCCATGTTTCTTAGTACTCATTCTTCTGGTCCTCTCACTTCTTGTCCTTATGGTCTTTATTCTCCTCCATGTCATGGTTCTTCAGGTTTTGCACCTCTTGGTCCTCCTCCCCTTGGACCAGGTCCCTGAACTTGATCTTCCGGGTCAAACTTGTCCTGTACATACTGGTTCTCCTGGTCCCCCTCATCCTCGGGTCCTGGTCATCTTGATCCTAGTTCTTCTTGTTTCCATGGCAATCCTGGTCTTGAGCCTACTGGTTATGGCAGCGCCCTCCAGGTCCTGGTTCTATTATTGGTCCTCAAGGCCATAGTACTATCCCAGCTCCTCTTAGGCCTGGTCCTGTTCCTCTTTCTCCTCCTGGTCCTCTGTGACCTACTCCTACTGAGACCAGTTATCCTGGTGTGTTTCGGATGGTTCTGTCTCCTTGACCTTGGTTTCGTTCCTGCTGGCACTGCTCACCCTGGTCGAGCTGGTTTTCCCTGTCTCGTTGGATTGGTCCTTGGCCTCCTCGCCATGGCCCTTCTGGTCCTGATCCCATGGTCCTTGTCTGCCCCGTCCTCATCCATTTGGTCTTCCTGGCTTTGAACATCCAGTTCCTGGTCCTCCTTAACCTATCTCTCTTAATCTGAAAGATTCTGGTACTGCTTGCCTTCCTGGTCCTCTTGATTAATAGTAATCCTCTCCCTGGTGGTTTCAGTACACATGGTGATTCTAGTCCTCCGCTGGTTGTCTTTGCCTACTGCCCTTTCCCTGGGTCATCCAGATACCACCTCCATTCGTGTAATTCAGGTTTTTTTTTGTTCTAGATTTGTAAACTGGGGATGGGAAGCCATGGAGGCTAGAAGGGACTCGTCACAGCACCACTTTTTCTTCTTTGCTGGTCTTGAGCAACACATGATCTGCCCACTGAAAACTCTGGGGTTTAAAGCATATGCTGCAGATATCTATGTGTATATAGCAAGATTCAGTATAAAAATAGTGCTAAGTTAAGAGGTAGTTAATGCATTTATCGAAGAGATGTGTGTATTCTCTGGTCACAGTTTTGATGCATCATAATAGCCAGGGGATTATTATGCTTTTACAGTGCATGCTGTGTGGCATGTAGGTTAAAAAATTTAATTTAATGTAAGATAGCTCAATAGGTTAATCTTTTTGCTGATATCTGTGCATTATCTGCAGATCAAGACATACAATCCTGGTAACTCATTGAAATATGCCCCCACATCTAAAACATGCTTTTTTTCTCAATGTTTCGTTATTTTAAGATAGTTTTTTAGTTTGAGAATCTGTTCATTCACATTTAAAGCATGTCAATTGACAATACAGATTTAAAAAAAGAAAGAGGACAAGGCCACGAGCCCTGCAACAAACCAAGAATCAATAAAACAAGTCTGTAGCATCGGAGCATCTCACCCCGCAGGGTGGGGGAGGGCCAGGAGGAATGATCCATGATCTCTCGGAGGGGGTGGGGGATGGGGGCGAACGGCGGGAGGGACGCAATCACACAGTCACAATCGCACGTGAACCAATGTACCCTCGCTAATGACCCAGATCATTATTTTAAGACTGTTAACATGATTACCTTGTGGTAGTAATAGGCATGTTTAAGTACTACATACGTGATTATCACTGTAATTACACATATATACAGATATAACTGGATGGGAGCGACACCTATTTATAAACAGAGCTTGAGTGACAAAAGCAGCTTCCAAATCTATGTTTGCGACTTAGCAACTTCTGAAATTCAGGCTCCATGTTTAGGCTTGTTTTGGTGAGCGTCTGAAAGACTACAAAATCCTTTTCGTTTTGTTACAGCTATCTTCGGATTAGAACTATATTTGCCTGTTAACATGAACCTTTTGCAATTGATAATGCTGTGATGTACAGACCTATGTTTTCATGGCCTATGCCATAGTAGGCCTCAATTATGGTTAGACTTCATCTTTTCTCTTGGAGCATCCTTCTTACTTATTGTGTGTTTATATTTCTCACTGATGCAGCATGCAGCAAAATGTGCACTGACGCTTTCAGATAACATGCTATTCTCAAAGCACTCCAGAGGAAGCCTTCAGTTCCTCTTCAAGGCCCTTCCTCTTCGTTATTCATTCATGAGACTTTCCATTGCTTATGTAACCAGATTTGTTCTAACGCCTCTGATGACATGAAGTCAGAAGAGAATCATTAATAATCACCTAGGAGGAGGATAGTAATAGGGTGGTGGCATTATGGGACATGTAATAATACTGTACTGTGACTTCAATGTGTTGGTACATTTGGTCACCCTGTGTTGACTGTGCGATTTCCATTTGGGGGTGAGCAGAACATCTTTGCGCCTCTACTAGGGATGCTGATCATTTTCCTATTGATTTGCTGCACCCTCTGGACTCAGCTCAGTTTTTCAAACTTTGCTCATGCTGCATCTATTTTTAATGCTAAGAGCCTTCAGGGGAACTGAGCCCCATGACTGATTCATTGAGATTCATCTGGCTTCTATATTTTCACTTTAATATTTCCATAATAATTCTTTTGTACACTATCTCGAGCATTTTTGAGTCAGGCCTTACTTATTGACTGTTATTGAGATGCAGTTTTGAATCTTATCTTTAGGGACATGCTTCCTCATCTCTTCTTGAGGATAGCATTGTGCCTGTCCCACCGCTTGGGCGTGATGGAGCGAGGTAAATAAAAAAATTTGGAACCCCCTAATAACCATACTAATAAATTGATATTATTAATTGCGGGTTAAATTAATCAATATTTTTACACTTTTTGGTAAACACTTACATAAGGGGTAACTGCAATTTGTGTGCAAAGTTAACCTATTTATAATTGTAAAAGTGAAGTAATACTAATCTAGTGATTTGCGTACTAATTAGAGTGAAGTTGCATGATTTGTGCTATGTAATAAAATTGTTTTGTGGCAAAAGAATGCAGATGGTAAGTAAACATGGCTTTAAATGTCACTTTTGCTAGGTAACACCTAATTGGGGTACTTAGAATACGGGTGGGAAACAGAAAGGCTTATTTTCTTTGTTTTAATTATGATTGTGTTTGTTTTCATGATAGTTCGTTCGGGCCTGCTAGGCCGTGCTGTAAAAATGGCTGCCGAGGCAAATGAGCTCAGTGCGCAGACGCAAAGATGGCCTCTAAGCGGAAGAAAGCCACAGAAACATATCACGTGGGTGCGAGTCGAGCACAGAGTGAGAAGTGTCAAGGTCAGGTTGACCTGACCCGAGGTGAAGGCCAAGAAAGACTCATCGTGAATCCGTGAGAACAGGGGACGAGCATTAGAGAATAAACAATGGACTGTTTTAAATGAAGTAGCAAAAAGAGAAACATTAAATGAACTTTTAATCGGATTGCTATTACCCAAAGGCCGTGTGAAAGGACGAAATCATAAACAATTACAGAACCAGTTTGAACAAGGAGGGCAATGAGGTGATTCTTGCCACCCCTCCAATGGACCAATTAGCGTGATTCTCGCCCCCAAAGATTGCAACTTTATGTTTAGTAAGCTAGTAGTAGGGTATAAGAGGACCTACTCTTAAGTAGGAGGCGCGCTATTCATGCATAATTTTTGAGCACTGAACATTGATGCTGAAGAAACTGATGCTATTTTCGATAGGCCATTTTTCTAATAGAAATATTCATTTTTGAACTCTAAACTTGACTGGGGAAAGGAACGAGACCGATGCGGGAAATCTGTATAGGAGGTCTGTCGAGGAGGCCTGTTTAGCGGGACAGACAGTCAGTTTTGGGAATTCCATGCAGTGATTATCTGCTTTGGTGAACTTTTATTCTTCATCTAAAAGGGGTATGCATAAATTTCTTTCTAAAGCTTATTTCTTATAATGATATTGAAATGTATTAAAACGATTAATAAAATTGAATCTTATTCATGCATTTAAAGAAAGTAGATAAACTTTATTATAATTAAAACTACGAGTCTGTGGTTCTTTAGCTCAATAATAAGTGTAATGTTTTAATAGGGTTTGACTGTGATTGAGCTGGTCTTAATCACCATCAACTTATTCTACTAGCTGGTCCATCGACCAAAGAGCGGAATACCTTGATGTTCTTTGAACCGACAGGATTAAAACTGATTATGTATGATGTTTAAGGAAATATCCTATTAATTTTTAACAAGGTATCCCGTTCCTCCAGCAACCTCATTCTTCTCTTTGGTAGTAGTGGATGTGACCCAGGGAAACAATTGAGAGAGTGTATGGTTATGCGGTGTTATGGGCCCCACCGTCATAAGGTATAGTTGCTGTGTATGATCTTTTACCTGGAGGTTATATCCAAAAGAGAAGAATTTATATTTGTCGTGCTGGATCAGGCGCTTCACCTCTATTATGTAAGACTACCTGCAAAATAGCGCCCACAGTATACAATGACAACTGCTTAACTTCAGGCGACTTACAAATGCCCACAACATGTGAACCGTTTTCGCCACCGAACTCAGTGTGATGAAGATGCTAGAGGCAGACTGCTTAAGGAAATACTAACAATCATCAAATATTTTATCCACCCATGATACAGGAGGCAGAAAGTGAGCAAACCACAGGATACCTGTAGTGATAGAGCAAAATACACAGTCAAAGGGTATCTTAGAACGAAACATGAAAACTAGATTTCATACCTAGAAAGGCAAGCTTTATTCACAGCATGGTGCAGACTTTCGTTAGGGTACTGGGAGAGTCGTCGACATATTCGCAACAGTTGTCGCGTAGACAATGATGACGCCAATGACTGGGCCTGTGAACATAAAACGTAGTCATAAGGAAAGTGAAAAGACTTCTTACAATGTGCGAAAAGGCCATGGGTGCACCATTCACCTTTACTTTCAAAGGCCAACACATCACATGAGCACATGTGCACTATGTATGATTTAAGACAATAATTGATTATGTAATATCGAATTCACAACATGTTTTGGCACAATCAGATAAAAAATTGCCCTTATTCCCATGGGGGGGACTGGTAATCACAGTTTTCAGGGGCTGCGGCTTTGCGGCAGACCCTCTAGTGTTCATCCATGGACTCCAGATGATGAAAGTAGTGGAAATCTATGAGTAAAACTAAGAGGGGAAAAATAAGGAAATGCTATGAGAATCGGACAAGGAATCACTGGTTTCCATAGTAATTCCTCAGGGAGCTTCAGAATTCAATTTATAATCCCTGGTATTCCACACTCCTGGAATGACTAAATCTCTGGCACAGGAAATAATCTAGAAGATCTTAATCTTTGGTTCCTAAACTAAACTCGGATTACAACAGCAGCCAATATCAGACTCGAACTTATGTATTGTATGTGCAGAAGCAATTTAGAACCGTAGCTTCATTTTGAGCCATACCAGTACGTAAACAGAATCTACGCCTGAAAAAAGCCTAGCAACCAGTCCTGGAAGTCACCAACACAATCAAGACTCATAGTGTGGCTGGTAAGAAAAATAACTTGTCACCAACCTGACTTATTGGGAACTAAAACACTTTAACTGATGTCATGTAGCTATCTGTGTCTATCTACTGAAGGACCAGCAGCACTGGAAGTTATCACCATACAAAACACTTTATCCCACATCTGTTAACCGGAAGCTGATTGAATTTTGATCACAAAAGTCTCGAAAACCATTTAAATTTGATCATTATCAGTGCCTTCGTATGGACTTTTGAGCTCCAAAAGGCTCAGAAGAATCCCATCCTAAGGGCCCGATGTCTAAAGGCTGCGCCTTGAAGCAGTTGGCGCTTTAACACAACAACTGCTTTCCGGCGCGGATTTCCTTTGGCGCTGAAACGGATGCACTTCTACCAATGGATGCCACCCTCTTTTCACAGTAAGTGGTTTGTGCCACAACTGCAGCAGTTAACCACTGAAAAACTGCATTGCAATTTGGAAGGGGGAGGGGAACGCCCTTTTTTACGCCCCACTCCTTCCAAACCACAGGTGAAAGACATTTCCAACTCAAAATGTACCTTTGGTAGGTTGCGACTTGTGGTTTTGTAGTCTTAAAAAGGTCATTTTGCGAATGGCAGGCTTTACACCAGCGAAACCAATTAGTACATCTCTTTGAGAAATATGTTGCCAAGGTCTTCACACATTCATGAAAAGCGGGAATTAAAGCTAATTAACCCAAATAATAGCATGACGTCACTCAGCGATTACGACAATAATCGATACAAGAAAAACACAGCGATGGATTATTCGAAAACTACTTTGCTCTGGCTAGTTCCCATTTTCTCCGACCTGCAGCTCCTCTCTAAATAAGCAGCTCTTCTCTTAAAAAGCTGGTCTCTCTTTTAAAGGACACGCTTCCAGACTTTAAGACGCACTTTAATTTGCATTATCCTCTACTCTCTATGTATGCGTTTTTTTAGTATTTCATTCAAAAGAGAAGAGATTGGAATATCCCAGAGTCCAAGCTGGCCTTTAATGATGCTTTTAGGTACTGATGAACCTCTGAGCAGGAGGCATAACAGAGGGCGTGGATGTGAGTAGCATCCAGCTAGCAGGACAGCACAGTGAATGAGGAGGACATGCTGGTGTGGTGCCGGACAGTTAAGAAATAACAGACCTAATGATCTAAGAGTTTTTGCAGTCAGAAAACCTGGGACTTGCAATATCTTGGGATTTCTGTCTCCAAAAAACCAAATGACTATCGGCAGAGAAAGAGGCATCAATGGTTTTCACACGCAACTGGTTATTAATCAATCAATCAATCAGGATTTATAAAGCACGGCTAATCACCCGATAGGGAATCCAGGCGCTTGCAGGCCCCGGAGGCTTATTCGAACAGCCAGGTCTTGAGGGCCATTTGGAAATCCAGAAGTGAGGTAATGGTTCGGAGGTGCATGGGGAGGCTGTTCTAGGTCTTTGCTGCGATGTGGGAGAAGCAGCATCCTCCACTTCTGCTTCTGTAGATGCGGGGAGTATGGTAAAGTGAAAGGGAGACGGAGCGCAGTCTTCTCGATGGTTGGTGGAAGTTCAGGCGGTGATTAATGCAGGCGGGTCTTTCGTTGTGTAGAGCCTTGTGTCCGTGGATAAGCAGCTTGAATTGGCTTCTCTTCTGTACGGGGAGCCAGTGGAGTTTCCTGAGGAGGGCGATGTGGGTTCATCGGGGAAGGCCAAGGAGGAGTCTGGCTGCGACGTTCTGTATCGTCTAAAGTCTCTGTAGAAGGTGTGCGGAGATTCCTACGTAGAGGGCATTGCCGTAGTCAAGTCGGCTGGTGATGAGGGCTTGTGTCACAGTGCGTCTCGTGTGCAGGGGTAGCCACTTAAAGATCTTTTGTAGCATGTGCAGAGTGAGGAAGCAGGCAGAGGAGACAGCATTGATCTGTGATTTCTTTTGTGAGCTTGTTGTCAATGATTATTCCAAGGTTTCTGGCGTGGTTGGAGGGAGTGGGTGCAGGTCCTAGGTCTGATAGCCACCAGGAGTCGTTCCATGTGTTGCTGCTGTTGCCAAAGATCAGTGCTTCCGTCTTATCTGTGTTCAGCTGCAGGCAGTTGTTCTTCATCCAGTCGGCGACATTTGTCATGCATCTGTGGGAGTTAATTCTGGTAGTGGTGGGGTCGTTGGTAAGTGAGAGGATGATTTGGGTGTTGTCTGCATAGGAAATTATGGTGAGACTGTGGGATCTGACTATGTTGGCCAGCGGGGTCATATATGTGTTGAAGAGTGTGGGGCTGAGGGATGAGCCGGGGGGGACACTGTAGGTGATCTCCTTGGGTTCAGAGGTGAAAGGTGGGAGATGGATCCACTGGGTTCTTCCGGTAAGGAAGGACGTAATCCATCCGAACGCATCCCCATTGATGCCGATGTGGTGAAGTCTTTAGATCAGTGTGTGGTGGGATATGGTGTCAGAGGCTGCCGAGAGGTCAAGGAGGATCAAGCCTGCTGTTTCTCCTCAGTCAAGGAGGGTTCAGATGTTGTCGGTGGCTGCGATCAGGGCATTTTCGGTGCTGTGATTGCTGCGGAAGCCGGACTGGGAGGTGCTGAGTAGCTGGTTCTGCTCCAGGTGTGTCATGAGTTGATGATCTTTTCCAGTACCTTTGCTGGGAATGGAAGCAAGGAAATTGGCTGGTAGTTTTTGAGTTTGCTGGAGTCAGCGGAGTGTTTCTTGAGTAGTGGTCTGACTTCGGTGTGCTTTCAGGCATTGGGAAATGCTGCGGTGGTGATAGAGGTGTTCAGTAGAGTGGTGGGTTCCTGGCCGATCCTTTGGTTTCTAAGGTTGAAGATGTGGTGCGGGCATGGGTCTGTGGGAGCTCCTGAGTGGATGGATTTCATGGTGGAGGTGTTGTCCTGGGTGGAGAGAATGTTTCAGGTGGTCAGGGTGTGGTTTGTGTCGGTTATGGTGGTGGCGTATCTGTCGAGGAAGTCCATAGGTGTGGGTTGGGGTTCGAAGTTTCTGTATATGGTTGCAATCTTGTTGTAGAAGAAGTGGACGAGGTTGTCACACCGCTCCTGTGAGGGTGTGATGTTTTCGCTGGCAGCTGGGTTGGAGAATTTCTTAATGATGTGGAAAAGCTCCTTGGTGTTGTTGGCACTGGTTTAGATGCATTTGGCAATGGCTGTCTTCTTTGTTGCCCTCAGCAGGTGGTGGTAGAGGTTGAGGGAGGTCGTGAAGACTGCCCTGTCAGAGGTGCTCTTGCTGGTGCACCATCTCATCTCCAGCTGATGATTGGATATCAATCCCCAAAAGGTGGTGGTATCTACGCATAAAGGAAAGCTCTCCTTTAAGGAGGGACAGCTTTTGCTTTCACTTTGTGAATGTAGGCTATCGGTACTTAGGGGGAGCAGAGGTCAGCTGCATGCACAGACGACAACTGCATGCTCCCCCCATTGCCATTTACAGAATGGCTATATAATTCTTTCATTGCAGCTCCTTTTCCCTTAAGGGCCAGGAGTCTGAGTAGACATTCGGGGAATGTAGCAATGGAGAGCTGCTGTCAGTCACAGGCCTCCATCCCTGCATTTGCAGCCCGTTCGTGTGATTCACAAACAGAATCCTGTCTCATAAGATCATCAGCGAATCCTACCGACAGCCTTTTCTACACTGCAAGTGAGTTGTACATTCGTCTAAGCAGGCAAAGAAGGTTGGACATAAACCAGCTGCCTTCAAACCCAACCCATAGAGAGATAAAGGTGCTTTTAGGTTAAATAAGCTAATCGTTAATACGGGGGGTCACTTTTTGAATTTGTGTACTGTTCCACATATATATACTGGAGATACATGGTTACTCTTGAAAATATTAGTGGCATTTTAATTATTTACTCCGCAGGAGGGCCCGGACACCACGGTATCACCTGGGAAGGAAGGAGTGCACAGCGAATCGATGGCAGAACCTCTAGAAGGAGCTCAAGCCCCGAAGCTCACGTCCAAACAACGCCGCCAACAGAAAAGGAAAGGGCGCTATCTGAAAACTACTTCAAACCCAACAGCTTACTTTCCCATTTTCTCCGGACAACACACAAAATTGGACATCAAGCCATGCGACTTAAGCACACAAAGCAAGGCCCTGCTGCCTCCCAACAGTTCCAACAACCCAGCTGAACAAGGAGGCATCTCACCTACATTGAATATCAACTGGGTACACTCGGAAAACGGGAAAGAAAATGGAAAGGGGTACACAGCTTTGTCACCACCCAAAAAGGCCCCTCAGGGCAGCTGCCAACAGCGGCCGCAAAGCTTGGCTCTTACTGGAGGGCCCCCCTCTATACCCACAATCCCTGAACAGCCTCGACAGCCAGCTGTAACGGAGGAACGTTCTCTGGAGCTAGTGCTGGCAGCTTCAATGGGAAAAGCGACACACAAGAATTTAAGCAAGGGGCGTGGTGGAGAACACTCAGATAACAAAACTAGGCCGAATTGGGATACATCGCTCAATGAGGGAATCTAGACCCACTGACTAACGACTGCTCCAGCTGGCAGCACGCAGCCCAGGTATTACAGAACATCGTGCAAGCCCCAAAGCAGGCATGTTCTGGGCTAACAACCACCGAGACAAAGCCAAGGAATGTAATATCGAGATCACTGATCAAGGGAGCGGAAATCCAGCCAAAGGAAGCAATTAGCCTCACCCGCCAACCTAGAACAACGGCGTTAGTCATTGACCAACCACAGCCAATACAAACACAAAGAACCACGCAGCAGGAAGCACATGTCACGCTTCTTCACCCCACGTATATTTACAAAGGTCACCAGGACACTCTGAATAGAGGTAACATCTTAAAGCTATTACAGGCAATACCAGCTCTTGCTGGCCTGAGATCAACTGACTTACTCTCTATAGAGTTCATCCGCACAGCAAACCCTTCAATGCCAGAGGCCACTAAGGCCACATGGAAATCAACTAAAATTGCAGAGAAAATTCTAGCAGAACAGTGCATCTTTCAAGCCTGGGGCATTGACATCATCCCTTACCAAAAACCTGGGTAAACGCTACCCCTTTTAGCCTGCAATTCAAGGCCTGCATCAACAAAATCACATGGATGCACAAACTCTGTGCTTAGAGGGGCTCTGGGAAGATCACCACAACAGAGGGACAACGCTTTGGCGGACCTACAAGACAGAGCTTGGGCAGCACCAGCACCTCAGAGCAGATCTTCATATATTGGGCCAATCACCCGGATCATAAGCACCTCCGCGGAGGAGTATTGACGTTTCACACAGAACAAAGGCGGTACAAGAGCTAAGGGCACCCCACTCCGCCTATGTTCGTGGAACATTAATGGGCTATCTACAAAAATTGTGGATCCGGAATTCCTGCAATATGTCAAGTCCTTCGCCATAATCATGCTGCAGGAAACTTGGCTCACCGACCCGCATCACATACAAGGCTTCATGTGCTTCGCCACATCGGCCACAAAGGGAGGCAAATTTGGACATCGCTCTGGGGGCTGGCAACATATGTATCCACGACGAGCATAACATCGGCAGCGCTTGTGGGTTCTACTTCAGCAGCTACCACAGCAGTCAAGCTCACCATCTCCCTCCAGGGCGAACAAACAGAGGTGGTTTTAGTCAACTCATACATTCACCCAAAACAAAAAGCGAAAGACTCAAAAAGGCTAATTGACCAAGTAAAGTACGTAACTGAGATGGAAATCTCAAACTATAACCTGTCTGGGGACCTAAACCTTCTCGACGTCGATCTTTCTCTCGACGTTGATCTTCTCGCCGTCGACGGAGACCGCCGTCTCAACGTCTATCTTTCTCTCGACGCTGACCTTCTCGCCGTTGACTGAGACCGCCGTCTCAACGTCGATCTTTCTCTCGACGCTGACCTTCTCGCCGTCGACTGAGACCGCCGTCTCGACGTCGAACGACGTCTGGTATATTTTACCTTTGGTCTTGACGCCGAATACCTCGCCGTCGGAGAGGATCTTGCCTTCGACGTCGAACGCCTTCTAGGCGACGGCAGAGGCGACGAGTGTCTATCCTCAGGTGACGAGGTGTGTCTCGACGTCGACTGCCGTCTGGGTGACGTCGACTGAGATCCTTGCTTCGACGCCGACCGCTGGAGACCCTGCGACGGCGGAGCCTGTCTCGACGTCGATTGCCGCATCGACGGCGACGACGGAGACCTGTCTCTCGACGCTGGGCGAGCCCGCACCAACGGAGAGCGACTCCTCGACGCCGATCGTCGCCCGGTTGACGACGGCGGAGGATTCGACGTACCTTTCTTCGACGACGACCGGTGTTCTCTCGACGGCGAGCCCGCCGTCGATGGTCTTCTCGTCGACGTTTTTGCTGCCGATGAAGGGAATTGAGGCGCCGAGCCCGACGCCGATGGAGAGCATACTGGAATCTTACTTGTAGATAAGCTCTCTTTCCTCTTCTTCATCGGAGTCTTGTCTTTAGAAGGTGATTTTCTCTTCTCAGCTAATCCATGGAGACGAATCCTTTCTCTGTCCTTTAAAGTTCTGTTGGACAGCAGCTTGCAATGCTGGCAGGATTTAGGATTATGCTCAGAAGGAAGGCATAGAATACAGACAGGATGGAAGTCTGATTTGGCCTTCTTCTTGCCACAGGAAGGACAAGAGTCAAAAGAGAGGGCATTCTGTTGAAAAATAATGCTCAACTCTCTAAAAAAAAACAGTAGAAAATACTTTAACACCAAAAAGATGTCGAAGTAAGAGCTTTTATCAAAAATTGTAGAGTTTTCTGACAGAAAATCAGAAAAAAGAGGTAGAGCTGAAGTAACCAGGGTCCTGACAGAAGGAGCCGGAAAGAACAACTGACGTTACTGTCACCCCTGAGGCATGATGGGAAGCTAGGGGTCATGGCTGCCTTAAAGGCACGGTGCCAGTTTATCTGAGTGTTTATGTGGGTTAGCTTTTCAGCTTTCTACACTAATGTTTCCACAATGCAGCCTATGTGCTGGCAATGTTTTCTTCATTATTCCTCGCAGGATTGTGTTGTCTGCTATGTATTAAAGCAGTTTTCAAAAGTTTATTTCTCCCTGCGTTATTGGAATATGTTTATGTGCAAGAGAATTCCTTGCAACATTGCTCAGCATGTTTATGGGAGGCTACATTGTGTGTTTTTTATATATATATATGGATATATATATAGAGCTACATATATGGTTTTCACATATATGTAATGTGTTTCCGGGGTCCCGCGCATGGGCGGGAATATTCATGTGCTTATGACTTTGATGAGGATCCCCTGGAAGAGAACTGAGATGGAAATCTCAAACTATAACCTGTCTGGGGACCTAAACCAATACCTCTTCGGTACATCGGGGGGCGAGGAGGTTTGTATCCAATCCTCAATTTTCAACATTCTGATTCAATGCGCACCAACACACGGAAGCAAGAGCAGTAAAAAAAGCCGTCTCCTGGAAGACTTAGAACACCTAAACCTCAGAGCTCTCAATGGTAGATTCCCCGAAGACTCGCCTCCTGTTCCATCATGCTACTCCTCTACAACAAGCTCCATATTAGATTATACGTTTGTAAGCCTCTCACTGTTTCCACACATCCTGGGGTGAAGAATGAGGGACAAGGAGGAGAGTGATCACCGTTCACAAGAAACTCTGCAAATAGCCACTGCACCTATCTCCATCCAGCGCAAACTAGCCCTGGAGCCCATCTACACCTCAAATTTAAGGAGGATCAAATGCGCAGCATCTAACGCAGAGTCCCTGTCAGGAGCAGCAATTGAACTCTTTAAGTCACAAGCAATAGGCTTAAATGACCAAATATCCCAATGGGAACATTTTACTGCCACATTACTAGAATGTCAGGCCGCACCCTCAACCAAAAAAGATCACTCCCAGGCTCCGAGCCGGAGAAACAGGATCCCGAAAGCACAAAGAGACCACCTTAAGCTCCTAAAAAAATCAATAAACAGCACCTTAAGCACGCTGAGAAGACAGCCAGAGGCCTCAAGTGCCCCTTCACTTTTGAAGAATCAAAGGATCTCACCCAAAAAACTGAAATGGGAAATTAGTAAAGAGCAAGAAAATGCAACGTAGGCAAAACTTCTTCATGAAGTAAATCATAATGATAGCCCCCGCTTCTGGAAAACGGTGAACCGTATAATCCACCCTCATCACGAGGGAATTTCGTCACATATCTCAGAAGAAATCTGGGTTGAATTTTTAACTAAGCATTTCAACTATCAAACGGGAGGCGCCCCCATATTGAACACAAACAGACGGACAACAGGAGAACACTTGGGAGCGGGCCTCAATGAGACGCCAGTGCAGAAAACGCCAGACACAGACGTCATACCGGCTTGTGAGGCCAGCGACCCACCGCTACTCTTAATAGAAAAGCAGATCACAGGGCTTGGTCGCCCCACTCACTGCTGCCGCTCCTGCCTGCCTTGCCGCCTCCTGCCTGGAGATTCCTTCGCTCGCTGCCCGCTGCTCCTGGGACTTTCCCGCTGCTCCTGGGACTTTCCCGCTGTCCGCTGCTCCTGGGACTTTCCCGCTGCTCCTGGGACTTTCCCGCTGCCCGCTGCTCCTGGGACTTCCCGCCACTGCCTCCCTGTGGCCCCGCCCCCCCGTGATTCCATTCGCCGCCCCGCTCCCGCCACCCAGCTGCTCCTCCCTCCAGGCTCCTTACTTATGATGCCCCCTGAGCGACCGCGCAGCGGCCGCGCGCAGTGGGAGCACCGACGGAGCGCCGAAGGTGCGCCAAAGGTAAGCCCGTCTGCGCCCGTCTGCGCCTGGCCCGCGCCCAGCGCCAGGACCCCTGGATCCCACCGATGCAACACTACTCGACGGACCTACGACACCGCCACCCTCACCGCACTCAATGCCGGCCGGAACCCTGCCTGCTACCGAGCCTCACCGAGACGCACCCACGGACCCTTCACCTGCCAAGCCTGCCGATTCACCTGCCCCCGGACGTGCACCACCTCCGCCAAGTCGAGCACCAGCAGCAACCACCTGAAATGCATCCTGTTGAACACCCGCTCCGTCCACAGGCACGCCGTGGAACTCTGGGACCTGCTCGACGCAACAGCACCGGACGTCGCCTTCCTCACCGAAACCTGGATGAACGCCTCCTCAGCGCCCGACATCGCCATAGCCATCCCGGACGGATACAAGATCACCCGGAAGGACCGCGTCAACCAGACGGGAGGAGGCATCGCCATCGTACACAAGAACACCATCCGCATCTCGACTAACTCCGACGAGACCTTCACCGCCGCCGAACACCTACACTTCCAGATACACACTGACCCCAAGACCACCCTCCGAGGCACCCTCATCTACAGACCCCCGGGACCACGCACACTATTCAGCGAAGACATCGCAGACTTCATCAGCCCGCACGCCATGCCCTCCGCCGACTACATCCTCCTAGGGGACCTCAACTTCCACCTGGAGAACAACAACGACAGAAACACCACCGCCCTGCTGGACAACCTCGCCAACCTCGGACTCAAGCAACTGGTGAACACGCCCACCCACTACGCCGGCCACACGCTTGACCCCGTCTTCTCTTCCAGCAAGCACATCTCCTTCAGCCACGCCACCGGACTCCACTGGACCGACCACAGCTGCGTCCACTTCAGCTTCAGAAAGACTGCGACCCACCACCACCCGCAACAGGCTCCCCGCCGGAGCTGGAGCAAGATCACCGCCGAGCAGCTCACCGCCTCCCTCAGCCAGAACACACCCACCAACACAACGGACCCAAACGAAGCAGCCAGCAACCTCGCCAAGTGGCTGACCGCCTGCGCCGACGACCTCGCACCACTAAAAAACCCTCCCAGCAGACCCGGAAGCAAGAAAACCCCTTGGTTCACCAACGAACTCAAGGAATCCAAGAAGAACTGCCGCACTCTCGAGAAAGCCTGGCGACTCGACCAGACCACAGACAACAGGACCGCCCTCAAGCACGCCACCCGCAAACACCACCAGATGATCCGTGCCACCAAGAAGTCGGCACTCAAAGAACGACTGGACAACAACGCCCACGACAGCAAGGAACTTTTCAGCATCGTCAAAGAGTTCTCCAACCCCAGCACCGGAAACAACGACATCACCCCCTCGCAAGACCTCTGCAACTCACTCGCCGCGTTCTTCCACCGCAAGATCACCGACATACATAACAGCTTCGACGCACAGACCACGCACCCTACCGCCGAACCAACGCCCGCCACCACCACCCTCTGCAACTGGACCCCGATCAGCACCGAAGACACCACCCGCACGATGAACTCCATCCACTCCGGATCACCAACCGACCCCTGCCCACACCACGTCTTCAACAAAGCCGACGCCACCATCGCACCCCATCTCCGGGACATCATCAACTCCTCCTTCCACACCGCCACCTTCCCGGAGAGCTGGAAGCACGCCGAGCTTACCGCCCTCCTGAAGAAACCAACGGCGGACCCCACCGACCTCAAGAACTACCGTCCCATCTCGCTCCTTCCGTTTCCGGCCAAAGTCATCGAGAAGACCGTCAACAGACAGCTTGCCGCCTTCCTCGAGACTAATGGATCCCTCGACCCCTCGCAGTCCGGGTTTCGGGCCAACCACAGCACCGAGACCGCCCTTATCGCAGCCACCGACGACATCAGAACCCTAACCGACAACGGGGAAACAGCAGCCCTCATCCTCTTGGACCTCTCCGCGGCGTTCGACACCGTCTGCCACCGCACCCTAGTGAAGCGCCTCAGCAACATCGGAATCCGAGAGAAAGCACTGGAATGGATCATCTCGTTCCTCGCCGGAAGAACCCAGAGAGTCCGCCTCCCCCGTTCAGATCCGAGGCCACCGAAGTCATCTGCGGCGTTCCACAAGGATCTTCACTCAGTCCAACCCTCTTCAACGTCTACATGAGCCCCCTCGCAGCCATCGCACGCCAACACAACCTCAACATCATCTCCTACGCCGACGACACCCAGCTGATCCTCTCCCTCACCAACGACCCCACCACCGCCAGAGCCAACCTACACGACGGGATGAGAGACGTCGCCGACTGGATGAGGAACAGCCGCCTTAAACTGAACTCAGACAAGACGGAAGTCCTCATCCTGGGCTCATCACCCTCCGCCTGGGACGACTCTTGGTGGCCCCCGGCCCTGGGCACCGCGCCCAAGCCAACGGACCACGCACGCAACCTGGGCTTCATCCTGGACTCCTCCCTGTCGATGACCAGACAAGTCAACGCCGTCTCATCTTCGTGCTTCAACACCCTGCGCATGCTCCGCAAGATCTTCAGATGGATCCCCACTGAAACCAGGAAGACCGTCACCCAGGCACTCGTCACCAGCCGACTGGACTATGGGAACACCCTCTACGCCGGAACCACAGCCAAACTTAAAAAAGACTCCAGCGCATCCAGAACGCCTCCGCACGACTCATCCTGGACATCCCCCGGCACAGCCACATCACCGGACACCTGAAAGACCTGCACTGGCTCCCCGTCAGCAAGAGAATCACGTTCAGACTCCTCACCCACGCACACAAGGCCCTCCACGACCTGGGCCCCAAGTACCTCAACGACCGCATGACCTTCTACACGCCCACCCGCCAGCTACGATCAACCAGCCACGCCCTCGCCACCGTACCACGCATCCGCAGAGCCACCGCCGGAGGAAGATCCTTCTCCTACCTGGCAGCCAAGACCTGGAACTCCCTCCCCACTCACCTTCGGCGAACCCAGGACCATCTCTCCTTCAGGAAGCAGCTCAAGACCTGGCTGTTCGAGCAGTAACTTACCCCCTCCCCCAGCGCCTTGAGACCCTCCCGGGTGAGTAGCGCGCTCTATAAATGCCGTGATTGATTGATTGATTGACAAAAGGGAGAAAAGAAGGGGCTCCGGGATCAAATGGCATCCCACCAGCACTGTTCAAAGCTAAGGCGGCTGACAGGGCAGGCATCCTGCAACCTCTTTTCTTGGAAGTCAGGCTATTTAGCAGACTACCAGAATCATGGAAAGGCTCGACAATTGTTCCAATTTACAAGAAAGGCGACAAGGCCCAGTCGAGGAACTACCGTCTGGTAGCACTGATTGACAATGAAGCAAAATACTTTGCGGGCACTGTCTTAGAGGATCTCACAGCCTGGGCAGAGGAAAATAAGATAATACCGCTAAACCAGACAGGCTTTCGTAAAACGGCAGGCACAACAACAAACATCCTCGCAATCTCCCTACTCATCGACGCAGCCAAGACTGCCAACCTCCCACTACATCTATGCTTCATCGACTTTAGTGCTGCATTCAATAACGTTGAGAGGGGCAGACTGTGGGGGAAGCTGGCGCGCTGGGGAATTCCACAGGTCATTCTAAACACCTTGTCACTTCTCCACACAGACACCTGGGTTCAGGTGAAACTGGGCGGCAGGACTCACCTCTCTTCAAAAGTCCCTACAACCAAAGGTTTGAAGCAGGGTTGCGTGCTTGCACCCACCCTGTTCAACCTATTCATGGCTGACCTTCCGCAAGCTCTCAACACCTGCAACTCACCTGCACCCAGGCTAGGAGGCAAAACATTGACCAATCTTATGTATGCCGATGATGTAGTGCTGCTCAGCCATACCTATTTCGGTCTCCAACATTTACTCATCGAAATGCAGAATTATGCCATAGAGAATAACTTAAAAATCAACTTTAGTAAGACACGGACAATGACGATAAATAACAGGAGGAAATGGCAGAGGAGATGGCACTTAGGAGGTACACAGCTTGAACCAACAACTGAATGCAAGTACCTAGGGGTCTTCATTGATAAAGAAGGGACCTTCGCCCGCCAGAAAGAAGAAATCAGAAGGAGAGGGTTGGCCATAGTAATATCGATGAAAAATCTCGCAAATAAATTGACGGGGCCTACACTGAGCCCGCTCCTGAAGGTAGTACAAGCCAAACTACTCCCTACGATAACTTATGGCAGCGAAGCAATGTGGGGTAGAGACGCCAACTTACTGGATAGCACTCTAGTTAAAGCATACACATCAAATAAGGCCTCAGACTTACCCTTTTAATGGTTTGCTTTTACGTTCATGGGAATATGCACTTTATATTGTATTTTGGCCATGTATTATAAGAGATTTTCGGGGACTATGGTCCATCATGTGATGAATTGTGTAATTATTTTATGAATTTTTTAATACCATGCATTGTTTTTTAAATATCAGAGTATTTTTATGGTTTTATATTTGAAAACCGAATAAAGTTGGTAGCACATATAAAAAAAAAAGAAAGGTATGTTTCATTTTCTATGCTCATTCAATACAGCATATCCCTCTGTATATAAGCATTTATTTTTACTATTGATATGTACCTATCTTTGTGTATTGCTTTGTATAAACATGTAGAATAATTATGTTGTTAAAAAATAAATACAAATACATTTTTAAAGTACAATAACACTTGAAAACCAGAGTTTATCTAATGCATCTTTTTACTTCCTTTATGCATCTATAACCTTCCATGTACTTGGATCTATATATTTATTACTTTTCTCCTAAAAAAGCATATCCAATGCACTACCCTATTTCTCATCCTATACCTCTATCAATATCTTTAATCTACATATACCTATCTCCTTTATGCATCTATATACTTTCCATATACTTATGGATCTATATATTTATCACTTTCTTCCAATTCAGCATATCCAATGCACTATCCTATTTCTCACCCTATACTTCTCTCAAAATATCTTCTACCCCAACTTTCTGACTCATCTCAAACTTCTTTCTACTACTCTTTCCAATGCACTACCCTATTTCTCACCCTATACCTCTATCATTCTATCCTCTACATCCACTCTCTCATTTATCCCAAACCCATACCACTACTATGATCCCCAAAATAACCCTTGCTAGACTCTCCCATACTCTAGCCCTCCTTGCATCATCTGACACCTCTTTTACTATACCGATCCCCCAAAACAAGCCTTTCTAAACTCTTCCCTCTGACTCTTCCCCTCCACATCCCCTTTTTACTCACCCCAAAGCCTCTTCCTACTGCTATGACCTCCAAAAAAAAAAGTCTAAATCCTTCACTCTTCTATCCCTCCTTTTCAATCAAAATAACAGACTAACATGTTCACTTCTCAAATTTAATATTTCACTATACTAATTCACCACTAATCCTTTATGGGTTCCAGAGTAGCGTGCTACTTGCCAAAAAAGTGCTTTAACACCTCATCAGAGGTAACAAGCACTATATAAATGCAAACCTTTTTCCCTTTTCTATCCCTCCCCAACCCTTCTCAATCCAATTAACTGACTAACATATCCACCACTCAAATTACTTTCATATTTCATTATACTAATTCACCACTAATCCTTTATGGGTTTCCGGAGTAGCGTGCTACTCGCCCAAAAAAAAAAATGCTTCAACACCCCATCAGGGGTAACAAGCGCTATATAAATACAAACCTTTTTTCCCTCTTCTATCCTTCCGCTATCCTCCTGAATCCAAATAATTGACTAACCTATCCACCACTTGAATCACTTTCATATTTCACTATACTAATTCAACACTAATCCTTTATGGGTTCCGGAGTAGCGTGCTACTCGCCGAAAAAGCGCTTTGATGCCTCGTCAGGGGTAGTAAGCGCTATATAAATGCAATTACAATACAATACAATACAGAACCATGTTTTGCCCTCCCGCCCTACACCTCAGCAGCTCAAATAAGGCTGGAGTTCAGCTTATTAAAACAATCCCTGGCTAGGCATGGATCTTACATTATCTGCTGGAACAAGATCAGAACCTCCACCTCAAACACCTTAAATCAACTACTATGGCAAGAACTCCAGCACAGGGAAACTTCCCGCGCAAGAAGCTACCTACAGGAATCTCTGGAAACTGCCAGGCTCAACGAGCTCTGGAACACACAGCTTCATCACTTAACTTTCAAAAAATTGGTCTGGAAGTGCGTAGAAAAACTCTCATTGATGGAGGACAAGGCAACCTTTTCAGCCAGATTCCATGCCTGGATGACCCTAAATTCCTACAAAACACACGCACCTCAAAAATACTTCAATCAGGGTTATCCTAAACTAATAAAAATAAAATTTCTAAGGCACAGATTGGGCATTCTTCTATGCACTCAGCACCTCCCACCTTGGCTGAGGGCATCGACCCAAAGCACTTGCAAGCTGTGCGATACGGAACAAGGAGACATTCTGAACTTAATCTGCACACGCAAGGAGCTGCAGCAAGAGAGGACACAGCTGTTAAAGGCCCCCTTCAAGCAGAAAGGAATTCGCACTAGGAGGCAAGCGGTGCTGGCATGCTTTGACCCAGGGGCCACGCAACTGAACTGCAGAACGGTAACATTTCTTACACTGGCCGAACAAAATGCCTCAAATGACAATCCAACATCAGCAATGTTAGTAATAAGTTGCCTGTGTAGTCACTGGCTCACAAGCTGGTCGCTGCATCTCTTTGTTGCAACAAGAAAAAAGCATCTTTTTAATGTATAAAATATCAGCTGGTGCCAAATTCATTAGGTTTCACTGCCAAATATGTATGCACTGTACGGCATCTTACCACGTGTATTTCTGGTTTTAGTAATGTATTTTAATGAATACACTGCACTTTATAACGTGAATCATTGATGCACTCTAACGGCTATACCGTATATTTTAACCACAGTCATGTACACACTGTACAGCATTTTATTATGTGTATTATTGGTTTTACCGGGGTACACCACCAGTTTTATTGGCTATTTTAAAATGTTGCAATGGTTTTCAGTAACTATGCAAATAAAAATAAACCTGAAACTTGGAGGGAGCAGAGAACAGCTGCATGCACAGATGACAACTGCATGCTCCCCCCATTGCCATTTACAGAATGGCTATATAATTCTTTCATTGCAGCTCCTTTTCCCTTAAGGGCCAGGAGTCTGAGTAGACATTCTGGGAATGTGGCAATGGAGATCTGCTGTCAGTCACAGGCCTCCATCCCTGCATTTGCAGCCCGTTCGTGTGATTCACAAACAGAATCCTGTCTCATAAGATCATCAGCGAATCATACCGAATGGCTTTTCTACACTGCAAGTGAGTTGTACATTCGTCTAAGCAGGCAATGAAGGTTGAACATAAACCAGCTGGTGTGTAAAACACAGACTGCCTTCAAACCCAACCCATAGAAAGATAAAGGAATTTTTAGGTTAAAGAAGCTAATTGTTAATACAGGGGGACACTTTTTGAATTTCTGTACTGTTCCACATATATATACTGGAGATACATGGTTACTCTTGAAAATATTAGTAGTAATTATTTATTTTTTATTTAGCTTTGTTCAAGTTGAGGCAGCCTCAGCAATGTAGTAAAGGGAGTGCAGGCATCGGTAACCCTGTGTGTAAGATCTACTCAGCAGCACTGAAGTTAAATAAAGAAATAAACACATATAAATAAATAAATATAAATAAGTAAATAAATAAATACTCACTGTAGGGTCCTTTGTTTCCCGAAGTTTGTGTGTTAATGTCAATAACTGTTCTACTGCATCCTTAGGTACATTTGGGATCTGTTGAGAAATCAGAAGACATTGTCTCGGGCCAAAATACTAAGCCTTAATCACAAGATGCAAATGGTAGGTCAGTAGGCATATGTTCTCTACATTCCTAAATGGTCAATACCAAAGTCTTTATTGTCAAATTTGTCTTGAGAATTTAGAGCGAACGAAAAATGCACTCAATAATACATTTTTAAGAATGACTGCATCTCCCTAAACTATGGCATGCTTTGGTCAATAAAATCATGTTTGTGTGACTTTAGAAACCATCTCCTGCTTCCTCATGCTTGTCAACTTGGCTATGAAAAGTAAACTTTGTATGTATGTACGTATGTATGTATGTATGTATGTATGTAGTTATGTAGGTATTTATCTATACACCACTTGATAGATATATCCACACACCGGGTATACAGACTTAAACACACAACAAACATATAAAGTGTGTGTAAGCAACACAATATTGAAGGATGCTGGTATTGTAGGCCCAGCCTTGGCTTGGCTCACCTCCTTCCTCTCGGACAGGTCCTTTCAGGTGTCAGTTCCCCCTTTTTCTTCTAAGGTGCACTTTGTCAAACAGGGCGTCCCACAGGGCTCTGCTTTAAGCCCTACGCTTTTTAACCTGTATGTCCAGCCCTTGGCTGTGATAGCTAAGAGGAGTGGACTGACTATAGTGTCCTACGCTGACGACACTCAACTAGTTGTCGCCCTTTCCAATGATTGTTCAAACGATGCTGCCAGGTTTCGAAGTGGGTTGGCGGATGTCGCAGGGTGGATGACCACCAACTGTCTTCAGCTCAACGCCAGCAAGACCGAGGTCCTGCTGGTAGGAAAAGATCCTGAGCTTTGGAACGGGCATTGGTGGCCCACCACCCTGGGTCCGGCCCCCACTCCCAAACAGGTAGTGAAAAATCTTGGCGTCTGGGTGGACTCGGCGCTTAGTTTCCGAGATCAAACTAAGAGGGTAGCTGCGACCTGTTTTGGTATTCTGTGCAGCCTCAGGCCCATTTTGGGCTTTTTTGACTCCTCTATCCGCCAGACGATAGTACAGGCTTCTGTGCTGTCAAGATTGGACTATGCCAGTGTGCTCTATCTGGGCACCAATAAGGCCGAGATCGCTAGATTGCAGAGGGTTCAAAATGTCGCCGCTAGAACCCTTCTTGCCATGCCCAGATGCTGTTCCACCTCCAGCATTATCCGGCGGCTACACTGGCTGCCAGTAGAGAGGCGGGTGGAGTTCAAGTCTCTCTGCTTCGCGTTTAAGATTCTGAAATACCCGACCCTTGGGGTATTATCTGATCTACTCTCTGCCTATATTCCTATGCGTCAGTTACGTTCTGCAGACCAACAGCTTGCTTGCATCCCACGTGTGAGGAGAGCCCGCGCAGGTGGGCGATCTTTCCGCGTGATGGCGGCCAAGTTGTGGAATGGCCTTCCAAGCCAGATACGGAGCATGGACAACTACTTTGCTTTTCGAAAGGCTCTAAAAACCCACTTATTTCCTTACTAGGTTACCTGCTCCACTGACTGTTATTTCTATGTTTTTTCTGGTTTCTTTTCTGCTCTGCTAGATGGGATTCTCGCAGTCAGTTGCTACTATTGCTCTTAGCGCCGGGACGCCCCTTTGCTGGGGCAGCTGAGCGCTTTACAAAACTGCTTAACATAACATAACATATACTTGCTAGGCCTTCAGGATGCATATTTTCCATCCTAAATACGAAGACACATAAAAAGTACTAGACGTTTGCAGCCAAGAAGCACCATTACCAGCACACAGTGTAGTCATTTGGCTTGAATCCACCCAGTACTTTTTTACTGAGGGTGGAAGCAGCTAATTTCTGAAAATGAAAATCTATCCAAACCTGGAGGACTGGCTAGTGAAGAAGAACCCTTATCAGAATGTTCTCCGAGAGTTTTTACAATACCTCGCAAGTTAGTCTACATAACTGACAAGGAATAAACATCCTTTCAAATGCAGGTAATTCAGAATACATGAGTTGTACTAGAAGAAAGGATTATATACTTCTGTATATTAAAATTGCTGTTTGCTTCAACCAGTCCTTGAACTACAGCCAAACATGTCTCATCTCTCCTTGGACAGTAGCATCCTGCATCACAATGAACACCTAAAACTGTGTCTCAAAAGTTCAGTTGTAGAGGAATTCAGGGACGCTTGTGTTCTCTGTGTCATAGGACTCAACCTACACTGATTGGTGAGGCCCAAAAAACTGTAAAAGGATATGATGGTGCTTCTGTTCCAAGTCAGTGGGGGCATGACCTAGCATTTTGGCAGGAGTGCTCCATTTCAAGCAGGACCAAAGGTCATTTGCATAGGGCTGGTCCCTGTTTGTTGCAGTACAGTGAGCAAAAAAATTAAGGATTGGGATGCGACCCAGAGTTATTATCAAAAGCTGAAACTAATTCAAGCATTCCGTGTATGAATTTTGTGTTTCTCTCAGTGAGAAGCCCTGAGTGCAGCAGACATGCCCAGACATGGGTCCTCTGCTCAATTGGCCAGTGCAGTCAAGTTGCACATCTTTGGTGATGCCCAACAAGGTACCCACCGTTCTGGGGTCCTTGGGTCTCTGCCAAGAGGAGACGGGCCTGGCAGTTATGACTGGACAGTTCCAACTGGGCTCTTACTATATGTTTACTATGTACCTTTTTTGGCTGCTAGTGTTTTAGTAGTATCTTCTTCAGTTATTGAATAAACTAGGCTGCTGCTGAGTTTATCTGAAACGTTTTTTACCAAGTTAAACTTTCTTCCTTCCAGTTCTCCTAATAATTTGTCGCTCACAATATTCTCAATTTAAATGTGTGACAATTGATGAGGATCTGGTGGCAGTCATTCACCCACGATAATAAGTCAATTTGTTCAATGCTTCTACCTCTGGAACAAAGACAGCTGGGGTTGGGCACTGCTGGGAGGGTGGGGGACACTGGTTTCTATCCTGCTTATTTTTGGGGTGTTTCTTTCTCCGGTTTCCCTTTATGACTAGCTATTTTTTTCCTAAATGTCACCTCATTCTGATTCACATCCTTCAATCCTTTTATTTCAACTCTGCCTTCCAAGTATAACCAACCACCGCTCCTTAATGCATTTTCCTCATTCCTGGTCTTAAGATGCAGGGGGAAAATGAGTAACAACCTAGCCAGTAAAAGGCAAAAAAAAAAAATCTGTAAAGAAATGTTGCTGGTTATCGGTCATGACTGTGAGTGAAACATCACTGGGACTCTACGTGCACACAGCATACTCTTATTGATATCCACAAATGTCTAACACACTTCATGGAAAAATATACACAAACATTTTATTGTGGGGTACCTTATTAATGGAAACAATAATGAAAAAACACTGTCAGTGAGTCTTACCATTCCTTGAATAATTTCTATTTCTTCCTTCATTGTTAGGGGTTTAACAGTATGGAACAGGAACATGGTCAGAAGCTCTGGGCCCAGCCACTGCTGCGCACTACCGCCAATCACAGGGGGCTCTGCTAGAGCAATGATCCGGAATGAAGGGTGAATGGGGAAGATGGACCTGCAAGACAAACAGACAGAGAAGATGGATCCCAAGCTACAAAGATCTCAGAAGATCCACTATAAACTCAACCCGAACTGGTGCCCAGCAGATGTCCTCCAACAAAGGAGACGTCGCCATTTGAAATGAAAACATCTGATGTTCTGAAGACCCTATGAAGCCATGAACCTCAAACAATTAGTTCACTTGCTTCAGCAGCATAGAGGTATAAGGCTCTTACACGGGCCATAGGACAGTATTTTTAACAAGTATGTTTATTTTTTAATATCAAATTTCCATACATTTTTAAAACAAAGTCCACAACTTCGCCAAAAGTGACGTGACATGCTGGATGTATTATGTAAATTTGGGAACAACTTCCCAAATCCAGCGGGCAGAAGTCTGAGTGCAAGAACTGCAACCAGCCAGGTTTAAGCACAGAGTCCAAATGGTTCTTTTCTGTACATCAGTGCTTTTTCAGGAAAACTCTGCATGTGCCACGTCAACTTGGAGATCTAGTATTTAACTTACTCTTGCATCCTGTGATGTGGTCGTCTGCACATGGAATTACAGAGAACAATGAAATTAAAATAAAATGTTAATGACGTCTCTGGAAAGGATGGAAATGACGTTTGGAGCCATCTGCTGGTGAGCAGACTTCAATAAACTGAGAACCCAATTTTGACTAATTAGGTTTATGGAAGGGAATGCAATAGGCTTAAAGAACAATTAAATGTCTGGCTATGCCTCAGTTACAAATGAAAGGATATGTCACGTTTTGCTTAAAATGTGTTCAATAAGAATAAAAGACATATTTCACTTCAAATGCATGGTAAAATCCTATAAACAAGGTGAAATTGAGTACAGATAAATGACAAACAATTCTGCACTCTGCTCATTTAAATGAAGAATTACACACAATAGGAGGGAAGCAGCTTGCCATTTCATATACGTAGACTGTCGTGCAACAAATCAAAAGTTACATTGGCTCCCTTAGGTGGTATACACAACGAATCATCATGTGTATATCATGAACAAGAAACTTCTACTGTGGAAGGCAACTATTGATTCTATTAGTACATGCAACAAATCGATGCTCCAACATAGGCAGGCAGAAAGCATACATAAACTCGCACATGCTGGCTCTCTCACATGCTAAGGTATTTTACTAATATCTTTGCTTTGTGCTTTGGGACTGGACAACGGGTACCCTACCTGGTGCCTACCCATGAGTATCTCCAAGTTACTTTGGGTACCGAATAAAAAGCTGCGGGAGAAGTGGACACATGTGAACAGGTATGAAGGTCCTTCTCTCTGGTGTCCCTTTAGGGATCCCTCAACAATCAGGTGTATCTAGAGTACCTGACTTGGTAGTCTGTGAATAGCATTTTACATGTACAGGGTCCACCTCATGAACATAAAATGGGGTCTCAACTTTACTTAAAGTGGTAACTTGCATATCATGCCTGTGAAGATGGTCTGGGGACCAGATGGCCCATGTTTTTTTTTCTGCACCTGTGGTTAGGATCTACGCTAGTCTACAACATCCAACCCTTAGGTCTCTTAGCGCCTTATCCGTCCTACTTGTAGGCTCAGTTCATTAAGAAGCCTTATCAAAGTAAGTCTTATTTCCCTATCCCTCCATGCTGGGTGCACGAAGGCGGGAGCCTCATAGGGATTCCCTTCTGGCAGCATGCCTGCAGTCATAAGATTAAAAAATCTGAATGCTCTCACCTTTCTTACATTCCCATGCAGGATCTCATCTGATTGTGCACCTGCAGGCACTGCCTTGCATCCAGATTTGGCCCAATCTTTCCTGATAAACAGGATACAATGCTTCTCTCTATTTCCTGGGCACATAAGCTGTGGCAGAACACTGCATACAGACTCTAGCATGAGACCCAGTCTCCATACAAACTCAAGGCAGTCTCATACCACAGAGAATGGGCTCCCACACAGAGATATTGTTGCACTAAAAATAAGGTTGTTCTTCAGAAGAATGTCTCACCTCTGTAAACAGGATGCTTAAGATTGTGTATTTTGTGATACTGTTTTATTAAAAAGCTACATTTATAAGAAACGACAACCTGAATCTGGACCAGCCAGGAAGGAACTTATTTAAAACAGAAAGACATAATTCTGCCCGGACTGTAGGTCTCAGAAGGAAGTCATTATGGTCTACATAATTATCCTTATTTTTATCTGCTTGGTACGAATATGTGCTAAAGGTCTTCTTACCAAACATGAACTAAGGCCCGATGACAAGCAAAGCAGAATTCCGTATGGAGATTCTGGGCAGCCAGAATTACACATATGAGCAGGAAACTCCACACGAGTTAAACCCCACAGAATGGGAAATGTCTGAGCAGGCCTGTTTTGCTGGCCAGTATCCTACACAGAATTCCCAATTAGTTTTAAAGCAGACATTTACCACATGCTCTGAGCAGGTGCTAAATGTCTGCAAGGGACCATGTGTGTGGTAAGGGCAGGAGGGAGGGGATTGAGGAGCCCAAGGGAGTGAAGGGAAGATGTCATGTGGCAGGGGGAGCATGACATGCCCTCCCGAGCCTTGGCTGAAGATCAAGCAGGGACAGGAAAACCATCCGGCCTACAATGCAATCCTTTCTCAAAGCGATTTTAGTGGCTGGTATAACAGTGTGGTGTTACCATACCCGAAACATCTGGGTGCAGGAACACAAGCCAACAAATAATTGTGTGGAGTCGAATGCCACACTGGATCTCCCATCAGCACTATCTATAATCAGGGACCTAAGTTGAAGAGAAAATTCTTAGTAAATTAGAAATACGCCCACACGATTACCTAGAATAATAAATGTTCAGAATTGATGGCTAAATCAAATGTATTGAAGTAGATTTAGAGGAATACAAGTGCTTGTTATTTGCTGATAATATCCATTCACAAATGCAGAACTAGCTATGACCTACTGTTATGTTCCATATAGGTACCCTAATATAGGCCCGGGTAACATCATACCCTTTCACCTACATCACCTCCCCTACATTACACATTAACGAGCCTTTTAAGGATTGAACGCCTTTTATGGACTGAACCTTTTACCTAGTTCTAGGCCTGGGTGCAGAAGGAGGGTTTTTCCCGAACAATAGTGTTCTATGACTTCATCTTTAGACTGACACTGCATGAATAAAATATTCATGAGGCTACTTGGAAACCAGACAGGGCCTATGCACCACCTTCCTAATATCTACGCACAAGGTTCATCTCATACGTCATCCTCATACTCAACAATGGCTAACACAAGAACAAGGGACAAAGGGACTCTATATACTTTTCTGTATAAATACAGCACCTTTTGCTATCAGTGGTTAGAGGGAACCGAGACTTCCAGGCCGACACACTGACCAGAGACGCTGAGGCTCCTGCATGCAGACGCTCCAGCTGACAGTGGTCTGAACATCCCTTGTGGGGTGTCCAGCTCGAGACCAAGAAGGGCTCCTACATTCACACTTCAGGTAATGGGGTTTGACTAAATCCAAGAGGGATTCTTGGCTTCACACCTACTCACATGCTAGGTACACTTGGGTACATCTAGATAGGCATCGTAGGAGTACGCACTCTCTTTTATCAATGCATTTTATATTCATGTATTTATTCATGCGTAGTGCAAGATGATAGAACTGTACTATCCATTTATATTCATAGTACTGCTAATCCTATATCTCTGCTACTGTCTAATGGTTGTTTCAGCTCATATACTTTACACGAGAATAACAACTGTTCAATAAATCCTTATTGAAACGCCCAGGCTGTTTATTCTGTGTACCTCTGAGATAAAACTAAACGAGCATGAGTGACTGAGCGAAAAGTAGTACATTGTTTCCACGATCCTGAGGGATCAGGGTTGTCATGTTCTGAGGTTGCCAGAAACTAATCTCTCCCCGATAAGAGGAGACACTAGTGGCACTGTGAGCTAGCAAATGCAAACAGGCTAACATTTCTCGGTGGGGGTGTACAGAATCAGTCTGCCACCAAGCCCACAGTTTATGTTATCCAAACACGCAGGTCCTGCATGGGTACTATAGGAACTACACGACACTACTGCACCACATTACAATATTTGGTACACTATCAGGTTACACAGTCTATTGATAATTTAATGCCTATATCCAGGATGATCAATACATGTAATCACAGTCTTTTTTCTATTTCAATGGGAAGCAAAAGAAACCAAACGAAAACAATCGGGCTATTCACAAAGGTAACTTACACTTGTGACCACGTTATACGTATAAGTTTGCTCTTACACCTTTAAGTAACTTTACACACATTTTGTGAAAATAGTACTAAAGTTACTCAAAAGTGAAGACTTTCATGTCTGCATCACTTGAAACAGGGGGCGGAGTCAAATTTACCAGTGTAAGTTACTACTGCCAAAAAGAAACAATAGTAAGCCCAGCATCACACATGGCCAACCACTGATGTTAAAACACCTTCTTACCGAAAATAATGGAGGTAGGGACTTAAAATAAAACCCCATAGGAAGTAATGTTACATTAAATTAAATCATTTTAAATAGTTACAAATACAAATAAATATCATTTAATATGAAAAAAAGATCTCAAAATAAACCACATTTACTATTTAATTATAAAATATTTAACAAACGTTTTGAATTGATTAATTAATGTAACACTAATTTTTATTAAAATATAATCAAATTACTGTTGATTAATTCTATATATCACTTGTAATTATTAATGCATAATTTCTTTTATTCTAGGTGGGAATTAATTTTTTTAATTTAAACTTTAGGAAAATATATTTTTTATTTAATATTGTTAAATTGTTTAAAGATTTAATTCAAACTTAAAATAATAGTGCTATAGCCTTTGTCTATTTTATAAATTCATTTACATTCATGTTTAACATAAAAATTGTTTTAAAAATTTATTATGAAGTTTAATGGACTTTCAACATTTTTCCTATACTTTGCAATAGGGCGATCTCAACTCTGACCTTAGAATCTAAGTAATGGGATTACTCTTTTGTGAGTGTGTGCAACTTATCATGTGAATAACCCGACAATCGGTATTGGACCCAAGCACTGTTCGCCTCTTTAGATGCAAATACTGAGCCATGAAGATTGACAATGGTAATTTAAGCCACACTTGTATATTCAATTTGTTTATGTTTTATTATAAACATTTTTTAAAGGTTAAACAATATAAACAGTACAATGAGTATCTAGCCCTGTATTAAATAGATGGTCTACACTGGGCCTAGAAGAGGGAAAATAAACTTGTGAGCCACTTCCTGAAAGAGACCTCAAACACGTTCTCAGAAGTCTAAATATGTGTCAAAATTGCATGAATACCTTTCACAGGTTTATAGGCATCATCACCTAAATCTCCAAATCAGGACTTTACAGAGTGTCAAAAACATTCCTGTATACAATAGGACTGCCCCGATGATGCTTGAAAATGACGTGTGCAGCCTGTATAAGCACCACTCCAGTGCGCTGACGTCAGTTGCTTTCGAGGCCATCCACGCCCCTCAGACGCTGTGCCCCAAAAGTAAGTTGGTAGACAGAGTGCAGATTTCTAGACTTGGGATCTTATTAACAGAGTACAACCACATAACTGGGATGATGGGAGGGCCGGTGAGGAAGCTGCAGCTATATAGAGTCTGCACCAGACAGCGCGTAACCGAAGATAAGCAACTTGTTCTTCTGAAAGACACTTCTAGTCACCGAGTCCTCCTCCTTTGAATAAATACCACAGAAATACGTATTTGGGGGTGGGTCTGTGGATGGACTGAAATCAGAAAGTCCTGCAGGACCAAGTAATCAAAATGTCCCTCATGGCGAAACTGACCATCCAGGCAATAACGCTTCGTGAATGTATGGAGAGACGCCTACGTAGCCACCTGACAAATTTCTAGGGCAGGGACTAGACGCGCCAATGCAGTGGTAGGAGCTTTGGCTCTGATAGAATGAGCACGCAGTCTTGCCAGAGGCTACTTCTTTGCCAAAGCATAGCAGATCTTAATGCAGAGCACAATCCAATTGTAAATGGTTCTCTTCTGCCCTGATGTTGTGGAGAAATCGTGCCAGGATTGGTATAGGCGGAAAGGCATAGAGGAGTCTCAAGTTCCACTTAAGGCACAACGTGTCTCTGAGCGAGAGATGCCTTGGAAACTCCAACACGCAGAACTGCTGACATTGAGTGTTCTCAGCAGTGGTGAACAGACTGAGCCAAGGTTCTCGCCATTCGAGGAAGAAACCTTGCGCCACCTCCGGGTGTAGTTGCCATTCATGATCTTCTAGGCATCAACAGCTGAGCTCATCCACCCTGGCATTCAAAGATTCTGCCAGGTGGTTCACCACCAGGAAAATTACTTGATGGCCCAGCCATTTCTAGATACACAAGGCCTCCTAGCATAGGGTCAATGACTCCACCGGGCCATGTTTGTTGCAATACGACATGGTGGCGGTGTTGTCTGTGAGTACCTGGATCAGCCTCCCTTTAATGGACAGCATATAGGCTTCCAACACCAAGTAGATGGCCCTCAGCTCCAGGAGATGGATGTGGAGCTGGGACTCTGCTGGACAGAAGAAACCTCTGATAGCCACATTCTCACGTGGCCGCCTGAAGCCAGAAGCGATGCATCGGTTGCCACTGTCAGTTCTCGGTGGGGAAGGGAGAGGAGTCTGCCACTGACCCAATCATGGTCCATTACCCACCACTGCAGATCTTTTGCAGTCTCCTCAGAAATCTGAAAAGTGGTTGGAGGGGTACCCTAGATGTTGGGCCCAATGGGACTGCAGATCCCATTGCAGAGCCTACATATACTACCTTGCATGCTCAACCAGCAGGATGCCAGAGGGCCAGCAGCCTCAAGAGTTGCCCTCAATGAAATTCAGGACTAAGACTGAATGATCTGGATTATAGGCTGAATGTCCTGGACCCTCTTTCCCGGGGGAAAGGCATGAGCTGAAGCATGACAAGAATGGCTCCAATGAAGGTGAGGGTCTGGGAATGAGTCAGGTGTGATTTTGACACGTTGATAGTGGACCCCAAAGATAACAGGAGGTTTGCTGTAGCCTGGAGGTGGTTGACGACTGCATGGGGTGAGACCGCCTTCAAGAGCTAGTCGTTGAGGTAGAGGAAAACTGGCACCCCTGACCTCCAAAGGTATGCTGCCACCACCACTATCAATTCTATGAACACCCAAGGGGTGCTGATGAGACCAAAAGGGAGCACACCAAACCAAAAATGCTCCTTTCCCACCACAAAAAGCAGATAATGCCAGTGGGCTGGCTGGATTCGAACAGGGAAATAGGCATCCTGCGGGTCCAACACTATCACCCAGTCTACAGGGTCAAGGGCAGAAAAGACCTGGACCAGGGTGAGCATTCTGAATTTCTCCTTCTTGAGGAAGATGTTGAGAGGTCGCAGGTCTAGAGTAGGCCAAAGACCTCCGTCCTTCTTAGGCAGCAAAAAGTAGCGGGAATAACAATCCCACCCTACTTCTGGCCCCGGCACCCTCTCAACAGCTTCTTTAGCAAAAAGGGCTTGCACTTCCTGCCACAAAATGGAGAGATGGTCCTCAGTCAGTCGCTGAAGGGACGTTAGAAGGTGCGGCGGAGAAGAGAGAAAGGCAAGGCGTATCCTTTGCTAATAATCTGTAGGATCCACTTCTCCAACGTAACTGACTGCCAGCCCAGTAAGAATCAGTGGATTCTCCCTCCCACTGGGTGGCTGTGTCCCTGCAAGGGCACGCTAAAGACGTTTGGCAGGTGGGGCTGCAGGGAGGGGGGATTTGTGTGTATGGGGGGGTCAGGGGCGGTTATGTGGGTTTGGCGGTGCATTGACCTTGGTCACTGGGGCAGTGGGCCCCACAATCTCTACTGCAAAACTGCTTTGTTCCCTGAGGAGGCTGGATGGGTTAGTGGTAAGGGGTATTTCAAAATGAGAAAGACCCCTCACACCAAGGGGACAGGGTTTCACAAATCTGAAAGTATTAATTTCTCCTATGTACACTCCTTATCTCAATATTCGCACTCCTCATACATACCAAACCTAAACTAGCACAACCATATAGCACTGAGGATTAAGAAAAATATACGACTTTAATTTTTCCATTTAAACACAATAAAAAGGGGGGTGTGGCCAAGATGGCAGACGGGTGAGACGTGTTTTCGTCTCTCTGCGCTTCCCGCTGAAAGGACCCGTCATAGCCGTCATCTCAGCAGGGAAGTCGAGCTCCTGCTTGGAACAGAGTGACCCCCAAAGCCAGGGGGATCGCCCCGACAGCTGTTTCGGCCATCCCGCACCTACATAGAGGCCGTAAGACAGGGGGAGGAGGAGGGGGGGGCATTAGCAGTGCTTGTCGTGTGAGCCCTCCCCCCCCGGTTCTGCAATCTTCCTACACAACCGGGGCCCTGCAGAGAATGTCACAGGCACTTTACAGAGACCGTGGGGCACTAGAAGTCGTTGGGCTCGCCCGGGTGGCGGGCGGGCACCGCACCACACCACTCATCCAGCTTGACCCATATTGGAGGGAGCAATTTGGAAGACTCTTCCATGCGCAACCAAGTGATTTGCGGCCTGGCCTAGGCCTAGTCTTCACTGCTTGTCCCCGACCGGGAACACCAAAACCTGTCCTTTTAGCTTCTGACCGCTGTGGGGTGCCTCGCCTCCGCGGGCCTCCCTTTGCGAGACGGACATGCCTGGGTCCAGACTTGACCCTGAGCGCCCTTGGACCCCCCAGGGATGAGATCCGATGCCGCAAGCACACCGTCACTAGCCTGAGCCTCTGGGATAGCTCTAGACGCGGACCTCTGTGGGGGGAGGCGATAGAATTCCTGGTCCCCTGCCATGGTTTCGGGGAAGAACAAAAGGGATCGGACTGTAAAAGAAATGCTCCTCAAACAGACAGGGGCCCACTCTGGAGACTTAGCCTGAACCCAGAGCATGGAAGACCTATCAGACACCACACAGGCAGAGGCACCCGTCACCCGTCCATATCTAGAGGCACTCTTCGCCTCACTGCGAGAAGACCTCCAATCTTTCAAAAAAGAGCTGGCTGGGGAACTTCGAGAGGTACGCAGGGACATGGAGGGCCTGGGAGATAGAGTCTCTACTCTAGAGGATCACGAGCAAGGCCATGAAGCAGAAATAGAGCAGCTCCAGTAGGAGATCCTGCGCCTTAGGGACCAGCATCTGGACCTCCAAGCCCACGCCAAAGACCTAGAGAACAGATCTTGGCATAATAACATACGCATCCGAGGCGTAGCACCTGGAGAACAGGGATCGGACATCGTCGCCTTCGTGTCAGAACTGTTCAGATCTATCATTGTAGCTGGCCCCGATCTAGAGATTAAGATCGATCGAGCTCATAGAGTAGCCCCAGAAGCACTTTGGCTAGACCCCCTCAGACATGCTAACCTCTGTCTACGTTTTCATCCTCAAGGAGAAAATCCTAAAGGCAGCCAAGGACAAGCATCCTATCCAATTTCAGGGTCACTCTCCTCTCCTGTATCAAGATTTGGCAGCGTCCACTCTTTAGAAGCGCACGGACTTCCAACCTGTTACCTCGCACCTTCGAAAGAGGGAAGTGGCCTACTCCTGGGGACATCCCTTCCGCATTGTTTTTCACATGGAGGGGAAGCTACACCAACTCCACTCAATGGATAAGGCATGTCGCCTACTCAACCTGCAAGAGCCTTCTCCGGAGCGTCCAAGCGTGAGGAGGCAAGGCCGCGGTAGAGGGGAGTTTCACGACCGAAGGGGCTTGCGGTACTCACCGCCCGGAATGCGCCCGGATCCTGACACCATGGCCAGGGAGAGGCAGGCGGTCCTGGTTACTCTGGCGGGAGAATCAGCTGGGCCGACGACTGCCTAATGTATAATGCGCCCTTTTTCCTTCTCACGTCTGCTCTCCCTAGACTTGCTTTCTATGCTTCCTACATCGGGGCTCGGCAGGGAGGGGGGGCCACAGAGTTTCCTTCTTAACTTGGGTATTCCATGGAGACACCCTTCCTGGACAAAGCTCTTCTATTGGACTATAGTTGTTTTTTGTTTATTCAGACCACTAGTGCATTTTGTTATAAGGGTTTGTTGGACCTGATGACCCGACGCCTATGCACATATCACTGCAGCTGTCATACAAAAAGCCTGATTGTCAGTACCCCTAGACTAGACAGAGTTAGGTCAGGACAGATCAGGACTACATGGAACGGTGTTGCTCTTTGGAAACCACCATGACTAATCAACTAGTGATTCTCACACTTAACGTCAAAAGCCTCAACCATCCGCTAAAGCGGAGCTCTATCCTATCCTGCTTAGAAAATTCTGGGGCACAGTATTTTGTTGCAAGAGACGCACCTTCTCCCCAAGGACCAACACAGACTTCGCTCGAAGGCATTCCCCCATCAATTCTTCTTGTCGCTCCTGTCCAAGACTGCTGGGTGGCGATCTTGATCTCCCGAACTTTTAAAGGGAAGGTGGGGTCCAAACAGGCAGAGATTAAAGGCAGGCTCCTAGCATACTCCCTACACATTGGATCCAGCACCATCACAGTGAGCACAATATATTACCCCATTGAGCGACAATAACCCTTTCTGCACAAATCGGTGACAGAGATCATAGGTATACAGGATAGACTGGTGATCATGGGGGGAGATCTGAATTTGGTATTTAAAACCGACCTAGACAGATCGGCACAACGCCATGAGCAGGCAGGGACCCTCTCTTTAGCGGGACGGACTTGGTTGGGAGACATAAGCCTAGCAGACCTTTGGAGAACATCACACTCCGACTCCCGAGATTTCACCTATTACTCCCATGCCCATAAAATATATGCCAGACTTGATTATTTCCTGGGTACTCCCGAAGTGGCTTCAATGGTCCAGTCGACAGAGATTGAGCCATTCTCCTTATCGTACCACGTGGCAGTAACAGTGACGCTTGCAGTTCCATCCTCTGGCCCATCCCCTAGAACCTGTTGACTTAGGGACACCTTACACCACCGCCCGAGGTTAAAGCTCAGATCACAAAGACAATCAAGGACTATTTAGAGATTAACGACACCCCTGAGGTTTCAATCTCCACGCTGTGGGATGCTCTAAAAGCAGTAGTCAGGGGGAATTTATAGCCATAGCCGCCGATAACAGAATCCGCCGGGAAAAGAGGGAGAGCCTGTCCCGCCAAGTGGCGGAACTGGAGCACATACACAAGAGAACAGGAGCCCCCAGAATTTGCAGACAGCTAGAAGCAGTCCGAGGACAATTGGCAGGACTGGACGTTGATAGGGCCGAATACGCCACACTTAGGCTCCGTCACCAGTTTTACTTGGGAGGCGACCACTCTGGCCGCCTCCTGGCGAATTGGCTCAGGGTCCAACGTCAGGAAGCAGGAGTTCGAAAAGTCTTGGACAAGGAGGGACAGGAAAGGACTGACTATGCGTATATAGTGGAGTCCTTCCGTGAATATTACCAGACCCTCTACACAGCACAGGACCTCCACCCTGGTGCAATCCCTGAGTACCTTTAAGAGGCTGCCACTGCTACTCTGGTGCCCGCGCAAGCGACTGACCTGGATCAACCGATCCGGATCGAAGAAGTTATTTCTAGCGTATCCCGCCAAAAGTTATCCAAGGCTCTGGGCCCAGACGGCTTTCCGGCCTCCTTTTACAAGACCTTCTGTCAGAGCCTTGCCCCAATTCTTACTAGGCTCTTTAATGCGTTCAGGGATGCAGCCCCGCTCCCCTCTTCGATGCTTCGAGCGGCAATAGTAGTAATTCCCAAACCGGGAAAGGAGAAAACTCACTGCTCCTCATACCGACCCATCTCCCTTTTGAACAAAGACCTGAAGCTCTTCACAGGTATTCTCGCGGCCCTGCTTAGTCCCCTCCTCCCGGGCCTCATTGATCCAGACCAGGCTGGATTTGTGCCCCAATAGCAATGCAGTGATAACACCAGGCGGATTCTGCACATAATTGACAAATCTCAAAGGTACGCACAAGAAAGAATGCTCCTCGCAGTTGATGCCGAGAAGGCATTTGATAGGGTCCTTTGGCCCTATTTGGCGGCAACTCTGGCACACTTCGGCCTAGGGGATCGCTTCCAAAAGTGGATCCTCAGTAGCTGCACCCAACCCACAGCTGTAGTCTGCGTCAATGGTTGCTCGTCGCACAAGTTACTACTTGTGTAACGATATATCTGTAAGAGACATTAGTTAGTGATAGATTCCTTACCTTAGAATATCCCCAGGCGTCAGACTGGATCCGGAAAGTTTTTTGTCAGCAGTACCCCTGCGCGTCGGTAGGTGGCGACGTGCGGCTCCGCGCCTCGTCGCTGGCGTCGTAAGCGCCGAGATGACGTCACGGAGACTACTTAGGCGCCACCCATGCACGCTGACGTCAGTTCTGTACACGACTTTCCGCGCCAGGAACGCAGAGCCATGCAAGAAACTGACCACTGGTGCCATGAAACTAGGGCCCTGAAAGGGATGACCTTAACCCTAGAATCAGTTCGCAGAACAGGGGAGGATGGGTGGGGCGGTAGGAATCTATCACTAACTAATGTCTCTTACAGATATATCGTTACACAAGTAGTAACTTGTGCATCTGAAAGAGACACGTTAGTGATAGATTCCTTACCTTACAATAGATACCCCAGCAATACCAACCCCGGTGGTGGGTCTGCGAATAGATTACACCAGAAAGTCACGGAGAACAGAACGGCCAAAGAAGCCGTCTCTCCGGACTTGACTGTCAAGGCAGTAATGCTTGGTAAATGTGTGCAGCGAGGCCCACGTAGCTGCCTGACAAATATCCTGCAAGGGAACGCCGCGTCCCAAGGCAGTAGTGGCTGCCGTTGCCCTGGTAGAATGGGCACGCAGCCCCACAGAAGGCTCCCTCTGAGCCAACGAGTAGCACGCTTTGATGCACAAAACGACCCACCGAGAGATGGTTCGTTTGTGCACAGCCCGACCTTTTTTGGCGCCCACGTAGCCAACAAAGAGCTGGCCATCCACCCGGAACTGATGTGTGCGCTTCAGATAGAACGAGAGCGCACGTTGTGGGTCCAGACGGTGGAGCCTCTGTTCCTCTTTTGAAGGAGGCGGAAAGAAGGTGGGCAAAGTGACGGTCTGCCCGATGTGGAAGGGCGTGACAACCTTTGGCAAGAAAGAAGGACGGGTCCTTAAAACCACCTTGTCCGGATGAACAGAAAGGAAAGGAGGATTAGAAGAAAGAGCCTGGAGCTCACTTACTCTTCTGGCAGGGGTGATAGCTACCAGGCAAGCCGTCTTTAGAGTAAGAAGACTCTAAGGACAGTTATGAAGGGGCTCAAAAGGAGCGCACATCAGATAGGTCAAGACCAGATTTAAGTCCCATTGAGGCATTATAAAAGGCACGGGAGGAAACGTGTGTGCAATGCCTTTCAGGAAACGGTTAACAACCGGGGACTTAAAGAGAGAAGGCTGAGCTGGAAGCCTGAGAAAGGCGGAGATGGCCGAAAGATAACCTTTGATAGTGCCCAGAGCAGAGCCCTGCTGGGCCAAGGAGATCAGGAACAGAAGGACCTCAGAAAGAGGGGCAGAAAGAGGATCCACAGACTTAGCTGTGCACCATGCCACAAACTTGTTCCACCTGCAGGCGTATACCGTCTTAGTGGAGGGACGCCTGGCTGCCAGAATGACATCACAGACTTCGGGAAGAAGATCGAAAGCTGTGAACTGTCGCCACTGAATCTCCACGCATGGAGGTGGAGGCTGGACAGGTTCGGGTGGAGGACCGTCCCCTGCTGCTGCGACAGAAGATCCTCCCGAAGAGGCAGTCGGATCGGGGGAACGATGGCCATGTTGAGTAGCTCGGGATACCAGTATCTTCGCGCCCAATCCGGAGCCACAAGGATGACTTGGGCCCGGTCGCGCCGAATCGTCTTCAGCACTCTGGGCAGAAGTGATATAGGCGGAAAGGCGTACAACAGACCGCAGCTGCACTCGCAACGCCAAAGGAGTGCCGCCTTGGAAATTCCAACGCGCAGAACTGATGACATTGCGCGTTCTGTTCGGTGGCGAATAGATGTAACCAAGGCTCTCCCCACTGCAGAAAGAGACCTTGCGCCACATTCGAGTTCAGACGCCATTCGTGATCCATGAAGCACCGGCGGCTGAGGTCGTCCGCCCTGGCGTTCAGAGAACCTGCCAGGTGTTGAACCACCAAGGTAATGCCTTGATGTTCCAGCCATGTCCAGAGGCGCAGAGCCTCCTGACATAGGGTCCACGACCCTACCCCGCCCTGTTTGGTGCAATACCACATGGCGGTGGTGTTGTCCGTGAACACCTGCACTACACTTCCCCGGACAGAGGGAAGGAATGCGTCCAGTGCAAGTCGGATCGCCCGAAGCTCCAAAAGATTGATATGGAGCCGGGACTCCGCCGGAGACCAGAGGCCTCTGATCTCTGCCTCTCCCAAGTGGCCCCCCCATCCCAGGAGGGACGCGTCCGTCACCACTGTGTGTTCCGGTTGGGGAAGGGAGAAGGATCTGCCATTGGCCCAATCGCGATTCATGAGCCACCACTGCAATTGTTGTGCAGTGCCCTCCGAGATCTGGACATGAACGGACAGGTTGCCCTGATGCTGTGCCCACTGGAACTTCAGGTCCCACTGCAGAGCCCGCATATGCCACCTGGCATGTTGCACTAGCAGAATGCAGGAGGCCATCAGGCCCAGGAGCCGGAGGGTCTTCCTGACTGAAACCCGGGATAGAGGCCGAAAGATCGGAATCATAGCTTGAATAACCCGGACTCGCTGCTCGGGAGGATAAACCCGAAACTGCATCGAAACCAGAACCGCTCCGATGCAGGGGAGCTTCTGAGAGGGACTCAGGTGCGACTTCGGCACGTTGATGGAGAACCCCAGCAAATGCAGGAGGTCGGCCGTAGTCTGAAGGTGGGTGACGACTGCCGGGGGCGAGCCCGCCTTGAACAACCAGTCGTCGAGGTAGGGGAAGACTGACACCCCGGACCTGCGCAGAGGAACTGCGACCACCGCCATCAGTTTTGTGAACACCCGAGGGGCGCTTGTAAGGCCGAAGGGGAGCACGGCAAACTGAAAATGCTCCTGGCCTACCGTGCGCAGGTAACGCCGGTGGGCCGGCAGGACGGGAATGTGAAAATATGCGTCCTGCAAGTCCAACGCTACCATCCATTCTCCAGGGTCGAGGGCAGCCAAGACCTGAGCCAGAGTCAACATCTTGAACTTCTCCTTCCAGAGGAAGCGATTGACGTTCCTGAGGTCCAAGATGGGGCGCAGGCCCCCTTTTTTCTTCTTGGGTACCAGAAAGTAGTGGGAATAACAACCATGTCCTACTTCTGGCCCAGGAACGCGCTCGATGGCCCCCTTGGCCAAGAGGGCCGTGACGTCCTGTCGGAGAAGCGCCAAGTGATCCCCCGACATGCGGTGGAACTGAGGTGGTATGGCCGGGGGGGACAGACTCGAAGGGGAAGGAGTAGCCCCTTCGGACGATTTGCAGCACCCACCTGTCCGAAGTGACAGAGCGCCAGTGGGGGAGGTGATGTTGAATCCTGCCGCCCACCGGCGTGGGGTGCACCCCAAAGCTCGGACTAGGAAGGCTTTGAGGCGGATGCTGCGTGAGCGGAGGTGGACTGACCCGCACGCTGGCCCGCTGTGCCGCCACGGCGGCCACCATGCCTGCGGCCGCGCTGAGGCTTTGTTCTGCGCAGGCCTTTGGCTGAACAGACGTGTAGGGGCGCCCCTTCCGTGGCACGAAAGGAACGAAAGGTAGATGTGGCCAGGCGTGTGGTGGAGAGACCCAAGGACTTGGCTGTAGCCCGAGAGTCCTTAAAACGCTCCAGCGCACTGTCTGCCTTATCGCCAAACAGGCGAGTACCATCAAAAGGCATGTCCATGAGGGAACTCTGGACATCCCCCGAAAACCCCGTGGACTGCAGCCAGGCGTGTCGCCGCAAGGCCACCGTCGTGGAGATGGCTATCCCCAAAGAGTCCGCGGTGTCCAACCCACACCGAATGGTGAACTTCGCGGCATCCTTCCCCTCCGCAACAGCTTGGGAAAGTACAGCCCGAACCTCCTCCGGGCACTGGGGCAGAATTTGCTCACCGTGTCCCACACAGCGTGAGAATAGCGGCCCAAGAGGCATGCGGTGTTTACTAACTGCAGCCTCAGGCTGGCAGAGGAAAACATCTTTTTGCCAAACTGCTCCAGCTTTTTCGATTCCGTATTTGGCAGAGCGGTAGGGAATGCAGTTTGGGAAGTGGAGGCCTGAATGACCAGGCTCTCCGGTGTCGGATGAGTTGTCAAAAGGGCAGGGTCACCCGGGCTGGGCGGTGACGCCTGGCCACGTTTTTATCCACAGGAACCCCTGTGGCTGGCCTAGACCAGGTGCCCATCAAAACATCCGTCAAGGCCTCATTGAACGGAAGCAGAGGTTCTATGGAACTTGCCGCCGGCTGAAGCACTTCAGTAAGGAGGTTAGTTTTGAGGGTAACAGTAGGCAGGTCAAGGTCAAGAGCCTCAGCTGCTCTACGGAGCACCACAGTGTATGTGGCGCCTTCCTCCATGACAGTGGGAGGAGACACAAACCCAGGCTCAGAGGAGAGGTCAAGGCCACCTGCATCCTCCGAGTCCTCCGCTCCAACGGCGCCGGGAACGGCGCCGATCCGGCTCCATGTCCCAATTAGGAGGTGGGACGACGGAACCCAGTACGGCGCCGGGAACGGAGCCGCAGGGGGCGCCGGGGCCGGAGCCGCCGGCGGAGGACCTAGCGGCGCCGGGGCCGGAGCCGCCGGCGGAGGACCTTCCGGCGCCGGAGCCGCCGACGGCGCCAGCGGCGGAGCCGGTGGCAAGCAAGGGCCCTCAATAGGGACCGCGGGGCCCGAAGGTGCGCCGGCGGGAGCCCTAGGCCTAAAAAGGCAGCCCATGGCGGCAAGAAACTCTTTCACCTGGGCCGGAGCCTCCAACGGACCCAGGTAGGGCGGGTAGGCCGCGGGACTCACAGGCTCCGACGGAGCCGTGGGGGAAGGACCCCTGGCCCCCTCGTCCGCGTCCGGAGACCGACGGGGGGAGGTCGGAGAGCGTACGTGCTTCTTCGACTGTTACTTGTGACGTCTCTTACCCGATTCCGAGGGTGAAGACGTGGACCCCGAGGAGCGATGATGATGGCTCCGCGGTCGGTCCTTCGAGCGACCCCTGGACCTCGAACGGCGTGGAGACGACTGTCGGCCTCCAGCAAAGCCTTCGGAGCCATGGCCAGACAGTCGGAACATGACCGGAAGTCATGGTCGCGCGCCAGACAGTAGAAACAGACGCCATGGGGGTCAGCCACCGACATCGTACGGCAGCAGGCCCCGCAGGATTTAAACTGAGGCATCCCTATGTGGCACCAGGAGTCAAAGACTCAAAAGAAGTAGGACAAAGTCCCAAAAAGAAATTAGTCAAAAAATGACTAGGGTACGTGCTCTAACCGGATCTGCGCTTGCTGGCGCGGAAAATGAAAGAACTGACGTCAGCGCGCATGGGTGGCGCCTAAGTAGTCTCCGTGACGTCATCTCGGTGCTTACGACGCCAGCGACGAACGCGGAGCCGAACGACGCCACCTACCGACGCGCAGGGGTACTGCTGACGAAAAACTTTCCGGATCCAGTCTGACGCCTGGGGATATTCTAAGATAAGGAATCTATCACTAACGTGTCTCTTTCAGATTGCCCCATTTCATATCAGCATGGGAACTAGACAGGGGTGCCCGCTGTCGCCCCTGCTATTCGCCCCTTATATGGAACCCATGGCCCAAAAAATCTGCTTCAAACCAGATAAAAGGAGTTCAATTTGGAGGGGAACCGCACATCATAGGCCTTTACGCGGATGACGTTATAGCATCCTTGGAGGAGTCTTTCACCTCACTGCCCAACTTTCTTGCTGAGCTAAGGGCATTTGGCCAGGTATCAAGCTTTAATATTAATATCCATAAATTGCCGGCCCTTAATCTTACTCTCCGGCCACAAACCCTGGACAATATTGGACAGGCACTGCCCAAACATTGGGCCCTGACATCCATCCTATACCTCGGCCTCCAGATAACCCACACTATCATAGACACTGTTGCCCTCAACTCCCAAAAATTAACCCACCAGATCAAATCCGACCTGCGTCGTTGGCGGTCCTTCTCTTTATCTTGGTTGGGGCGAATATCTGCAATTAAAATGACGATCCTTCCCAAGATCCTGTTTCTCTTCCAGGTACTCCCGGCCGCACCACCGCCTGGGACACTGCCTTCTCTCCAACAAGGGATTAATAGATTTGTGTGGGCAGACAAGCACCCCCGTATACGTAGAGACTTCAGCTATAGATCCCCGGATGAGGGCAGGCTGGGAATCCCAGACCTTCTTCGCTACTTTCAAGCAACTCAACTGAGGGTCTTCGTGGAATGGTCGTGTGCAGAATCTGAAAGGAACTGGTTGTTTATGGACGGGCCCTGGCGGGCTAGGCTCTATGACGAATCCCTTTTCTCCCTAAACAAGCGTGACCCAAATTGCTGTATCTTTCACTCATCACTAAGGCGTCACTGGCGGTCTGGGACGGAATAGCGACACAGAGGGACCTTACGTCATTCCCCTCACCTTTAACACCCATAGTTGAGAATCCAGATTTTCACCCGGGCGTCCAGGACCGCACATTCTAAGTATGGACACAGGCGGGCTGCAGATCAGGCGGCCATCTATTTGATCTGGAAGGTCCTCTCTCTTTTGAGTCCCTCCATACAGAGTATAAGCTTCCATAAATTCGCCACTGGGTGCTACACCCTTATATTCACCCAGGTGCAAAGCAACAAGTCACTCCCTTCAGCACTGGCTCCTGTCAAGGACAACTGATAAGCGCCTGGTCTCGGACCTGCACCATCTGACAAGCCGCCCTACGGAGGCCACCAAATCTAAGAGCCAAACACGATGGGAATCAGAAATAGGCAGGGAACTCACGACTAAGGAATGGGGAGACATTTATTATAGGGCACGGCACACTTCTCACAACATCGCCAGTATCGAGACAGCCATGAAAATCATCACCTACTGCTACTATACACCCCACCGGCTTCATAGATACAACCAGTCCAAATCCCCAGATTGCTGGCGTCAATGCGGATCCCCAGGTACGCTGTTGCACATTTTGTGGGATTGCCCAAAACTCAAGACCTACTGGTCGCAGGTGCTCACAGATATTGATACTCATTTAGACACAGAGCTTCCTATGTTTCCCGCTTACATAATATTAGGTCTTCCTAATCCTCTCACCTTCCCCCTTAAGTCACGATGAGGCAAACAGATTAGCCTAGCCCTAGAAGCAGCCTTACAAAACATTCTTTCTCACTTGGGTACAGGGCAGATCTCCACACACACTTCTAGGCTGGCTACACCGAATATGGTACATACTATGGATGGAACACATCACTCTATCCCTGTCTAATCAAGGATCGGCATTTCCTAAACTTTGGGGACCATTTCTGTCCCTATTGACATCAGAGTTTCAGGAACTCACTTGCCCTAAATACTTTCAGCTATTGCGACTGCCTGAGGCCCACCTGGCTTCTACCTAAATGCCATTATATAAGATCATCCCTTTAAGGGTAATCCAGCTACTGTTTTTCCTTCTCTCTTTCTTTCTTTCAGTCACAAGGTCCAGGGGTGGAGGGAGTTTGGGTTGTTATGTCATACTACATGGAACCCTGTATTCAACGGGCCTTGTAACGCTGAAGTACGTCTTCTTTTTCCTTTTGTCCCATTGAAAACTCAATAAAGAAATTTAAACCATAAACACAATAAAATATATTTTTCACTTTTAAAATGTTATATATAAAATGACATAATTAAAAATACAAAAGACACACAGATAATGGACAGAATGCAGAGCAAATCAAACATTCACCCCCATAATTAAAAAGACTGGATATGTATATCATATAGGGGAATCATCTCAGACAGTACAATTAGCCTTTACAAATAGACACATCTACTGATTATGTCACCATGTTTTGTGTGAATTCATTAAACATATACGAGTCCCCAGTGCATTGCAGATCGCGTCTTCAATACTTCGTCAACACGTTTCGGTGGACAATACCACTGACAGCCACAATTTAAATATCACTTCCCCATTATTCTATCATATCATATGATATCAACTGGTGATCTTATCATCAATCAGTTATAGTTCTCCGCTCCTCACGTGCTCCTCAATGGGGAATGTATGGGCAATCATCTATTTCCCTCTATCTTGGTGCAGTTTTTCTCTTTTATCTCAATCTAAGAGGATGATGCCCTGTGTTGGGATATATCAGAGTTCCAATAAATACTTCCTACTCGGTGTAACCGAGAGCAAAATGCATTTAGCTGTTGAGATCGATCACAGACAGATCGACTAGAGCCTGACGTAAAAGATTTTTAAAGGTGGCATATTGGAGTTAGTCGAGGCGGAGTGTTCTTCTCAAGGTTGGTGAGAGCAGAATGATGATTTAGAGAGAAAAATGAGAACCTATTGTGCAGTAGTCCCTGTAGGAAAGATCATTCATTTTGCTCTTGGTTACACTGAGTAGGAAGTATTTATTGGAACACTCATATCTCTAGACACAGGGTATCATCCTGATACATTGAGATGACAGGTAAATGCATGCTATGAATAAAAATATCAATATCACACATGACATATGGGTTGTGCAACAATTTTAGAGTCTGTGCCACCATCTGGGATCATACCTAAGCTCAACAAATGCCTGATCAGCGTTCAAATAAGGCATGCTGCATAAACCCAAGGATATGTATGCATCAACACAAACCAAGCAGTCATCAATACTTTCAAATGAAGTGTTAATTAAGACTGATCCTCAAGCACCTGATGATTGGTCGGAACATCTCCTGCCACCTTTTTCCCCTCATCTCTTCTAGAGTAGGAGGACAACTAAAATAGCACAAGTATTGGGTGAGAGAATATAAAGACATCAATCTAATTGCCTATTAACTAAAGTTTCCTCAAATTTTCAAGATATACCAATTACTCAAAGGACCTCTAGAATGATCCATCAATACACAGAGAACATAACTACGATCATGGATGAGCTTATCCCACAAAACATGAAATTACTTAAAAACAAGGAATTGGCTCAGAAAAGCCCTCAGAGCTGTGGGACAGACCTGATGCCATGCTTATTAATAACCCTTATGAAATTTGTGAAAATGTCACCCTTCTGTTAAAAAAGAAAATGGTCAAGAATGAAATCTCCTTGCTAAGACCAATACTATCCTTTTAACTGTGGAACCATTACTGAAATCCAAGTGAATTGGTTGGAACTTGAACAAATTTCGCAAAACCACTGCTAAACTAAACCCTCTACCTACTGCAGTGATCCCATTCTGCCATCTACCAACAAAGAAATTGGTACTTCATTTATGTCATTCTGGGTCAATCTGAGTAATACACCTCTTTCTCAGGTTTCTTCCTCGTATAACCTAAAAGTAGTCCAAGTCACTTCACTTTTGGGGAAAAAATAGAACCAGTCCGCAAAGATATGAGCAATTATTGTCATGTGTCAAACCTACCCTTTCTTGCTTAAGTGAAGTAAAGCTGCATGGAGAACCATCACCAACTACTCATTACTGAAAACAACCTTGTTGAGGACTTCCAGTCCGGTTTCAGGTAGGCTGCAGCACTGAATTATACATTATGCACTCCTCATCCTTTATAAAGGGAACTCCAGCTTTGCTACCCTACTTAATCTCTCTCGGCGGCATTTGACACTATCAACCATTACATACTTTTAAGAATCTTTGCTAAGAGAATGGTCAGTGGGGAAGAGGATACTTATCAGGATGCATGGCTTAGGCAAAGGGTGGTGGTTTGCTATCTGATGCGCTTCAGTTTGATGAATTGTATATGTTCATGTACATGAATAATAACGACTCTCTCTACTCATGCTCTTACGTTCAACACCACAAAATCTTACTGCAGTTATAGGTAAACAACTGTGGATGATTCTATTCTTACAGAGCATTACAGCACAGAACATAATACCTCTTTTGTAGCTCTTCGTCTGACAACTGCAGATCTTGTTTTAACTGTTGATACCTGTCCTCTCTTATTAGTCTTGTGCCTTCATATAGAGTCAGCTCTCGGTCATGGATTAGCCTGTTGGGAAAATAAAATTGATTCCTTCAACTCACATACTATAAATCTGAGGTTCATGGCTATTGCAAACACCATCACTCAAACGAAATGTCCTCTTAAAACAGGCAACATTAATCTATCATGAAAATAGTTTTAAGATTAGGGATGTTTAAATGATCTTATCGAGGAAAAGGATGACAACTAGAGAAAGGTAATCTTTAGATGTCTTAAATAAGTAGTGTTTCAGTGTGGCAGCTACAGATAGGATTTTAATGTTTCTAGACTAAGTAAATAATGATGTCTTTTTTTTAACAGTATGGCAGTCTGAGGTTTATGACTGTGTGCAATCTGCTGAGTTTGTAGTGTGCATCACATGAAAGCCATAGGCCATAAATAATTAAAAAGAAATACCATGAGTGCACATTTTTGTACATTATCTCACTGACAACTTAACTTAGCCCGAAGTAAAATAGAAAACAATATAAGTATAGAGGATGAAGTGAGTTTAGTTACATCCTAAAACAAAAATTGGAAAAGGAAACAGATTGGCTATTTAAAAAAAGATAAATAAACAGAGTGAAATGTTATACAGGCATAACTACCAAGTCAATCTAAAGTGAGCTGCAGAGAAATGTATTTGCCACTAGGAAAATACATTTTCGAAACAGAATATATATTAGTTACAATTATAATGATAAAAAACACTGGGATTGATTTAAGTAGCTTGGAACGAAATGAAACAACAAAGCTTCAAGTCTAGTTCTAGAATAGTGTAGAGCATTTTATTTTTAATTCGATTTACAAACAAAAAACACATTAAACATCTGCCTATGTAAGAAAGACAATTAATCACCTAATAATAACCTACTTAAGTAGCTCACACATATGCAATAAGCATTTCAATAGTAAACAAGCATTGGCATAGCCAATAGGTCTCGCCTTTGGGACCTTATAAGTGTTTAGCCATACAACAGTTGATGTTGTTGCACCAAGGATATTGTGCTGCATAACTAAATACTTATAAGGTCCCAAAAGCGAGACCTATTGGCTATGCCAATGCTTGTTTCCTCTTTCTAGCACACATAGAAAGAGGAAAACGCCTCAGGGTATTATTTTTGTGCAGGACGGGACACCTTCCTGCACAAAAACAATCCACCTTACAATGCAGTCACTCTTGCACCATGGTGCAAGGGTGCCTGCGTTGTCGCTAGGCAGCCAAAGGGGCGCCAGTGCAGGGGAAAAGGCAGGAATGTGCCATATTGACTTAAATACAGCGCATTTCTTCCCTTTCCCTATCACCCAGTGCAGCACAGCTAGGTGACTTGCTGCGCTGCACTGCATGACTTGGCCATAAATGCGGCCCAGTATTTTTACACAATGGCACTACCTGGTGCAATGACATTAGAGTGAATGTGTATAATGTATACTTCTATCACACAACACACAAAGTCAACTGCTGCTTGCTGGGCGTTAGGAGTAAACGTAATCATTCATTAAAATTGTAGATAAAATGTAATCATATCAGAAAATATTTAGGCCTTTGTATTTATTTTGAGGTTGTAGTAGCAATTTGTATATTTGTTTTGCATGCGTTAGTACCAGCTTTCCATGGTACCACTTCTTGCGATGTGACTTCCTGTGATGACTGCATGTGATGCCACTAATTATGGTAATTGTCTGCTACCTGCTGACCAGCTGTTGTTGTCCGTCACAAGAAAGCTAGCACCTCCTAAATCCACCAACCATGGGGATGTGCTGCAGCAGCACTGGGTGATGTGCGGAAGGGAATGACTGGGTGGATGGGCACCAGCAGGGTACAAAGTGATATGCAGTAGCGGACCATGGAGCGAAGTATGTCTTGGCTGTTTTGGTAATACTAAGGTCATTTGACCAGTGACAAAGAATAAATAAAATCCACATTGATGATGCAGTTTAAGTTAAAGAGTGAAGGAACAGATAAAACAACAAGAAGGAATTAATAAAAGCAACAGCAGTGTTTAGATAATACGATGTAGCTGTTCTGGTGACAAGGAAAGAAAAGGCTACATTGGAGAAACCATTTACCATAGTCAGCATGAAGGAGCCGAAAAAGGAATAAATAAAAGCAAAGAGAAGGACACAGCCAAAGCTGAAACCGAGCAAGATGTGCCCCTCTTACACTCTGGATGCCTGGCTCCCACAATAACCCTACGCTTGGGCTCTGCAATGAGATTAGTGAAGGAGCAGCATTTATACGATAAATAAACCTCCTCACCTAAGCAACACCACGAAAGCTGGCGAGGCAGATCGAACTGTACGGCGAGGGAATCCGGGCACGCTGCTCGTGCCATGTGCCCTGGGTGAGTAGTCCTGGAGTGAGTGGTGGGCAAATAGGGAACAACCAAGGTAGAGCACTGGCTTGCAGAGCTGCCAAAGCGGCACCATGACTATTTTCAGCCCAGAAGATGACAGAGCCGGGCCTGTCACAGATGTAGGACGAACCTGGCAAGGCCTAGCCCTGCTCACCGGAACCGGAGTGAATGTACGAGCGGGCAGGCCCTTGCTGAAAAGTACCAGGTTCTGCTGGGCCATGCAGCCCAAAGCAAAGACCAGAGATAAAGAATCAGTGGAGGACATTGAGAGTGCCATACACCAGGTGGCAGTCATCACATTAGGGTGCTGCAAGATCGCCCCTGCCTACCCAAAACCAGCACAAGCGCGCGCCTCGCGGCGGCAGGGAGGGGGCCTGCGCGATTCCCTTGCGGGAGCGTGCAGCAAGGCGCGATTATTGTGACCATATGGCGCCACCATATGGCGCCGCGCGCTCCCGCAAGGGAATCGCCAGACGTGCACGCGTTGCCATTGCAAGCAATGCAACGCGTGCACGTTTGCCCCCAAAGCTGTGCCGGTAGCTAAAGGTCTCTCCTATGCAGCGCATGCGCGCTGCGTAGGCGAGACCTAAAAAAGATAGAATCAACTGAATTAATATTCTGAGACCACCTTAAATGAAAACATATGTTTATTCTTCCCTGGGACCTGAAAGTAAGACAGTTCTGCTTATATACACTCAAAGTCAATGTGGGAACTACATCATTTATTGGTAGATTTATTACAGGAAAAGAAAAAATGTCATTCTCACACTTGGCCTTGTAGTGGCAGGACAGTCAGAACTTAGCCACATTGCCGACTGCAAGAGCTAAAAATGATAAAAGCATTAGAGACCTGCTGATGACACTTTCTATTTCCAAACTATCTGTGACAAAGACCACACCAGGCATCTAAGAGCAGAGTGTAGATGCTGGAGACACAAAGGAAGATGGCCGCTTACCAAGAATGTCCTCACTGACTTGGTTATAGACCTCCTGGGAGACTTATCAGCATCCAAGACCTGAAAAAGGAAATCACAGAAATGCAACCGGAGATGAATGACCTTAGGGGGACGGGTCATCTCTCTGACAGAAACAAGTGACTCAAGGCAAGAGGAGCAGGAATTCCTTTGTCAGGGATTACTGGAATTCAAAGCTTCGAATATTGCTCTCCAGGCCTATCTGAAAGACCTTGAACACAGGTCATTGGGATACCTAGACACAGTCAAGGTTTCGAAACTTTGGAAAGAACAAGCAGTCCCTTTAGAAAACCCCATACAACCCAGTGAGTTCCTACTGTGCATTAGCAAATAAAAGACGACCAAGGAACTGGGGTTGGACCGATTTACGTCGCTGTTGTGCAACACGTTTACCTGAGGACTTGCCTCCATATTGGCCCAACTTTGCAATTCACCTTCTTGCCCTCACATGGAAAAACAGACACTGTGTCATAAGCCCTGACTTCAGTAAACCCCCAAACCAGGGATTTAGCCTGATCTCACTGCCAATATTAAACTCTTTACAGGGATTTTGGATACAAGATTAAGGAATAATATGCCGGGCCTTATTGTGCTGGATCAAGCAGGTTTTATCCCTGGGTCCATTAGAGGCGATGCAAACACAAGGAGATGATGGACGGAGCGCGGAAACTTTTCTGACACTCACCCCCAGTCACAGATCTGGATTGAATCCATCATCGTTCTTTAGCTCACTTCGCCACCCCAGTTCAGAGACAGCTATATGCAAATCAGTCTTGACCCTGTACCTCATGGGAACAGTCCAGCCAGGACTTCCCTGGAACAGAAACAAGCATCCTGGGACTAGTTTCGAGGTAACACCCCTCATCAGCCAGGCTAGCTTGATTCCAGTGGCAAAGTGAGCAAGGGACCCACGTCTGGGCATACCCTGCCAACTTAGGGCGAACAAACCAAACACAAGGAGATGATGGACGGAGTGCTGAAACTTTTCAGACACATACCCCCAGTCACAGATCAGTCTTGAATCCATCATTGTTCTTTAGCTCACTTCGTCACCCCAGTTGAGACCCAGCTATATGCAAATCAGTCTTGACCCTGTACTTAATGGGAACAGTCCAGTCAGAACTGCCAAGCCAGGTCTTCCCTGGACTGGAAACAAGCATCCTGGAACAGGTTTCGGGATAACACCACTCATCAGCCAGGCAAGCTTGATTCCAGTGGCAAAGTGAGCAAGGGACCCACGTCTGGGCACACCCTGCCAACTTAGGGCAAACAAAGCAAACACAAGGAGATGATGGACGGAGCGCTGAAACTTTTCAGACACTCACCCCCAGTCACAGATCTGGGTTGAATCCATCATCGTTCTTTAGCTCACTTCGCCACACCAGTTCAGACCCAGCTATATGCAAATCAGTCTTGACCCTGTGCCTCATGGGAACAGTCCAGCCCGAACTGCCAAGCCAGGACTTCCCTGGACCGGAAACAAGCATCCTGGGACCAGTTTCGAGGTAACACCCCTCATCAGCCAGGCTAGCTTGATTCCAGTGGCAAAGTGAGCAAGGGACCCACGTCTGGGCATACACTGCCAACTTAGGGCGAACAAAGCAAACACAAGGAGATGATGGACGGAGCACTGAAACTTTTCAGACACTCACCACCAGTCACAGATCTGGGTTGAATCCATCATCGTTCTTTAGCTCACTTCACCACACCAGTTCAGACCCAGCTATATGCAAATCAGTCTTGACCCGGTGCCTCATGGGAACAGTCCAGCCCGAACTGCCAAGCCAGGTCTTTCCTGGACCTGAAACAAGCATCCTGGATCAGTTTTGGGGTAACACTCCTCATCAGCCAGGCTAGCTTGATTCCAGTGGCAAAGTGAGCAAGGGACCCATGTCTGGGCATACCCTGCCAACTTAGGGCGATCAAAGCAAACACAAGGAGATGATGGACGGAGCGCTGAAACTTTTCAAACACTCACCCCCAGTCACAGATCTGGATTGAATCCATCTTCGTTCCTTAGCTCACTTCGCCACCCCAGTTCAGACCCAGCAATATGCAAATCAGTCTTGACCCTGTGCCTCATGGGAACAGTCCAGCCCGATCTGCTAAGCCAGGTCTTCCCTGGACCGGAAACAAGCATCCTGGGACCGGGTTCAGGGTAACACCCCTCATCAGCCAGGCTAGCTTGATTCCAGTGGCAAAGTGAGTAAGGGACCCACGTCTGGGCATACCCTGCCAACTTAGGGCAAACAAAGCAAACACAAGGAGATGATGGACGGAGCGCTGAAACTTTTCAGACACTCACCCCCAGTCACAGATCTGGGTTGAATCCATCTTCATTCTTTAGCTCACTTCGTCACCCCACTTCAGACCCAGCTATATGCAAATCAGTCTTGACCCTGTGCCTCATGGGAACAGTCCAGCCCTAACTGCCAAGCCAGGTCTTCCCTGGAGTGGAAACAAGCATTCTGGGAGCGGTTTCGGGGTAACACTCCTCATCAGCCAGGCTAGTTTGATTCCAGTGGCAAAGTGAGCAAGGGACCCATGTCCGGGCATACCCTGCCAACTTAGGGCGAACAAAGCAAACACAAGGAGATGATGGACGGAGCGATGAAACTTTTCAGACACTCACCCCCAGTCACAGATCTGGGTTGAATCCATCATCGTTCTTTAGCTCACTTCGCCACCCTAGTTCAGACCCAGCTATATGCAAATCAGTCTTGACCCTGTGCCTCATGGGAACAGTCCAGCTCGAACTACCAAGCCAGGTCTTCCCTGGACCGGAAACAAGCATCCTGGGACCGGTTTCGGGGTAACACCCCTCATCAGCCAGGCTAGCTTGATTCCAGTGGCAAAGTGAGCAAGGGACCAATGTCTGGGCATACCCTGCCAACATAGGGCGAACAAAGCAAACACAAGGAGATGATGGACGGAGCGCTGAAACTTTTCAGACACTCACCCCCCGTCACAGATCTGGGTTGAATCCATCATCGTTCTTTAGTTCACTTCGCCAGCCCAGTTCAGACCCAGCTATATGCAAATCAGTCTTGACCCTGTGCCTCATGGGAACAGTCCAGCCCGAACTGCCAAGCCAGGTCTTTCCTGGACAGGGAACAAGCATCCTGGGACCGGTTTTGGGGTAACACCCCTCATCAGCCAGGCTAGCTTGATTCCAGTGGCAAAGTGAGCAAGGGACCCACGTCTGGACATATCCTGCCAACTTAGGGCGAACAAAGCAAGCACAAGGAGATGATGGACGGAGCGCTGAAACTTTTCAGACTTTTCAGACGATAACAACAAGGCTCTCATGCCCCTTACTGACAAGGTACACAAGACTCAGGACAAAGTTTTTCTCCTCTTATTCAACACTGGAAAAGCATTTGAATTAGTCCTGTGGACCTTCCTAAATGAGAAGTTATTCGCCTTTGGACTGGGTTACAGATTTAGAAGTTGGGTTGCTAGTGGCTACCTAAATTACTCGCCGTGAGTAGGAGTCAATGGTTGGAGTTCCAAGAGCTTGACTATTGGCCGGGGCACATGGCAAAGTTGTCCCCTCTCCCCTATTATACAAACTGGCATTGGAACCGCTTGCTAACGAAATCAGGCAAAGACAGTGCATCCACTGGAGTCACATGGGAAGGGATGAATACAAGTTAGCCAGGTAAACTGAAAATATTATGGTAACCACGACACAGCAAGACATCACTGTTCCTGCTCCACTGGCTAAACTGGAAGCTTATGGCAAAGTGTCTCATCTCTGGCTGAACATTTTCAAATTCCAAGCTTTAAGTCTCACACTCCCCTGAGAACAGTATCAGAGCTAAACAGCGGTTCCCCTTTCAGTGGTCGTCTACACCATCCCATATTTAGGTGTGCAAGTAGCATACAGTGCAAGTGGATTATGAAGGCTTCGGTAAAACTCTCCTCAGGCAGACCTGCAGGTTTGTCAGATGTGAGGGCTCTCCTGGATGGGATGGGTGGTGAAATAAAGATGACATCTCTCACACAAATCCTTTACTTACTCTTGGTCTTCCATGTGCCAGTGAAGGGAGCAACCCCACAGAAGATACAGCGACTCTAAGATAACTGTATTTGGGCAAGGAGGAAACACAGAATAGTGGCTTGAATGGTGTGACATTCCAGTAAAACCATAAGGATACCAGATGTTAAATGATACTATTACACCTCCCAATTAAAATTCATGGTAAAATGGATTCAACCCAAATCGGAGTAATATTGGTGTTTCATGGACCAACGTGTAACTGGGATGTGCACAGATCAGGTACCATAGATGCATAAAAAAGACAGAGGCTGCGGTTTAGATATTCCTCGCTGGTGACCATGGCAACTCTAGAAGTCTGGAATAGGATAGAACTAAGACAATATTTCACCACTTTTCAATCCTCCTGACACCAATTCTTGGAAATCCAGTCTTTGACCCTGCACACATAAAGAGCAGATTCAAGCTTTGGAGAGAGAAAGAGTGCACAAGAATGACACGTAGAGGAATTAAAACCTTTCTGGAAGTACACTCTGTTTATAACCTCCCAGAATCAGAATGCTTCAGTTACGTACAGATCAGATATTGGCTCATGCACCCCTCCATTAAACCACAAGCCTTCAGACCCTTCATTGAATAGAAGAGTGGGATCTGTACTGGGAATATCATAAAAGACATCTGTCAGACATAAATAAATTACTTTCCCGGAAAGCAAGACCCTCGTGATCAGTGGGTGAAAAGCTCTGGGAAAGTGAACTGGGCATGAGCCTGATGGTAAAACAATGGGGAGAGGTTTATATCAGAACATGCACACAGCACTGACAGCTATCACACAGGAGACTATGTACAAAATAGCTTCATTCAGGCATCACACCCATTATTTTAAAGAAATATTTTACTGGTTTCATCAAATACAAACCGGCACCAACAAGTGTCAAACTTCTCGCCACCATCCATCACATCACATCACAGTAAAGGTTAACTCACATTACAATCAATTTAACATGACAGTTATTATAAGTCCAGCATGCATCTACACAGGCCCTCCAGAACACTACCCCACCCTCACCCATTCCCAGCCTCCCAGCCCATGCAACAAACATACTAGGATAATATCATGCCTCAGTAGAATCCTCAGTTCCTTCATCATCCGATGTGGAGGCAGAGTGTATCCCCTCTGGTTGTATAAACTTTTCCAGTAGTCCCACCCAGACCTCAATGTCCACCTGAGTCCCATCTTCACACCTACGCCTCCTCAAATGAACCTCTGCAGCCCATTCAATCACATCCGCCACCCACCGATGTTCACTCGGTCCAGCCTGAGCCATTCAAGTAGTTGCACCCCATTTGTTGACCAAAAGCAACATCAAATGCAGGAACTTAAAGGCCATCTTTTGGCCCCTCGTTCGAAGGACATCCCCCAACAAGCATACCATAGGGTACACAGCCACAGGGATCCGCACCACGGTCCTCACACGATTCATCACGTTCTCCCAGTAGTCATACACCTCCGGGAAGGAGCAAGCCAAGTGCAGGATGTAAGCCATCGGGGCGAGGCACCTGTGACACAACTTGGTACTACCAGGATCTATCCTATGCATTAATACCGGTGTGACATATGTTTGGTGAAGGAAACAGAAATGCAGGAGTTTAAATTGTGCATTACTCGATACCAGCTTCACCTTTGCACACATCCGGTGCCAGGAGGAGTCATGAATCGGCACCCCCAGTTCCCTAACAAGGCCCTGCGGGCCGGAAATGCGACCCGTCAACGGTCAACCATCAATGCATTATATAGGTGTGATATGTCGGCTCCTGCCCGGTTCCCACAGACTTGTAAGTGAGGTGGTCAGGGCCCCGGCAAATGTGGACCATATACCCCACACAATAGCCGCAATACTTGCATGCTGTAAAAAATGGCCTGGCCCTACACTGAAAGACTCCTATGCTGCTTCAAAATCGATAAACTCCTCTTCAGGAAACAAGTCCCCCAATATTTCACAACCACCGGCCCTCTAGGCAGTCAAGTCCACAATAGCCCCAACACTCTAACAGCAGGAAAATCCCAGAAAACCAATTCACGACAAACTGAGCCCTACTCAGAAAACTTTTAACAGTACGCTCCCAGAGTGAAGCAGTGTGTCTGATTAGATAGGGGACATTCTCAACCTCTCTGGCCCCCGCCATCAAGAGATGTAGTAGGGTTGATCTCCCTCCAAAATCTCCCAACAGTGTTTTGTCCCAGGTGCCCTCCTTGACCATCCAATGCACTGCATGCTGTATTAGGGCAGCTAGACAGCACTACTCTAGGTCTGGTACCGCCGGTCCTCCCTCCTCCAATGGCAGCGTCATATGGACCCTAGCCACTCTACTCCGTCCCCCCACCAAAATCAAGGCTATCAAAAGAGAGTTCAGCCTACAAAAGACAGCCTGGGACAGTGCGTCAAAAAAATGCTGGATAACATAGAGGCACTGGGGCAGAAACACCATCTTCGCCACATCCACATGGCCAAAGGGAAGTCCAGATTCACACTAATGAACTTAGTCCGTCAATTACCCTCTCTACGTTGCATTTTTTTGCGTCGTTGTGGGGTATGGGCAATAACCATCCCCAAATATCGGAAGAAGTCCAGCTCCCATCAAAGGGGCACCACCAGCAGCTCCCCCTCTCCGCAGGTAGCCAGAGACCCTAATGGAAGCACAAGGAACCTACCATGATTAAGGTGGAGTCCTGATATTTCCCCAAAAGCAGATAAATATGACAATAGGATGGTCAGTGGCCGCCGAAGGGCCGATAAGTAAAAAAGGGGATGGTCTGCATTTAAGGACACCAAGTGGGTGATCCCTCTAATGGTAATCCCCTGTTTGGCCATACATTGCCAGAGAAGGTGGGACAGCGAACAACCTTGCTGCGTGCCCCTCTCCACCTCCCAGAGCGCGGAGCATCTCCATCTGACCCTTATCTGAGTGGTGGGATTTGTATACAGTAGAGGCACCCAGGAACAGAAGTGGGGTCCAAACCCCATAGCCCCCAACACCTTCATGACATATTGCTATCTAACTGTATCGAAAGCTTTAGCTATGTCTATGGACACCACTGCTAGTTCTTCGTCACAACCATCCACCTCATGTTAAATCCAAAATAACCCCTCCTCGGTTTGTTTAAAAAAGCGTCCTTTTAATCGGAGCCTTCCGTTTCTATACTCCGCTTCTATTTACTTCAGGCTTCTCCCGGTAATTGTGAGGGGCTTTTAGTATTGCAAGTAGCTCCACCCAAACCACTCATTTCTTACTGCCTCCCCTGCTAAGATCGTAACCAGTCACGCACCTGTATTAGCCACACTCCTCCGGGAGAGTGGCGGGTTGTGCCAACCTGCCAGTGGCTTCTATGGTCGGCGACCTTTCTCATCTGGCAGCACGGGTGGTGTAAGGGGCTCTCCTCTGCTCCTCAGTGCATCCCGCATTTCGGCTCTGGTTCCCATTTCTGCTTCTGTGTTCTTTCTCCCAGCGCTGAGGTTCGTTCTCAGGAAAGTCTACTCCTCATTCCTCTTCCACAACTGGAGTCCTCCCTCACTTTTTATTCTGTCCTCGTTGCTTGCCTGGCCTTGTCCTTTGTTTATTTTCACTTATGGTGGGTCCACTGCCTAAAAAGTAAAACGTATTCTTTTCTTTCCGTTTCAGGTACGCTGTGTGTCGTGGACCAGCTCTTGAATCCGGGTAAGTCATCCTGCAGTACCCCCTCATATTCCTCAACCTGACACTGTATTAATCATCATAAGTGACCTGTACGCCGAGGGATCCGACGGGTCCTCACTGGGCTTTGGCAACATGGTAATGCAGCCCTTTCCCATAGACTCAGGAAGCAAGCCCACCCTCCTGTGCCTCTAAGTACACCACTAAAAAATACTGTGTGAGCATCGATGAGAAGGCCTCGTAGAAGTGAGCAGGGTAGCCATCGCAACTTTACGCCATGCCCCGACAACCGCCCCAGTGCTGTGCGAATCTCCTCTAACATGAGGGCCACCTCCAAGTCCTGCGCCTCCATGTCTCCCAGCCGCAGAAGCGGCAATGACGCCAGAAAGGTCTTGACTGGCGTCCGCAAAGGAACAGGGTCACGGTATACCTGTTCAAGGTGGGTGCACAATCAATTAAAAAAAACAAAAAAAACAAACAGCCAACCAGTTCCTCATATCCCCAAGCACATTAAAGGAAAGGAAATTAACGTTCCTTCCAACCCTTTAGGGTAGGATCGTTTCCTTCATGTCATTACTGTCTTGGGACTCTGACGCCAACGTTCGACCCTCCTGCCAAGCCCCGCTCCTCAGAGTTTCAGGAATCTGCGACGCATCCACTTACCCGCATCCATCATACAATCCTTGCAGACCACAATGCGACCAGTACCCCCGTAGGGGGGCCCAGAGTTCTTCTGTTGGTGAAGGCGTTCTAACTGACCGCGTTCTCCTTGAGTATGAAAAGGATCTGCATCACTTAATCTGCGAGCAGGACGAGTATCCAACATGTCCAGCCAGGACCAAACATCTACCGGGTTTTCAAATAATTGGGACCACCCCGAGATGACAACACAGAGTTTGGCTGGGTATAAAAGCATATACCCGAGGTTCATGGTACGTAGTTTCCTCTTAACCTCAAGGAAAGACTTGCCCTTTCCTGCACCTTTGGAGTATAATCAGGAATATGGCTATACTGCAATTCTCATACTGTGGGACGGGAGCCTTCCTAGTCTTTCTCAGGTACGCATCCCTGTCCCTGTAATTCAAAATCCGAGCAATAAACACCCGTGGATAGGCGCCTAGTGGCGGGACAGGTACCAGTGCCCTATGAGCTCTTTCGATGACGAGGAAACTAGACAAGTCTTTAGGACACAACACATTCTTCACCCAGTTCTCCAGGATTGGCTCAGTCGACTGACCCTCCTCCCTCTTGGAAAAGCCAAGCAGGGGAACATTATTCTTCCTGGAATACCCCTCAGCATCCTCAACTCTATGATCCAGAGCACTTGAGACCGTTTGCAACTGGGAGACCTGTTTTTTTAGCTGCATCACTTCAACCTGCAAGGTAAAGGTTGGTCTCAGTGTTCTTGACCTTGTTAGCCACCTTGCGGAAGTCAGGCCTCAACAGATTAATCTCTATGGATACCCCTGCAATCTGCCCCTCCAAAACCACTCTCGATCCTCGTATGGCCTCCAAGAGTGTGGCATGGGTGGGTTCGTCCACCCACCACTCCAGTGAAGGCTCCGGGGTAAACTGGTGCTCTAAACGAGTGAGTCTATGGGTGGCCTGATGATATGTAATAGTATTCCCCTGTTGTTGCTGCTGAGGCCTGTCTTTACCCACCGTGGGAGGTTGAAAGGTGGGTGACACAGTACAATGCTCTATCGGGGCCCACGAGTCACCAAAGGTCCCTCCGTGGGGTCCAGTGCCCAGCCTAGGATACAAAGCTGTAGCTCAGTCAACACCAGGTGCCGAGAACGCAGCAGCTCCGCAACCTCAAAATCATCAACCCCCGTCAACAGCTAACTTGTCCCTGCTGCCACTTTTCAGTGGCATACGTCATCTCCAATTATCATGGAGGGTATTTATTTTGTTACACAATCACCTCTCCTGGGGAGGTATTGGAGCCCCGGCATTATGCTTCCTTTGCTCTCTGTCACATTGGAGGCGCAAGCGTTAGTGGCCTCCCGGCAGGGGGTAATTCTGACGAAGAGCCATCATAGTCAGCATCTGTCTACATATTCTTTTCCACTAGAAAAGTGCCACCATCCCAGCTCCAACCAGCGGCCTCTCCCCTCAGTTGCTGGGACTTCCTTGCCAAGGGCCCCAGTTGCCAGGCTCAGACACCTCTCTCAGGAATATTATGGGGTCTTGGCAGGTCACTCCATCACACCCCAGCACAGAGGGAACACCTTAATACCAGGGGCCCAATTACAGTTGCATGTTCAGTACTGAGCCCTTATTTCAGCCAGCGACCACCTCCATCAGACACCCGCCTGGGGGATGCCGCTTCGGGTATCCAACTCATGACCTCTCCACGCGGCTGCTGCTCCGTGCGCGCCTGTGCCACCACACACCTCTCTCCTCGCCCCAGGTGGTGATCGGCTTAGAGGTACAACCAACACTGGTCTGCGATCAGATCTACCGTGGTTTCGCCACTGACAGCAGCCTGATCCAAGAGTATTTAGGAGAGCCTCATCAGTCCCTGAGGCCTCCGCAGCAACGTACCCACAGTCGCCAACAAGCAGAGTCAGGCGGCCGCCATCTTGTAGAGTATCCCTACACAGTCACCGCTGCAGCATATATTTTTTAAGGATTGCAGCTACGATGGCACAAGCACTTCATCTCCAAGGATTGTTAAAAATAAATATGAGTCTTCACCGAATTTATTTCATCATTGTGCATGCTTAATCAATGGTTATACACCACTGTGCTTTGATTTTGTTTCTCATCTTGCCCTGGAAAGAGGGTGTTTTAAGGATTTCATGAACATCTCCATTCATACATAAATTTAAAAAAAATATGTGTGTAAAACATGTAACCACTTTTTCCTCTACATCTTCTTCTGACCCGTTACTAAAATAGACGATATCCCATTGCAATAGACGATATCTGTTAACCACTTTAATTCCCAAGTTTGGTGAGACCGCTGTAACGTCAGCATCAGTGTGGTGTATTAGGCCAAAGCAGCAGCTGCTGTAACGTATGAATCCACAATCTGGGGGCAGAATTATTGTGAGGTTATGATTCCTGGAGAAAAGATTCTTCTCAAAATTATTTGGGTAGTCAAGGGAAATTTGCCCTTTAAAGGGTGCCGTGAGACTGGCCCCAGCAGATGTTCAAATAATCCAAGATTACTTTATAATCTGAAATGTGAGCAACAAATAACTGTTATAAATGTCCCTGATGCAGGTCAACAATGATGGATAGCTGAGGAGCGTATACTGCACTAGCCCCCCAGGATTCACATCTAGCTCACGGGGAGTTGCAATCCTCATAAGGAACCCCCCCTTCAAAATAGGGCGTACATGGATATACCCAGGTGGGACATATGTGGCAGTACATGGGACTTGGGGCAGGAGAGAGGTGACACTGATGAGTGTTTATGCCCCCCCATGACTCCAGACGCAAGCGTTAGAGAAACTGGCAGGTATATTGCTGGAATCCAGTTCAACCGTCAACATCTTAGGGGGAGACTTTAATGATGTCTTGGACCCAACATTAGACCGAACAACCTCAGGGCATCCAGAAATAAAGACACACAATTGAAACGATTCACACACATTGGAACTTTCAGATCTTTGACGTAGACATCACCCAGATGCCCGTACATACTCCTTTTACTCCGGAGCACATAAGGCGTTCTCGCGATTAGATTATATACTTACCCCTGCCGGAGAAATAAATAAGACAGAAAAGGCAGAATACCTACCCAGGGGCTTTCTGACCACTCCCCAGTGTGGCTCACCGTGGGACAGAAGGCACATAATTCGGTCCAATTATGGAAACTAAATGCATGGGAACTCAGAGATGTAGAAGTAGCAAAGAAGATTAGAGCAGCCACAGAATTATACTTAAAAGAAAATACCGGGTCTATAGAGTCTACCATTACTGTCTGGGAGGCTTATAAGACTGTCCTTCGTGACAGAGCGCAAAATATAATAGCGCAGAAAAAAGGCAGGAAGTGCAAGCAATACATAGAGTCTCGCCTCCTCCAACTAAAAACTTCACTAGACTCACCTCCTAACTCCTAACAACTACATGACATGATGATCCTGCGCACAGAATATCAGGCCTTGGCGCAAAACAAAGCCAGAGCAGAACTCCAAGCCACGCATAGACATCTCTATGATGCTGGAGATAAAGCCGGGAAATTGCTAGCCTGGCTGAGTAAAAAAGAGGCAGAAACCCGATGGGTGACAGCTATACACACAGAAGCTGGCCACACATACACATCACCTCGAGAGATTGCGAATGAATTTGCCCGTTACTATGCAGAATTTTATGAACCAAGGCCCCTTGCCAACATTCAATAGATAGAATCGCAACAGGGGAAAATCTCACTCCCAACCCTCCCGACAGAGGCAGTTCATAAGTTAGAAGAAAAGATAATTCTGACAGAGGTAGAAGAAGCCATAGGACACTTGAAAGTGAGAAAACCCCCCGGACCAAACGGTATACCGGCGGAGCTCTATAAGAGGAATAGAAACATACTAAGCCCACATTAACTTAATCTATTTCTGGAAGCAAAAGAACATGGCATACTACCCCCTGATCTCAGTAACGCAATGATAGCAGTCATACATAAACCAAATAAACCACAAACAGCCTGTAGCTCTTGCTGAACATGGAGACAAAAATCCTAGCAATAATACTGGCAAATTGATTAGTAAAAGTTATAACCACTTTAATACATATGGACTAAACTGGCTTCATGCCTAAAAGGTCGACCCGCCTTAATCTCTACCGCCTTAACAATTGGCTAGAGGCCACCCGCAACCGCGACACGCCGCATGTAATAGTATCTCTAGACGCTGAAAAATCATTTGACGCCATTCACTGGCCCTTCCTAAAACAGGTACTCAAGAGATACAGATTTGGGCCCCACTACCGAGCCTGGATTGAGTTACTATACTCAAAACCATGTGCCAGAGTGCGGGTAAACAGAGCTATATCAGATGAATTCCCGATAGGGAGGGGTATAAGACAGGGATGCCTGATATCCCCACTTTTATTCGCACTAACACTGGAACCACTTGCATGTATAATACGAGCACACCCTGATATTACAGGTTTCTGTGAGAAAGAGGAGACACCCGATGACGAGAGGATATCCCTTTATGCAGATGATATCCTCTTATATGTTGCGAACCTGAGGGACACACTTCCCCACATTCTCGAAACCTTTGAGATATATGGGACCAACACGGGATACAAAATAAATTGGAAAAAATCCAGTGTGTATATGGCAGGGCACGAGGTAGACCAGGAAGACATCCCAGGAAACCTGGAGAGAACCCAAAACGGTTTTACATATTTAGGCATGTACATTACCCTAGACAGAGAAAGGGACTTGCAACATAACCTCTATAGGGTATTGGCAGACTCCCAGAATGATATAGACAGATGGAAATCACTCCCACTGACACTCCTCGGCAGAGCAACCATGTACAAGATGATAACACTACCAAAACTTATATACATACTTCAAAACACATATCAGAAACTGCCAGAGGTGATATTCAACAAGATAAAAGGGATGGTCCAAGAGTTCCTCTGGGAGGGTAAAACCCCAAGAGTAACGCTCCGTACATTGCACAGAAATCAATATAACGGAGGAATATCCCTTCCTAACATCGGAGCCTACTACCGGGCGGCCCACCACATTATTATTAATGACTGGGAACACGCCCCACATATGCAATGGAACGAACCCAATTCAGTTCCCAACTCCACACTCACTACCTATATGGAGGGTAAGACACCAAAAGACTATTCCCAGCCACACATGTGATGATAAAGGCCTGGAAAAAAGCAGAAAAAGAAATGCACTGGGATAATAGGGTGACACGAGGGACTCCACTATGGGAGGGAACAAGGCTAAAGGAATTCGCAAAATTGAAAGGTTTTAAACAATGGGATATACTGGGAATTTCGAAAGTGGTAGACATATTGGAGGGAAAGGCTCTGGCTTCGTTCGACTTTCTAAAGAAAGAATTCGAACTATCTCAAACACAATACTACAAATACCGACAAGTTACTCATGCCTGGAAATCACAGCCTATCGAACTTGAGACACTGCCTGAATATTCACCGCTAGAGGGAAGACTGCTCATGGGAGAAATATAGCAATAAATTAGGGCTCCGATTGATACAATTCAAAATCCTGCACAGAACATATTATGACAGAGCCCGTCTGCATAAGTTCGGAAGGGCAGCTACACCTAATTGCCTTCGGTGCCACACGGAAGTGGGAACATACTTCCACATACTATGGTAATGCAGAACAATCAACACATACTGGACTTCTTTAACTAAAAAACTCTAGAGACACCAATACCAATGGACCACAAATACCTACTACTGGGAACAGAAATAGACTTACCTAGAACCAAGTTACTTTTCGCGAACCTGGGCATAATAGTGGGAAAAAGAGACCTAGCAAAGCACTGGGGGGCCTCGATTCCACCCACGTTGCAGGAATGGGAAAAGGGAATGCTCTATACATGTTAGCAGAAAAAGTAAAATACAAGGCAAGCAGTTGTCCCAAAACATTTGATAAAATATGGGGCCCATGACAGAAATACTACCGGATTAAGGCAACAGAAAATGAATCTCAATCTCAAAACCATACAAATATGACATTACCATAGGGAACAGAAGACACCCTTTGACAAACACAACGCCTGTACCAATGAGATACTTGGAATTGTTTGTACCAACTTGTAATCAGATAATGCATAAGTATAATACTGCTATGTATATGTAGGTTGCACTTTCAGCTATATTTGTGTAAGTTATACAATGATTGTATAAGAGAAAAAATTAAATATATTTTTTTTTAAAACAAGGAAGGAATGCTGGGAAACCCACCATAGTCACAATGTATGTGTGGCTCTGATGGTGAATCTGTGTGATCTCTGTCCCACTTTGTATTCTAATGAGAAAATAAATATGAATCGAACAAGTCACACTCTAGCTACAAACCGAGAGGACGTCAACCCGGTGTCCATGCCCATATGGTCATCCTGGACAGCGAGTAAGAGGACGAGCTAGAGATTGTTGAGAAATAGTTTAAGATTGAGGAGAATGAACCTATTGAAAACTAGGCTACAGTACATTTCAATAACACAGACCCTTAAGAAAAATGGGCAATAAGATCTCTGTAGAGAGACACTTGAAGGTTTATTCTGCAAAGATCGGTGTGCTGAAAGTGAATGTCACTCATGTGCTTACTTTACTTTCATCTTCAAATAACGTAAGCTTATTTTACATATGCTTTTTAAATCTGTACGTATATAGTATTGTTGTACATGATAATAGCTTGTGTAATAATACATATGTTTTTAAGACGATACAACCGATTACCTGAGAGAAAATATATAGGCCTTGAACTGTGAATATTTCATAGAAATATCTTTTTAGTGTCACAGATGAATGTCCAATTTGATATGAAATATTCACAGATCAATGACTAGATATTGTCTCTCAGATAATCAGTTATATCTTGTTGTTGGTTACATGAAGCTTTGCTACTGGAAGGTAACCAGTGATCTGAGGTTTTCACGCCGGGCAAGATTTCCATGAACTATTAAATGTCATTTTAGTACATACGTTTATTAACTAAAAGCATATATAAATGGCTGTAATCTACGATGAAAAATAAACAAATCTTCAATAAAGAAGCCATTCGGAATTCCAAATGGCCCTCAAGACCCGGCTGCTCGAATAAGCCTCCATGACCTGCAAGCACCTGGATACCCTATTGGGTGATTAGCTGTGCTTTATAAATCCTGATTGATTGATTGAATAAAGAAGCTTGCAAGCATCCAAGACAGAATCCTACATCTAAATTTTAATGGATCCTGTTACAAGATGAAAGTATTATGTGGTATGGCAGAGGGCCTTACCATGTATTACTAGCACAGTAAGCAAAGATGGATCCCAGGTCCTCTCTCAGTACACCTTCTCTCAGTCCTGGTAGAGTGGCAAAGAGCAGACAGGCTACTTAGAGAAACATGTGTTAAGCATTTCCCATAACCAACATGGACGATAAGTAATTGACATGCCTCGAGAGAAATCTGACACCAATTTATAAAAAATAGCTCTGCTTAAATAGATTTTTAGCCATCAAAACAAAATATATACATACAGTATAACCCGAGTTATCAATTTTAAAGTATTAAATAAATCAGTACTTGGGGGGCGCTAGAGAGCCCACGGCAAGATGGCCGCACCTTAGTGCAGCTCGGCCAGCCGTGAGCACACCATCCTTCATCATCCTGAGTACCCGCCAGACAAACAACGCAAAACCGGGCGCTATACATATAACAACGCCACTGGCACCGGAGGAGAGCAGCACGGGCTGGAGAAGAGCTCATAACGACGCTGTGCAGTGCATCGCCCCCGGCGCGGTCTGGAAAATGGCGGCCACCATGCTGTGACGGCATAACGAGTGGGGATCCAGATTGCGGGCACCGGCGACTGCCGCCGCACTAACAGGTGGGCTCTAGAAGACAGACGCTGCGGACCCACACGAAGCCTGGCGCAGCTGGGGGTGACGTGCCGGTGATCGTTACTGCCATCCACGTCTGCCCCTCATCCTGGGAGCTGAGGGTGCACTCCACGGCGCGTTCCAGCGAGGAGGCGTGCTCCTGTGGCCCCGGTGGGGCTTGGCCGGCGGCGGTCTGCCACGAGCGTAGACTGGGCCTCCTGACCCGCCGGGACACACACACACAGTGAGCAGCGTGTCCACGGACTGTGGGTGTGTGCCCCCCGGCAGGGCTCTGCGACCACGTTGATCACCGCGGCGGCCCGGAGGCACTGCGAGACACTCACCAAAACACTGGGGAAGTCGTCTGGAGGATGCGCGCCCTGGGCCTTGCTGCCGCCTTCCGGGCTGCAAGGGCTGGCTGTGGCCCTCTATCCGGGGTACAATTCTGAGAGCACATCGGCGGACTGACAACGCAAGGTCGGCGGCCCGGGGCCCGGAGGCGCCAACACAACTGGCCCAATAGGTGACTGCTGGGGGCAGCCTTCACCACGACAATTGCGTCAGTGCTGCAGCCCTGAACACCCACGCAGGCTAGGGCCTTGAAACCACAGCAGGAGCAACGCTGCGGGCCGCTGCCCCGAACTGGACCCACAGGAAATTACTGGACGCTGCTAAACTCAGGTACACGCACCTGCGCGCATTCTCTCGCTTACGTGGGCCGCAGTGGGGGTGAGGCAGACGATCGGCACTGCACGTTGCTGGGTGCCAGGTATAGGTGGTCTGGGGCAACGAGCAAAGGTCGCAGAGGACAGCGGGCGTGGGGGCCGACGCCGGAAGATCTGCCTTCAGTGGGAACGCTGGGGCGCTGCCTCACTGGGGTTGACAAAGACTTGCCGCCGCTTAGGCCGTCACACAGATCACGTCCATATACATCAAGGTAACCCCGCAGGGGCGCCCTACGCCTTGCCGCTCCTACGCTACAGAACACGGGTCGTGGGCCGCGGCGGGCGCCCGGCGGTGGCGACAGCCGGAAGGGTTTGTGGACCAAGCCTCACATAGCCGCAACCTAGCGCCTCAATACAACCAAGGTCCAGTATAGACAATAAACTAGTGACAACGGAGCGCAGGTCCAATGGGGAGGACGGACATAGCCCAACCAAAGCTCACTTTTGAATCAAGGAAAGTGACCCATGCTGTGGGTGAAACTGCGCCGACCATGGAGGAACAAGGCACGACCCTGGACACTCTTGCTGCCACACTTGCGGCTGTGCAACAAAGTTTGTTATCAATTGATGGCAAAATCGATCACCTCAATCTTCGCATGGATCACATGTCGACCAAACTGGACCAGCACGCGAACAGGCTCACTGAAGTGGAAACCCGCGTCTCATCTACCGAAGACACAACGTAAGAACTACAGAGCAAAAGCCTCAACATGGAGAAAGTGATGGCCCTAATCCAAGCAAAAAATGAGGAGTTAGAAGCGCGGTCCAGGCGCAATAATGTTCGCATTACAGGGCTGCCGGAATCGGCGAACACAGGGCGTATGGAACAATATGTCGAGACACTCTTGAAGGATATTTTCGGCCCCGAAGAACTATCCCCCATGCAGATCGTCGAACGCGCACACCGTACCCTCGCTCCTCGACCACCGCCTAGCGCACATCCGCTTCCAATCGTGGTGCGGCTATTAAACTACAGAGACCGCGACACAATCCTGCGCTTAGCGAGAGAAAAAGAGGCCATCACCCATCAAAGAAACACTTTGCTTTTCTTCCCCGACTTCACCATGGCAGTACAGACGGCCAGACGTGAATACCAACAAGTGAAAAACCGGCTACAGAAAGCGGAAATAAAGTATGCAATGCTGTACCCAGCACGCCTAAAGATTACATATAACGGCAAGGACAAGATCTTTAACACACCAAAGGCAGCCGCGGCCTACGTCGACTCAATACTGAAAGGTGGTAAAGCAGGCAGACAACACGAAGTTGAAGACTGATGCTATTCGACAACGCGCGGAAGCGCATAAGCAGCACAGAATGGAGGAGTTGCTTAACAACACACAGGATGCCCTCGTAACTGCTCGCCCTAGACACTACCAGAGGCCTGCACAACAACTAACTGGCAGTAACTGACACGTTGCGCTCACGGCCCACGCCCCTGTATCAACCGGGGTGATAGATGGGTCTCTGGCGTGCCCCTGCAGTAGGTAAGCCCCAAACTGTTGTACGTTTTTTCTTGTTTTTTTTTAAGACCACTAATTTTGGACTAGCTGTTGTTCAGAGTATACACGTTCTCCAAGTACTAGGGAACTTCTCCAGCATGATTGGGATGCGGGAGTAGGCGGAGGGGGTTGTTGTTCACTTTGTATGTCAAAGTTATTACTTTTATGAGTCATGCAGCAAATGTGTCGTTGAAAACGCTAATCTAATGTTGCATATTTATTCATACATCGCTGTGACATGGGTGAGCAGAGCGGATGTAAAGCTGAAGATTTATGGACTGAGGAGTGGTGGCCAGCGGAATTAGGAGAAGCTCCCACCCCAAAAAAATGGGCGAAGAACCTGGGCATTGCAATTGATAACAACCTCTCTATGGAGGAGCATGTTAAGGCCTTATCAGGCAAGTGCTTTGGATTGATGCGCATGCTAAGAAAGATCTTCCCTTGGATCCCTCTTTCCACCAGAAGGGTCCTGATACAGGCGCTTCTAGTCAGTAGACTAGATTATGGAAACGCTCTACTGGTAGGGATCAGGGAAGATTTGCTTTCAAGGCTGCAAGTCGTCCAAAATACTGCTGCACGTTTAGCACTGAATAAGCCAGCACAAACTCCATCTCTACCTCTGCTGAGAGAGTTACACTGGCTCCCCATCAGGAAAAGAGCAGTTTTCAAACTCCTATGCCTCTCTCCATGAGCTAGGGCCAATATACCTAACTAAGAAACTAGAATGGTATATTCCGGCCCGCCAGTTAAGATCTAGTGGCCATAAGCTCCTCCGCACTCGGAGAATCAAGAAAGTTAAAATGGGAGGCCGTGCCTTTTCCTACCTAGCCCCCAAGTACTGGAACAATCTGCCAGAGGAGCTGCGGACCAGTCTGGTTCTCTTCAAGAAACTTCTTAAAACCTGGCTATTTTAATGAGCATTTCTCACACTAGGTTGCCTGCTACCCGGGCGCCGAGAGATCCCCTTGGGGATGATTCGTGCGCCATACAAATAATAATAATAATAATAATAAAATAAAAGATCACTAAAATGTTTAACTTGGAATGTAAGAGGATTGAATAATCCTAGGAAGGTGCGTCAGGTGCTGGCATTTCTCAACAGACACCACATAGAGATAGCAATGCTCCAGGAGACACACCTCACCACACACACCGATAAGGCCATAGGCCGGAGCTGGGCGGAGCTGACAGCTGCATCATCATACTCCACTTACTCGCGGGGAGTCCTTATCTTGATAAAGAAAGGAGTACAATTCCAACTAGACCAGGTGATTAGGGATGACCAGGGTAGATATGTCGTCCTAACGGGCATATTACGGGGCACCCGCATAGGGCTGATAAACACCTACGAGCCTAACACAGACGAACCTTAGTTTTACCTCACCATTCGTAACAAGCTAAGAGACTTATCATACACAGACCTTATTTGGGGAGGGGACTTAAATGTAGCACTTAATGCAGAACTGGACAGGTCGTCTAATGCGACTGAACACCACAAACAGGCTGCTAAGGAGGTGCTGAACTGCATGGAAGAACTCGACCTAGTGGACACATGGCGCATTCGCCACCCAAACGATAGAGAGGGCACATACACATTGACTGTACACTCGAGCTGGTCCAGACTGGACTATTGGCTCGCGTCGACTCGGGCTAACAGCTGGGTAACAGGTGTCAGTCATCTCCCTAGGATGCTCTCCGACCACAAACCGGTGCTGTTGGCGTTAGACATCCCCACCTACACACCGCCACAATATATATGGCGCTTCAACGCAAAGTCCCTACTAGACCCAGTATACAGTGACACTATACGAGGGGCAATTGAGGAATACTTCCAGTTAAACGTGGGATCGGTCGATGACCCGAGCATAGTGTGGGAGGCTTTCAAAGCCACCATCCGTGGGAAATGCATAGGGACTAGCGCGGGGATCCTGAAAGACATACGCAGTAAACTACACAGCATAGAGGCAACAATTAAAACACTGAAGGCAGAATACGAAAACACACATAGCGCGGAAGTGCTTGGGCGAATCAGGGAGCAAATCACACTGTATAATGACTTTGCAGAAGACGAACTTAAATATTTAACGAAGAGACAAACGGCAAGGGCATATGGGGAAGGCGGCCGGTCAGGTCACACTCTAGCCCAGAAAATATGCGCTAGATGCACACAACACACAATAACGCATCTTACAGATGACAGTGGGGTGACACACTTTGACAATGCTGGCATATCCTCAGTATTCACTGCAGCATACAGCAATATGTACGCATCGGCAGGGTCAACGGACGGGGCAGAGCTTTCGGAATATTTGGAGGATATTGCCCTTGCATGGCTGTCGGAGGGTCAACGTGAGTATTTGGACCAGCCAATTACCATTCCAGAAGTCCAAGCGGCCATTCAATCGTTACCGAACGGGAAAGCCCCGGGTCCGGACGGACTCACCAATGAGTTCTACAAAACATATAGCGAACTCCTATGCCCACATCTCATAGCCATGTACGCAGGCGCCTATGAGAAACAAATCCTTCCCCCCACCCTACGAGAAGCACTTATTATAACGCTACTCAAGCCCGACAAAGCACAGGACAGATGGGAATCATACCGCCCACTATCCCTCATTAACACAGACGCCAAAATACTGGCTAAACTAATTGCCACCAGACTGATGCCACTAATGCCAAACATTACTCTGCCGGACCCATCAGGGTTTGTGCCGGAACGCTCGACTTCCCATAACATACGCACCATCTTTGCGCTTCTACATGTCCTAAACCCGAAACTGGAGGTGGCGGCCGTCCTACTAGATGCGGCCAAAGCCTTCGACTCGGTAGAGTGGGGTTATCTTTTCGCCATAATGCAGAGATGGGGTTGCCCGGCATTTTCCTTAACTGGATAAAGCTCCTCTACACTAACCCGGTGGCCAAGATTAAGGTAAATGGGCAAGTGTCAGATCCGGTATATATCAGGAGAGGAACGAGACAGGGCTGCCCGCTCTCCCCGTTACTCTTCGCCATAGCGCTAGAATCTCTTGCCTGTAAAATACGGCAGAGGCATGCGGACACGGCACTCAAATTCTACCAACGTCCCATAGGCATATCCCTCTATGCGGACGACATGGTGCTCTATGTGAGGGACCCTCAGCACAATTTGTCGAGGCTGCTGCGGGAATATATTAGGTTTGGCAGGTTCTCAGGGCTCCAAATCAACTGGAGCAAATCCACTGTGATCCCCCGGACAGAGATGACACAACCATGCTCGCTGGACTTCCCACTGGAGTGGCAAACTGACCCAGTGAAATACCTGGGAATATGGATCCACAGGGACCCAGCAGAAGTTATAAGGACAAACTACGGCAGGGCAATGGGCAAGCTTGAAACACTAGTGGACAGATGGACTAAACTCCCCTTAACACTAGCGGATAGATTCGCAATAGTTAAAATGGTTGTTCTGCCCAAATTCTTATATCTTTTTAATAACATTCCTCTCACCCTACCCAACCACTTTTTTAAAACAATACAAACGCATATCATCAAAATGGTCTAGGCGGGAAAGCAGGCTAGAATAGGATGGGAAACACTATCACTACCGTATGACCAGGGAGGGTTCGCCGCTCCGAACTTCAAACTTTACTATTTATGCGCCCAAGCACGTTACACACACTACTGGTATCATCCGGTGAAATACCTACCACACCTGGCCGTGGAAGAAGGGGATACCCACCCTATACCACTGCCCCACATTCTACCCTCCAAGCGCAAGGAGATACCTCGTACAGAAATCAACCCAGTACAGGCCACCGTAGAGGCATGGGGTAGACTGGGTCACTTAGCGGAGAAGATGCCGCTGTACGCACCAGCTATGCCACTCGCTAATCACCCTGCACTGTCAGTGACACAAAACACGGGCAGCATAACCATGCTACCCAATGTAGGCATTAGCACACTGGGCGATTTATACGTAGAAGGACAGTTCGTGGAGCCCTCTGATCTGCACTACATTAGCAACCAAACATTACTATTCCGCTTTACCTACCATAGACTGAGGGCAGCCATTAAAGCCCTTTACCCGAGCTTCCCTGCAGAGCCCCCAATCTTGGCCCCGCTACAAATGGTAATTACTGAACCTACCGGCAAAAGATTAGTGGCCAAACTATACCGGGCGATGCAAACAGAATTAGTGCAAACTAACACTAGGGCGCTAGAACGGTGGAACCAGCTACTAGACACACCTCTAACCCAAGACGACTGGAAAAACTGCGGTAAACTCACTGAAATGCTGACCCCAAACGGTAACTTACGTATTATCCACCTTAAATATTTGCACCAAGCCTACCACACACCCCTGAAACTTTACCTACAGGGCCTCAGGGAGGACTCTGCCTGCCGTAGATGTGGGGCACACAACGCTGATTTTGTACACTTAGCATGGCACTGTGTGAAAGTCAGGGAGTACTGGGAACAGGTAGTGTCAATTTTACGCGAGGTCACACAATGCGGGTTGGACTGCTCCGCACAGCTGTGTCTCCTGGGTCTCCTGCACAAGATACCGCCGGCCAAGAGGAAACTGCTGGCGATCGCACTGCTAATGGCGAAGCGTAGAGCGTCTATGCACTGGGACAGTAAACTTCGCCCGACCACCCAGAAATGGTTAGCAGACCTGGTATATTGCAGAGACACCTTAAGAACTTATGAGGAAGAACTCCCCACCAGGTCTCGCCCGAAAGACTACTGGGCACCTCTTACTGCGTTCCTATTGGAACATCGAGACGTCCTCACCACGACGACTGATACACCAGCTGTTCACCCCGATTAAGCACTCACTGTTACTATTTGTATATCGCCTTACAGTATTTGATGTACAGCATTGCAATATAATAGACCATGTAACGCTGCATGACTCAGGTATGTTATTCATTGTATTACTGAAAACCAAATAAAAAGATAAATAAAAAAATAAATAAAAAATCAGTACTTTCCAATGTGAAAACATTAACGTTGCGGTCAATGGGAAAAACACATATATGCAATTGGTTACTTAGAGAGTGAGTTCAACGGAACCCACTTGGAGTTAACGTCTTTTGAGTCCCTAGACTAGTTCACAACAGCTAGCACAATTTCACCTGGCTCTGGGGAGTGGGGTGCAGAGGGGCATTTTTGCTGTCAAACAGAGCTGTCAATCAGGTTCGAGATTTTGGAAATGGTTACCTTAGCAAAAAGGTACTTGCGGGCGAGTTGAGCAAAACCCTTTGAAACTCAAGCAAGAAACTGGCCCTGGACCAGGAGTCTCCAGGCAGATCTGATCTACCTGGCTCGGGGGACTCGGGTGCAGAGGTGCTCTTGGCTATCCATGGTGCTAAACAGGATCCACGGCCAGAGTAGCTGGCAGGCATGCCATGAGAGGGTGAAACCAAATGCAAGATCTTTACGATGGAGCCACAGGGGTGGTTGGTCGTTCATGCAGGTGAATCTCTTCTCTTGCGGCTTCAAGTAAAGCGGGTTGTAGTCGGACTGACCACCAACAAGCCTTGGTACCTGCAAGCACTCCGGTTGAGGAATCTTTATCGAGAGAACAAGGGGAACATTGTAGAAAGCCGAGCCCCGATGAGGGTCAGGACTACAGTTCCCAGAAGCCACCTGCCCAAGGACTTTGAGCGGCCACACTAGACGGCTCAGGGAACAGGACTTCAAGTACGTGGACTTAGCGCTTTGTGCATGCCATCTGTGGGGGACTAGCACCTTTAGTCCTAGGGAGTTCTTGTGAAGTCTTTAGGTTGCAGAGAGGCTCACCTTCCTTTTGGACCCGGTCTCTGGTCCTAGGCGAGTCTTAGTCCAATGGGTGCAGGGTGGCTGTCACAGGTGCAGTACTTCACGCCTTTCATTTTGTGCAGTCCCGCTCTTCTTATGACATGGGTCTTTTCTTGTTTCACGTCGAATCTAAGGTTCTAGTGTCTGGGGTGCCCCTTAAATCCTGGATTAAGGGGGTGTGGTGGGTGTGAGGACTAGTAGCCAATGGACATCTAGTCCTACAGCTAATACGCCCCAGTAGTGACAACATCCTGTGGGTGTATGTCCCTAAAACTAGTCAGAACCTGATTTCTAGCCTAAATTCAAGATGGACAAAACCACCCTCGACTGTACACATCAGCTGCACCATCCTAGAGGAATGGTAATGGTCAGCTTTGTGGATGTGGATGCCTCCTGCATAGCTAATTTCCCACCTGCCCACAAAAAATAGTGCCTGGGGCAGGGGGGGACTTTGTTCTCAAGTGGGGGACACGTTCCTTTGTCCAGTGGCACAAGTGAAGCCTTTGAGGCTCATAGCCGCACCGGTATAATCACTAGCCATCCTGTGTGGACGGAGGTGTCACCTCCTGCTCACACAGGTCCTTGACTCTGGCATCTGGGAGCGGCACACACTCCCCGGCATGAGGTCAGAATTCTGTCTTATCAGCAAATCTTCGTAAAAGCCTCCAAAGGCACGAGAACACTGGGTTAACTTGGTGGACACTGTCTAAAGTGCCACCTAGGTACATGCTGGTTCAACCTCAACACCATCATCGTGTCGGGGGTTAAAAAGCACAGTGTTTGACACCAAACATGAAAGAAATGAGCCAGGCCATCATGGAGCTGGACATATAGGTAATGCCCATATGCCAGCCGATGTTATCCGATGGATAGTCGGTCACTTGCGGTAAAATTACGTTTAGAATGCTACCACAAGGCAATATATGCTTGTACATATATTCCCACACAAATAATATAATGCTCACCCCTTTTACAACCCCGCCCTGGGTACCACTGGTACCACATACTAGGGCCTTACAGCGGTGTAAAAGTACTTGCCAACTGAGTTTACCAATTCATATTTGCAGTTTAAGGGAAGTCTCACTGGTGCTGGGCCAGGTTAGCAGGACCCAGCACACTTTCAAATCAATTACCACAGCATCTAGCAGTTCAAATGGGGCAAAAAAAAGAAGGGGAAGGTCATCTGCAAGCAGCCCAGTTTACCACAGATCCTGAAACAAATGCATCAATATCAACACAATTGCAGTTTCTCCTTCAGAAACAGGTTTTACTGACCTGTGTAGAATGGATAGAGTCCCAGGATTAACACGGTGAATACCATCAAGAAGAACCAGCTTTCCTTCCATTGCAGCGGTGACAAGTGGAGACGGCCTCCAAGCTGTATCCCCATTAGGAAGAGTGTACCTCTGCTGCAGAAGGTCTCTGGCTGTCATATCCTATGAAGAGAGTAAAATACATTAATAGAAGGACACTACTCGCGTTCAAGTGATCACCTTTGGATTTGTTATGTTAAAATGTTCTTTGTGGCCAATCTTTTCTAATTTGCCACCTGTGTTTTTTATATCCCACTGACAATCATGTGATGAAAAAATTTGCAAGTAAGTATGCAAGTAGGTGACCATTTTGCACAAGGTGAGTAGGGCTACTTAAATTATGATCTATTGTCAGTAATATGGTGGCCAACATTTAATATTCTTGCCTGCTACAGTTTACATCTATCAAGCTGCAGTACTAAAAAGCACCTTTGTTGGCAGGGGCAGCTTTGCATCCAGAAATATCGTCTGACTTTAATATTGTGCGTAAATATCATTTCTTTCGTCCGATTGGGAGTAGATTTTCTATTACTAACTTCAATGGAGATATATTATTTTTTGTAAACGATACTTAGGACACAGGGATCATCGCTCAGCCCAACCCTCTTCAACATCTACATGGCCCCCCCTCGCCGCCATCGTCAGACAGCACGGCCTCAGCATAGTATCCTACGCCGACTACACCCAGCGCATCCTCTCCCTCACCAAGGACCCCAACACCACCAGACTCAACTTCCAGGAAGGAATGCAGGACGTCGCATCCTGGATGAGCAACAGCTGCCAGAAGCTCAACTCGGAGAAGACAGAAGTCCTCGTCCTTGGAACCACCCCGTCAGCATGGAACAACACCTGGTGGCCCACCGCCCTCGGCAGCCCCCGACCCCCACGGACCACGCCAGAAACCTCAGCATCGTACTCGACTCCTCCCTCTCCATGAACCAACAGATCAACGCCGTCACCTCCAGCTGCTTCAACACCCTCCGCATCCTCCGGAAGACCTTCAAATGGATCCCACCCGAGTCAAGGAAGACAGTCACCCACGCACTCATAACCAGCAGACTAGACTACGGAAACGCCCTCTACGCCGGTATCAACAAGTCTCTACTCCACAAGCTCCAGACAACACAGAACACCGCAGCCAGACTTGTCCTTGACATCCCCCGACATGAGCACATCAGCCAACACCTACGGAACCTCCACTGGCTCCCCGTCGAGAAGAGAGTCACTTTCAAGATACTCATCCACGCCTACAAATGCCTCCACAACACCGGACCCCAATACCTCAACAAGAGAATCACCTTCCACGTACCCAAAAGAAACCTCCAATCCACCAACCTCGCCGTGGCCGAAACCCCGCGCATCCGCAGAGCTAGAACAGGAGGAAGAGCCTTCTCCTACATTGCGGCCAAGACCTGGAACGAGCTCCCGATCGACATCAGACGCGCCCCCTCCCTGAACGCCTTCAGGAAGGCCCTCAAGACCTGGCTCTTCGACTGAACGGAACTGCTGACCCCCCACCCCCCAGCGCCTTGAGACCCTCACGGGTGAGTAGTGCGCTCACAATCCCCTGATTGATTGATTGAATATTCATGTAAGACGGTATTCTGACAATGAACAAACCACATACACCACAGCTGATGGCATTGAACAAACCACACACACCACAGCTGAAGGCATTGATCAAGAGCATGAACTCTGCTCAATTTCTAAGGGAATTCAATAGTCATTGTATGATCCCTGGTTTTGTTTGTTTTTACCTCCTAAGGTTTGTCTGTAACTGTCCATTTCATTTAATCTTGGATATTACATGCTTATTTCAGGTCTGGTAAGTAGTTGATAATCTTTCACACTAAAGAGATCATTTTGAGTCCTGCAAACTGCATGCCGAACCCAGTGTTTGTCACGTTACCTGATTGAATTTGTATGACAAAAACATGTCAGAAAGGAAACAAGCATTGGCATAGCCAATAGGTCTCGCCTTTGGGACCTTATAAGTGTTTAACCAGAGCTGCATTGACCACCCGGTCCTGCAGTAATGTAATTATTGTTCCAAGATAGGGGTGCAAAATGTCACCCACTCATCAAAAAGTTCCTACGGATACGACGTAACTGTACCACTATCCAGGATTTTGATATGGAGGCCAACCGCCTGGAAAAGAACCTTCAGGAGAGACACTACCCGAGTAGGGTAGTAGGGAGGGCGAGAAAACGGGTAAGGAATACTAACCGACAGGCCCTCCTTGAAACTAGAGAGAAAGAATCAAGCGAGACCATCACATGCGTCACTACGTTTACACCTCTGTAAAATAGACTTAAAAAGATCATTAGACGAAACTGGAGGACCCTGAACACTGATTCACTGGACCTGGAGAAACCACGTTTCGCGTTCAAACGGACATCTAACCTACGCGACACTTTGGTCAACACACGACCACAGATCAAGAAGAAGAATCAACAGACTGCTACACTTTGGAATCTACCACCAGTCTCAGGGCACTATCCATGTGGAAATTGTAATGCTTGCTCCACCACTGTCCAGACGAAGACACTGAATCTAGATGACTTCGTCTGGGAACAACGCACACACTCTAATTGTAATACAAGGAATTGTATATACCTGATGCACAAGTTACTAACTTGTGTAACGATATATCTGTAAGAGACAGTAGTTAGTGACAGATTCCTTACCTTAGAATATCCCCAGGCGTCAGGCTGGATCCGTAAAGTTTTTGCGTAGCAGTACCCCTGCGCGTCGATAGGCGGCGTCGTGCGGCTCCGCGTCCGTCGTTGGCGTCGTGATCGCCGGGATGACGTCGCGGGCAGTACTTAGGCGCCGCCCCTGCGCGCTGACGTCAGTTCTGTACACGACTTTCCGCGCCAGGAACGCAGAGCCATGCAAGAAGCTGACATAGGTGTCTGAAAAATACTAGGGCCCTGAAAGGGATGTCCTTAACCCTAGAAATCAGTTCGCAGAACGGGGAGGATGGGTGGGCGGTAGGGAATCTGTCACTAACTACTGTCTCTTACAGATATATCGTTACACAAGTTAGTAACTTGTGCATCTGAAAGAGACACGTTAGTGACAGATTCCTTACCTTAGAATAGATACCCCAGCAATACCAACCCCGGTGGTGGGTCTGCGAACAAAGATCAGACAAGGAAGTCCTGGAGGACAGAACGGCCAAAGAAGCCGTCCCTCCGGACCTGACTGTCAAGGCAGTAATGCTTTGTAAACGTGTGCAGCGAGGCCCACGTAGCTGCCTGACAAATAACGGGCAGCGGAACACCGCGGCCCAAGGCCGTGGTAGCAGCTGTTGCCCTGGTGGAATGGGCACGCAGCCCAACAGGAGGCTCCTTCTTAGCCAAAGAATAGCAGGTCTTGATGCACAAGGTAACCCAGCGGGAGATGGTTCGCTTGTGCACCGCCCGACCTTTTGGCGCCCACGTAGCCAACAAAGAGCTGGTCATCCACCCGGAAGTGTTTTGTGCGGTCGATATAGAAGGAGAGCGCACGCTTTGGGTCCAGACGGTGGAGCCTCTCTTCCTCTCTGGAAGGATGCGGAGGCGGAAAGAAGGTAGGCAAAGTGATGGTCTGCCCAATGTGAAAGGCAGTATCCACCTTTGGCAAGAAGGACGGACGCGTCCGAAGAACAACCTTGTCTGGATGAACAGACAGAAAGGGAGGTTTGCAAGATAAAGCCTGGAGCTCACTCACCCGCCGAGCGGAGGTGATGGCCACCAGAAAGGCTGTCTTTAGAGTCAAAAGACGAAGAGGACAGTTATGCAGAGGCTCAAAGGGAGCGCACATTAAAAAGGTAAGAACCAAGTTCAAGTCCCACTGAGGCATCACAAATGGAACAGGAGGAAAGAGGTGTGTAATGCCTTTTAAGAACCTGTTAACAAAGGGGACTTGAAAAGGGAGGGCTGATCAGGGAGCCTGAGGAAGGCCGAGATAGCACAGAGATAACCCTTGATGGTACCCAGGGCAGAACCCTGTTGGGCCAGAGAAAGAAGGAACAGAAGGACCTCAGAGAGAGGGGCAGAAAGGGGGTTCACAGCCTTTGCTGTGCACCATGCCACAAATTTGTTCCACCTGCAGGCGTATACCACCTTAGTGGAGGGACGCCTGGCTGCCAGAATCACATCACAAACTTCGGGAGGCAAGTCGAAAGGAATCAACTGCCGCCGCTCAATCTCCACGCAAGCAGGTGTAGACTGGACAGGTTCGGGTGGAGGACCGTCCCCTGCTGCTGCGACAGAAGATCCTCCCGAAGAGGCAGACGGATCGGGGATCTACGCTCATACTGAGTAGCTCGGGATACCAAACTCTTCGAGCCCAGTCCGGAGCCACAAGAATGACTTGGGCCCGGTCGTGCCGAATCTTCTTCAACACTCTGGGTAGAAGTGGTATAGGCGGAAAGGCGTACAATAGACCGCAACTCCACTCGTGACGAAAAGCGTCGCCGAACGAGTGCCGCCTTGGAAATTCCAACGCGCAAAACTGATGACATTGCGCGTTCTCTTCGGTGGCGAATAGATCTAACCAAGGCTCTCCCCATTGTAGAAAGAGTCCTTGCGCCACTTCCGAGTGAAGACGCCATTCGTGATCCATCATGCACCTGCGGCTGAGTTCGTCCGCCCTGGCATTCAGGGAACCTGCCAGGTGTTGAACCATCAGGAACATGCCCTGATGTTCCAGCCATGTCCAGAGGCGCAGAGCCCTGTTTGTTGCAGTACCACATGGCGGTGGTGTTGTCGGTGAACACCTGCACTACCGTCCCTTTGACAGAGGGAAGGAATGCCTTGAGTGCAAGCCGGATCGCCCGGAGCTCCAGAAGGTTGATATGGAGCCGGGACTCCGCCGGAGACCAGAGGCCTCTGATCTCCGCCTCTCCCATGTGACCGCCCCATCCCAGAAGGGACGCGTCCGTCACAACTGTGTGCTCTGGCTGGGGAAGGGAGAGGGATCTGCCCATGACCCATTGCCGGTTCGAGAGCCACCACTGCAACTGTCTTGCAGTCCCCTCCGAGATCTGGACGTGATCGGACAGGTCGCCCTGGTGCTGCGCCCACTGGAACTTCAGGTCCCACTGCAGAGCCCGCATATGCCATCTGGCATGAGTGACCAGCAGGATGCAGGAGGCCATGAGGCCCAGCAGCCTCAGGGTCATCCGTACCGAAACCCAGGATAAAGGCTGAAAGATCGGAATCATAGCCTGAATATCCCGGACTCGCCGCTCGGGAGGATAGGCCCGAAACTGCGTCGTGTCCAGAACTGCTCCGATGAAAAGGAGCTGTGGAGAAGGAATCAGATGCGACTTTGGCACATTGATGGAGAACCCCAGCGAGTGCAGGAGTTCGGCCGTAGTCTGGAGGTGGGAGACGACTGCCTGGGACGAGCCCGCCTTCAGCAGCCAGTCGTCGAGGTAGGGGAAGACTGAAACCCCTGCCCGGCGCAGATGAGCTGTGACCACCGCCATCACTTTCGTGAACACCCGAGGGGCACTGGTAAGGCCAAAGGGGAGCACGGTGAACTGAAAATGCTCGAGGCCTACCGTGAACCGAAGGTAACGCCGGTGGGCCGGCAGGACGGGGATGTGGAAATAGGCGTCCTGCAAGTCCAACGCTACCAACCAGTCTCCGGGGTCGAGGGCAGTTAAGACCTGAGCTAGGGTGAGCATCTTGAACTTCTCCTTCCGGAGGAAGCGATTGACGTTCCGGAGGTCCAAGATAGGACGCATGTCCTCCTTGTCCTTTTGGGCACCAGAAAGTAGTGGGAGTAGCAACCACGCCCTATTTCTGGGGTCGGAACATGCTCGATGGCCCTCTTGGCCAAGAGGGCCGTGACTTCCTTCTGTAGAAGCACCAAGTGATCCCCTGACATGCGGTGGAATTGAGGTGGCATGGCTGGGGGGTGGTCTCGAAGGGGAGGGAGTAGCCCCTTCGGACAATGTCCAAGACCCACCTGTCCGAGGTGATGGGACGCCAGTGGTGAAGGTGATGGCGGACCCTGCCCTCGACTGGCGTGCTGTGCACCTGAAAGGAGGGACTAGGAGGGCTTGGAGGCCGCGGACGGGCTGGAGGTGGTGGCCTGACCCGCACGCTGGTTGCCCGAACCGCCACGGCGGTATCCACGTCCTCGGCCACGCGAAGGCGCTTGCTGCGCGGGCCGTTGGCCGGGCTGTGGACGTGACTGGGCGCCCCTTCCGTGGCCACGAAAGGGGCGAAAAGCAGACGTGAGCGGAGGGCGCACAACAGCAAGGCCCAGGGACTTAGCAGTAGCCCGTGAGTCCTTGAAACGCTCCAGCGCATGGTCTGCCTTAGAACCAAAAAGACCGACTGCATCAAAGGGCATGTCCATGAGAGTATTCTGGACATCCCCTGAAAACCAGTGGTTCTCAGCCAGGCGTGGCGACGCAGCGCCACCGTCGTTGCAAGCGATCTGCCCAGCGAGTCGGCGGTATCAAGGCCACAGCGGATGGTATATTTAGCCGCATCACGCCCTTCCGCAATGGCGCGGGTAAGCAGTGTCTGGACCTCCTCAGAACACTGCGGCAAAACAGTTGCCACCGAATCCCACAGGGAGTGGGTGTATCGGCCCAAGAGGCAAGCGGTATTAACAGACCGCAAGCCAGCACTGGAGGAAGAGAAAGCCTTCTTCCCAAAGTGATCCAGGCGCTTGGATTCCCTATCCGGAGGGGCGGTAGGGAAGGCGGTTTGGGAGGCAGAGGCTTGGACAACCAAGCTCTCAGGGGTGGGGTGTTGGGAGAGAAACAGGGGTCGCCCGGAGCAGGGCGATGGCGTCGGGCCACGTTCCTATCCACAGGAGCCCCTGTGGTGGGTTTGGACCAGGCACCCAAAAGAACGTCAGTTAGTGCCTCGTTGAACGGCAGCACAGTCTCCGCAGAGGAGGCCGCCGGCTGAAGCACTTCAGTCAGGATGTTAGACCTGACGACCACTGTAGGCAACTGGAGATTTAAGGCTCCAGCAGCTCTACGCAACACCGTTGCAAAATTAGCCCCCTCCTCCGTTGCCACGGGAGGAGACAGCATGCCAGAGTCAGGGGAGGTATCCAGACCACTGGCATCCCCAAGTTCCTCAACCCAGTCCGGGTCAAACTCGCACTGTTGTGTGAGAGGGTCCTCAGACCCCTCCCAGCTCTCCTGGTCCTCCTCAGGTTGAAAATATGGAGGAGGAGGGACATCAGGGACCCAAGGTCTCATCGGCGCCGGAAACGGCGTCGGGCGACGCCGGTCCGGCTCCATGTCCGGACCCGGAGAGAACCGGGAACGACGCCGCCCGGAGCCCCGGACGGCGCCGGAAACGGCACCGGGGACATCGGCGTCGGGCGGAGGCGTGGTTAGGTCAACAGGCGTCGATGGGGTTGCGGCACCACCGGAGCCGGGGTCGAGGCCGGGGCCGGAGCCGAGGCCGGGACGAAGGCTGGTGGGACAGGCGACGCCGGGACCGGAGTCGACGGCGACGCCGGAGCAACCCCATCAGGCCCGCGGGGCCCGAAGGCGCACCGGAGGGGCCTTGAGGCCCGAAGAGGCGGGCCATGGCCGACAGGAATTCCTGTATATCGGCCGGAGTCGCCCCGAGCCCGGGTAGGGCGGGTACTGCGGGGGTAACTCGACAGGCACGTCCGGGGCCGCGGGGCGGGGACGGTGCCGACAGGGACCTCAGCCGAGTCGCGAGACCGGCGAGGCGAAGTCTTAGAGCGATGACGCCGCTTAGACTTCTTGTGCTTCGACTTCACCGGAGGAGCGCGAAGACTTTGAATCCGACGAACGGCGGGGACTCCGCGTCCGGCCCTCGACCTCTCCCGGGACCGGGGCTTGGTGCGGCGCGGAGCCGAATGCCGGACTTCGAGGAGCTTTCGAGACCGCTCTCGCAAAGCCTTAGGATGAAGTTTCCGGCAGTCAGGACACGACTTCGTGTCGTGGTCTCGGCCGAGACAAAAGAGACACTCGAGGTGCGGGTCCGTGATCGACATCATGCGACCACATTCCTCGCAGGGCTTAAAGCCGGGCATCCCTACGACACCTTAGGAGTCGTGAAGACTCGTTGAAGAAACAGTGAAAAAATTCACCAAAAAAGATAGTCAAAAAGTGACTAGGGCACTGCTCTTCCCGGATCTGCGCTTACTGGCGCGGAAAAAGAAGAACTGACGTCAGCGCGCAGGGGCGGCACCTAAGTACTGCCCGCGACGTAATCCCGGCGATCACGACGCCGACGACGGACGCAGAGCCGCACGACGCCGCCTACCGACGCGCAGGGGTACTGCTACGCAAAAACTTTCCGGATCCAGCCTGACGCCTGGGGATATTCTAAGGTAAGGAATCTGTCACTAACGTGTCTCTTTCAGATTACATGCCCTTGTGGTCTTAGGTATGTCGGAATGACATCACGCTCCATCAAGGTACGGATAAGCGAACATAAGAGTACAATCCGGCGGGGAAGATCAGCCACTAAGGTGACGAACCACTACCTAGAGGTAGGCCACAACTGTGACCAGATTGTATGGACAGTCCTTGAATCGAGACCCACATGGAGCATGCAGGCCCTTCTACGACAGGAACAACGTTGGGTCTTCCGCTTACCTACTAATATTAAGGGGCTAAACGATGAAATACCCTGGGTGGAACTGTAACCTTCCACTAACACAATCAAATATTCCCTATGCTGTACCCATGTGTACTTGATTGTTACCATCTTTATCCCTGGTCGTTCCTGAGTCTTTACCTAGTTTGCCCCGAGCATTTCTGGAGTTCGAGCAGGCCCAGCACACACACTGGTATTCACCACCTACATGACCATGGGGACTGGCCTTCTATGCCATACTATTATATCCTATCTTTCATTCCCCTTTGGTAATATATTAACATCCAGGATCTTTTGGATCCCCAGCGAGCTAATGTGTTGTTAGTGGCCTATTACCACTTAAGGGGTAAATCAATTTAGGGCTGTATGTAGACTTTTATTTTTCATATTTATTTCTATTTTTTCTGTCCCCTATAATACGACACGTGCAATAGGGGCTGCTGATCCTTGGCGTTCAGACTGCCTCTACCTCATGCCCCGGAGGGTCTTGGTCTCCGCGACGTATGGGAAACTCTTTGCGCATGCGCACCAGTTAGCAAACTATACTTCATATGCATTTGCGTTCATTTTTAAGCCCGGAGAGACAGCGGTCCACTAAATGCGCATGCGCACCAAAGAGCTATCTACACTTTGTAAGCATGCACGTACATTGTTAAGCACTACCACCGAAGCATGCGCACTAAGATCTGGCCATGACTATGCATGAAACGTACACCAGCAGGAAAGAGGAAACGCCTTTAACTATCAACCCCAACACTATGAATACCACACGTCTGCCGCATAAACTTCAAGCAGGCAGTCGCTGGTAGAGGGTAGGTGCTAACGAGCCGGCACCCGACGCAACCGTGAGTAGGAACCACTGTTACGGAGGTGGAGTAAACAAATTAACAGAGTGTGATGGGTGTTGCCATTGTGTTTATTTACCCCGTATTTGAATATCATTTTTGTTTTCTCCTTGGACTCACTCCCTCGTCTCCAGCCAATAAGGTGCAGGCGTCCAGCATATACTAGCCTCGGGAGAATTCTCCCTAGATGTGAGGGTAAGCCGGGCTCAGCATTATCTATGTGTTTCCACGAGTGCGGTCTAGAGAGTGAGTGTGAGTGCTTGTGTTTCACATGTACGGTAGGTGTGAGCGCAGTGATGAGTGGTGGATGCCTGGCACACCGACAGTGGGGATTCAACCCTTGATCCTCCTGGGTGTAGCCTGCACCTCACTCCATATTTGAGAAGCTCGAGAGAGACCTCTTCCTATTTCAGACCTCAGTAACTGCGACCGTCCTCGGGGGCAAGCGGGGGGCCTCGAGCACAGTGGCCATGGTTGCTGGCATTGCGCTTTTGATGGATCCCCGCTGCTTTCCACGGGAAGTTGCGGATGACTTTGACTAGATAAGACTAAGTCACAATGAATCTGTGTCATTTTGTTGAATATATGTTGGTGTGCTGTGTCTTTCCACTGCCACTGTGTACATCGTGCAACGTATTTCCAAGCACCTATACCGTGGCACGTTTGACACAGAAACTTTCTTTTTCTCTGTTTGTCTGTTATCTCCCCTAGGTACTTCGTTGTTTAGGGCATATCTATAGTCTAGATAATAACCACACTGTAAGGAACACAGTTTTGTGGATTGCCCAGATATACCTTTCACTTATGTGGGTTACCATCCTCACTTTGGAACCCCATTTTTACGTGCACTAAACCTATAATCTTCACTGTTAGGTCCTGAGGAAACGCCATTGATCATTCAGACACACTAGGCGTGAAACATGTCGACCTTGTAATAGTTACTCGGGCACATACAGCCCCACAGTAACTTAATAACCTTCGGGTTTTTTAGTCTACCAGGGGTACCACGTTATTAAAATTTCTTCTTGTGGATACTCCTAGGTAGTTTTAATTTTGAGTATCTTTCACTGCACGTACTTCACCACCTCCACTTCCGGATCCACCCCACACACCTGCACTCATCTAACGGCTTTTCTCTTAAAAGATCTCCGCAAAGTGACCCTTCGGGGGACCCGTAGGGCATTGCAGCGCCGGCCCGACGAGGAGCACAGGCCCTATGATGAAGCATGACATCCCTTGGGGTGTGTGAGGGCTACTAAGAGGCAAGATTTGGCCCTCCCCTTCGGGATTGGATCCTTGAAACTGGGGAGATATCTTTGCCTCTCTCTATTTCTTCTTCCTCTTTATATTGACTCTACTCTTAATCTTTTCTTTTTGATGAGTGGGAGACATTTTGCACCCCTATCTTGGAACAGTGTCTCTTGTGATTTGACGTTCACTCATGGAGCACGGACACTGGACCTTAACAGGCTCCTGGTCCCCCCTCTCTCTTTTTTGACGTAGTAATGTAATTATTGTCATCAATAGAGCTCTGCCGAGGGCGTCATTAGAGGTTGACAGTGATAAACGAGCTGCGCAGAGGGCCCCCGCCCCCCCGTCTGACCCCCAGCCCGGGAGGTAGCCATAGAAACACCTCCGGACCCATCAACGCTGCTGCAGAAAGAAGGGTGCGGGAGGGGCTCGTCTCCCAGGCACCAGGTCCCTGCACCCCGGGACACATTCAGAAAATGGAGCAGCCGAAATCCCAGGCGAGCAAGCAAAGTTTACCAATGTAAACACCGGACGTGACGAAACCGGACTAGAAACAGACCGTACCTGGGTAGAAAGAATTGCTTTATTATTATTGTTATTATTATGGGTTTTTGATGACATAATAATGATAATAATAAATCCACAAACAAAACCCTTACTAATACATGTACAAAAAAAGAACAAAAAAGCTGTCGTGAACAAAAATAAAATAATGTAATTAATATTTTATATTAGATATTACTCAAAATGTCACAAGAATAAAGAGAGGGCGAAGACTCTGGATAGTTATGATGATAATAATTAATCCAATAATTGACAATAATAAGATTTCTAATTTTAAAAAAAAGCAATGGTATTGTGAACGCCGTGTCCAGGTTCCCTCGCGTACAGGTTGCAAACTATAAAATCAGTATTTATGATCGAAAGGCCCCTGTAACACACGGACTATCGGGGAGTCCAGGGATCAAAGCTTTTATTTAAGGACTTGCCTGGTCTGTAGGTTTGCGAGTAATCACTTGCGCGTCATCGCATAGAAGCCCCTCAACGCTTAATACGATTTATCATAGAACTGTTCCATTATTGGGGGACGGGCTCCGTTGTGGGGGTCCCAGATCACGTGCTGGTGTTTACCACACCATGTTGAATTTCTCGCAAAAGGTGGGCAATAAACGGGGTACAGGGCGCGAGTTTTGTGCCCAGAGGCAGCAGCCAAACTCCGACCGGACCTCAAGCAAAATAAAATACGTGAAACTTGTGCAAATGACATTCCGCAGTTCACCGCTGGCGTTCGAGGCTACGGCGCAGTGTAAGCACGAAATACGAATAATAAATATAGTATTATTGGTCGTGTAACAGTCGAGCCGAAAAGCAGTTCCGTTCCTGGCGCTCACACGAGCACTGAAAAAATTTTGCCTTCATAACAGAACTTCTCAAAAAGCGATTTTTCTAAACCGAGGCCTCCTCCAGCAATGTGAAGGTTACAGCACCGAATTGTCGCTAATAAGTGAAATGTCGCTGCTGCACTCAGGTGTTAAGATAGCGCCATGGGGAGAAAAGGACGAGAGGCTGCAGGGGCGGGAGGAGGGAGGCATGGTCAGAGAGGAGAGGTGGGGAGTAAAAAAAAAAGCGCGACCCCGCTTTGTTTATTTCGTAACCTGATCCACGACGCGACCAGGAATGCAGGTGCCAGCCTTCGCGCCGCTGCTCGCTCCCGAGACCCAAACGCCGTGGGAGTGAACATTTGAAGAAGAGGTGGGACATGCACCCGCCTTTGGCCATTTGCGTGCTTTCATTATTGAAAGCCACACGCAAAGGCCAATGAAATTTGTGGGCGGAGTCACACCCGCACGGAGAACTTTGGAGCGCTCACAAGAAGCCTCCCATAGAGCAGCGCATGCGCGCTGCGCTAGGCTCGACCTAAAAAACATGCCGTTTTACAGATCACTCTCCTACTCCGGTGTGCAGAACTTGGAATCACCCAGTAAAAGTACCCAGGGTAATGCCACAAAGTGCGGTAATTGTTACAGCGAACAAATGATGGACGGAATGCTGACAATGCAAACATTCTCCCCCAGTCAAAAGATCTGGGTTAAATCCATCGTTCTTTTGCCCACTACGCCACCCCAGTTTGGACCCAGCCATATGCAAATCAGTCTTGACCCTGTGCCCCATGGGAACAGTCCAGACCGAACTGCCAGGCCAGGTCCTCCCTGGACCGGAAACAAGCATCCTGGGACCGGTTTCAGGGTATGTCACCCTTCTTCAGCCAGGCTAGCTTGAATCCAGTGGCACAGTGAGCAAGGGACCCACGTCTGGGCATACCCATCCCACTTAGGGCGAAAAGTGTTACAGTGAACAAATGATGGACGGAATGCTGACAATGCAAACATTCTCCCCCAGTCAAAAGATCTGGGTTAAATCCATCGTTCTTTTGCCCACTACGCCACCCCCAGTTTGGACCCAGCCATATGCAAATCAGTCTTGACCCTGTGCCCCATGGGAACAGTCCAGACCGAACTGCCAGGCCAGGTCCTCCCTGGACCGGAAACAAGCATCCTGGGACCGGTTTCAGGGTATGTCACCCTTCTTCAGCCAGGCTAGCTTGAATCCAGTGGCACAGTGAGCAAGGGACCCACGTCTGGGCATACCCATCCCACTTAGGGCGAAAAGTGTTACAGCGAACAAATGATGGACGGAATGCTGACAATGCAAACATTCTCCCCCAGTCAAAAGATCTGGGTTAAATCCATCGTTCTTTTGCCCACTACGCCACCCCAGTTTGGACCCAGCCATATGCAAATCAGTCTTGACCCTGTGCCCCATGGGAACAGTCCAGACCGAACTGCCAGGCCAGGTCCTCCCTGGACCGGAAACAAGCATCCTGGGACCGGTTTCAGGGTATGTCACCCTTCTTCAGCCAGGCTAGCTTGAATCCAGTGGCACAGTGAGCAAGGGACCCACTTGACTGGGGGTGAGTGTTTGATTTGCTCAAATGCTCCGTCCATCATCCCCTTTGGTATCGCTTTGTTCGCCCCAAGTTGGCAGGGTATGCCCAGACGTGGGTCCCTTGCTCACTTTGCCACTGGATTCAAGCTAGCCTGGCTGATGACGGCTGAATAGCCAGAAACCGGTCCCAGGATGCTTGTTTCCGGTCCAGGGAAGACATGGCTTGGCAGTTCGGGCTGGACTGTTCCCATGAGGCACAGGGACAGACTGATTTGCATATGGCCATGTCTGAACTGGGGTGGTGGAGTGAGCTAAAGAATGATGATGGATTAAACCCAGATCACTTGACTGGGGGTGAGTGTTTGATTTGCTCAAATGCTCCGTCCATCATCCCCTTTGGTATCACAAAGTGCGGTAATGGCATCACCCAGACATGGTTTTACTCACTGAAATTCCTGGCCACACCAAGGTGAAAGCCTGCACATAAAGCAATCCTTCAAAATGTTACTACTTTTAATACGCGGGTGTGACAAGTTGTTTGTTCTACAGCTTGATTTCCCTAGAGAATGCTTGCCTCAAGAGCAAATGAATATACTCTTAAGACGTGTAACGGTTTCTAGCAAAAGATTCTTAAATTCTCAGCGACGGCATATTCTAAAGCGGAATACTCCTTATGGCGAGTTCACACTCGGCCCTGTTTCCTCTCTTTTAACAGCACATTTAGCTTTAATCACACACTTTCCTCTTATTACAGCGGAAAAATGTATTTCCTGAAAATCAGTCTTATTTTCCCCACACCTCCCCAATAATTGTCCCAAATCAGCTTTCCAGTGCCTCCTATCAACATGTTTAGCTGACCTAATCATCTGCTATGTGGCAAGCCATCCTTCAAGTTGCCAGAGATGTATGTATGTCTGTATGTGAGTTATGTATGATGCACGTACAAGAGTGGGATTACTGCATAGTAATGGGTACAAAGAAAAGTAACAGCAACAGTGTCTCCAGTTGACATCAAAACCAAATGGGTGCTCCCTCTGAGCCATATACTGCCGTATTATTTAGATATTTAAATATGGCTGCAGTCGAGCATACACAAAGCAGGCTGAGTGCATCAGCTCTACAGCTGTATGGCTGCAGCTGACATTCTCCCTTTCAGCCCTACCAGCGGTGGATCAACGCTACAAGGCAACAGTGTCATGATGGCTGTACTGAAAGCATCATTCACCAGGCGTGCAGCAGTACAAGGCATATTCCTGACCTGCAGTGGTGGTAGCAGCCTCCTTACTGTAATTATACAAAAATAACAGAAATAACCCAAACCCCAAAGGGTAGTGGAAGTGACATCACATACCCTTGGGCCCTACAAAACTGTAACACAAGCATGTTAGTAAACAATGATTGTCAGCAGGCACAAATACCTAGCTACTAAAGGAAGCAGACGCCACGCTTAACTTTATAATAACCAGAGTCAGATTGATAACAAGCACTGTCATAGCCAGCCAATAGGCGTCGCCTTTGGGACTTTATAAGTGTTTAGCCAGAGCTATTGGCTTTGGCAATGTCTTTTAGCTATGTTGTAAAGCACCGTGGCTGCTGTGCAACATGTTGAAACGTTATAATGAAAAAGTGTTATAAGCAACTTTGTTACCATATATATAACCAAGAAGACATTATGTACAACTGAACGAACCTATTAAAAAAATACTTAACATAAAAAATGTATTTTGGTTTTTTTTTCCTTGCAATGCTGGCAACTTCTTCCAGCTTGTTCTAATTCTTGCTTGTTATAGCTTTTTTTTGTTTGTTATTGGGGGGAGGTAATTGTACCTGAACTACAACACAAGCAGCAGACGGACACTAGGGGAGAATCAACAGATGCCAGATTCCGAGGGAAGACTGAGGTGATGCTGAGGTGGTGGTGTGCTGGTTCAGCTGTTGTGCTGTGCTGATGCTGATGCTGAGATGGTGCTGTGCTCATGCTGAGGTGGTGCTATGCTGAGGTGGTGCTGAGTCATGTTGTGGTGGTGCTGGGTGACGTTATGGTGGTGCTAAGTGATGCTAAGGTGGTGCTGCTGCGCTGGTGCTCAGGTGGTGCTGAGTGATGCTGAGTTGGTGCTGTGCTGAGGTGATGCCAAGGTAGTGCTGCATTGGTGCTGAGATGCTGCTGAGGAGGTGCTATGCTGGTGCTGAGGTGAGGCTGCGTTGGTAATAGTGCACCAGTGCGGTGGTGGTGCTGTGCTGATGCTGAGATGGTGCTCTGCTGATGTGGTGGTGCATGTTGCCGCTGAGATGGTGCTGCACTGGTGCGGAGTTGGTGTTGCACTGGTGGTGGTGCACGGATGAGGATGGTGAGGTGGTGCTGTGGTGGTGTTCAGGTGATGCTGAGGTGGTTCTGAGTGATGCTGAGTTGGTGGTGCTGAGCTGGTGCTCAGGTGGTGCTGAGTGATGATGTGTAGAGGTGATGCTGCACTGATGCAGTGCTTCATTAGGGCTGAGTTGCTGCTGAAGTGGTGCTGAGTTGCTGATGAGGTGGGGCTGCATTGGTGCTGAGGTGGGCCTGCGCTGGTGCACTGATATTAGGTGGTGCTGTGATAATGCGGAGATGGTGCTGTGCTGATGTTGAGGTGATGCTGCGCTGGTGCTGAGGTGGTGCTGCGCTGGTGCTGAGGTGGTGCTGCGCTGGTGCTGAGGTTGTGGTGGTTGAGCTAATGCTGAGGTGGTGCTCAAGTGGAGCTGTGCTGAGGTGGTGCTGAGTGATGCTGAGGTGGTGCTGAGTGATGCTGAATTGGTGCTGTGCTGAGGTGATGCTGCACTGATGCTGAGGTGGTGCTGCGCTGATGCTGAAGTGGTGCTGCGTTGGTGCTGCTGAGTGATGCTGTGGTGGCACTGAGTGATGCTGTGCTGGTGCTGAGTGATGCTGTGGTGGTGCTGAGTTATTCTGAGGTGGTGGTGGTGCTGCACTGGTGCTCAGGTGGTACTGAGCTGGTGCTCAGGTGGTGCTGAGTAATGCTGAGTTGGTGGTATTCTGAGGTGATGATGCACAGATGCTGAGGTGGTGCTGTGCTGATGTGGTGCTTCATTGGTGCTGAGTTGCTGCTGAGGTGGGAGTGAGCTGGTGGTGATGCATTGATGCGGAGGTAGTGCTGTGCTGATGCTGAGATGGTGCTGTATTCATGTTGAGGTCGTGCTGCGCTGGTGTTCAGGTGGTGCGGTGCCGATGCCGAGTTGGTGCTGCACTGGTGGCGGTGCAATGATGAGGAGGTGGTGCTGTGCCTATGCTGAGAAGGTGCTCTGCTGATGCTCAGGTGGTGCTGGTGCAGAGGTGGTGCTGAGTGATACTGAGGTGGTGCTGGTGTGCTTTTGCGAGGTGGTGCTGAGTGATACTGAGGTGGTGCTGAGTGATGTAGTGCTGAGTGATGCTTTTGTGCTGCTCAGGTGGTGCTGTGCTGGTGCTCAGGTGGTGCTGAGTTGGTGCTGTGCTGAGGTGATGCTGCGCTAATGCTGAAGTGGTGCTGCATTGGTGCTGGGTTGCTGCTGAGGTGGTGCTGCGCTGATGCTGTGGTGGTAATGAACTGGTGCTGAGTTGGTGCTGCACTGGTGGTGGTGCACTGATGCGGAGGTGGTACTGTGCTGATGCTGAGGTGATGCTTTGGTTGTGTTGAATGATGCTGAGGAAATGCTGCGGTGGTGCTGAGTGGTGCTGCGCAGATGCTGAGGTGGTGGTGCTGCACTGATGTTGAGGTAATGCTGAGCTGGTAGTGAGGTGGTGCTGTGCTGGTATTGAGGTGGTGCACTAGTGCTGAGGTGCTGCTGCGCAGGTGCTGAGCCGGGGCTGAGGTGGTGCTGCGCTGGGGCTGCAGGACATTGAGGTGGTGCTCTGCTGGTGTTGCAGTGGTGCTCAGGTGCTGCTGAGAGATGCTCAGGTGGTGTTGGTGGTGGTGTTGCACTGTCTACTTGCAGGATATATTGTTAAGCAACCTCACATTACATGCCGTGTTTGAAGAGCATGAGGAGGCATCCCTTGATACTAGTTTTATTTCACCAACCATTGAAACCTAAAAGAAAGCTTCAAAAGTTGAACGTGGGCTTCCACTTTCATAAAACGGAGCAATAACAGCATGTTTATCTCTTTAATTGTATCCAAATAATCACACTGTTGAAATCACAATGCAGATAGGCTGATCCTACTGACAGTAGTCATCTTAAACTACACTTCCATTAAGTAAGTATATTATTTTAAGGTTTGGACATTTGAGCTAATAAAACCAAAAATGTTAAAGGATGAAAAACAAAATAGCCTCAGGCTGAACAAAAATGTTATAGGATGAAAAACAACATAGCCTCCAGCTGAAACCAAAGTCAGTGGAAAACAAGATAAGGACATGATTTGCAGCCTTCGGCTGAGTGCATTCGGAAAGCCTAAGAAGCCAAGGCAATAGAAAAAGTAGTGCGCCAAAACTACCATATATGGTCGATAGTGAAGTGATCCATAGAATAGGGCCAGTCTCCAGGGTGTGACCAAAACAGTAAAAGGAGGGCCAAATTTGAACTATTCACCAACAAAAACAAATGAATTTTGAAAGGCACATGAGGGAACGAGAGAAAATGGATGGGTGTGCTGAAAGCCCATACAGTAGATACAAGGAGATGATGGATGGAGCGCTGAAACTTTTCAGACACTCACACTCACCCCCAGTCACAGATCTGGGTTGAATCCATCATCATTCTTTAGCTCACTTCGCCACCTCAGTTCAGACCCAGTTATATGAAAATCAGTCTTGAACCTGTGCCTCATGGGAACAGTCCAGCCCGAACTGCCAAGCCTGGTCTTCCCTGAACCGGAAACAAGCATCCTGGGACCGGTTTCTGGGTAACACCCTTCATCAGCCAGGCTAGCTTGAATCCAGTGGCAAAGTGAACAAGGGACCCACGTCTGGGCATACCCTGTCAACTTAGGGCGAACAAAGCAAACACAAGGAGATGATGGACGGAGCGCTGAAACCATTCAGACACTCACCCCCAGTCACAGATCTGGGTTGAATCCATCAACATTCTTTAGCTCACTTCGCCACCTCAGTTCAGACCCAGCTATATGCAAATCAGTCTTGAACCTGTGCCTCACGGGAACAGTCCAGCCCGAACTGCCAAGCCAGGTCTTCCCTGAGCCGGAAACAAGCATCCTGGGACCGGTTTCTGGGTAACACCCTTCATCAGCCAGGCTAGCTTGAATCCAGTGGCAAAGTGAGCAAGGGACCCACCTCTGGGCATACCCTGCCAACTTAGGGCAAACAAAGCATACACAAGGAGATGATGGACAGAACGCTGAAACTTTTCAGACACTCACCACAAGTCACAGATCTGGGTCGAATCCATCATCATTCTTTAGCTCACTTCGCCACCTCAGTTCAGACCCAGCTATATGCAAATCAGTCTTGAACCTGTGCCTCACGGGAACAGTCCATCCCAAACTGCCAAGCCAGGTCTTCCCTGAACTGGAAACAAGCATCCTGGGACCGGTTTCTGGGTAACACCCTTCATCCGCCAGGCTAGCTTGAATCCAGTAGCAAAGTGAGCAAGGGACCCACGTCTGGGCATACCCTGCCAACTTAGGGCGAACAAAGCAAACACAAGGAGATGATGGGCAGAGCGCTGAAACTTTTGAGACACTCACCCCCAGTCACAGATCTGGGTTGAATCCATCATCATTCTTTAGCTCACTTCACCACCTCAGTTCAGACCCAACTATATGCAAATCAGTCTTGAACCTGTGCCTCATTGGAACAGTCCAGCCTGAACTGCCAAGCCAGGTCTTCCCTGAACCGGAAACAAGCATCCTGGGACCGGGTTCTGGGTAGCACCCTTCATCAGCCAGGCTAGCTTGAATCCAGTGACAAAGTGAGCAAGGGACCCACGTCTGGGCATACCCTGCCAACTTAGATGCTTGTTTCCGGTCCAGCGAAGACCTGGCTTGGCAGTTCGGGCTGGACTGTTCCCATGAGGCACAGGGTCAAGACTGATTTGCATATAGCTGGGTCTGAACTGGGGTGGCGAAGTGAGCTAAAGAACGATGATGGATTCAACCCAGATCTGTAACTGGGGGTGAGTGTCTGAAAAGTTTCAGCGCTCCGTCCATCATCTTCTTGTGTTTGCTTTGTTCGCCCTAAGTTGGCAGGGTATGCCCATACGTGGGTCCCTTGCTCACTTTGCCACTGGATTCAAGCTAGCTTAGCTGATGAGGGCTGTTAGCCAGAAACCGGTCCCAGGATGCTTGTTTCCGGTCCAGGTTAATATTGCTCTAGCATTGTTTTTAGTTTGCTCTACATGTAAGATAAATATGTACAACTTTGGAGTCTCTTTTATGGTAAAAGAGAGAGAAAATTGAAATAGTTGATTTGACTCGCAAAAAAAGATTAAAAATATTTTTATGCTAAATATTAAAGTAAATTAATTTTGTATATTTAGTGTAAATGTAGAACTAAATGAAAAAAAATGCTAGAGCACTATTAACAATTTGAAATTAAATATTTAATTCATCTTAGTATTTACATTAAATTTTAATTATTTTTCTGGAGTTTAAATTTAAAAAAATCCCACCTAAGGTAATTTTTACTATACATTAATAATTATATAACTGATTCATAGCATTTGTTTAAAAATAATTTAATCATATGTTAATACAATATATTTTTACATTAATTTGTAAATGAAAATAAGGTTATTAAAATATTGATGACTTAAATTAAAAATTTGTACCATGTTTATAAAGTATTGTTAACATTAATTTACATTTGTAACTATTTAAAATTATTTAATTTAATATTATTTCCTATGAGGTTTTATTTTAAGTTTCTAATTACATTATTTTCCATGGGTGGGGATTGCAATACCGCTGGCTGGCCATCTGTAATGCTGCTAGTCTTAGTTCAGCTCTGAGCTGGAGCAATTTACTACTGTTTTGGGTCCCTTTACAGCTGTAGTAACTATATAAATGCAGTTTGTGAATAGCTACGGGCTTACTCGTTTGTAGCTAGGTTGACGTTTCTCCCTAAAGCACACTCTATACCTCCGGAAATAACACCTAGCTCCTCCCTAATCCTCTACCCATTATACACAAGTATTACTCTTTTTCCAATCACTCAGATGTGTCCCTCCAACATTTACTTCTAAAACGTAAACCTATGTGTGTAGAGACTCCACAGATGAGGCAGAGATCTCCACACAAACATATTCGACAAGCAAAGGCACAAACTCTGCACGTAGGCTTGTGAATAGCATTATGTTGTACATTTTGTACTATTATAAAACGTACTACAAAATGCTGTTTGTGAGTAGCCCACAAAGAGTGGTGACAAGGACCCTGCAGATGAGAAGAAAAAAGACTGCATATACTGGGTAAAAAGTAACACCATCAATTTTAAATTATAATGTATATATAATTTTATGTGCCTGTAATACAAATACAAAAAGGAAGGTACATACACTGTATAAGAAAAGAAAAGGCTAAGCTGTTTTCAAATAAAAATGCATATATCCCTAGAAAGCAATTATTTTTATGGTTTAAAGATTTTATAAGGATAGGAGACACAAATATCATAACACATGCCGACAGATTGGTTTTTGGTAATGTATAAACATGATCCTAGCTCACAGTGGATTTACTCGAAGGTTTTGACCATGAGAAGAATAACATAGTATTTCTCAATTTCTAAATATGCCTAAGACTATTTCTACACATATCCAGACCCTGAAAATTCAGAGTGTCTTCCCTGAGGACTTGTCCACAGGTTGAAACACTTTCAATTATTTGCAAATACCTGTTCAGCAGAGAGGGCAAGAGTGTCATGAAGAATGTCCCTACACCTTGTTTGAGGGTGCAACGTGGGTAGAAACATGTTGACCTTTGTCAGTGGGTAGAATCAGCCCCCACACCTTTTAAAATCACCCTTAGGGACAGGTTGAAATTTCACTGTCCACCAGTAGGTAGTTTTAGCACTAATTCTAATAATTCCCCTATGCAATGAGGCCCCCTCGCTCGATATCCCACAGCTTCTCATAAATTCCCATCCTATCTTTCAACAATCAAACACTTTATGAGCTCTTTAGCGTCTGGGTAGTAGCTCGCATCTGAATCTTACAGACCTGTGCCAGGAGGGGCCCAATGATGAAGAATGCTACCTGACAGGTGGGTGAAGGTCTTCCACCCCAAATTTAAAAGTACTTTCTGACTTTTACCTAACATCTGCAAGACTTTATGACCATCAACAAGGGGGACTCTTTTGTGTGGATAATGTGTATGTTGGAGCAGGTACCGTCCTTGCTTCTTCCTCCTTACCCTCTATTGTTATAATTAAGCATATCCTATAACAGTTTCCTCCTTATAAACTGTTGCAAAGTTATGCCTGATTGATTCTTTTTAATTTCCCATGCATGGTCACACTTTTTAATTACTTGAACATAAGAGGTTAGGGAGGCTTAAATCATTCTACAAAAATGAATGATTTAACATTTCTCTACAAACTGAATAATGCATCCCATGGAATTCACGAAGGGCTGCTGTCAACAGGTTGGTATTCTCAAACAATTGGTCTGGTAAAAAGCTATTGATCTGTATTAACAGTAACAATGAACACAAACGCACTTCAACACTTTATTCGGAAGGTTTTCCATCTATAAACGTATCATACATAGAATAATGTACATTTCGTGTTATTAAAACATAATTAAGTACTAACAAGAGGGTGGTTACAAACAGCAATAAATAATTAAAAGATAAATTGCCAAGTGCCCTTGTGACAGTTTTGGAGTGATCCTTCATATTAACGAAATTCATTTGTCAACAACTTAGTAACCAAGAAGGATTTTAACACACATTAAATATCATAAAGCAAAGTTACAAAATAGCAGCAAAATGCTAAAAAGGTAAAGTGCCACATGCCTTTACAGCATATTTTAGGAATGAACCTACATGTAAACATGTTTCGCTGTCAGCCAATTGAATGACGGCTGAAAACATAGCTCTACACTGCCTAATGTTTCGATATTTCCTTTTAAAAAGCGGGATCAAAAAGATTATTGTGTAAAGTTCATAAAATGTACAGGACAATAAAAAGTGAGACATAGTTTGGCCTGTCTTATTATCACATGGACAGGGAATAGCACTAAGACTGGTTTGATGCCCAAGCAGGAAACACAATAGGTATTTCACAGTGTCAGTGCGAAACCTAAATAACAAGGAACGTTCCCATCTCCCAAGTGGCTGCCCTAAATACACAAGAGGTGCCATTGAGACACACAGAGAGAGAGGCTGTGATCTTAGGCTTCCCTTCTGAACTTTTAAGGTGACTTGCCTGCCCTGATTCATAAAAAGCTGTGACTACTTCCCTTTTACTAAAACCTGGACACAAGTGTGTCTCTTTAAAAGCCCTTGGCATGCCAATTTTTCCCAGTTCAGATTCAATGTATGCCATCACGGAATTCGGAGGCTATTATCACAAGACAAATAATCAGTTATTATTTCTCTTGTGAGTACAGCCTTCTCATTACTCCAAATGGATATCCAAAATTATAAAGGTCTTACTCTAATAAAATCAATTAGATACGGAAGATTTAATTCTTTGTGGCAAATAATATGGGGGGAGAATATTGGTACTCCCAAGAGTCTCCTACATGACCTATTTCCTTCGTTTTGTAATATTTCACAGTTTGCAAGCCCCCAAATTTCAGAACCGTAGGTGGCAATGGGAATGCATTGAGATTTATAAATTTGCAACATGGCTTTCACTTGGCCCCTCCCCTCGGGGTTGGACGAGAGAGACTAACAAGCCAATTGCCTTTGAAAAGTGTATTCTGAGGTGTGCAATATTAGGTGACCAAGCTCCAGAAGCAGAAAACAATTTCCAGATATGGGAAAGTCTTGACACTAGTTAGGGAGTTTCCACCTACTTGCATATTAGACAATTGAATGCATTGCGGACCACAAGCCATAATATGGGATTTTAAAAAGTTGCTTCGAAGATCTAGGTTGGTCATAAAATCAGTGAACGCAGATACTAGAAGGCACAATGCTTTGGGGGTCCGAGCCATTAGCACTGCGTCATCCGCATATAAAAATGTGGGTAGAGGATTCCCTTTTACAGTTGGAACATCACTAGTTATTGACGCTATGGTCGGGTGCCAATCATTAATATATAATATGAATAAAAGCAGAGCAAGCACACACCCTTGTCGCACTACCCTGACGATCTTAATATCCCTCGACACATTTCCATTTAATCTAGACAGTGTATTTGCCTATTATCAGGATCAAATTGGCACATTCTTTTCAGAGTTTTATATAGCGCAAACTTGACCCGAAGCTATGAGAGCACTTTACATGAGCACCAGTTGCGTTACAGACAGACACATTCATTTTTGTTGGGCATGTGGAAATTAAGTGATTTGCCCAGAATCACAGGATGTTGAGCGTCCCTGCAGAGACTCGAACCCGGTTCCCCAGCTTCGAGGTCGACCGCTCTAGCCGCAAGGCCACATCCTCTCCCCTTTGCATCTCTTCACATTGCTCAATGGTCCCTATATTGCTTCTGAATCCATGCTGAGGGGAATATATAATAAATTCTGCTTGGGCCCACTCCTGAATTCTGTTGTAAATTACACGTCCCACAATTTTGACAGTTGTATCGATCAACAAAATTGGTCTATAACAACTGGGATCTTCACGGTTACCTTTCTTAAATATAGGGACGATAATAGAAGTGCGCCAGTAATCAGTAACATCTGTGTGTGCCAAATTGTTAAACACGTTTGTTAAAATGGGGGACCAAAGATTGATATAAATTTGAATAAATCAATCGGTACGCCATCAGGCCCTGGAGCTTTGCCTCCCGTACTTTGTGTTAGAGCCTCCTCAACCTCATCCACTGTCACCCTAACCTCAGTTAGTTTACTATTGTCTATGACAAAAATATCCTTACTTGAAGGGGTCATGTAGCCTTTACTAAAATGATTTTCCCAGGTTTCACTAGGGATATGACAAGAGATCAGGGAAACTGTCAAATTTTTATGTCCCATACCTGAGACGATGGCCCAACAAATGTTTACTATCTTTCATTCTAGCTGCATATGATAGTGACTCCCATTGATCTGTTAACAGTATCTGCCAGCGCTTAGCCGTAACAGCTTTATAATGCTTCCTCAGGGCAGCAATTAGTACTTTGTCTGCAGGTTTTTTCCCTAGTGCAATCCTTAATTCATGGTTAGCTACTGTACAGTCATGGTCAAACCAACCGTGCATTTTATTCAGTGGGCGTATCGGCCTAAGGAGAGTATTTTTAATCCCTAAGCAGAGGTCATTGAAGGCACCCACTATACAATTTGCAATATCATTTTCTGACAGACAGACCTCCACCAGACTCCTATTCTTTTTTTATAATTTTTTTTGGGGTCGAGCTGGGTCACACATTCCCCAAATCAGTTTTAGATTGTCCGTGGAGGGTTGAAGGTCTCTTGCTCCTATCTCCCTCTTATAGACTGTCCTGGGGGCCTTTTGAAAAGCAGCCTCAAGTGGGTTATGGTCGCTAAAAATAGATTCAACAACTGAGCCATACACCAAAATCTTTTCTAGGCTCCTTGTAATGAATATGAAACTCCTTGTAATAAATATGAAATCAATCGTGGAGGGGGTCCCTCTACCTTTATATGTGGGTGGGATAATAATATCTTTCCCTGCAATTCCCATGATATCAAGTAAATCGTAGGATTCCACTAACGTTTCCAGCTCCTGACTTCTTGAGTCCATCCCTCCCTGTGTCAGGCCTACAGTGTTTCTACTATTGGAGAGATAAACATTAAAATCTCCAGCGAGGCACAGGTATAATTCATGGCCAGAAGTAATAACTCTCTCAGCTAGCTTACAAAAAAAAAAATGTAATCCTAGGAATATCGATTTGGGACATTAATAAAATCATTGTTATAAAAATTTACCAGGTATAAGTTCAAATGGGTTTTCCAACAGAGCACCTTAAAACTAGTATTAGCTGTGTCCAGAACTTCCACATGGTCTCCTAGTGTTATATTCAACCACACTGGCAGACCACCTGATGCACGACGTGAATGGGAACCAGTTGCCTGGGTACTGAAACATTGGTAGCCATCAAGAAGTGTGGGTGCCACCTCCCAAGTCTCCTGTAGCATGATTATATCATAACTTTTAACAAATGAGCCCCAATCCGGTACACATACCTTGGAGCGAATCCCTGCCACATTCCAGCTCAAAATTCGTAATGTATTATCTTTTATAGGTGGGCCAGTAGTGTTATAAGTAGCTGTTATGGCAGAATCATCTATAGGGTGCACAGGAGGCACAGGCACTGATAGTCATTCTATATCCTCCAAGGTGCTGAGGACCTCAAATCTATTAGTGCAATTTAACAAAGGACTCTCCCTATTTACTGGGTACCAAACGGTCAGGCGTGCTAATGGTTTGTAAAAATATCCAAAGGGCAGCGGCATGATCTGGGAATTAGTATATGGCAGTGATTCTCTGCATTTTAAAATATTACGTACATACATTGGATTCCTAAAATTTACCACTGAGCAATCCCTGCAATATCCTTTTAACCCTGTCCCACCCAACCAACTCTCCGTATCATTATAATTTCTCCTGCATTCTCAATTTCAAGATATTTATGTTTATTTAGCCAGTGTATGGTTTTGTTCTTTAACTGTGCCCAAGTCTCGACTTAGTCTGACCTCAATGGGGGACACCTGCCAATATCAAAACATATGGGCAGGCTGCAGGAGGGAGATTCAGTGTCTCTTTATGGGGGCCAATCTCTTCTTCCAGTCTTCCCAGTTGCCCTGAACAATCAGAACTCATGGGCACCATTACTTTAGCAGACTTGGCGGTGACAGAGTCCACCGGTTGTTTAGCCCCATTCTTTTTTGGATAGGATACATTATTGTTCGTAGGCTCCCTCTGTGAATTGGATGTAGCATCTTGACCACTATCTGCCCTTATTTGAGAGCAACCTGAATGGGTTGGTAACAGTTTGGTATTTGCGTCCGGGCCGGCATTAGATATTTTGTTAAGTCATAACGGTTGGCTAGTAGACTCTCTATTGACTCTAGACACTTTATAATCGGATTGAGTTTTTGGTCAAGAATCGAATTGAGTAGCGAGATCATGGCAGCGCTTTCTTCGGCATAAGAGGCATAGGAGGGTCCCTCTGTTTGGGATGCAAGCGACTCGCAGTCGGGTTTAGGCCTATGCGAAAAGGAACTCTTCTCAAGGCTTCTCTGTTTTAGATTTTTATAAACAACTACTGCGGTAGCCCCTCTGTTAGTCACCCCGGATTCCCTCTTTTTCTTTGCTGGTTGGTTAGTACATAGAGTTTTAGATGGTATTAAGTCAATAGGGGCGATAGGAGATGCAGACTCATGAGGCCCATTATCTAACGAAGAGATATTATGCAGTGGGGGTACAGATGAGTCAAGGCAAGCTGTAGTATTAGAATCCGCCCCATCTGAAAGATGCTTATGAGTGTGACCAAAGTCCATGGAAAGTCTGCGCTCAACCAATACTATTTCATCGGAAATTGCCCCTACTGCCTTAGCCAACACCGTATCAATTGCAGTGGTGTTCTGGTTCAGCGAGGGTCTGGCTTGGCAGGTCGGGTTAGACTGTATCGGGCTGGACTGTTCCTATTGGAGAGCAGGACCAAGACCTATTTGCATGTGGCTGGATCTAATCGGAGCTGGCATGGTGGGCAAAAGAACAATGGGATGGAATGCTACCCCGAGCAAATTGCCAGTGGTTAGACTTAGTGCAAGCATATCTCCCATCACCTTTTGTGTTTTTGAAATCTCTTGTATGGCTGGCAATTATGAAGTGGGGAATCCATGGGGTGCTTACATGCTAACAGCATTACAATTTTTTCACTTCCAGGAAATCTGGAATAAGTTACTTTTACCCCTGCAAACACCGAAATTAGCAAGGCAGCAAGTGTAACGGATATCTGGAAAAAAGGAGGCATTCATGGGTGGTCATGAAATCATATGATGCGAAATTAAAACAAAAATATCTGGAGGGTCCATTGACCATAAGTCAAAAGAGAGAATTAATATGAGCAAGGTTCTGCCTTTTTCACCTGACAGGTTACCGCTGTGACAGAATAAAGGGTGATACAGATCTCACATGCTGTCTGTGTGCTGTGGCCAAGTAGACCCTAATTCATATACTGCGTACATGCGAAAAATTAACTTCATTAAGCAGAAATTTGCCAAGGCCAATTTTTATTATAAGAAGTTTTAATAATAAGATTTTTAAGACTAGAAACTGCCAAAAAGTATTTATAACATGTTAAGACAGAACTGATCCACACTTGACTGCATGATTTTTGAAGTATATGACAATGCTTTTTAAAATAATAAGAAACAGACACTGCTGTTACTTTTAAGGATGTAAAAATATGATCAGTTTATAAGAAGCTCTGAATAATAATAATGTTGTTTTTAACTGCAATGATTTCAAATAATCTTACAATAAATTGTTTTGTTGTTTGGTGACAACCACTTGCAAAAACTGAGGTAAAAAAATGTATTTTCCACAACTCTGCTTGTTTGTGAAACCTAGGAAGAGGGTAATCTTAGGTTGCGATTGCATACAGGCAACTTTGCCCAAGTTAGGTATGGGAAATCCGGAGAACTGACCCCCCGCTTCCCAGTTAACAGAGGAGTGAGACAGGGGTGTGTGCTGGCGGCCCCCACCCTGTTTTGTCTTTTTATTAACGCTCTGGTGGCCCAATTAAACGAAGTAGCGGACAATGATGCCCCGAATCTGGTGCAAGGCAGGGTGCCAGCAATGATGTTCGCGGACGACACATTGCTGTTGTCCAAGTCTCCCATGGGCATTCAAAGGATCCTAGACAGTTTCTCTTTATTTTGCAAAAATCGAGGGCTGGAGAGCAACACAACAAAGACCAAATTCATGGTCTTTAACCCAGCCAAAACATCTCGCCCAAACCCCTCTCTAAATGGCACCCTCTTAGAGAGGGTGACTGTCTTTGATTACCTTGGTGTTACGTTGTCCGAAACGTTCGAATGGGGCCCACAACTAGACAAGGCAGGCTTGAGGCTAGCGCAGTTGGTGGGGGGAATCACCAAAACATTTAGTAACTCCCTATACCAACTGCCCGGTCCAGTTGCCGAAATTTATAAAGTGCAAGTAAGGAGTGCTGCAATGTACGGGGCAGAACTATGGGGCTACCGCCCCTCTGGCGGATTGGCCAAAATAGAAAACCAATTTATGAGAAAGCTTTTGGGCTTACCGCCTAGCACTCCCCTCATCCCCCTGCGCCTGGATCTAGGAATTAAACCCATTGCAGAAGAGATTGGACTAAGACCACTGACTTTTTGGCGTAGACTGTGGGCGACCCCTGAACTAGCATCCTATCGAACTGAACTCAAGGGGGTCCTGGGACTACCGGGGGTGGGAAAATTGCCATGGTTCAAGCACATCAAAGAAACATGCACCAGAATAGGTATGCCCAACCTGTGGAGTAATCCCGAGGAAGTGTCCCCAACAATATCTCGACTACAACTTGTAAACGCTTATAGAGCACTCAAACTAGTCGATCTGCAGGTGAACACCAAACTCGGGCACTTAACGGCTGCATTTTTTAATATAAAAGCCGAGTATCTCTTTGAGTCTTTTCTGGATGATGTACAGCCTTCCTTGGCAAGGAAGCTGTATATCCAGATCAGAATAGGGACCCTCCTGGTTAATGCTTTTACGAACAAATGGTCAAAAGATCCCTCTGTTGGGTGTTCCGCCTGCAACAGCCCTGATGAGACCGACATTCATGTTCTTTTTTTCTGCCCTGGCTATAAATCTGCCAGACGGCGTTGGCTCATACCATTATGTAGAAACATGGGCTGTACACAGTGTTTGGAGGTGTATAGAATTTTAAGATTTGATATACACCCCCATAGTATTTGCTGTGTCCCGATTCCTTAATTCTATGTGGCACAGGCGTAGGGCCTTTTTAACACATCTCAGAAACTGTAAAAATGTCCCCTGCACTCTTGCGGCTTTTAGTTTTAAAATGTTAATATTTTTTATCTGGTTTTAATCATTCTTGTTTTTAACTGGTGCAAAGATATTGGACAAACTAAAATGTTCCTTTGGCTATACTTTGTAATTTGCCATCAATGAATTCTCAAGATTTGTCTTAACAATGCTATACGTGTATGTGAATTTTTACTTTTTATGGCCTTTTAGACCGAAATAAAGTTTGTTGAAATGGAATGGTAATCTTAGGATAGCAAACATGTTGTTTAGGGAAATCCACAAACCCTGGATACCTTTAGAATTCCAAATAGGTACCTTTGCGGGAAAAAAAGTTACCAAAGTTACCAAGGTTTAAGCGCAATGTGCCCCAAACATCAAAAAGGGGCTCAACGCTCAGGGTGGAAAATACTCAGCTGATAAGGGGATAAAGCTTGTGGGTCAAAAAAAAAAGTCAACTCGCCATTCAAAGCAGAGGGATTAAAGGATAACAAACAAATCAGATGGTAAACAGAACACTCAATCGTTTGGCAAAAAAACAGATTTGCAAAAACAGTTTGAGGGCCGGATTACATATATTGCACCAGTGCTGGCCAGTTCGGGACTGGAGCCAAGCAATTTTGCAAAAGTCTGTAATTGGACTTTCTATCGACCAACTGGTACAAAATGTCACTCCTGAGCTGTTCAGCTGGTGGAAATGTTTTTGCATTTATCCATTGTGGAGATGTCGATGCAAACCTTCCAAGCATCACTGTAAAATTGCCCTGAACCAGCGTACAATTGCCTCGTACTCGTGAAATTTAAACTATTTGGTTCATGTTGCCTAAATATGCATGGTGGTTAATTTCACTCAGTTAAAGTACAATTCATTCGAAGAGCAGTCCTTAAATGTGACCGATATTAATTTTCTTTCTTTTCTGTTACGTCTGAAGAAATACGAATAAAAAATTGACTCCGATCACAACACATACTGCCAGTGCGTTGCTGTTGCAATTTTAATATTATTATGATGTTTAGCTCCCAAGTAAAAGCTGAAAATAATAACACTTCATGTGGCAGATCATACCAAACAGCTTTTGCAAGCAATCAGATGGCACATCGAAGCCCAAGTAATGTGGCGAGAGTATGCATCAAAATAGAATTAATGAGACACATTCAAATTAAAAATCAGCATACTGTTGTGTGGGCGGAAGTTATCAAAACTGGCATAATTTCACAAACAGTGCCGTATGCCAGATGAAACAGGCAGATTTTGAAATGAACATAAGCAGTTTTATGAAGTGGCAATGCAGGCCTTTTGTAAACAGTCGTTTCACTACCTGCCACCCACCCTGCTGGTGACACTTCGGGCCCCACGTTGAACCCGTTTTCCCAGTGTGTTTCCTGTTTTTACACAAAAGGAGCACTTCTTATAATTTTCGAGTGCTGTACACTACCAACACAACATCAACATGAAAAGGGACAGTCAAGTCAAACAACAGGGTGCCCCTGCCATGCTTCGCTGCCCTTGTGATGTATAGCTCCAGTCATCGGGAGGGCTCAGATCACACGTCACCCTTAGCACACTCCGTCTGGCATTATTTCCATCGCACTCAGGCCAGTATATTTAGATTTTTTTTCAATACAAAAAATGCATCACGTATATAATGGTTATACTTCATGTGCACGTTTGGGTATTTTTCTTAAATATAAGCGCAGTTTACTAATTAAAAATAAAAATGCGTTTATTCATGATACTTTTGCCCCGATTACAAGTGAGTAGAGGTTAACCTAAGCCCCCACCCCCGTAACCCGGTGCAATAAAGTTTGCACATTTCAATACATTTCGGCAGGTCAATCCTGCCTAAATTTGACAGGGTAAAAAAGAAGGGAGTTTACAACAACACGGTGATTTTGATGCGATACGCATCAACATTCGAATGTCATTGGCCTAAATCTTATGAACAACGTCCAAGATCAATTGCACACCCTGGGCGTAGGGCTTTATCATGTACTGTAGGCGGCACCTACCCCTCCGGGGCACTCTAATGATGGCCTTTGTACGGTAATATTACAAGTTTTATTGGAGCGCTTCAAAAGGCGCACACAGGCTGTAAACCACAGGTGTTATTATTACCCAATTTAACAGTACTCAATTTACCGACCTCTGAAGCATTGAAGGCAGGGAGGGCCTTACCGGGATTCCAGCTAGTAACCTAAAGTTAATAGGAGGTCAGTAGCAAACTTTATATGCACTGAGACATCTAGGCCACCTTACTGGATGAAATCTAAAAGGAAATGAAAGCAGCTTTGACAGAACAATATGGTAATCGAAAATGAATGCTCTGTGCTTATTTTTCTTCTAATACATTTTTAAAAGAGCTGCCACTAAGCAAACTTTAGTGAACAGTAAATTACTATGTTGGAACTTCATCTCCTTATTAATATGCGCATTACTACTATTATCTTCCTTAACAGAAGTTTAGAAACAATAGCAGGCTGCGCGCTATAAAATGCCTATATGATAACATAAAACAATGCTGAATTACTATGGCAGATTTATTTAAACCATATTTTTATTGGTTTTATTCAACATAGACAAAAATAGAAGTTAGAAACACAGGCTTCTCAGCCAATTTTTTCCCGTTCATTTACAAGCTGTATCAATAGATCTACATACAGATGGCACACTTGCACAGTGCTTAAATGGAGCCGGTGGGGGCCACCGGCACTCATTTTTTGGGCACCAACACTTATTTTTCTGCATCAGACACTTACCGGGAGCAAGAGCGGAAAAACAAACAAAGCTGAAAGATAGAGAAAGAGAAACACGAAAAACACGTCTTAGGGGGAGAAAGCAGGAACCTGCTGAAGTGAGATGAAGAGGCAGGAGTGTTTGGTAGTGGATTAAAGAGGCAGGAGGCGGATGGAAGACTACCAGCATTGGTACTGGGATGACCAACATTTAATTGCAACGGCCGTGTGCTTCCAAGAAATACTTTGAACCCTCGCACTCATTCTATTACAAATTAAGCACCGTCCTTGCATATACCTTTGCAACCAGCACATAATTTATAGAAATATAAACTGTTCCTAGCCTTGGGTGAACAGCCACATTCTAAGATCAGACTATTAGCTGTGTATCCTAATTGGAAACTTAACCACTTTCCCTTCTAATGGGTAACTTACTCCGAGTACCCCATAAACAACCTCAAACTTATTGGGGTCTCTACTCTGACGTCTTGGAGAATGCCCCAATGCTAAATGACCATGTCAGACTAAGTGCTACACAGCCTGTATCTGGACATGCTCAGAAGCTCAAGGTACCATTAGAGCCTGAGGCATATTGAGTAAACATATGCATCAGTTCTGCACCATATTCGCTGTATGTGCAACAAATACTTTTACAACATATTTATATTAGTAAAACAAATAAATATGTATATTTCTAAGAAAGAGAGGTGGGGTTGAGTTGAGTGATAGCCCCAGTAAACAATATGATGTGCCTATACTTGAACAAGACTAGGGCTTTCTATGATGAATATATAAATAATTTTTGGTAACAGGTTAAATGTGAATTACAAACCACCAGAGAGAGTGAGTCTTGCTAGATTGAGAGAGCTGGGGATGATCCTTCCACATAAATATGAAAAGATAGTTCAGAGACTGCACGAGAACAGGGCTTAAATTTAAATATGCAGATTAGATTCCTTGTGTGTGTCCATCTTTTAGTAAAAGCCGCTATAGAATTTACTAATCAATATACGTAATCCAGACAGGAATGATCGCTATCCAATGCACATGATTTCCAGGTAAATCGTAGGACAAGTGTGAGTCGCAGCTGTCTGTCTTTCCTGCACGTGTTGGTAAGTTGGTTCAGACCTGTGCATGCCAGGGAGCTGTGAAAGTCTATCTGTGCCTTATTTACAACAGGACTTGTAAAAACATATCAATGTAGTACTTTGCCCTACTAAGTCACGAGTTTGATGATGGTATAATCTCCTGGTAGCCGATCTAGGACAGATGTACGACCCTCAGTGTTTGTGACTCGCAATTTGCATTTTTTTGCGACTCATAAATTGCGAGTCGCAAACACTGATGTACAACAGTGTCTGAGACAGTTTGTGAATCCCAAATGGAACGCAAAGGACCTGCTTCATTAATATTCATGAGGCAGGTCGCATTTTGCGACCCATTTGGAATGGTGGCCTGCTGGGGTCATAAGACCAACATGACTGTGAGCACTTTTTTAATAAAGCAATTTAAAAAAAAAAAAATGCAGCTCGTTTTACTTGAAGGAAAAAGGGATGTATTTAAAAAATAAAAATGAAACATTTCAGTTAAATTTTTTAAGAGCAGGCAGAGGTCCCTGGGACCACTGCCTGCTCTTAAAAAATATTTTCTCTGCCAATCACAAAGGAGAAGGGTCCCCTGGGGACCCATACCCGTTTGAGACTGGCTTACCATCAATTTGAATTGGTGGCAAATGCGATTGTTTTGCAGTCGCAAAACAATCTTACATCCTCCTGCAACTCGCTTTCAGGAAGGTACTTCCTAAGAGCGACTCGCGAAACCTATTTTGCGAGTCAGTAACAGGTTACCGACTTGCAAAATAGGTTTGGTACATGCTACAACCCTTTTTAGCGGTCGCAAACGGGCCGATTGCCCGTTTGCAACCACTAAAACGGTTGCACATCTGGCCCATAATCTTTAGGTTTCTGCTGCCACAATTTAACCCTATGAAAGGGACTGTTAACCAGAAACAATCTATTCCTCAGACATGCCGTGACAGACAGAGTAGCTGAGTGTTCCGACTTGCCCGCTGTGTTCCACTTGCTGCAGAGTTATCCAGTGTGTGAGCAAGTCTGGTAAGTGGGCAATCTGGTATGAATGAGATCCCATCTCATCCAGTAAGGTTTGAGGGAGCAGGCAAGTTGGGGCAGTATGTGGATTTGAGGCTCCCATGACATCAGACGCAACTCTGAGCTCTTACACACTAGCTCACTGTAGGTGATAATCTACATAAAATGCAATACTTTGGAAAGCTCGGATTTATTTCATGCACCTCCACAAGTGCATTTTATGTTTTCTTGGGCTCTCAGCAGTGTCATAAATGTAATAAAAAGGACTGTAAGGTTTACATGCACATTTTCCTTGAATACCTTGCTCATATATTTCTGAAAATAAATTTTAGGTTAATTAGTGAGGCCTTGCAGGATTTTGCATTTATGGAATTGGATCTCAAATGACTGTTCCCTGGCTCAATAGGTTCCTCTCTAATAATTACACACTGAAGTTCAGAATCATCCAACCTTTACCTTTTCACTCAAGCAAAAACCAGCCTACTCCAGTTCAAGTGCAAAGTGAAGATGGGAACTCTTGGATTCACCTTGGAGAGGCTCTCAGTAGCTTTATGCAGTGTGCTGAAATGTGTGTAGCCGAGAAGATCACAGATAAGCCCTCAATTTTTAGTTACCCGAGAAACCTTCTGATTCAGATGTGTCTTTTGGATTCCACACCCTTTGGTAACGTGATGGCTAAATGGGTAAACTAAGCAGAAGGCAACAAAGATACCTGGAATAGGCTGAGGGTGCAAGTGCATGGACCCTAGAGGCCAAGAGCTCCTAACTGCCCAACTTCTAACACTGATAACAGCACAAAGAACATTATACAATCTCAGTGGTTTATTTTGGTTGGCTACATGTGATGATCAATTAGAAAGTAGAATACCAAGGTAGTATTATTTGCAAGAAGTATGTATTAACATTTCACATTAATAGCATGTTATTCTTACATAACATTTCACGCTCCGCAACAGACGTATATTTCACAGATACTATGGGTGGATCAAACAGTTGGCAATTTGCTTCCAGTAGTGATTTGTTCTAAATTACAGTTATCTTGAAATCATAAGTAGAGCCAGAGGATGAACACACCGTATATTTATCTGAGAGTCAAGGAATACAAGAGCTCAGGGAGGTGCTGTGCAGATGTTAAGAGAGCTTTGATACCACATGGGGTTAAATCCATAAAAAAACAATATGAAGTGAACACAAGGCTTCACAGTTATCCTCTGAGAGACTGCGTGCTATTTGCCACAGCTTTAAAATAGCTTCTTGCTTGATTGTGTGTTTGCACCAGCAAATGGCAAGATTAACCTCGGTGAATGGGGTTAGCAAATAACACAAAGACCACTGTAAACTCTGCTTTTCAACAAGCCTATCTTCTTTGCTCAGTGGGGTGGGTGTGGGTGTGTGTGTGTGTGTGTGTAAACTAAAACTCGTGGCCTGAAGTAAGTAGAACTATAACTGCCAGATTTTTTTTTTTGCTTGTGTGTGGGTAAAACGTGAACCTAACTAAAACGTCCCTGTAACCTTTGTTTTTTTCAGTGATTTTCTCTGTTTTTTTAACATAGAGTAATATATAATAAACACAACCAGCTCAGAGCACTGCCAAAAGGGCCTGCAGCCAACGGCCCCGCATGCATCCAACCCCATGCTGTGCAAGGCTGGGGTATGGTGAATCAGTGGGTGAGGTTTTCTTTTTCCAGGTTGGGCATCGGATCCGCGAGTATTCGCGGGTACCCAGAGAGCATCCATGTTCCTAGATAGCTCTAAATTTCTTTCTTTAATAACTCCGAAACTACTGAACAGATTTACACCAAATTACAAAAAGGGCTCTTTCAAGACCAACATCTAGCTTTGGTGTAATTCTGTTCAGTGGTTTGGGCTGTAGCTGTGTATAAAAACTGCAAAATCCCTTTAGACATTGCATGGGGAACAAGTGTTTTTTGACCCCCCCCCCCTTCTCACGGCTCCCCACTTGACGGATCACCGCAAAACTCTCCATGCACAACTATGCAAAGTAGGCCACATTTTTTGGGAAACGTTTCGTGAAGGTTCGTCACACGGCGCCAAAGTTATTAGCAAAACAAAAAACACTTTGTCTATGGAAAAAGTTGGTCTTAACTATAACTACCTACTGGCTAAGGCCATTAGGTAATATACCTTAGGACAGGAGTCTAGAGTTATAGTTACTTGAGTTAACTGTAACTAAAACTGGCGAATTTCTGTGTTTTTTACAGTTTAAAAGTTTTGTTGTTACTGAACATTTCACCTAAGTTTAACTTTACTTTAACCTTTATTTTTTTTCCGTGAATTTCAAAGGTGGTATTTAATGTACAGTAATATTTTATTACCATACGTAAATTCAAGCCCTCACCGTGCATGGCTTTGGCCGTGCGGGGGAGGGGGTTGGCCTGCAGCCAGGCCCAGTGGCCAACACCCACCAAAGGCAGCCAACCCGACGCTGTGCAGGGCCTTCGGTTGTGCGTGGCGGGGAGTTGGCCACACCCAACCCCCTTGTATGCAGCCAACCCCATAAAGTGCACGACCATTGGCTGTGCACGGCGGGGGGTGGCCACAGGCCAATGACCCCCAAAGGCAGCCAACCCCACACTACGCAGGGCCTTCGGCCATGTTTGGTAGAGGGTTGGACACAGGGCCAACCCCCCGCAGGCAGCCAACCTCAAGCCATGGCCGGCGAAAGCGTGAGGTTGAGCATTTGCCACATGGCCTACGGCCCTCCTCCCAGAGCCTCCTTGGACCCTGGGAAACCCATCACCCGGGGCCAAATATGATTAAAAAAAGGGGAGGGGGGACACGCAGCCCCCTCCCTAAGACTTAATAGGCCCCAGGGACCCCATCCCTCAGGGTCAAAATATAAATAAAAGGGAAGGGGGGGCTGCGCTGCCCCCCATGAGTCTTATTAGGCCCTGGAGACCCCATCCTCCAGGGGTGTTTTTTTTTTTTTAAAGGGGAGGGGGGCCGCCTAGTCTCCCTCAGGAGCTTCATCAGGCCCTAGGGATCTATTTTAAAGGCGAGAAGGGGTCACCCGACCCCCCCTCCCAAGCTGTTATCGGCCCCGGAGACCCCACTCCCTGGGCCCCTTATTTAAAGAAAGGGGAAGGGGACCATGGGGCTCCCCCTCCCCAAGCTTTGTTAGGCCCTGGCGATAGGACCACTCTTTTCAATAAAGGGGAGGGGACAAGCATTGCTTCCCTCCACAGAATGAATTTCGCCACAGGGACCCCATCCCCTGGTGTAATTTTTTGGGGGAGCAGGGCATGTGGCCCCCCTTCTTGCACCAATTTCAGCCCCAGGGACCCCAAACCCTAGGCCCCGGCGCACTTTGCAGGAGGAGAGGGGACACGCAGAACCCCTCCCCGGGTCAATTTCAGCCCCGGGGAACCCATCCCCTGATGCCCGACACATTTTTACAGGGGGAGGGGGAAAGCAACTCCGCCCTCCTCAGACAATTTTGGCCCCGGGGACCCCATCCCTCAGGGCAATTATCAGGGGGGCATGAGGTCCCCCTTCCATTTCTTGTTTGGGGTAGAAGGCATGAGTCCCCAATCCCCAGGCCAAGTTCTGCCCGGGGACCCCATAACCCGGGGCCCAGCACAATTATTAGGGGGAGGAGGGCATGAGATCCCCCTACCGGGACGATTTAGGCTCCAGGGACCACATCGCCCTGGGCACAGCAGCATTTTTATGGGGCAGGGAGGCGCACATGGCACCCTCCCTAGGCCAATTACGGCCTCCGGGACCCCATTCCCCAGCACCATTTTGAAGGGAGAGGGGGCACGCAGCCCCCCTCAGCGGCCGATTCGGCCCCGGGCACCACATGCCCCGGCAGCAAGTTCAAGAGGGAGGGGATATGCGTCCCCCATCCCGAGCCGATTTTGGCCCCGGGGAACCCATTCCCCAGGGCCTGGCATTATTGTGATGGGAAGGACACAGCCCCCCCTACACGGGGGCCGATTTCGGACCGGGTCCCCATACCACGGGACCCGGCACCTTAAAGATGTGCGCCCTAGTACCCACCCAGGGCATCCACCACACTGTTGTTATAATAATGCTGCTCCCTGCGGGCGAGAGCAATATTTAATCTGTTTCCCTGCCCGTGTCACTGTGGGCAGGGAAACAGATCTAAAGTTTGCTCCCAGCGGGCGGGAGAATTTTGGAAGATCCCGCCAGCTGGGAGCAGACTTGGTGTTTGCTCCCAGCTTGGCAGGAGATTTAAAATGCTACCACCAAGTGAGAGCAAACACAGGGTGGGCTCCCCGAGGCCTTTTCAGTCTCGGGGAGAAGGGGCCACGCAGCCTTCCTTTCTATAAAAATGTATATCGGCCTTGGGGGTATGCTCCCCGGGGCCTTTTCAGTCTCGGGGAGGGGGGGCCACGCGGCCTCCCTTTCCATAAAAATTGATATTGGCCTTGGGGGTATGCTCCCCGGGGTCTCTTGAGACACAGGAAAGGGGGCCGCAGCCACTCCTCATAAAAGTTGTTTTTGGCCTGGGGGGGGGGGATTGGGGGGGTTGAGGCGGGGGTGCTCCCTGGGGCCTCTGGAGGCTCAAGGTGGGGGGGCCTCACAGCCCCCTCTCCTTCATAAACACAGCTCCAGCAGTGCTTAATTTGTGAAAAATAAATGCCAGGGCCCTTGTCAGGAAACCACTGTAGCTTACACCATCCATTGCCCCTGCCTGCACTGCCAATGACAGTCCCAACACAACTAATAAGCATCACACTGCTCCAAGTATACTATTCAGATTATTCCAGGCCCCCAAAGGTATAAGAATTGCCGGTATTGGTCGTTTTAAGGCATATTGAATTAAAAAATACAACTGTTGTGGTGCACGACAAACAGCGCCACCATGTGATAGACTGTCATAAGTAGTGGTTTTGACAATTACGTGCCGGTGCAGAGCACCGGAAAGAGATATATATATATATACATACATCCAAAAACCACCTCCTTCCGTCGAAGTTGATGAGGAGACACAGCGGGGCTTGTGAAGACCATTTATTTAAACAGGCATGACGCGTTTCGGTATTAAACCTTTCTCAAATGCCATATGTTTTAAAAGTGCCTCTGGTGCTGACAGTTCCTGAGTGAGTCTCTTTATATCGCCCCAATGCTGAAGTAGTATGGAGCGCATATATATATATATATATATATATATATATATGTTTTTTGGGTTTTTTGCAGTAAAGATAAATCATACATGTTCTAAACAAAACATAGGATGTGCCGTTTACAAGTATTCAACTTTCCTTTTAAATGCTTTTTCCCCCTATTCTAGTTGTTCTCTTTTCTCGAGTGCTACTAAGATCTCGTAACTATCTTCTTTTACATCAGTGGTTCTCCTTTCTTACAACTCTGCCATGGAAATCCAGTGCTAAACGTTCTTCTGAAAATAATTTTTTTTAATAAAAACTATATATGCTCTTTACTGCAGAGTTATAATACCCGACTACCATTTTTCTTTAACTCCCGTGAAGTGTCTAAAGTAAGTTGCCATTTTAGAGTCACGTAGATGTCGCATTCGGGGTGATTTTCACTCTGGGATATTTAAGAATAGATTTAAAATGGTAGAAATAAAAGTAAATGTGGTGTGAATAAGACCAAGTAAGTTGAAACAACTATATAAGGATATTTGGAAGCAGGTGAGGGATGTGTATTATTCAGCAAATCCTACATACCCTATCAAATTCTGCGCCATGAGAACAAACTCAATCGAGAAGATAAATAGAAAGTATTAATTATCAAGTGGACGTGAGTAAATTCGAGTTTAACAATTCTGATAGCAAAGGAAGGATACTGCCCTAGTGTGGCTGGGCAATCTGGAGAACATTTAGACATATGAAGCTTGGGTTGAGAAAAGCATGGTACCGACCCTGCTACATCTGCCGCCATGGCTTCTGTCTCAAGACACTGCATCCCTTACGGTAAGATGCTGGTACCTCGTATGCCACATCAACACTTCGAGATGCTCTGGCACACAAAAAACACAACAAATCTCAATTCAAACTGGCAAAGTGAGAGCAGCTGTGCTCTCTGCAGGATGTGGAAGGGAAGAAGTAGTTTTCATCATGACTAGCATCTGCTGCTTAAATTGTGCCACAAACTGAGATTTCTGACAGCTCCGCTGCTACTCCCTACCATATAGGGCAAGAACATGTACAACCATAATGGATGTTTTCATTAGAAATGAAAAAAGAAACAGAAGTTTTGACATTTTGAAGAACTTGCCAACATTATTCCTTGAAGACATTTACTATTTCTACCACATAGTCACAGAAAGTGTGCATATAGATCTCCACTGTGACTCGTTTACATGTACGCACAATGGATGTGTTTTTCAATAAGAATTATTTCTTGGCGCACAAGTTATAAGCAAGCTGAAGATAGGATGGTCCTGTTGACACCGCTTCTTATGTGAAATATGACTTTATCTAAGTTCTCAGTGAGTGTGAGCACTTTCAGAGCTCAACCCTGAGGAAATCATCGCTAGTTATTGACTGCATGTCCTGGAGATTTAACAGTGAACAGAAAGTGCTTGTCATATATTTCAGAGATAAGGAGAAGTACTATGCGTTAAATGAGCAGAAAAAATGCTCCTCCTTATTAGAAATAATAAGGGTAGAGGAATGAAAAGAAGTTTATCAGTGAAATGTCCCTAGATATGAGGGACAGAGTAAAACTGCCATTGAAATACCCGAGTCACAAGATGAATCAAAAATCAGACCGAAAATGACCACATTCAGCAGACTCTTTACATGGAGGTCAGAAAGACAGGGAGTCCAGGGCATCCAGTGGTTGGATTACTGAGTTGGGAATTCACTGATGAGTAACCAACCGTTGCTTTATTTTTCCCTCGACAAAATAGTTGAAAATATCTATGGGTGGGCTTAATGAAGATAATGGCTTCTAGTCACTTGATGGCTAAGGACAAATTGACTTGCAAATGAATTACCAATCTTCTCACTTTCAATGGAATGCAATCACCTTTCCTAAAATCAGAGGCGGTGTGTTGCACCTCCAAAGGGATCTACTGGTTAGGTCCAAATGGAATACCCACCGGAGTGCCAGGAGGATGAGGGGAAATCGGTATGGTGCTTAAGCTGTAAACAACACAAGCCAGTCTAACAGATAAATACTGCAGAAGTAACACCACTAACTACAATTTACTGACACCTACTTGAACTTCTACATCATTCACACAGAAGGAGCACTGCACTCAAAGAGTCAAAAACAATGAGTATCAGAATTCCTGTTGAACTCTATTCCTCAGGTCTTGCAAGTATTTCCCTTCAATACTGTCCTTACTACAAAGGTTTGGGATAAGAAATAAATGCTTGCAGGGGGCCAGTAGAATCGAGCATGAGTGCAAAGTTTGTCTTTTATAAGGGGATAGAATATTTAGTATAAGAATAAGAGTCTCTTGACTGGGGGTGAATGTATAATTTATTGAGCATTCCGTCCATCATTTGTTTGCGTAGCACTTTTTGCCCTAAATGGGATGGGTATGCCCAGACATGGGTCCCTTGCTCACTGTGCCACTGGTTTCAAGCTAGCCTGGCTGATGAGGGGTAATACCCAGAAACCGGTCCCAGGATGCTTGTTTCCGGACCAGGGAGAACTGGCTTGGCTGTTCGGGCTGGACTGTTCCCATGAAGAACAGGGTCAAGACTTTTTTGCATATGGCTGGGTCTAAACTTGGGTGGCATGGTGAGCAAAAGAACGATGAATTTAACCCAGATCTCTTGACTGGGGTGTGAATGTATGATTTATTCAGCATTCCGTCCATCATTTCATTGCACAGTGCTTTATTTCCAGAGCATTATATCCTATGTCACTTGTAATAAGATAATCATGGGTATCAGTCACGTTTTGTCAGCGTAACCCGTCTGACAAACTCCAAATCAGGCACTTAGTGTTGTCAATTCTGTGTACTAATCCATAGATGTTCACTTTCGCCAACATGGAACCTATAAAATGTTGTATAAATTGCTTCTATAGGTTCCAGCTCACCACTCCTTTAGCAGTTCCATTTTAAGGGTGACACCTTTGCACTAGCCCCAAACTGGACATCTAGCATTCATGCTATTCACCACTATGAACAAGGAGAGGAGTTAGCCAAAGCTGAACTGATGAAAACAGACGTTCTAGTGAGGGCTTTTTAGTTAATTTTAGGGTTCACTAAGGCCTAATTGCCGACATCCTGTGTGAGAAGTTGGCCTGGTATATGCTGTCCACTAATTAAAGTGGGCACCTTGCACCAGTCCAAACGACCCTTATTGATGATTAGGTTAAAGACAACCTTTATTGAAAGCTATCCTAGTGGTAGCTATGGAGAGCAGCCTTCAGGCTAAGTCTCGAAGGAATGTAAAGCAGCTTGTTTTACCAGTATATAACCTCCTGAATGACCAAATGAAAGGAGAACCACACAAGGTATATATAAAATATATGTATTTATTACTAAACACTCTCTACTAACCTCTTTATGAGATTAGAGAACAAGACACACAATATTAAATCACAGGAACGACAGTAAATAGCACAATACTCAGCGGGCTCCAGGGGGAGACCGAACCATATACTAAGTAAGTGGTATAAGAACCACGACTTGACTAGACACAGTGCCTAGAGCACGTAGAATCGCTGGGACCCCAAGGAACCACCCAAGGTAGTGACACAGGGGACCTACGGAGGACGGGTGCAGTGTGGGAACACAGACGCGAGCTCCGTACAACTCTATGGGAAAGTCGCGGTTAGAAATTTAAAGATTAAGGACACTTAGGAGAGGACTTTCAGCAAACCCAGCTAAACATAGAAGGTTCTAAGGCCAGCACCCTTGAGAGTACCGAGGTACCCGTGTTACCTATCCCAGAGGAGCCGGGTGCATAGGGGTCAAGTGGTGTCGGAAACCCTCGTCGTTTTCAAAGGCGTAATGCGAAAAAGTACTGCTGCCATGGAGAAGAAAAGTGTCCGGTGTGATCCAAGCCTGGATCGGAGATGAGAAGAACCTGAAAGCAGAGGGGACAAAGTCTGGGTCACTTCACGTGACCAGGAGCGGAGCAATCGAATGCCCACCGATGTCGGGTGCTTCAGGTGAGATGAGGTGAAGCTTGACTCTGCAGCCACGGGGACCAGGAGACGTCGATGACGACCACAGTCCAGATCCGAGCTGTCCCACGAAGGATGTCAAGTGCTGGGGGGTCAGTGTCCGGATTGAACGCCAACAAGCCTTGGCAACGGCAACCCACGCGGTTAGAGGAAAGATGCTTCTGCGAGGACCAGCAAGGTCCTGGGGACTCACCAAGCGATGGAGAGTCAGGGCACGTCTGGGGCAACCAGGGAAGCCTACTGAAAGTTAAAGTTGCCTTCTCAGGGACCCACAGGCCAACGGACCAGGGATCGCGAAGGGACCTCGAGCTGAATCACGAAATACCAGCCCACGGAACACTTGTGGAGTGTAGGCTGGAAATCTTCGGTGGAATTACTGCTTGGGGTCAGGACTACAAGTAGCCCAAAGCACAGCTTCAGGGATCGCCGAAAAGCAGATGCTTCTGCAAATATACACGTGCCCAGGGGTACGGGTTTCATGGTCCCCACGAGGGATACGGGCCTCAGAATTGCTGAGAGCGCAGATCGACCTCGGAGACCTCGGGAACCCACCTCCTGTGTTGCAGAAATCTTCGGAGTCCTTCGGGAGCTTCGTAGATGCAAACTGGTCAGATGCGTTTAGGTGCCTGCTCAGCAGGGGAGTAACTCCTTTACTCCAAGGGAGATTCTTCAGTCGTCCAGCAAAGCGTAGATCGTCGAAGGTTACTTGGTTTCTGTAGCAGAGTTTAGTCCAGGTAAATCTAAAGTCCTGTAGTCAGGGGTTCCTACTTTATACCCAAGGAAGGGTGGGACAAACTCTGGGGACCCACCTATGGGAGGCTCAGGACAGAGGGGTGGCTACACCCATGTACTTTGTCCAGTTTCGTGCCAGAGCAGGAGCAAATGGCTCCTGCAACCGGTTTGAGCTGGACTATGCACAGGGACTCCAAATGTGCACCCAGTGCAGACATCAAAGCACTCAGAGTGCACCCACCCAGCCCCAATACACTAAAGCCTGTCTGGGAGGTGGTCACACCTCCCTGTGACAGGAAACCTATTGTCAAGCCTTCCCCTGCCGGAGTTTCATCCAGCAGCAGGAGGGCAGACTCGTGTCTGTGGCTGGCAGCATCCATTTTGTGATGCCAGGGTTCTGTGAAGCTGATACCGGGTGTACCGGTGTTGTCATATTTCTCCCTCTAGGAGGGTGGAATCATATGGAGGTATGATTCCAAGGTGTTTGACACCAAACACAACATGTTTCCATGCAGCCATATTAAAGTTAGCATTTACCGCGAGGTTATAATGCACTTAAGTATATATGGTTGGCTGCATCACAAACAACCCCGGAATATAGGTTCCGCAGGCTGCAGAGGAGCTCTGCTCATGCATGGGCACCCTCTCACATAAAACCCAGCACCCTGCCTTCAGAATTGATAAGGACTGCTATAGGGGTGACTGATAGGTTCATATGTGCAGTGATTAGGATAGATATAGTGAACCTATATCTAAGTAAGGGGTGCATGCACCACCTTACACAGGCTGCAGAAGCAGACCTGTGGTGTCATTTTGAATGGTCTCTCAGGGGTGGCATAATACATGCTGCAGCACCTGGGAGGCCTCTGGGGTACCTATGCCCTGGGTACATAGTATACCATATACTAGGGGCTTATAAGGGTACCCCAGAATCCAATCTGGAGTGTACCTAAAGTACATGCAATCAATTTAGAGGAGAAAGCAGATAGACCGGGGTCCTGAATAGCAGGATCCCAGTCAGACTAAGTCGAAAACAGTGAAACATCAGCAAAAAGTGGGGGTAACTATAAGAAGCAGATCCTACTCTCCTACACAACCCCCCCGACCAAACGTCAGGCCATTAAACTAACCTTGACCAGTTGAGTCTTCATGTTCTAAGTGGAAATATCTGGAGAGTCCATCTGCATTGGCATGGTTACTCCCAGGTCTATGTTCCACTGTATAGTCCCCTGTAGGGAAATGGACCACCTCAAAAGTTTGGGGTTTCCACCCTTCATCTGTTTTAGCCATCAGAGGGGCTTATGGTCTGTCTGAACAATGAAGTGAGTGCCAAACAAGTATGGCCACAGCTTCTTCAGAGCCCAAACCACAGCAAAGGCTTCCCTCTCAATGGCTGACCAACGTTTCTCTCTGGGGGTCAGCCTTCTGCTAATAAAAGCTACTGGCTGATCCTGACCTTCATCATTCAATTGTGATAACACAGCCCCTACCCCCAACTCAGATGCATCTGTTTGGACAATGAATTGTTTGGAGTAGTCAGGACTTTGCAGAATGGGAGCAGTGCACATGGCCTCCTTCAGGTCATCAAATGCCTTTTGATAGCTAACTGTCCACTGAACTTTCTTTGGCATTCTCTTGGAAGTTAAGTCATTCAAAGGGGTCACTATGGATCCATATCCTTTGACAAACCTCCTATAGTACCCAGTCAGGCCCAAGAAAGCTCTGACCTGAGACTGGGTGGTTGGAGCAACCCAGTCCATGATGGTCTGGATTTTGCTCTGCAATGGTTGAACCTGGCCTCCACCCACAAGGTGGCCCAGGTATACAACTTGACTCTGCCCTATCTGGCACTTGGTGGCCTTGATAGTGAGGCCTGCTTTCTGCAGGGCCACCAAAACATATCGCAGGTGGACCAGGTGATCCTCCCAGGTGGAGCTAAAGACAGCAATATCATCTAGATATGCTGCACTATAGGCTTCCAGACCTGTAAGGACTTTGTTCACCAACCTTTGAAAAGTGGCAGGTGCAGTCTTCAAACCAAAGGGCATCACCACAAATTCGTAGTGCCCACTAGGGGTTGAGAATGCTGTTTTGGCTTTTGCATCCTCAGCTAGTCTGATCTGCCAGTAGCCAGCTGTCAGGTCAAATGTGCTCAGAAACTTGGCTGAGGCCAAAGTATCTATAAGCTCATCTGCCCTAGGGATTGGATGGGCATCAGTCCTAGTGACTGCATTGAGACCTCTGTAGTCAACACAAAACCTCATCTCTCTCTTACCACCTTGGGTGTGAGGTTTAGGTACCAAGACTACTGGGCTAGCCCAAGGGCTATCTGAGGGTTCAATCACACCCAAATCCAACATCTTCTGGACTTCAGTCCTGATGCAGTCCCTGACATGGTCAGGTTGCCTGTAAATCTTATTTTTAACAGGCAGACTGTCCCCAGTGTCCACTTCATGAGTGCACCAGGTAGTCTGACTTGGAGTCAGTGAAAACATATGTCTGAACTGGTTGAGAACTTTTCTGCAATCAGTTTGCTGCTGGTCAGTGAGGCTGCCATCTACTGAACCATCATCAGGGTTCTGTGAGAGCAGGTCAGGGAGTGGATCACTCTCTTCCTCCTATCCCTCATCAGTAGCCATGAGCAAGCCCATGTCTGCCATGTCAACATATGGTTTGAGTCTGTTGACATGGGGCTCCTGGGAGTTCCAAGGTCCACCAGGTAGGTAACCTCTCCTTTTGCTCAACAATTGTATGAGGGCCACTCCACTTCTCTTGGAGGGCTGCTGGAGCCACAGGCTCCAACACCCATACTTTCTGTCCTGGCTGATAAACAGTCAACACAGCCTTTTGGTCATGCCAGGCCTTTTGCAATTCCTGGCTAGCCTCAAGGTTTTTAGTTGCCTTCTTCATGTACTCAGCCATCCTGGAGCGGAGACCAAGTACATAGTCCACAATATCCTGTTTAGGGGGTTTGAGAGGAAACTCCCATCCCTCCTTCACTAGACAGAATGGACCCCTAACTGGATGTCCAAACAGAAGCTCAAATTGGCTGTAACCAACCCCCTTCTGTGGAACCTCTCTATAGGCAAAGAGAAGGCAGGGCAAAAGTATGTCCCATCTGCGCCTAAGCTTTTCTGGGAGACCTTTAATCATGCCCTTTAAGGTTTTGTTGAACCTTTCAACTAAACCATTGCATTGTGGGTGATAAGGGGTGGTAAATTTGTCATTTACACCACACTCCTTCCACATAGCAGTTAAGTAACCAGACATGAAGTTTGTACCTCAGTCTGATACTAACTCCTTAGGAAAACCCACCCTGGAAAAGATTCCCAGGAGGGCCCTTGCCACCACAGGAGCTGTGGTAGTTCTAAGGGGAATTGCCTCTGGATACCTAGTGGCATGGTCCACCACCACCAGTATAAATCTGTGCCCAGATGCAGTTGGAGGATCCATGGGACCAACAATGTCAATCCCAACCCTCTCAAAGGGAACCCCCACCACAGGTAGTGGTATCAGGGGGGCCTTTGTAGTGCCACCTGCCTTACCACTGGCTTGACAGGTGACACAGGAGCGACAAAACTCCTTGGTGTCCTCAGACATGTGAGGCCAATGAAAGTGAGGGACAATTCTGTCCCAAGTCTTGTTTTGGCCTAGGTGACCTACTAATGGGATATCATGTGCTAGTGTCAATAGGAAGCTCCTAAACTTCAGAGGTATAACCAACCTCCTGGTGGCTCCAGGCTTAGGGTCTCTACACTCTGAGTAAAGGAGTCCATCATCCCAGTAGATCCTATGGGACCCACTAGCACTCCCAGCAGCCTCAGCAGCAGCTTGCTGTCTGAGGGGTTCAAGAGAGGGGCAGCTCAGCTGCTCCTGGCTCATATCTGCCCTGGAAGGGCCCCCTGTCCCCAAGAACTCAACCTGATCAGGCTCAAGCTCATCTGGGACAGTTCCTTCTTCAGGACTAAGATCAGCTCCCTCAAGAGACTGATCTGGATTCTGAGGCAGGGGGGAAGGCACTGCCTTAACCCTACTGCTCCTTCTCTTAGAAGGTGCCTGGTCCATTTTTCCAGGATCCAGGACCTGTTCAGTGTTAGACATTTTTGCCTGTGACCTGGTCATAGCAAACACATCTGCAGGGATACCCAACATTTCTGCATGAGTCCTGAGTTCCACTTCAGCCCAAGCTGAAGTTTCTAAATCATTGCCCAACAAGCATTCAACAGGGAGGTCTGCACTTACCACAACCTTCTTAGGGCCAGTTACCCCTCCCCAGGTGAAATTAACAACTGCCAAGGAATGGTCAGTCCTGACATTGCTAGCATTGGTCACTTGGTACATCTCACCAAGTATGATTTGCTCAGGAGCCACAAGATCTTTTGTCACCATTGTGACACTTGCTCCTGTGTCCCTGAATGCCAAGGCCTCTTTTCCATTTATTATAGGCTGTTGTCTGTATTTGCCCAGATTACTGGGGCTTACAAATAAGGAGGCCATATCCATGCCTCCATCACAGATCAGCATAGCCTGAGTTGGAACTCTGACTAGGCCAGAATCCATCTCAGATCCCAGGATTAACCCTACTACACCCTTATTTGGAGCACCACCACTTGGAGCTGAACTAGGGGGAACAGTTGCCTTAGGGTCAGTGGTGGTTGGAGTTGAGTCCTTGGACTTGGTACAATCACTTGTCCAATGGGTTTTCTGTTTACAGATTTGACACCATGGTTTCTTCTTGCCTTTACCTTTGTTTGATTGTGACTCCCCACCAGATGCAGATTTTTGGGGCCCTTGGGAAGACTTCTGGTCTTTACCCTTCTCCCCACCCTTATCGAGTTTTTAGAATCTTGCTTCTTGGAGTCACCACTTTGGTTCTGAACCTTCTGCCTCACTCTGGTTCTGACCCATTTGTCTGCCTTCTGGCCCAATTCTTGGGGAGAGGTCAGATCAGAGTCCACCAGGTACTGATGCAACAGCTGATTTTGACAGTTATTAAGGATCTGCTCTCTCATGATTAAATTATACAATCCTTTGAAGTCACACACCTTACTGCCAAGTAACCAGCCTTCCAGAGCCTTAGTAGCACAATCTACAAAGTCAACCCAGTCTTGAGTCTGTGCCTTTTGGGTATCTCTGAACTTAACCCTGTATTGTTCAGTGGTTAGGCCAAACCCATCAATCAGAGCACTCTTCAAGACTTTGTAATTATCAGCATCCTCTTCTCGAACAGTGAGGAGCTTGTCTCTACCTTTGTCTGCAAAGGAGAGCCACAAGATTGCTGCCCACTGCTCCTGAGGGACCCTCTGTACCTTACAGGCCCTCTCCAGTGCAGTTATCCATTTGTGGATGTCATCCCCACTCTGGTAGGGAGGGACAATCTTGTTCAGGTTCCTATGGTCATGAGTATGTTCTTTAACTCTAGGGACACTGTGGCTGCCACCATGGGGCTCTAGCCCCAACTTCTGAGAAGCTCTCTGAAGCTCCAGGGATTCCCTATCGAAGGCCAATTGCTCTCTCTTGATTCTGAGCTTAGCTCTCTCAAACTCAAGCAGTTGGCACTTCTTCTCATAATAGGACTCCCTTTTATGAGAAGTAGAGGTCCTATGAGAAACAGAGCTCCCTACAGATGTACCAGAATGATTAGATTCCTGAGAAGGAGATCTTGATTTTCTTGGTAAACTGTTAACCCTTCCAGGTGGGGTAAAGAGAGGACCATTGAGGCCTCCTTCCTCACCTTCAGGAAGAATTGGATTTTCCAGGTTAGAATCATTTTGATCCTCCTGGTCAGCATCAGAGTCCAGGTCATTGAAGTTCTCACTTCCTGTCCTTTCCTCTTCTGCTGTCCCACCCCCTTTTCCTGCCTCATCAGACTCTGGGGTCTTTCTGAGGTCATCTAAAAGCAAAGTCTCTATGAGACGTTGGGTGTTTGGGTTTTTCCCTGTCTTCAGTTTCCTACATGTACACATGGCTCTCAATTCTTGGAATGAGAGATGGTCATACTTAGTTGGCAAGGAGCCACTGGCTTCAGGCCTAGAAGACATGCTAGTGTGGTGTGGTGTATGCACCTACCTACCCTAGTGGGAACTGAAACTCTCTTGAGTTGGCGAAAGGGTGTGCTAGGCCCTTGACTTACCCAACTCTAAGTTCAGTAGAACTTACTTTATTCTAGTCTTGATTTATATGTACCTAAGTACCTTTAGTGGTTTTCAGTTAGTCACTCAATGAGATTATCTGGTAAATCAATAGCAAGCTTGAATCCCAACCGCTGCACACCAATGTGAGAAGTTGGCCTGGTATATGCTGTCCACTAATTAAAGTGGGCACCTTGCACCAGTCCAAACGACCCTTATTGATGATTAAGCTATCCTAGTGGTAGCTATGGAGAGCAGCCTTCAGGCTAAGTCTCGAAGGAATGTAAAGCAGCTTGTTTTACCAGTATATAACCTCCTGAATGACCAAATGAAAGGAGAACCACACAAGGTATATATAAAATATATGTATTTATTACTAAACACTCTCTACTAACCTCTTTATGAGATTAGAGAACAAGACACACAATATTAAATCACAGGAACGACAGTAAATAGCACAATACTCAGCGGGCTCCAGGGGAGACCGAACCATATACTAAGTAAGTGGTATAAGAACCACGACTTGACTAGACACAGTGCCTAGAGCACGTAGAATCGCTGGGACCCCAAGGAACCACCCAAGGTAGTGACACAGGGGACCTACGGAGGACGGGTGCAGTGTGGGAACACAGACGCGAGCTCCGTACAACTCTATGGGAAAGTCGCGGTTAGAAATTTAAAGATTAAGGACACTTAGGAGAGGACTTTCAGCAAACCCAGCTAAACATAGAAGGTTCTAAGGCCAGCACCCTTGAGAGTACCGAGGTACCCGTGTTACCTATCCCAGAGGAGCCGGGTGCATAGGGGTCAAGTGGTGTCGGAAACCCTCGTCGTTTTCAAAGGCGTAATGCGAAAAAGTACTGCTGCCATGGAGAAGAAAAGTGTCCGGTGTGATCCAAGCCTGGATCGGAGATGAGAAGAACCTGAAAGCAGAGGGGACAAAGTCTGGGTCACTTCACGTGACCAGGAGCGGAGCAATCGAATGCCCACCGATGTCGGGTGCTTCAGGTGAGATGAGGTGGAGCTTGACTCTGCAGCCACGGGGACCAGGAGACGTCGACGACGACCACAGTCCGGATCCGAGCTGTCCCACGAAGGATGTCGAGTGCTGGGGGGTCAGTGTCCGGATTGAACACCAACAAGCCTTGGCAACGGCAACCCACGCGGTCAGAGGAAAGATGCTTCTGCGAGGGTCAGCAAGGTCCTGGGGACTCACCAAGCGATGGAGAGTCAGGGCACGTCTGGGGCAACCAGGGAAGCCCACTGAAAGTTAAAGTTGCCTTCTCAGGGACCCACAGGCCAACGGACCAGGGATCGCGAAGGGACCTCGAGCTGAATCACGAAATACCAGCCCACGGAACACTCGTGGAGTGTAGGCCGGAAATCTTCGGTGGAATTACTGCTCGGGGTCAGGACTACAAGTAGCCCAAAGCACAGCTTCAGAGAGATCGCCGAAAAGCAGATGCTTCTGCAAATGTACACGGTGCCCAGGGGTATGGGTTTCACGGTCCCCACGAGGGATACGGGCCTCAGAATTGCTGAGAGCGCAGATCGACCTCGGGAACCCACCTCCTGTGTTGCAGAAATCTTCAGAGTCCTTCGGGAGCTTCGTAGATGCAAACCGGTCAGATGCGTTTAGGTGCCTGCTCAGCAGGGGAGTAACTCCTTTACTCCAAGGGAGATTCTTCAGTCGTCCAGCAAAGCGTAGATCGTCGAAGGTTACTTGGTTTCTGTAGCAGAGTTTAGTCCAGGTAAATCTAAAGTCCTGTAGTCAGGGGTTCCTACTTTATACGCAAGGAAGGGGTGGGACAAACTCTGGGGACCCACCTATGGGAGGGTCAGGACAGAGGGGTGGCTACACCCATTTCCTTTGTCCAGTTTCGCGCCAGAGCAGGAGCAAATGGCTCCTGCAACCGGTTTGAGCTGGACTATGCACAGGGACACCAAATGTGCCCCCAGTGCAGACATCAAAGCACTCTGAGAGTGCACCCACTCAGCCCCAATACACTAAAGCCTGTCTGGGAGGTGGTCACACCTCCCTGTGACAGGAAACCTATTGTCAAGCCTTCCCCTGCCGGAGTTTCGTCCAGCAGCAGGAGGGCAGACTCGTGTCTGTGGCTGGCAGCATCCATTTTGTGATGCCAGGGTTCTGTGAAGCTGATACCGGGTGTACCAGTGTTGTCATATTTCTCCCTCTAGGAGGGTGGAATCATATGGAGGTATGATTCCAAGGTGTTTGACACCAAACACGACATGTTTCCATGCAGCCATATTAAAGTTAGCATTTACCGCGAGGTTATAATGCACTTAAGTATATATGGTTGGCTGCATCACAAACAACCCCGGAATATAGGTTCCGCAGGCTGCAGAGGAGCTCTGCTCATGCATGGGCACCCTCTCACATAAAACCCAGCACCCTGCCTTCAGAATTGATAAGGACTGCTATAGGGGTGACTGATCGGTTCATATGTGCAGTGATTAGGATAGATATAGTGAACCTATATCTAAGTAAGGGGTGCATGCACCACCTTACACAGGCTGCAGTAGCAGACCTGTGGTGTCATTTTGAATGGTCTCTCAGGGGTGGCATAATACATGCTGCAGCACCTGGGAGGCCTCTGGGGTACCTATGCCCTGGGTACATAGTATACCATATACTAGGGGCTTATAAGGGTACCCCAGAATCCAATCTGGAGTGTACCTAAAGTACATGCAATCAATTTAGAGGAGAAAGCAGATAGACCGGGGTCCTGAATAGCAGGATCCCAGTCAGACTAAGTCGAAAACAGTTTAACATCAGCAAAAAGTGGGGGTAACTATAAGAAGCAGATCCTACTCTCCTACATCCTGTAATTAGTAATTTTAGAGGGGGGTTAAGGTTGATGGGTTTAATAGTGGATACGCCACAAAGTCTAAAAAGACGTGAATCAACAAAGTTAAGATTTTACCTTAACCTTAGGTTGAAGCTCTGTCACACTCGCTTAACCTTAATTCTCACCCTATCTATACTCTTCTCAACATCAAACATGTTTTCAAAAATACATTACATATTGTACACTATGACATCCACAGAAATGAGGACCAAACTACTCAACAACACACTTACTGGAATTTTTATTTTTGTATATCATGTAATTTTGTTAAAGAATTTGTCCTCATACATGTTTGATGTTGTAAAAGGTAGAAGGCGCAGTTGGAAGTTAAAAACAGAGGTGTCAGCTAGGGTTAAGATACTACATTAACTTATGAATGTTATTTGAGCTTTTCTGCCATAGGCACTATCAGACCCTGTCAAACTTAATTGGCCTCTAATTTTAGTTTTTCACAGATGTTGTGAACACGGCTGCATGAGCTTCATTTTGGAAGGGGGAGTGAATTACTTCAACAAACCCATTCCTCCACATTGCCAAGCGCGGGGGTGCGGGGGAGGGGAGAAGCTTCTACACCCCTGCCTTGCTCAGGGGTGAGGAGTCGCTGAAAGTAACCGCCCAGAGCAGGCAATGGCTGCGCCCCTGCTCTGTGCCCATTTAGAAACTAGACAGCAGTGTGCTTGCTAGCTAACCCTGCACTGGACAAGGGCACAGGGAACTGCTCCAACACGCTGCAAGTACTCCAAGGATAGGGTTTGCTCCTTAGCACTCGCCCCTTCATTGCCCAGGTCCTTGTGGATTTGTTTTCCCCATATTGCTCAAAACAGAGAAGTGTCATTCATCCTCATTTTCTGAGGGTGAAGGATGGCCAAGACTTATGACTGCTGTGCCGCTGCAATGCTTGCAATTTGCCAGCAGGGCAGCCAAACAGCATTCTACAGGCTCAGCCCTTAATCGCCCTAACGTTTATGACAGTGATACAGGAATGTGAAAGCTCACAGCTCACCCGAGGCTATGATTGCAAAGGAGTGCAGGGCATCATGGCAGCTGTTACTTGCTGCAAGCCCCTTAAATGTAGCTCCCTTACCCTTGGGCAATGCGCGGCGCAAAGGTATACCCTCACCTTCGGAAAGGCAGGGGAGCCCCCATTTCCCGTGGGCAGAGGCAGATGGCGGAGGGGTGGGGGGGAGTTACACACCCTCCCTTGGGCAAGACAGGGTTGTAGATGGTTTCCTCATGGCAATGCAGGTGCACAGCTGTAATGAATCTAAGAAGCACTTTGGCAAGGCAGGGGCTGTTTGAGCAATTTCCCTCTGCACTTAGTCAATACAGGTAAGGAGTAAGGTAGAAACAAGCACCCCTATTCTTGGACAAATAAGGGCAGGCGTCATTGAGCCCTTGGGCAAGGCAAGGTCTCTAGGGGGCAAAAATACATTCTTCGCCCTTGGGCAAGGTGGAAGGGATTGGCGATTTATCCCTGTTCTAGGCAATGAGTTTGGGATAAGAGTAAAACAAGCACCCCTAGGCAATGAGGTAGAAGTTGAGAAGATATATTTATTGTTAAATCAAAAGCCAGCAGGGAGTGACACCGATAACCGTTTGCAACATCTCAAATGAGGGAAACATGCTGTACTGTACGGCGTGCAAGCCCAAAAGGGTTGTCATGGCTGGACAAACAATATTATTCAACCACACAAAGCAGTATCTTTAATATTTAACCTGCATTTAAACCTCAAGATTTTGCCGTGCTTAGAAAACATGAAAGATACCAGGACCTACGACAACCAGTGAATGAAGTGCAAAGTGTTTTATGGTCAGATCTGCTACCCTCAATGGCCACCAGGTAATTACAAAAGGGGTACCATGCTATTTCTTTCAAAGGGAGAATGTCCTACTGAAACACCAACAGTGCATTAATATGGTAAATTAAAATATTTTGACCTAGTGAAGATTAACAAAGTCCCACAAACTAAAATGTTACAAAGTAACAGGAACTAATAAGGCATTGAGAAGCAGTCACCCTTATGATGCAGGTGAGTGACCCTTCCTTGCAAGAAGTAATACAAAGAGCCAGTACAACTCAGCACGGTGCTCCACGTACACACTGCAGTTGGTGTGCGTTCAAGCAAAAAACTCAAGACAGCGCAGATGCATCCTGCATGTGCACAAGCATGTGGCCCAGAGTCAGTTAAATAATACTGGCAGGCGAATTACGTTAGGCAAATCCTGACACCCTTAGCTTCCTTAAATAAAACCTCAGGGCAACAACAAATGAGTGCCTACTAGCCATCAACAGATAATACTGCATATGTTTTCCACTCCACTTACAAAGACAGAACTGTGGAATTCTGGGAGTATGGTAGTGTTAAACACCTTAAGGTACAGACGTCTGGTATCCAGCAAAGGTTGCATTAGCAAAGCTTCACATGGGTTCGAACAATGTGTTACTTGAATCTGTGACCGCGCCTTCTATTTCATCATTATTTAGATTTGCAACTAAATCATTGCATAATTTCCAGGAGTGCCATCCTTTCACAATCACCCAACAGCTTAGTACCTGATACAGCATAATCGGTTCTATTTCGTATTGTAGCATCTCGGCAAACTCTTTGGCAATGACAGATTTTCCACAACCCTGTAAAAAGAGAAATACATTCAAGGAATGCAGAGAAGAGAGGAAAATATAGTTAACTGCTAATATATCCTTCTTACCTTTCCACCAATCAAACATAAATCCTTAACCATATGGGACTGCACCATCTCAGCTAATAGCTGTTCGTGACTGACGGTCTTGATGAAAGTTGATGAGCCTGAATTTGGTCGTAGTGGCCTAGTTCCAGCTGGGACCTCAAAAACAACAGAAAAAGTAACAATCATTTCCACAATCTCCAATCATTTGACCAGCAAGGATTTATAATAAATAATTTAATTTTACTCGAATACTCCTAAATGTGATCCCCTTCTGCTCTAAAACAAATCACAACCCGGCCAAATGTACATCTATGGGTATACATGGGGTGTCCATTAGCACCAAAGTGTTTGCAATTGTTACACATAGACATTTTACCCATTGTTAACTAAACTGATTCTAAAAGTAGACCAGTCCGTGTCACAAGACTGGCTCTGGTATGTAATGGTTTTCCACTCAATGGTGCCAAACATGAATAAATAAATCAGACTAAGAGCAGGGACTTTGCCAACTGTATTCAAATACTTTACGCAGAAGTGAGTTTCTCCATTTTCTAGCCAGTGGATATCATTTTTAAGATATAGCACTATCTATGGAGGCATGTGAATTAACCCTTCTTTTTCAAATTCGCCAATTGCCAGTCCTGGCTTCTAATTTTTCATTTATTCACTCACTGATTTTGCATGAAAGTGTTTCCATTTTATTTTTAGTCCGTGATTGACCTATAACTTTCTTCATCTACCTCCAATCTATCTGTCCTTTAACCATGCTTACAATAGCTCACATGTATATTAAAATGTTATTTTCTCTTTGTGAGCCTCACAAATTCACCAAAACTTGCGAGCTTGGGAAAACAGTGCTTATTTCCAAATGCAAAATGGCATTCGCATGCGTCCAAATTTTTGGGAATTAATACATTATTGTCCACCAAATGCATTTTCTCCTTTTTGTGCATTTTTTCCACACTTCAGGGTACCTGCCTACTCCACTTTGTTCCCCAGAACTGGTCACTAAGTATCACCTTTTTCTTTGTAATTTTTTTTTAAAGACTTTAAAGACACAAAACTCACGACTTTTGATTAATTTGTGAATGTTAGGATAGAAAGTAAAAACAGTAAAAATATGAAAACGTGTAGAAAAAAATTATTATATCCAAAAATGTTTACAATTGCATTAAAAATCAGACTGGAAACGTGGGTTGCTATCAACAAATTATCACATGGTCAGGCAGGTTTTAGGAAGAAAAAGCGCCATTGACCAGGTGTTTAGGCTCCATTTACTGCGGGCATTTTTTCAGGAAATAGCTTGTGTATGGGATGTCTGTGGCTCTTCAGTCCGCCTTCCACAATATCTGGAGTCAACTGCTTTAGAGGTTATTACATCCTACAGGCATTCCATCTGGCACCTTGAATATTTTGGTAAGGTTGCATTAACAAATTTCCCCCATAGTACGCTGGGGAGCTGCTGGGAAACCACAAAGCCTTTTCCTGTGAGCAGACTAGAGGCGTTTTTGAATCCGCTCGTCTTTTCTTTGTATATCACCCAAGTGGAAGAGGAGATGAGCTCATGCAGCAATGATGCCCCAGTGCTGGGAGGGTTTAAGATTGCAACTCTTATGTGCAGACAACGCTCTACCGGTCTCAAAGATGCCATGTCACATACAGAACCTATTGAACAAATGTGAGGAATTCTGTGGCTAAAGAGTACTAGTCAACAACAGTACTAAACTATAACTAGATAACGTTTAGGCCACACAAGGGTATTAAGAGTAATTTTAAGTTGGACAGCTCACCTCTTGAACCAGTGCATGACCTCAGGTTATTGAGGCACGAAAAATGGAAAAAACGCATATTGATGTCAAAGAACCTGCACAAAGCATGGTGTAACCTGTACGCTTTTCGAAGGAGTAGGGTAGATGAATGATATCCCCTACCTTCGAGGTGCAGAAGACGCAGTTTTGGAACACTTCACTCTATGGAGCAGAAATCTGGGGTTAAACCAATGTAACACTGTAGGAAGGTGGAATCTGACTACATGGTTGCCCCCACTTTTTTCCTGGTGTTTTGTTGGTTTTTGGCTATAGTCAGGCTGGGACCCTGCTAATCAGGGCCCCAGCCTCTCTGTTCTCTCTAAACGATTTGGAGTGCACTCTAGGTGCACTAGTGATTGGATACTGTGGTACCTTATGAGCCCCTAGTATATGGTACCTTAGGTACCAAGGGCATAGATACTTCACAGGCCTACCAGGGGCTGCAGCATGTATTATGCCACCCCTGGGAAGCAGACTAAATCTGACACCACAGGCCTGCTACTGCAGCCTGAGTGAGGAAGTGCTAGCACCCCTCACTGAGGTATAGGTTCCCTATATCTCTCCTACACACACATATAACCCTATCAGTCACCCCTAAGGCAGGCCCTATCAATCCTGAGGGCAGGGTGCTTGGCTTATATGTGAGGGGGTGCCTCTGCCTGAGCAGGGCCCCTCTGCAGCTCTCAGAGTCCATTCTCTGGTGCTGTTTGTGGATGCGGTTAAACCATATACTTTTAAGTGCATTATATCCTCGCAGTAAAATGCTAACTTTGGAATGGCTGCATCGAAACATGTCGTGTTTGGTGTCAAACATCTTGGAATACTACCCCCCCCCCCGCCAGTACTGGCGGCGGGGTTGCATTCCACCCTTCTAGAGGGATAGACATGTACCTACTGTGGAAACGCGGTAGAATCCTGCAGAGCCCTGGCATCACAAAATGGATGCCACCAGTCACAGACACTGGGCTGCCCTCCTGCTGATGACCAACACTCGCAGTGGAGGAAGCCCAACAATAGATATCCTGTCCCAAGGGGTGTGACCACCTCCCAGACAGGGTTTAGTGTATTGGGGCTGGGTGGGTGCACTCTTAGAGTGCTTTGAAGTCCTGCACTGGGGGAGCAGAAGGCTCCTCTGTGCATATGCCAGTTCAAACCGGCTCAGGGGCTACCTGTCCCTGCTCTGGCGCGAAACTGGACAAAGGGAAGTGGGTGTAGCCACCCACTCCCCTGACCCTCCCATAGGTAGGGTCATAGAGCTAGTCCCTCCCTTTCTTTTAGTATAAGAGGGGGAACCTGTGCATTGCACCCTAGATTTTCCCTGGACGACGCTCTACAAGAAGAATCTCGGACCTTCGATGTTCCAATACCTTTGGAAGACTGAAGAATCTCCCTTGGAGTCAAGGAGTGACTCCCCTGCTTGGCAGGCACCAAAAACTACAAACGACGGTCGCAAACTACGCCGCTCCCGCCGGAGTCCGAAGTCCCTGCAGCCCAAGAAGTGGATTTCCTGACTTCTCAAAGGCCATCGTGAGTCCCCAGCGAAGCGGAGGCCAGTGGACCCCAAGAGTAACGAGGAACCGCGACCCCTGGGTACCGTGCACTATTGTCGAGTGCAACCCCTTCACAACGTTCCACGAACTTGTGCTTTGGACCACGTGTGGTCCCAGCCTCCAGCAGGAATCCCTCCTAAGATCAGAGGCCTACCACGTCCCAAGTGACCGTGGGCCCCTGTGAGTGAATCCTCCCGAGGCGTCTTCGCGATCCCTTGCCAGCCGGCTTGTGGGTCCCCAGAAGACTTTCTAAAGAAACCGAAGGGCTCCCCTGGTTGCTCCAGGCCTGCCCTGACTTACCCTCGCTGGGTGAGTCCCACAGACCTTGCTGGTCTGCGCCATTGCCTCTTCACACTTTCCCCGAGACCTGCTGTTACCAAGGCTTGTTGGCTCCGATCGAGTTGCCGACACCGCAGTAAGCTGCAGACATCGTGGGACACGCCGAATCCAGCTCCTGGTCGTCGTCGACGCCTCCTGGACCTCGTGGCTGAAGAGTCAAGGCAACCGCGAACGACCTGAATCTTGCGACGACGGTGGGCATCCATCTTCCTTGCCCCGAGTCACTGCCAAGTGACTTTGAACACTGTCCCCTCTGCTTTCAGGTCTTCCATCTTCCGAATCCAGGCTTGGATTCCTCCGGACACTTCTCCTGTCGCCGCAAGCAGCAAGTCTTCACTGGCTCCCATTGAAAACGACGCCGCGACCTGACACCAAAGAACACCTATGCACCCGGCTCCCCTGGGTGAGGTAACTTCAGCACTACGGTGCTCCTGTGGGTGTGGGCCCTAGAACTACTTACCCTGTAAGTGACTTGCTTGTAGCTTCCCTGGAAGTGTCCTAAAACTTTAACTTTCTAAGTGCGACAATTGCGCTGACTCGTACAGGGTTCGCGTCTGTGTTAGACACACCGCGTCCATCTCCTTTGTAACACTATCTAAAACTGTATCCTTCGACTCGTACTGAGTCCGATCGGTGTTCGCCTCGAACACACAAAGGGCATGTAACACTGAGATCTCCATTGCACTGACTCGCACATGGTTCGTGTCTGTGTTAGACACACCGCGTCCAACTCCCTTGCAATTCCATCTGTAACCGCGTCCTTCGACTCGTACAAGGACCGATCGGTGTGTTCGCCTCGAACACGCAAGGGACCTTTAACATTGATATCTCAATCGCGTCTGAGTGCATAGACTCGTACAGGATTCGCACCGGTGCCAGGTCACCGCGTCCGTCCCCTGTGGGTCTCCTACAACTACCTGGGGTGGTTCTTGGGGGTCCCTCGATTCTAGATGCCCTAGACCTAGGTCTAGCAAACTAAGATTGTGATATTCGATTGTCTAAACCTATTTTGATAACATTTGACTTGTACATATGTTCCTGACTTCTAATCTCATAAAGAGATTAGTAGAGAGTTGTTTATTAATAAATACATATATATTTGATATATATACCTGTGTGGTGTCTTTTCATTTGGTGATTCAAGAGATTGTGTGGTAAAACAAGCTGCTTTACATTCCTTCAAGACTTAGCCTGAAGGCTGCTCTCCACAGCTACCACTAGGATAGCTTTCTATAAAGGTTGTCTTAAACCTATCTACCATAAGAGTCTAATTGTTCTGGTGCAAGGTGTCCACTTTAATTAGTGAACAGCATATGCCAGGCCAACTTCTCACAAACACCATCATCCTTTTGTAAATCTACCTCTTTATTATCTTCTCCGAGTATATTACCACGGGCACAGCATCTGCGGTCAAGTTCATGTATAAATTATGGTTACAAGTGAAACTGTCAGAAAATATCCTCCATGGGAACCTGTGCAAAGCTTTTCAACTCGTAAATACGTATCTAAATTTGAACCCTATTAGAACAAGCTAAGACCTGTGTTGGCAGCAGTTGTATATGTATCTCCAATTCAGATATAGAACACTTCCCACTAAAATGTTTTGTAGCAATTGGCAAGTGAATGAAGCAGCCGATGGCATCTGCCCATATGCCTAAGGGTGCCCGAAACAATGATCCATATTATATTTTTTTGTCCAGGCTATTATAACCTACGGGCAAAGTGGTTAGCTCCCCTATGCAGGAACATGGTTACTAGGCGGCACTTAGAAGACTTTAGAATACTTAGCACTGATACAAGTAAAGTAGTGGTCTTTGCTATGGACACATTCTTGCTGGCCTTTTGGATAAGGCGATCTAAGTGTACCCAAAGAAAGTTATCGATGGATGTTCACGCTTAATAGCTATGTCCCTGTCGTACATGTGCGTTAGTCAGCAAAATTAAGTGGGATAATAGCCTGGGGATTGCAATATCGTTAGTTTTCCTCCCAAGGTCATTAACTGATTTATGTTGTAATTACATGGGCTACCTCACAAAGAGACAATTTAATGTATGCTGCTACTGTTCTCCTTGGATTTTATGAACTCTCTTTGCAAGGCAAGTGTCGTCTTAACTAATGTGTTGGAGAGATGAAACGATTCGCTCTGAGCCGGAGCTATTCTATTATATCTCTTTCTGTGGTCTATGACGTATTTATGATGCAATTGCACGGGCACTTTATACAGAGATAATTTTAATGTATGTTTTTTATAGCTTTTTAGTGGCAGAAACGTATTGGAACAATGGCCTGGGGATTGCGGAACAATTTGGTCTCCACCCCAGCTCATTGATTGAAAAAAGCTGTAACTGCAGGGTCACTTTATATTGAGTCGATTTAATGTATGCTGCTATGGTCTCTCAAAGATCTTAAATACAGTTTGTTTGTAAGCCATATGTTATTGATCAATTCAAACTGTAATTGAACGGCCGCTTTATATTGAAATTGTCTAATGGATGTTGCCAATGTCTGAAAGGCCTGTGTTATTGATTGATACAAGCAGTTATGGTACAGGACATTTTATACCGAGACAACTTAATGTAAGCTGCCACGGCTTTCCATGGACCTAATATATATTTTGATTGAAAGGTGGGTGTTGTTTTGAACTCATCTGCTGCATTAAGTTATGGAATAGGGCCGGGATGGAGCATTTTCGTCATATTTTCTCTGTTGTTTATGCGATTTGATTTTTATCTCATGTGGGGTTGCCTGCGAGCTCCCTATGTGTGCTACACATATGTTTCTGTGACCCATTTCTATCATGTTTTATGTATGTTTACGTGAAATATTTATTTGTGATGTACTTTTAAGATCTTGGTGATCGAATTCAAGTTTATGATGATGATGGTATGTAGGCGAAATGCCTCTGAAATGTTTAACCTATAATCAGGGTCACTGAAATGATGCGGCACGGGAGGACCAAATTATATGTCAAGGTTCCTATATTATGCAGCAAGAGAAAGCGAATTATGCACCTCAATGTAGCACCTTTTATAATGGTATTAATTCATTCTTTAGACATTTTTATACATGTTAACTATCTGAGCAAAGGTTCCACCTTGTTTGACTATTTTAACATTCAAATACAGAAAGCTGACCAGTCAACGTTTGCGAAGGGCCTGCCACTGCATAGCAACATGTGTCATCACTTCTTTTGGTAATGTTTGATCCATGTGAGCTAAAAACAATTATGTTTTTCAAAATCTGCAGATTATCTATCAGGTGATAGAATATTTGACAAATGTGGCAAACCCAAAATTATGCGGAAAATGCAGCTGCAGCAAAATCACATATTTCCAGTGGCCCTGCCTATAACTAGGATGGGTCGGCTGGCCAGACAAAACATTATGGGCCAGATGTACGACGAGATTTAGCATGTGCAAACGGGTTTGCGACCCGTTTGCACATGCTAAATCTGATAGGGCCATGTACAAACACTATTTTGCGACTCGCAAATAATTTGCGACTCGCAAAATAGTGTTTTGCGACTCGCTATTAGGAAGGGGCGTTCCCTTCTTAATAGCGACTCACAAGCCATGTACGAATGTTTTGCGACCGCAATTGCGGTCGCAAAACACTCGCAATTTACCGCCCTCTTCAAAAATGCCCTTAAAAAATGAAACGAAAATGTTTCATTTTTTTTTTTTAAATGCATCTCGCTTTCCTTTAAGGAAAACGGGCTGCATTTAAAAAAAAAAAAAAACTGCTTTATTTAAAAGCAGTCCCAGACATGGAGGTCTGCTGAGCCCAGCAGACCACCATCCCTGGGAGGGCCAGCCATTCCCAATGGTGTCGCAAATTGCGAGTGCCTCATTAATATTCATGAGGCTCGCATTTTGCGACCCCATTGGGAATCACAATCAGTGTCTCTGACACTGTTGTACATTGGAAATTGCGACTCGCAATTTGAGACTCGCAATCGAGCGCAAATTGCGAGTCGCAATTTACACTGGTCGTACATCTGGCCCTTTTACAATTATCCCAACTGGGTGGAAATAAAGATGCAATTTCTGTTCTGTCCTATATCCCATCCCTCGGACCACATTGGCCTGGGATTTGCTGAGGAATTAGGGTATTTGGAACTCGAAGTCGGCACTGGGCTTAGTGAAAACGAACTCCTCAAGACCTGTGGTATTTTCATTATGACATTACACGATGGCTGCCTGCATAATCAGGTGTTGCTTTTTTTCATATGTTTTGAAAATGATGGTATGCGTCTGATATCATTTAATACATTGTTTTATTATATCTGAATGTAGTTTTATGGGTGCAACCTAAAATAAACTTATTACCTACCCAAAAATATTGAAGACCTTCATCAGCCAATTTCATCTTGAAAACTGTAAATGTGTTTGGCACTACTTGAGTTTCATGCTCATGAGCTTAACAGTATATATTTATATAAAATTAACCCTTTGAAGCCCACCAACACCTTCTTCAAACTGTAACATCTTACACTAAATCAAATGACAAACACTTTCTGAAAGTTCTATTTCGTGCCCAAGTTAGTGGAAATCCTTACAGTGGTTTTAGCTGTAGAGGAGAGAAAAATTAAACTAAAGAACAAGTTACTCACCTTTGCTAATACTTTTCCTGGTAGAGACTATCTAGTCGCAGATTCCTTATCTTCGAATTATCCCCAGGAGTCAGACTGGATTCGGTAATGCTTGAGCAGTACCCCTGCATACCAGTAGGTGGCACTGGTCAGCTCCATGTCGGCGAAGTCCCCGCTGGAAGTGACATGCGTGATGCCTATATAGCCGCCACCCAAGAGGGCTGACATCAGTTTATTTTCGTGACTTTTCTATGCTAGAAGCGCGGAGCTGCGAAGAATGCTGATGGACTTGTGTGCATCACTATGGGCATCAAGAGCGTGACCCTATGCAGAAATCAGTTCTCAGAGTGGGAATGATGGGAGGTTCGGTAAGATAAACAGATTCCTTACCTCAGAATAGCTACCCAAGCAATACCTCCCCGGAGGTGGGTCTGCAAACAGATTAGACCAACAAGTCCTGTAGGAGTGAATGGGCAAAGTGCCCGTCATTACGGACCTGACCGTCCAGGCACTAGTGCTTGGTGAACGTATGTAAGGATGTCCACATTGCTGCCTGACAGATGTCTGGGACAGGGACTCCGTGAGCTAATGCAGTGGTTGTAGCCTTCGCTCTGGTGGAATGAGTATGCAAACCCTCAGGGGTTTGCTTTTTGGCAAATGCGTAGCAGATCTTCATTCAGAGCACTATTTATTGTGAGATGGTGTATCTCTGCACAGCCTTTCCTTTCTTTGCCTCGAAGTACCCAACAAACAGTTGGTCATCCACCCAGAACTCTTTGGTTCGATCAATGTATAACGACAACGCTCTTTTTGGCTCCAGATGGTGGAGTCTCTCCTCTTCTTTAGAAGGGTGAGGTGGAGCAAAGAAAGTAGGCACGGTAAAATTTTGAGCTACATGGAAAGATATCACCACAGTTGACAGGAAGAAAGCATGAGTTCTCAGAACCAGTTTGCCTGGATAGGATGTCAGGTAGGGAGGGTGGACAGCGTGCCTGCAGCTGGCTGACCCTCCTTGCAGTTGTTATGCCTACCAGAAAAGCCGTTTTTGATGGTTAATACTCACAGTGGGCAATTGTGCAGTTGCTCAGAGGATGCGCACATGAGGAAGGTTAAGACCAGATTGAGGTTGCATGGGGCATGGTAGATGGTCTTTGGGGGGGGGAAACAGATGCTCAAGTCTCTTAAGAAATCTAGTTAGAACAGGTGTGTTGTGGGCTTGCTTACTTCCCTTTTTCCCTTTTACCTTTACATCTATTAGTTTTGCCCTTCTTTCCTTTCTATCCCTGTTGCTGGGCTGCGTCCCTGCATTCCATGCGTCATTCCCTGACAACAGAATGTTCTGTTTCTCCAGCTGGACTGCTGGCAGTTGGATGTTAGCTGCTGCCTGAGCTGGTGGTCCTTTACTTGTACTCTTGAATAAATCAGCTTAAAGCCTACAGAGCGTTTCATGAACTTCTTTACACTGGCGACGAGGATGGGATGTTAAAAGCAAAGGAGCAATCATCAGACCATGAAAATTGGGCTCCCTTCTTGAGTAGCAACCTGAGAGGAGAGGAAACACAAGCAAAATTCGGAACGAACTTGGAGCAAAATTCAGCCAACCCCAAGAAAGATCGAACCTGATCCTTATTGGCAGGTACAGGCGCTTTTACAATGCTCTCAGCAAGATCTAATTTAGGACTGATCCCTTCACCAGAGATGGTGTGGCCTAAATAATTCACAGAAGACACACGGAATTTACATTTCTCCTTCTTGATAACAAGACCGGCATCCTGGAGTCGCTGTAGAACCTTCCACCGCTGTTTGTCGTGTTCTTCCTGATCCTTCCCATAAACAAGAATGTCATCTTGAAAAATGAGGACTTTAGACAACCCCTCCAGGACTTTATTCATGACCCTCAGGAAGCAGGCCGCGGCAGAAGCCAGACCAAAGGGCATGCGAATAAATCTGAAAGCCCCCAGAGGCGTCACAAATGATGTCAAATGCCTCGACTCCGGATGGAGAAGAACCAGGTGGTAGGCGGAAGACAGATTCATAACGCTAAAGCATTTAGCATCTTTGATCAGAGCAAGAGTCTCAGAGATATTTGGCAAAGGCTGCCTGTCGACCCAAATATGTTTGTTCAGGCCGCGCAAGTCCACACACATGCGGATCCCTTTGCCCCCATCTTTGGGTGCCAAAACGATGGGGGCCAACCACTCCGAACACTCAATTTCTTCAATGATACCTGTAGCCAACAGCCTCTTGAGCTCTTGAACTAAGGGATCCATCATCATGTGGGGGACTTTCCTCACCTTGCTGACAAATGGTTGGGCACTCTGTTTCAAAATAATTTTGCGCTCAAAATTCTTGAGCAAACCTAAACCATCACTGAAGACTTTAGGAAACTGTAAACTTACATCATTCGACAATGAACCAGGGGACAGGAGCAACACTTTCTCAGGTGAATTGGGATTTAAAGTGATCCCCATATCTCTTTGGTGTCTCCACCCAAGAAGATTATCTCCCCTTTTTGCCACGTAGACCTTCCCAACGGTCTCCCTGTCCCTGAACTGAATTCTCTAGACTACGTAACCCAAAACGTCAATTCTGACGCCACCGTAACCTACCTGGTTGATATCCCGTGGAAACAGTTCAACTTTGTCATGACCAAAAACAGTGTCCCAATTGGCATCACCAACCATGGTATAAGGTGAGTCAGAATCAGCCAGAACAGTGAATTGTTCACCATCAATTAACACCTCACACTCAGGCATGTCTAACTTGTCTCCGTCCAAAACACCATCTTCTTTGACCCTCAACATAAATTTCTTTTACAAGGTGACTTGAACAAGGAAGGTTTGTGTTGTAATCTTACTGTTAAATGGTACACTCCACCCACCCCTTTCCTTTCCCCTTACCTGGTTTAGTCCACTGGAGTTTGACTTAGAATGTTCACAGATGTCATTGTTTCCGGAGAGTTGGATGATCAATAAAGCAGACTGGAAAGCTCCTCCGCTGTCTGTCATTACTAACTTTATAGCACTGGCGACGAGTTGCTGCGCAGGGGGCAGCTGTGATCATCTCCCCTTTATGTACTCTCTCCATTCGTCTGTGAGGAACAAGTAAAAGGAATTGTACCACCTCATCCATTGCAGCGAACTGAACGGAGGACAGCCTGCGAGCCTCAAGAGTGAAAAGCAGTACGACGGGAAGTCTCGTTGTCATCCAGGCGGTGAGAGCGCTTTGCTGTGTGGCATGGCAGTTCTGCAGCGGGAATCCTGTGTCAATTCAGCAGCGTAAGCGTGTGAGGAAAAAACCTCTTGTCTGGGGGAGCGGATCGAACAGCAGCCAGCCTGTAATGGGAGCGGGTGTTGTGACAGATGCCGGTTCAGTCGTGACGGACGCCATGTCAGTTGTGTTATGAGGCAGCGTTAGCGAGTGGGAGCAGGCGCAGTGAGGATACGAGTTACTGCACTAAATCCTCGAGAGCGCCCCTGTCAAAGGGAAAGGGTGAGGCAGCATTCAGCGTTGGGAGCAAGCGCAGTGAGGAGAGTAATTGACGTCCGCTCATCGACGAACGCTCCTGTCAGCTGGACGGATTAGACTGCAGTCAGCGTGGGGAAGTAGGCGCTGAGGAGACTTCCTTCTCGCCTTCATGCGCAGCTCCTGACTAAGCTCCCCAGAGGCAGCGTCGTGTGGGGTTGTGTCACAATCAAAATATAAGTGACATTTAGACACTGTTCTTCTCCAGCCTGAACAATAAAGTGCACACACTGCTTGGCGCAATGAAGGAGTAAACGCACACCTGTAGAGTGTAACACACAAAATATCCTCCATCCACAGACTTTAAGGGGTCAATTCCATTTGTGCAACAAACAGGACGGCAACTCTACTCAAGGTCTATTGACTTTACATGATACAGAGATATTCTGCCTTGAGCTCTGTGCAAAAAACGTGAACTTGTGTAGGAATCTGCACGTTTATGAATCCTCCTCATTCTCCTTGTGGTTTGATGGGAGCTAACGTGGACTAGCTGCGTGGGGTCTTGCATTCAGTTCCTGTGATCCCCAGCATACGTTTCCCTCTACTCAGTTTTCCTTCAATTTCCTTACATTCCTGTCACCACACTGTGTGTTACTACTATACCATGATGGCAGCAGCTAGCATGACTCAACCACCTCCATTTTTAAATGAAATAGGAGAACCTGAGATTTGCTGGAAGGAGTGGGTCAAACTTTTCGAGTCATACTTAATTGCCATAGGTGGGGAGCGGTTCACTGCTGTGCGCAAACAGCATATCTTACTTCACAATCTAGGCGTACAAGGGCGCAAAATCTATGAAACATTACCTGAACCAGAAACCCAAGATGGCGAGGAAGTGGGAAGTATGGATGATTTTGTAACCACTATGGCAAAGTTAGAAACACATTTTGGGGACAAAATAAATGTGGTCTTGGAACGGCACAAATTTTTTAGCAGGTCCCAAGGAAAACAGGAATCAGTCACCAACTACATTGCAGCATTGCGTGGTCTCACCCAACTTTGCGAATTTGGGAACTTGGCTGACTCTTTAATTAGAGACCAATTAGTACGGTGCACAAACAATGTGCGCATTCAAGAAAAGCTATTAGCAAAGAATCCCTGCCTTCGTGAAGCAGTCAGTATTGTCAAATCAGTGGAACACACTGCCAAATGTATAAAAGAGATGAAGACTACTACGGAAGTGGTAGCTAGTATCCAAGAAGAAGCGGAAGTATGTGAAGTAAATAAAACGCAGAATAAGAGTACAGTACACAAAACCCCTGGAAATGAAAGGAATTACAGGTGCTACAGGTGTGGCAGCAGTAACCACTTTGCTAACAACATTCATTGTCCAGCCAGGAGTGTCACCTGCAAGAAGTGTAACAGGAAAGGACACTTCGCAAGAGTATGTAGAGAAGGCGAACCTCATCATGGAGAAGGAGGGAGTTCAGAGGGAACAATGAGCAAAGAAATTAAGTGTGTTTTGCCCAGTGAGAGGAAGTTCATTTTCCAACTCAAAGAAGTTTCTAGTACTGTAAACGTAATTTACCCCAAATGTGAGGTGAAACTTAATGGCAGAATTGTCACCATGTTTGCTGACTCATGCTCTCCCTTTACTTTGCTGAACTGCAAGGACTACGAAGGCTTTGACCAACAGGAGAATAAACCTCTGCAGAACCCGGACATCGTCCCCACAGGCTACAACAAGGAGCCCATAACCCTCTTAGGCATGGAAGAGATGAAAATTGAATTCAAAGGCAGAGTCACGGTAGGCAAAGTATACATTGTTGAAACAGGATCGAACCTGCTAGGGTGGCAACACCAAAAGGAGATGGGAATCATCCTTAACCCAAACAAAGAAGAACAGGTACTACTAACCGATCAAGTTTCGCCCAGCACAAGCATATGTGACGAATTTCCTAAACTGTTTGAGGACAAGTTGGGACTCCTTTGCGACTACCAGCATAAAATAAAACTCAAGGCTAGTGCAAAGCCAGTGGTACACAAGATGCGCCCTGTACCACACCAGATGAGAGAGCCTTTAGAAAGAGAGCTAACGAGATTGTGCACGATGGGGGTCATACAACCCATAGACAGTTCAGAATGGTTGGCTCCCGTGGTAATCGCAGCCAAGGCTAGCGGAGATGGCATTCGTTTATGTGTGGACTTAAGAAGTCTAAACGAGAACATCTGGGTCGAGAGGTACCCACTACCCAACATAAATGAGATGCTCAGCACCATGGGGCAGGCCAAATTCTTCAGCGTCATTGATCTGTCGATGGCGTACCATCAAGTGGACTTACACCCCGACTCTAGGCCTCTCACCGCTTTCATTACCTCCCAAGGAGCCTTCATGTTTAAGAGGATGCCATTTGGTCTAGCATCCGCCGCGGCAATATTCCAAAAGATTATGCACCAGATCCTAAAAGAGGCAGACCAAACAATGTGTTTTCAAGATGACATTCTAGTATATGGGCGTTCCGTGGAAGACCACGACCGTACCCTTAGACTCGTATTCAGGAAATTGATGGATGCGGGTTTGACAGTGCAGAAGTCCAAGTGCCAAATAAGAGTAACCTCCGTCGACTACCTTGGACACTCCATTTCTGCTCAAGGGTTTAGACCAAAAAACAACCTACTGCAGGCTGTTAAGGATGCTCCATACCCCCAGAATAAGGACAAACTCAAGTCAATCTTAGGTCTGATGGAGTACATGGCCAAGTTTGTCAAGGATTTTGCATCAAAGTGTAATCCCTTACGGGAACTGATAAAAAAAGACAAGGAATTTGAATGGCTTGACCAGCACAAGCACATCGTAGATACATTGAAAGAGGAAATATTGCAGTCACCAGCCTTGGGCACGTTTGACACCATGAAAAAAACCGTCCTTACCACTGATGCGTCAAAAAAGGGGTTAGGGGCTACCTTGTCTCAAAGAGACGGTAAGGGAGAGAAGATAATTGCTTTCGCTTCCAGGTGCCTCTCCAAGGCGGAGACCAACTATTCAGTAATAGAAAAGGAGGCACTTGCAGTATACTGGGCAGTTAAACATTTCAAATTCTTCCTGTGGGGCATAAACTTTACCATCCGTACAGACCATAAGCCCCTGACCTTCATCTTCACAGTGAGAGGTTCAACAAACTGCACTCCCAGGATAGGGAAATGGATCTTAGGGCTGGAGAATTTCAACTTCAGAGTGGAGTATGTTCCTGGGGAGGAGAATAACATTGCCGATTACCTGTCGAGAGCCCCTTTAGAAAATGAACAAGAGGAAGAAATGTTAGATAGCCCCATCATGGCAGTGGACGAGCCAGCACTGACGGAGGAAGAATGGGAGAAAGGAGAAGAGGAAGACAAATATATGCAGAAACTTAAAGAGTTCATGGTCGAAGGATGGCCCAAGAAATGCAGCGAACTTGAGGAAAATCTCAGAGACTTTTGGGAAGTGCGTTACGAGTTAAGCATTATAGAGAACAAAGTCTACCGCCAAAACAGGATAGTTCCACCAACCAACCTCAGGAAAAGAATTGTGGAACTAGCACACGAAGGGCACTTATGACGCAGCCTTACCAAACAAAGAGTGAGGGAGAACTTCTGGTTCCCCACAATGGATTCCATGGTGGAGCAGTTAGTAAAGGATTGCATTAGCTGTGCTAGGAGCGACAAAAGCAAAGTAATAAGGAAAACACCTCTATCCCCAGTGGAAGTACCCATTAAGCCATGGAGTAAACTGGCCATGGACATCATTGGGCCCATGGACAATCTGGGTGTCCAGAAGAGGTTCTTGTTAGTGCTAGTGGACTACACTTCTCATTGGGTCTCATACAAGTTCGTCCATCATATCAACACGAGTGATGTCCTTGAATTTCTTAAAGATGTGTTTGCAAAGGAAGGCATACCATCTTCGCTGATCACGGACAATGGAGTACAGTTTACCTCGCAGCTCATGATTGACTTCATCGCCAAAATGAACATCAAGCATGAGAAGACGGCTTTGTATTGCCCCAAGGCCAATGGCCTGATAGAGAGGGCAAACAGACTCATCAAAGATCACATTCAGCTAGCCTCCACCAATGGGTGGGAAATAGAATCATCCCTGCGGGACTGCCTGTGGGCGTACCACACCTCCCCCAATCTAATAACAGGTATTTCCCCTTTTGTGTCCCTCAGGAGGAGAGAACCCTGCACTAAACTCAACCCCAGTTGGTTGGAGGGTGGGAAGGCGGCCAACCCTAATCTGGTAGAAGCTAGCGAGAATGTCAAACTGCACCAGAAAAAATACAAGGGCTGGTATGACAAAAAGAACGGAGTCAAAGCCCCGGGGTGGAGAGTAGGTGATATGGTGCAGGTGAGGAGGAACGTAAAAGGGGCACGCAATGTGAGCAAATTTTACCCTCCTTGTCGCATAGCCAAAACATTCAAGAATGTAGTTCTGCTCGAAAATGGACAATATTGGAGCTGTGACAAAGTTACAAAATGTAGCGTATTTTCTGTTGGTAAATAAGGGAGATGTGTTGTAATTTTACTGTTAAATGGTACACTCCACCCACCCCTTTCCTTTCCCCTTACCTGGTTTAGTCCACTGGAGTTTGACTTAGAATGTTCACAGATGTCATTGTTTCCGGAGAGTTGGATGATCAATAAAGCAGACTGGAAAGCTCCTCCGCTGTCTGTCATTACTAACTTTATAACAGTTTGTCTGACAACCGCAAGAAAGCAGAGATGGCTGACAACCTTTAACAGTGCCCAGAGCTGGACCAGAGAAAGAACAAACAATAAATTTGGGCTAAGGGTGCAGAAAGAGGGTCAATGTTCTTGGATGCACACCCTGTTACAAACCAATCTCAACAACAGGCGTATACCATGGAGGGATGCATGGCTGCCCGAATAACTTCACAGACTTTGGGAGGAAGGTCGAAGGCTGTCAACTGCTGCCGCTCAATCTCTATGCATGAAGGTGAAGGGTGTGCAGGTACGGGTGCAAGACCCAGCCCTGCTGCTGCGAGAGAAGAGCCTCCTGAAGGGGCAGCTCATCAGAGGACCGATGCTCATGCTAAGGAGTTTGGGAAACAAAACTCTCCATTTCCAATCCAGAGCTAGAAGAATGACTTGAGCCTGGTTTTTTCTGATCTTCATGAGAACTCTGGGCAGGAATGGTATTGGTAAAAAGGCGTAAAGGAGGCCTGAGCTCCAATCGAGATGAAAAGCGTCTCCAAGCAAGAGCCGCCTTAGAAAATTCTGTGCGCAAAACTGCTGACATTGCTTGTTCTCAGCGGTGGTGAACAGATCTAACCAAGGTTCTCCCCAATCTCTGAAGAGACCTTGCACCACATATGGAAGAAGATGACATTTTTGATCCGCTACGCATCAACGGCTGAGTTTGTCTGCTCTGGCTTTCAGAGAGCCCGACAGGTGTTGAACAACCAGGGAAATGCCCTGGCATACCAGCCATGTCCAGATATGCAGGGCCTCTTGACACAGGATCCACGACCCCACCCCGCCCTGTTTGTTGCCGTACCACATGGTGGTGTTGTCCGGGACACTTGAATTAGCTGTCCCTTGATTAAAAGAAGAAAGGCTTTCAATGCCAGTCGAATAGCCCGCAGATCCAGCAGGTTAATGTGTAGCTGGGACTTCACCGGGGACCAGAGGCCTCTGATCTCCACCTCTCCCAGATAGCCACCCCAACCCATAAGTGAAGCAGCTGTCACTTGTCAGTGCTGGGTGGGGAAGGGAGAGAGGTCTGCTGCTGACCCAAACGCAGTTTGTCAGCCACCACTGCAGGTTTTTTGCAGTCCCTTCAAGATCTGGACCATGTCGAAGAGGATGCCCTGATGCTGTGCCCACTGAGACTTCAGGTCCCACCGCAGAGCATGCATATGCCAATGGGTAAGTGTTACAAGCAAGATATAGGAGTCCATGAGGCCCAACAGCCTCAGGGTCAGTCTCACTGAAATCCAGGACAGAGGCTGAATCATTGGAATCATAGCCTGAATATCCTGGAATTGCCGTTCGGGAGGATAGAACCGAAACTGAACTGTGTGCAGAACTGCTCCGATGAAAGGGAGTAAGTCTGAAAAGGAGTCGGGTGTGACTTCGGCATGTTGATAGTGAACCCCAGCGAGTGCAGGAGGTCAGCCGTAGTCTGGAGGTGGGAGACGACTGCCTGGGGTGAGCCCGCCTTTAACAGCCAATCATCGAGGTGTTGCAGGGATTCTGCTCAGGAACAGAACTATGCTTGGGATGATAGGACGTTAGTAGGTAGGGACTGCGTCACCATACCACCTCAGTAACAATGAGCCCAAGTCCAACTAGCTATAGTGCCTCACTTGCCCTCCTAACCATATCCAGAGAGACAAGTGAATTGACACCCCAGAACACAACACTCCCGACCCTCTCAGGGATCGAGGTAACAGGACACCACTTTCCGTTTCACACGCGTACTCGTCCACAGTAAGATATAACAGGGACACGAAGGAAGTTTGAAATGTTTATTTAAACTATCGTGCTCTAGAATGCAGTATTCGTGCCACAATCAGAAAACAAATGCTTAATAAAAATATCGTCAGCATAGTCAGTAAACCATATAGTATGAAAAGCCCTGTCATATTATAAGACAGTTTAGCCTAACCCCCTCCCCTTCTACAGAAGCGGAATGATCATATAACAAAGATCTCTGGGATTTGTAGCGGACACCGTACCTTAGCAAACACAGATGGACTATCTACATCTTAGGTACAGCCTTGATCTCCTCTCAGAAAGTCTCTCTCTCTACATCAGTTACATTGCTGTGCATACCTATATGACAAGGCGCATATGCTCACAAAAAACAGCTGCACTCATGTGTTGTGTCTAGGTGCTAGTGCCTGACCAGAATGAAATAACAAGGGACACTATTGTTTGACCTTGTCTGCTGTGTTCAGACTAAATCCCAGGAAAGAACAGAACGTGCAGACAGCTACAAGTTCTGTGTGAAAATGCAATTTGGCACAAAAACAAACGTGATTATATAGTAACGTGCGCAAAGCGAATGCAGCCTATATCGTGCAGTTAGGCCAACCTAGGGAAAACCACAATGGGCCATGCACTGAACACATGACAGAGGTAAGGGAAGATTGGAACACATGACCTCTGCAGATGTGATGCAACCACCCCCATCCCCTTGGTCAACATCCAAGGGGCGCTGGTCAGGCCAAAGGGGAGCACAGCAAACTGAAAATGCTTGCGGCTCACCGTGAAGCGCAGATGGCGCCTGTGGCAGGCAGGACGGGAATGTGAACCCAGGCATTCTGCACGTCCAGCGCTACCATTCAGTCTCACAGGCTGAATCCAGACAGGACTTGAGCTAACGTGAGCATCTTGAACTTCTCTTTCTTCAGGAAGCGGTTAAGAAGGTGCAGGTCTAAGATAGGACAGAGGGCTCTGTCCTTCTTGGGCACCAGAAAATAACGGAAATAGCAACCATGACCTACTTCTGATGCGGGCACCGTCTCGATGGCTCCTTTGACAAAATGAGCCAGTACTTCCTGACGGAGCAAGGAGAGATAGTCCATCAGCTGATAGTGAGAAGAGGGCATGGGTGCAGGAGTTTGTAGTATTCTAGGTAGCTCCATACCACCTTGTGACGCTTATCGTAGAAGGCTGGTGTGGAGCTAACATTCTATGGAATGTGGTGTTTGAAGAAACACTGATGGTTGGGAGGTCTGACGGAGTGGTGGCTTCATGCCAGGAGCTCAGGGTGGTTTTGGTCTTCGACACTTCAAAGTGAACGACTTTCTACTCAAGCTTGGCTTCCGACCATCATTACCACAGAGTTTCCGGAAAGGGGATGGAGTAGCCAATCTGCAGGTCCTCCCTGAACTAGAACACAAGCAACCCAGGACCGGTTTCGCCCTCATCAACAGAGGTGGCATGGTGTGCAAAATAACGATGGATTGGGATCCGGCCCGAGTGATTACTAGTGGCTGAGATTAGTCCAAGCATTCCATCCATTACTGTTTTGTATACTTATTATGTCGCGCTAAGTGGGACGGGTATGCCCATGCATGGGTCCCGTACACACTATGTCGCACTATGTCACTTGAACAAAGCTGTGCCTGGCAGATGAGCCCATAATTAGGGGGAAAACAGTCCTGGTTGCTTGTGTTTCGCTTCAGGGAAGACTTGGCTTGGCAGTTCAGAAGCAGTGTGAAGACTGATTTGCATAAAGCTGTGTCCAAACTGAGATGGCATGGTGTGCAAAATAACGCAGTGGATTGGTATGCGGCCCCATGGGGAAACAGCCATAACAACGCATGCCTTACATCGCATGCCTTTACAACGCGGTCGTTACAACGACCGCGTTGTTACAGCGCAAACCATTACATCGCAAGTCGTTTCAACGTCTTGCTGTAGGGGGCGCACTGGTGTTGGATTTAGAATCCAACACCTTCCCTGCTGTTGCACAAACTGGAGTAGGAATAGTAAATTATAATATTCCTAAGTCCAGCGCCTCCCCTACAGCAAGTCGTTGAAATGACTTGCGATGTAATATTTCACGTTGTAACAACGCGGTCATTGTAACGACCGTGTTATAAAGGCATGCGATGTAACGCATGGGAAGTAAAGGTATATAATCGGCCCCATGTGATTACCAGTGGCTGAGATTAATTTAAGCATTCCATCTATCACTGTTTTGTATACTCAACATGAAAAGAAGTCACAACCTTTGGCAAAAAGGTCACCCTGGTCCTCAAAACCACTTTATCCAAAAACAAGGTGGTGTAAGGTGGCTATACCGAGATAGCTTGCAGGTCACTGATGGGACAAGACAAAGTTACCGCAACCAGGAACACAGTCTTCAGAGGAAGGAGACGAAGTGGAAAGTTGTGCATTGGTTCAAGAGTGGGAAGAAGGTGAGGCTCAAAATGAGATCCCACTGTGGCATCACAAAGGGTAAAGGGGCTAAACATACGTTGCAAATCTTTGTGAAACCCTGCTTTGAACAGCGACAGCTGGTCAGGCAAATGTAAAGAGGCCGTCAGGGGGGAAAAATAACCTTTAACGGTGCCCAATGCAAGCAGTTGCTGGGTCAGGGATAAAACGAACAAGACATCCAACAGTTGCGCCAGTAACAGTCCGTATTGCGGGTGCCACACCAGGCCAAAATTTTAATTCAAAATATTTTCTGTAAACTTTTCATGTAAAGAGTCCTTATCGTGTTGCCCAAACAGCATTTGAGAAATAATAAAGAGCTAGACAAAGTTTAAGTATTTTCAACCTTTGCTGGAGATAATGGTTATAGTCATATGATTTACATAGAGTACACTGTGGAAGAGAGTTTTCAGCAAAACTGAATCGAACCCTTACAATTCGGTGTTGGTCAGTTACCGATCTGCTAGGAAAATGTTCCAGCACTGGTGCTTTCTCAGTAATTAAATCATGCACCAATGTTTATATGAGAAGGCTATTTGTTTAGAGGACTAGTGCTAAAGAAATGACAACACCTGAAACTAACAAATAAATAAGGAAAGAAGTATTCTATATGATAATATTTACCAATTCACCACCTGATCCCTCATCTTCAACACGGCAGGCGCATAATGTACGAAAGGGCCTGGGGAACCTTGCTGGCAACTGGAGGCCATAGATGCAGGTAGTATCAGACCACCCAACTAACCACTCACTACTAACCAAAGGGGTCTGCAAAGGCTCGAAAGATCTGCCACACATTACTGGTTAACGGAGGACTACCCCGAGAGCACAATTCAGGCAGAAACATGTTGATCACTCTCTTTGGGTGAATTGTTACTCTCCGTTGCCTTTTAACTCTGCCCTGTGGGGTCAACAATTAAACTTTAGACTGACAAGAATCAACTTTAACATCACTTCCTTTCTAAGATATCTCTCCTCAGCACTTTTTTTTTTTACACCTCACACAATCCACTTTCATAGGGGTTCCCCTCCTATTACATCCTCTTAGGAGCTTCCCTCTGAGGAGGGTTGTAGCCCATTTTGCATCCTTCATAAAGTGAGGAGGACCTGATAATGAAACATTCCATCTCACTGTAGGTGGGGGCATCCATCATCCAAAAAAGAAATCAAAATGTTCCAGCACACTTTGACCAGGAGTATCTATGTGTTAAAATATTAGTTTAGCAGGAATACTCCATTACCTGACCCTATTGTATTGTTGTACGGGAGGACTCAAACATAGTCGCCCTGTAGCTCACAAATAATCACATACCCTGGATAAAAGTATGCTGTTATTACTAAAGAATATTTGCAGCACAGGGTATTGTGGTAAATCTCAATAAATACCATCTTATTATGGCAATCAAATAAAGGAGAACTATAATGCCATCTAACCAGAGAGCTGTCTGGTTTCCACACTCTTCTTCTCCACACCTGTTACCTCCCCATAACCCATAAGATCAGGGCGTGAAGCGACAACCAGCATAGGAAATGGAATTGAGAACCTAAAGAAAAATTACTAACGCAATAAAGGGACCAGCATAGCTAATCACTGCCTCCAGCATATCACAAATTATACTGATGCATGTCTATCTCTCACATTTTCTCATCCATCACACCGCCAAGCTCCACATCACATAACAGGATAACTGCACCTTAGTGGTCGGCATGCATGACATGGGAAGACTTTCAACATAGTTTAAAAGCAAAGACAATGCACTTCCCACCACTCACCTACATAGTGTAGACTGCGATCCATGTGGATAAGAGCCACATAGGGGTAGTATTCACTATATAAATGCTTCAATACAATACAACAGTCCATCACTGTTCTCTTAAAATGTAACACAGAGATACCACAGTACAAAAACGTTTCAACAATGAAAATATTACCTGGATGGAATTTGCTTTGTCAGCAATTTGGACTTTTACAGCAGCCTGCAGGATCTCACTATCAGGTAGTCTTTCAACTTGCAAAATCTTGTGTGGAACAGGAGAAGTGCTAGTATCCTGAAGCTCAAATCTCTAAAAAAGAATACAACAAACAGCAGTATTTTATTCCTTTGGGGATGTTAGCATTACAAAGCCACACTCTATTCTAAAAGGATAGAGTACACTGAATAACAAAGTATGCAATAAGGCTCTTTCACATTTTCCTCAGTCGTTTTCACAATCCATTACGTTGGATGCCACTCACCCTCCCCTTCTGAATTATTCCTGCAGAATACCTCAAGATGAGCTCTTATGCCTTAATTGCAAACCCCTGACATGGACAAAAAGGATGCAATTATTTTTTTTTATTTTTTTTTTTATTTTGAAAACCTTTATTGAGGAATAAAACAACATGTTGCGTTACAGTCCGACAGTGAGGCACATGAGAAGTCGCAAGTTCACACCCGTTACATACACACTTAAAATGGTCCTGCTAATACAGCCTAGTACATTACATATCAGAAAAATACTTGGTGCTAAGCAGAAAGGACAAAGGAACACCCTGCAGGGACGAAATGTTTGTGAGTTATTGCGCAGTGTCGTGAGAGCGTGGGGATGACAATGCTGTGTGTGACTGGTCAGCCGCGCTGTCCGCACCAGCCAAGGCTCTTCTGCAGGGCGAGTTGGGGAGTGTACAGAGCAGGGTGTCTTGGCGTTGCAAATAAGAGATGAGGGGGGGCCCAAATGTCAGGCGGTTTACTGGTTACCGGCATTAGGTCCCAGAATTCCGCCAGCCAAGCGAGGACCAGCAGCATGGCGATTAGCTTGCGGCAAGCGTCCGGGCAGTGTTTCACATAACCCAGGAGGCACACCAGAGGGTCAGGAGCGACGTGCGTGGAGGTGATCTCAGTGATGACAGCACACACGTCCCGCCAGTAGGCAGAAACGCTTGGGCACAGCCAGGCCAAGTGAGAGAAGTCGGCCGCAGGAGCGGAGCACCGCATGCATCTATCGCTAGCGATGAGACCCATTCTGTACAGTGTTGCAGGGGAACGATATAATCTGTGCAAGTATTTGAAGTGAATGAGCCGCAAGCGATAATTATGGCACAGGCGTTTGATTTGGTTGCAGCAGTACAGCCAAACATCCTGGGAAAGGTTTGTGCCCAGGTCTTCACTCCAGGCAGCGTGGGCACGGTCAGTATTGACCGAGAATGCCGCGAGCGTGAGACCATAAATCCTGGTGAGCATTTTGCGCGGGGAGCTGGATGCATACACAAAGTTGAGGGCAGCTACCGCGGGGGGGGGTTGGGGAAATGTAGGGTGGATCTCTCGACAGGACGCTCTAATTTGATAGTACAGCAGCGTATCCATTGGGCCTACCTCGCCGTCGAGGGTAAAAAAGGTGTTGTCAGGGTAAAGGTCCGCCACCGTAGCGAGCCCCAGGCGTGCAGCGCGCTTGGCCATGCCAGCAGTTTGCAGAGGGGGGAATGCTGGGTTATTGGCGAGGGGCATGGCATTGGCGGAGAGTGTACTGGTGCCAGAGTACTTCCGGAGTCCATTCCAGGCCCAGCGCAGGTTTTCTACAGTGTCTATCTCGCCGCGCGGGGTTTAGGTGGGGCAAAGAGAGAGGTCTGAAGCGGCCAAGGAGCAGCAAGATCGGCTTCCACCGCCACGTGTGGTTGGAAAGGCGTGGGGTGCAACCAGAAGTGGAGGAAGCTGGCCTGGGCGCTTAGAGCGTTTTGCTTAAAGTCTGGGGCACCCATGCCACCGCGGGACAGGGGAAGCGTGAGAATGTTGTATGCTATTCTGGGCTGTCGCCCGGCCCAGACAAGGGTGGTTGCGAGAGAGCGCAATTTGCGAAAGAAATGCGCCGTGAGGGGGACGGGGACATTTAAAAAAAAGATATAAAAATTTCGGGAGTACCACCATTTTAGCGATGGCAATACGTCCCGCCAACGACAGGGGCAGTCTCTGCCACATCTGAATCTTGGTTTCCAACCAGTCCATCGCGCAGCCGAAATTAGCCTTCCAAAGTTCATCCAGGTCCCTGCTGAGCCAGATGCCCAGATATCTAGTGGGTCCCGACGCCCAAACGAAAGGGTAGTCCGGGGCAAATGGTGTGGTGGCATCCGTGAGAGGGAAGAGAATGGACTTGCCCCAGTTTACCTGGATGCCGGACAGGCCCCCAAACTGCACGACCTCCCTGATCATGGGGCTGAGGTTTTCCTGTGGGTTACGGATATATAGCGTGACATCGTCCGCGTACATGGAGACGACCAGGGCCCGGGCCGCAAAGCCAATGCCCCTTTGGGTGTGATGCTGTCTGAGCCTGGCAGCAAGAGGCTCCATAGCGATTGCGAACAGCATGGGGGAGAGTGGGCACCCCTGCCTGGTACCCCTGGCGATGGGAATGGGCTCCGTGATCTGACCATTAATCCTAAGGCGGGCAGTAGGGAGAGTGTATAGGAGCTGGACCTTACGCACAAAGACTGGGCTAAATCCCAGACGTGGAAGGAGATAAAAAAGGAAGGGCCATTCAAGGGTATCGAAGGCCTTGGTGACGTCCAAGAGAGCCGCCACGGCCGGGAGGGAGGGGTTGATCTGATGGAGGACAGCAAATATAGTCCGGAGATTGTGTGAGGTGGCGCGGCCGGGAATGAAGCCAAACTGGTCTGGGCGAGCTATCAAGGGCATGAGAGGAAGAAGGAGCGAGGCCAGCAGTTTGGCAAAAATATTATTGTCGGTGTTAATGAGAGATAAGGGGCGGTAGGAGTCGCAAAGTTCGGGAGACTTATCGAGCTTTAAGAGAAATGTGAGCAGGGCCACGCGGAGAGATGGGGGGAAGCGGCCGTGCTCTAAAGAGTCATTATACATGGCGTCCAGATGTGGAACAAGGAGGGGCGCGAATTGCTTATAGAAGGACGCAGGTAGGCCGTCGGAGCCGGGAGCTTTGTCCCCCGGGAGACCACTGATGGCAGCTGTGATCTCTTCTTTAGTAAAGGGTTCATAGAGTTATCCCGGTGCCTGTTACCCAGCCAGAGGAGTTCGATAGTCTCGAAATATTGATCGAGGATTTCACGAGAAGGCACCTCCCCTGCAGCGTAAAGCTGTGAGTAAAAGGCGGAGAATCTGGCCACCACCTCCCTAGGGGAGGTCGTCCTTTCTGAGCCTCCGTCTTCGAGAGCGGAGACGTAGGAGGCGGCGTGCGGCCGATGCAGGAGGTTGGCAAGGGTTTTACCTGAACGGTCTCCTTCGCCGTAGCGACGAGCTCTAGCCTCCCTACCCAAGAAGGAAATCTCTCTATTGGCTTCGTCGTGGAATTCAGTAATTTTGCCTCTGATCTGTGCCAGGGTGTCGGGGTTGGGGTCTTGGGACTGTAAGGAGTCCAGGGTCCTGATCTCCCCCTCCAAACGCTCCAGAAGACCCCGAATAGAGCGCAGCACACCCGATTGCTTGGAAATACACTCACCCCGGATCACCGCCTTAAAACCCTCCCAGAGTGTAGAGGGAGAGTCGACCGAGCAGGAATTAAGTTCGAAATAATTGACAATTGCTGTTTGTATCTCATCACGGAAAACCGAGTCGCAGAGCGCGTTGGGGGGCAGCCGCCAAGCGAACATGCGCCGCGGGGTATGCGGGATCTGCAAGCATAAGCGCACGGGGGCGTGGTCGGAGAGGGTGCGGGCCATGTGTTCCACGGAGGCGACCCAAGCGAAGGCGTCGCGGGTAGTGACCCAAAGGTCCAAACGGGACCAGCAGCCCGCGAGCCCGTCACACAGGTACCCTCGCGTACATCTGGATGAGCATGCCGCCAAGCATCTAGCAGGGAGTTATCGGTCAGTATAGAATGTAAGAGTGAGGTTGTGCGAGGGTGTAGCGCGTGCAGTCCTGAGCGATCAAGTGAGGATGAGGGTGCAATATTAAAGTCGCCACCCCAAAGGAGAGCGGCGGGTCCCAAAGTAGAGATATGTTGCCAGACCTGTGTGAAAAACTCGGGACTGTCATAGTTAGGGCCATATATTGCTGCTAGGATAAGGGGCTCGGCAAGGAGTGTGCCGTGTAGGATAACAAAGCGGCCCTCCGGGTCTACGATGGTCTGAGAGGTACGCCAGGGAAGCCCCCTACGCAGAAGGATGGACACTCCGCGTGAGTAGTTGGAATAGAAGGAGGAGTGGATTTCGCCCCAGTGTTTAGAGTGAAGCCTTGAGGAGGTAGCGGGTAGAAGGTGGGTTTCCTGAAGGAAGCAGATGTCCACCTTGTGTCGTATAAGATGAGCATGCACCAGGCGGGCCTTGCGGTGGTCATTAAGACCCCTGATGTTCCAAGTCCAGAGCGTAGTGTCTGTCATACTAGGGCGCAGTGACTATAGACGACGGATATAAACAGATGCGCCGGGTGAGCCATGAGCGTTTGTGATGTGATGTGCGATAGCGGATCAGGTGTAGCACACAACTTGAGACAAAAAACACAATAAAACAAAAAGGTAACAAGCCTCTGAGCGGAGGCAACAAGACCAATGAAGATTCACCCCCCGACCCCCGACCCCCCACCCACTCCAACCCCCCAATTAGGTTGAGTAACCCACCCCACCCTTCCCCAGGGACCCGAACCTGGAAGGGGACTTAGAAAATAAGAAAAGGGAGTTAGCCCGTGGAGGCATGGCGCTGCCTGGCAAACACCCCCATCCCAAGGACAGGGTGGCCAAGCCATGTTGGAGTTCGGACATCTTTCAACTGTGCAGAAGATTACACCAGGGTATATCAGGGACTGAGCCGAGAACAGTCCAAGCAACAAGTTCGAGAGGCCCCTCAGGCGATAAAAATATAACCTAGTATATCAAGAGCGAGCCAGCGTTATGCACAAAACCCAGCCACCCCGGGTCGTAAGAACAATGAATAAAGGAAAGATCAGGTACAACTGCGTGAACATGTTGTGAACTAGCATCTGCAAAAAGGCATTGGAACAAACACAGAGATGGCAATCCCAAGGCAGCAAGAACCCAGTCTAATCATTATCACTCGTGCCGCCTCCGTCAGCTTGTTGAGAGCCGGGTGGTGATAGACGCTGCTGCTTTCCTAGTTTCTTCGCATAGGCCAGGGCGGCTGACGGCTCATTGAAGATGTGTGTGTGGGAGCCGTCTTTAACACGCAGTTTGGCAGGGTAGGCCAGGGAGTAGGAGACGTCGTGCTTCTGGAGCAGCCGCTTAGCCGGGAGAAACTCTCGCCGGGCGGCCTGCACCGCCAGCGTGAAGTCAGGATAGAAAGCGAAAGAGGTCCCTTGGTGGCGTACCTCACCTCTCTCACGGGCAGCACGGAGGACTGCGTCGAGGTCGCGAAAGTTCAGCAATTTGGCGATAATTGGGCGGGCAGGCGCGCCCGGGGGATGCCGCTGTCCCAGAGAGCGGTGTGCCCTCTCAACAATAAAGACTGGGGACAGGACGTCGCCAAACAGGTCGCGCAATAGTTGTTCGACAAAGTCCTCCATCTTCGTTATATTTGAGGATTCGGGCACGCCCGTAATACGGAGGTTGCTCCTACGGGAACGCGCCTCCAAATTCTTGTTTTTACTCTTGATGAGTTCCAGAACCTTGTCCATTTGGAGCAATTTGTTGCGGTCTCCAGTCATGGTATCCTCGACGTCTGAAACCCTGGCCTCAACGTGAGCAATGCGAGAGTCGTGGGAGTCCACCCTGGCCTTTACAGTGTCCAACCGGGCAGAAAGCTTGTCCAGCTGAGTAGCAATGCCAGAGACAGTGGCCTTGACGTCCAGCATGATTGCTTTCAGGTCATTGTCCCGCGTCGTGCCAGTCTCGGTCTGGGTAGCGAGTTCTCCTGTCTCCAGGGCGGCCCCATCTTGTCGGGTCTGTCTGCGCTGATCAAACGCCAGCTTGGGCTGTTTGGGGTCTGTCTTCCCCATGAGCAGATCGTCCCAGCCGGCCGGCCCCGCGCCAGCCACTAGAGAGTGCCGCTGATATCGATAGCGGAGGCAATCGGGGAATGCAGGGGCAGCAGGCAAGACAGTAACCAGTAGCAGCAGGTGTGGCCCAGAAAGTGGAGATGCGAGGCCTCCGGACGGCAACCCAGCCCCACAGACCGGTGACAATGAGGCACGCCCAGGAGGAGCAGCGCCAAACAGGCCGCAGAAGGTTCCGGAGTTCCCAGGGTGGGCAGGGCGGCGGAGTGAAGCTGGATGGCACCCCTAGGGCAGCGGAAGTAGCGGCGGAAAGAAGGGGCCAGTCGCTATCCCCAGCAGCAGGAGTCCGGCGTTGGTGAGCCACGGGGAGCCAGCAGGCAGGAGCAGCAGGGCAGAGGATTGCACCCGGAGGCCGCACCGGGCCAGCGCCGCCCGCCAGTCAGGTCCTGAGGTGGCAGCAAGCAGTTAGGCCAAACGCTGAGGGCCACGCAGCCACAGTGAGCCCCAGCGCCGAGAGTCCAAGGGGAGAGGGCCGCGGCAGGCGCCCCGCGGCCGGGGGCTGATTGCAGCAGGGAGACGCGGGGGGCGCCCACTTTGCGGGACCCAGGGCAGTGGAAGGGGGGCACACAGCAACAAGAGCGTTCACCAACGGAGCGATTGCCCCCGGGCCCCGCGGTGCGGCACGCAAGCCCCCACCTTGCTGCACGCCACTCCGGGCACCGCTCCCCCTCACCTGGCAGCAGGAGGTGGCTCGGCGACGAAGTCCAGCGCCGGTGCCTACAGGCCTCGCCACAGCAAATCAGGCGATGATTCTGTCCCACAACAGCAGAGCGCCGCCATCGACAGCGCGGGGCCGAAGAGGCCCGGCAGCCGTGCGCAGCGGCCGGGCACACTGGGAGATTTCTCGGCGCTGCTGCGAAGGACGGCGCCCACAGGCAGGTTAGATGATGCCCCACAGTGTAGAGAGACCGGCTCTCTAGGCGTGGAGAGTCATCCACGCCAGTCCGCAGGATTATGGCGGATTGAAGGCTTGGCCGGCAGAGCCCACTCAGAGTGCGGCCATCCTGCAGCCGGCTAAGCCACGCCCCCAAGGATGCAATTAATTAATTAGTGTGAACTAACCACCTACAAAGGGTCTTATTTTTATTTTATAATATTACCCTGGGTGTTAGACCAGGCATTGTTGGTGTGGTCTTCCCCCTAATGTTTTGCCTCCAACCCTCCTGTTTTCTGAATTGGTTTTTGTTGGCATTTGAACTCTGTGCATTTTACCACTGCTAACCAGTGCTAAAGTGCTTGCGCTAAAGGTAGGCACTAAAGGCACATAGGGCAAGGTGCATTGAATTTAAAAAGCAGAGCATGTGGGTTTATATGTTACAAGTCCTAGTACTGAAAAGCTCCTTAATCTGCTTTTCACTACTGTAAGGCCTACGTCTCCTATTGGATAATATTGGGCTACCTATTTATGTTTAATAAATGCTAACTTTTAATTGAGAGCAGGTAGACGTGTCACGTATAGACTCAAATGAATTGCAATTTAAAATCCTCTTTGATGGTAAAGTCGGATTTTAAGTCACCAGTCTGAAAATGCCCTTTTCATGAAGTTGGCGTTTTCCTGCCCTAACCATTTTTGTGCCTCTGCAAGAGGCTGTGGATCACTCTGCTGCTAGGGTTTGTGTATTCCTGCCAGACAGTGAGACAAAGGGGACTGGTGTAAGCAGGATGGGCCATCCTGCCTGAATAGCTCAGTTGGAGCAGTTCACTGCCCCACTTGAACTTCAAAGGGTTTGCTTCCAGCACACAAAAAGGAACCCGACACTAGTCTTTTGTCACCTCAGACTCCTTGGAGTATTGGCAGGGGAAGGGAAGAACTTTCTAGAACCAGATGTGGGATAGTATAGAGAATACCCCCAATTCAAAGCCTGGAACCAGGTATAAATACTGAACTTCCAGAGCCACTCTTCAGTACACTCCTGGACCTGTGGACATTACAGAAGGACTGCCTTGTTCCCCAGAGGACAGTCCTGCTGCTACCAGAGGACTGCCTTGCTGCCTGCCTTGGTCCCAGGAGGATTGCTATGCTGCTTGATGCCTGCCCTGCTCTCTGAGAAGGATGACTGAACCTGCACCCTTCATCCCAGGCTAACCTCAGTAACTCCAAGGGTCAGTTGGCTAACCTCCTGTTCTGAGCTACCGGGACAGAACAAGCTCTAGAGGCCTCCCTGCAACTGTGTAGCTGACCTGCTGCAACAGAACCTACCTGGACCTGTCTGTGCCCTGTTGGCCTCTGCTAGAGTGTGTTCCCTGATCCTCAAAATGTGCCCTGGACCCTTGGCTGGCATAAGAGTGCACTCCTCTACAAGAAAATGTGAAATCTTGAAGTTTTGGGCTCTTCACGATGGTGAACAGGCCAGTTCGTGCCAAGACTCTGCTGCCCTCGACAATCGGCAACGCCGAAGCTCTGTGAACGAGACTCTTCACGCTACGGCAACAGCTAGCAACAACAGGCAGTGAAAGATCTGTACTTCATACTAAGCAATGACAGCCCGCAGTGACCGCCAACACAAAGCTCCAGCAATGACCATCTGCGACACCCAACCAGATCTTCGTACTACAGTGACGACCATCCACAACGCCAAGCCTGCTCTTCGCGCTACAGTGACGATCATCCACAACACTCTCTCTGCTCCTCACGGCCTTCTCCACAGCGAACAGAACACTTTGTGCCAGACTTTAAGAAGGTAACTTTTTTTAGCGGGAACTAACCTGGTCCCTGTATCCAGCCCCTACCCTTCACGGTTGGTCTGAACTGGTGACTTTCTCCCAGTCTAGCATGAGCAGATGAGCATGAGTGGCACTTTGTGCTTTATGGGGCTATAGCTACCTAAAAAGTCAAAATGGAATATCTTCGGTTCTACTGATTGGATGTTTTTCATTGTAGAATCATTTTATTTATTAACACTTACTCTATTTTACTAAATTGGTGTGGGATTTGTTTTGTGTTGTGTTTTCATTTTATTGTTGTTTGAGTTCTTATACTGGGGTAATGAGGTGCTGTGCAGCACATGAAATTAATAAATAAGCTAACTCAAATGCATCACTAATAAACTAAAAAAGGACCGAAAAATAGGAAAAAAAGAGTACGGGGTAAAATAAGAAAGCCCACGCAGAAACCTGGCAAACAAAAGGTACCCTCGAGAGCAGGAGAGGCGGTCAGGTGGGTTGAGTAAAAAAAGAAAAACTTCAAAGACTAGAAAAAGAGAATCAGAGCTGGGGCTAGTCTAATCTCAGTGAGCAAGCAATTCCAGAGGAAGGGAGAGCCTGCAGAGAAGGCCAGTTTGTTTAATCTGTGCCTTTTAATTCACAATTGCAGTATAACTTACTATGCACAATGCCAGATATGTGACAACAAAAAGAGGAGATGGGGAAGGGTTAATCGTCACATATATCATGCCACAGAAAGACTCAAGATAACTAAAAGTGATACAAAAAGAAAATTGCCACTGTAGCTTAAACTCAGGGGAAAAGTAAGTGTCTTTACAAAATTTCAAAAGAGATTCACCTTCACTGGGTAAATATTTTGCTTATCCTTTAACTCTTTCTTAAATCTTGCTTTTTTGGCCTGACAACCTGAAACTTGGTACAATACCATGTTGCCTACGGTGCCTTATGCAAAAATTGCAATGAACATTTGCACTTACACAAATTACCATCTGATTATGAAAAACATGTACACACACATTCATTAGATTTTGGAACCTTTTCTTTCGCCCCTCAACCTGTTACCCCTGATGGTCTGGATGTAAATAGTGTCTAGCCATTCAACCACATGGAGCATGATAACAATCTCCTCAGAATAGCTCAAAGGATGGAAGATGGCCGATGTGCCTCCATGAGCAGGACAGTCAGCAGTAAGGAGTTAAAAGCTAACAATGATCCCAGGAAGGCAGCCAGAGCCATTTTGTAACTGAACACTTAGGATCACATATCTTAAGTGTTCCATAGCCTATTGCACTGGCTGCAGGTAAAGCGCAGAGTGGAATTCAAGGTTCTGTATTTACCTCATCTTGCCCTGCACAATCAAGGGCCCAGGTGACTTTGAACACCAATATCTAGACAGCTCAGGCCACTAAAATCAGCCAAGCTCATTGCCCTCAGAATCAAAGGCAATGACAGGAGGCAGGTCTTTGGAGTAAAAGGGACATATCCTTACATCAGAACATCAATACACAGAAATGCAAAAACTAAACCCATAGACAATCCTTCCACTTTTGGGGAGAAATAGTCTTAGTCATTCTAAAATTTGTTTCAGTTAGACGCAAGCTAGCTGAAACAAAGGTCTGAAGAAGCTTTGGGTAGCCCAGGGCTTACTATTTATTATAATATTTAATTAGTAATAAGAAAACATACCTCCACTGTCACAATGGCTTGAGTTTGATGCAGAACCAACTAATATGAGAAAGCATGCTTTGCTTTAGTAGCATACAGACAGCAGATATCAATGATGAACAGTTAATAATGGCTGTCAATGACAATGAACTATAAGAAAGGACATCATGTTAGGAGTTACACACCTTGCAATTTAAGGCATGGCATAAAATTAAACCTATAATAGTTGTTAAGAATGTATTCTTAAAACTATAAAAAACTGATTATAAAAGAATATGCCAAATGCTTTGAAGTCAGCTTTAAAACGATATTTGGAAATAGTTCAAAGAGATCCAAGGAAGTACTTATGTTTCTCAGCTGCAAACACAAGTGAATCAACAGTTGAACAATTGGAGAAAACCACTACAGACATATCGTGATAGTAACTTAGAAGAACAACAAGATATCTAGATACAGATTACATGCAATCACTTGATAGTGGATTAAAATTTAAATCAGTATTTCTGCTAAAACTTCCAAATCTGGATGTTACAGATGTGTTTTACAAATGTATACTTAACGATATTCAACTTTAAACAGGAATAAAACAAAATTTGACAAGTGTGAAAACATAAATACTAACTACCCTGAAAAAGGCAAATGACTAATAATAGGAAAGACCGTTAAAGAGGGCTGTGCAGTCAAAATAAACTTTGAGAATAATGAAAACAAACATTACATCAACTAAGAAATACATAAGAATGTTCTTAAAGTAGTTGGATCAGAACTGTATAATACACTGAAGAAGTGCCAAAAGTGTGACTGAAAATGATGGCAACTACAGATATCTACGAATAGAACAACCAACTAACCTGTTATATATTATCTTTCAAAGGTTCACAAAGAAATCAGACCACTGCCAGACAAAGATATACTTCTGGTATAGGTACAGTGAAAGTATATGCATGAGAATATGTTGTAGCATTTCTAATACCATTAGCCAAACATTACCACCATACTCCATACTCACACCAATAAGTATAACAGGAGGCACGCTAGTGAAAGCTGCAGTGGATTGTGATACAGATAGTATCTCAAGGGATCGCGGGTGCCACATTACAAGCGTTGTGGCAGGCCTTGTTCCCCTACGAGGGTGCGGTCTTGATCCCAACCGAGACATCGGAATCCAAGTTGGGTTGCATCTTAGCAGCCTAGGTTCAGTCCAGGGAATTAAATCCTTTCTAAAGGACAGTTCAACACGCATCTTAAATAACAAGAAGGGGCGCTTAGCAGTTACTGCTTGGCTCTTGGGAAACAGAGTCCTTACATGGTCTACCATTTGAGTTTTGGCACATGGAGAAGGTGGGGACTACTGGCACTCATTTTTGGGGACCAACACTTATTTTTCTGCTTTAGAATCTTACCAAGAGCAGAAAATACAAAAACAAAGCAGAAAGACAAGGAAGAGAAAGACGGAAAAAAAGTAACAAAGGGAGAAAGCAGGAACCTGCAAGAGTGAGATAAAGGGGCAGGGAGTGTCTGGTAGTCGACTAAAATGGCATGTACAGCCTTGGCACTGGGCATGCTGACATCTAATTGCAGCAGCCGCAGGCTTCTGTGCAGAGGTTTGGGTACTGGCACTCATTCTTTTACATAAATACTGGTGATGCCAAAAGATATGGTGGCAATATTCCTCCTGGTTTTGCTTAGGATTGTCAGAAGCAGCTACTTCAAAAGAGGGCAAATGAAGAAGTTCTGTGAGTATCTACACTTCAAGGATTCATCTTTGATGTGTTCAACATCCCCTGCATTTCAGTCAATTGTTTCTTATGTCCAGAGTCCACTAGATTTTGTTGTGCTTGCTTGCATTTTGTGACTTAATGTTTACTTTCTCTTGTTCATTTTATTTTTTTACAGTTTTAAGGTTTTTTTTATGTCTTGTGTTTTTTTATCTCTTTAGGTAACAAATTAAATTTCTTTTGGCTCCTTCTGCTCATGTTTCTTTGGTGCCTTGCCTAGTGTCTCATTCGTGTCCTTCCAGACGTTCTTGGACGACAGCAGCGAGATAACTGGCAAGATCACCCATCAACCATTCGTAAATATAAGGTAAGAGAGGGGTGACCTGCTATTAAAAGATTTTGAAGATTGTTAGTACCTTGTAATATTAATACTGACATGGAACAAATGGAGGATTTAGTAGCTGCTGCATAACCACTAAATCAACAAGATCAAGCTTTGCCTGAGGAAAATGCAGCTTTCGAACAAGCAGTGGCCTACTGGGCTCGCATTACCTTAGACTTAGACTGTCCTTAAGTGGGTTTAGGAGGAGTTAAATATCATAGATGCCATCGGCATCTGAAAATAATTTCTGAATGCTTCTACGATTTAGTTCACATTTCAAGTACCCCAATTCAGCATGCATCGATATAACATGGGATTTATAATAAGCAATCCTGCTAGGAATGCTTTGATTTAGGCCACTCCATTTGTAAAAGGAGGTGGCCTCATCCTGGATAATTATGAATCTACATACAGAGCTTTAGGACTATTTTTGATCGTTCTGACATTGTTTGTACCACAGAAGAAGCTCTCCTTGATTTTCATCAATGCTCCCTAGACACTTACTTATGTAACTCACTTTAAGTAAATGGTGCTAAAAGCGGGTTGGCCATATAAAAAAATAGTCTTTATTTCATTGGCGTTTAAGAAAAGAAATAAGGAAGAGTTAACGTAAGTTTCAAGGTCTGAGACTTAACAACTTATGGATATTGCTCTACAAATTGAGCATTGTTTCCTAGAGGCAAAAGAGTTAAAGGAAATAGGAGAAGGCTTACGGCCACCATCGCAAAGGATCTTTGTTTCCTTAAAGACCGGAACATTCTTATGAGTTAACAGAGGTACTTATGCAACTAGTCTCTGTACAAGGTCATTTTACTGGAAAGGAAAATAAGAGAAGAAGAAGAGAGCAGGGACTTTGTATGTATTGCGATCAAAAAGAAACATAGTTCACTTCGGTCTGATTTGCCCTAATACACAGGAAAACTGCAACACTCACTGCTAATGAGCGAGTTGAGTGCAGGTACCCTTCTCTATATTACTCTTTTTGATTTCAAATCATATGTCCTATTTGCTTCAACCTTGCCTGCTGGTGTGAACAATTTTAACTGCCACTGTTTCCTCTGTTGCAAAAAGTGTGATTTGGCTGCTGTTCTGGCTGAGATGGTTGGTGTTGCCAGTATGCCATCCTCTAGTGGAGTCCCTAAACGTTCTATATTGACGGTGGAATTGGAGAGCTGGTGACAGTCATCCAAGGGATTATGTTATGACGTGACTATCTTTAAATAGTTCCACAACACAATCACCCTTGGATTCAAAATACCTAGAGCCAACAATGGTGCCCTAAAAATCTGGTCACTAGCATCCAAGCTTCCCATCTAAGCACTACACCACTCAGGAAAGCACAGCCTATGCAGGGTGGTGTCACGGCAGCTCTCATCCTGCACGTCCTGGATTGTTTGGGCAAGTTACACCCTGAGGTCCTCCAGAACGGTCTCCAACAAGATATCACTTACCATATCACACAATGTATGGGTGTACTTGCCGAGAAGGCAGATTGTGTTCAAAGGCCATAGGGCCAAGGTGGCTGAAGAAAATATTTTTTCTTACCAAAAGCGCCAATGTGCTTAAATTCTCTGTCCCGTATGTTTGAAGGAAAGGCATTTGGGTTCACGTTACTACTTGATACCGGTACTACAAGGCTTTCAGGTGTGGGTGCTTTGTTAGGAACTCCTGGTTGCCAGGGCGTGGTCCGCGTCGCCTGGCCACCGGTCTACTTCCCGGATGAGCAGAGTTGTGACTGAGTGAGCATCATGACATTTGTGAGTACCTCATTAAAAGACAAATAGCTCCTCTAAGGACAATGGTTCTGGTTTGGATATCTCCCTTAGTAAACTAGATTTTATTTCAATAGTAAGTAGTTGAAAATCTAAACCATCTGCTGCTCTGTGCATTATCATGCTGCTCTATGCACTACCTTTGTGAAAGAGACACTTTCTTCCTTTGGTGGACTAGGTGGGAATTCCAGCTCAGTTTCTGGAGTGGTGTTTAACTCACTGGCATTCTGCATGTCTAAGTAAAATCCCTTATCTGTGTAGTGAAGGCGGAGTACATTGTCTGCCTCCTCATCATCATCAAAGTAACGGGAAGCATATTGTAGGCCCTGGACCATATCAGAGTTGACTGTGAAAAGGGCCTCCAGCCTGTGGTAATGCTGGCGTCGGGGGAAAAGGTTAGGGGTCTGGCACAGTCACTAAAGATTGCGCCTTGGTAATCTCATAGTATGCCATAGGTTCGATGTATCCATCAGAAATAAGATGCAATCTTCGCACAGACAAGTGATAACACTGGGAAAGGACTATGGAACATATTGCTTCGAGAGGTCTGACTTTACAGCATTGTCAAAAAGAAAAGAAAAAAGCAGGCCTATGTGAATTAGATAGCTACCAATCATAGTGCTTTAATGAAATGTTAGTTTGCCTTTCTTGTTAGCTCTATAAAAATAAATGTTATGAAAGTGGTGGAAAATGTGATTAAACAAATGCTAGAAAAATAACAATGCAACCAAACAGAACTGATTTATTGTGACACGAGAAAGTAGGAGAATCAAATACACTGAGAACATAAGCCCTAATAATGGGACTATGAGCGAGGTGTTGCATAAAATAAACATTGAAACAGATAGAGCATTTCTACAGAGTCCAGACATTTAACCACAACAGAAAAACAATACTATAAAAATTGATGATATGGTATTAAATATAAACAAGTATGTAACTATGGACTAATTCATATTTTATTTAATTTGATTATGTAGATCAACATACGCTCAACTATTTACTACAAGGGCCATTTTTGTGTTTATTTGTTTTATAGAATCCTATTTTCATAAGATTAACTTGGAATATTTTTCAAGAAATGCCAAAAACCACAGGTGCGAAACACCTGTTGGCATTTCTGTGGTCTGGAGAGTGTTAGTAAATTGATGAAGAATATTTCAATTAAAAGAAGCCATAACGCACTCTAATGTAGCTGAATAAAGATGGTACCCCATGACAATAATAACAAACTACCCACGATGAACAGTTGATATGCTGCTAAATTGACTATGGAGTAGAAAAATATCCTTCTCCAGTGACCTAAGGAATATGTTTTTTGAGTTGTTAAAAGCTTGTGCCAGCACTATACAAGACCATAATCCACAAGTCTTCTGTATTAAAAGGAGGACATGGAAAACATGCCACATGCCACATCAGGAAGCGTCACTCAGCCGCTAAGGCGGTTGTATTTCTCATGTGCTGCAGTAGAATGAAGGACCAGGCTTAGTGCACCAATTAGGATTAGGGGCTAAATCGCACTGCAAAAGGTTTCAGCACAACTGGAGCTTAAGTCTGAAATGAGCCGAGTTCGCCATCTGATTTAGATTTTTTGAGGGATAGCCAGAGAAAGTTACTTTAGGTCATGTTTTATGATCATTCTGCGCATTACGAACAGCACATAGCTAATGGAAATGGAGCACGACAAATGAGTGGACAGGCACAGTTTGAGCTGAACTTGTAATAGATGAAAATGGATACAAGGACAGAAATAGAATTTACACTAATTATGCCCTTCCCTTCCGGGTTTATTTTTGCATTTTTTTTTTCAAAGTGACAGCATACTACAAATGTTTTAAATATATTTTTATTGCAGTTTTTTTCGATAAAGCACAAGAGAATGACAAGGAAAAACATACACCATTGCCACGACAGATACAGTCATTATAAAACGGTTCAGCGTAGCAGCAGAAAAATTCGTAATATTAGATACATTGCTCATTATTCTTAAAAGCCAGATAAAGTACAATTCACAGCAAATCAAAATGTGCATTAAACATTAATCCAAGACATCCGGATCTCAAAGTTCAATATTACAATATTGGTATTCAGAGAAAAAGGGAGGAGCAATGCACAGCCTAAGGTGCAAAGCATGCCCCTAACGTTGCTCAGATTCAGCCAATATTAGAAGAAAAGAGTGCAAATTCAAGCGGTAAAGTGCAGGGCCCGCTTCCATACTGCAACATTATTGTTCCCAAGTTGGTAACGCTAAACTGAGCTCAGCATAATACCAGGTAGGTTCACAACATTAAATACATTGCTCATAATTCATAAAAACCAAATAAAGTGCCATTCAGAGAATAAAGTGCAAAATGTGCATTAAACATTAGTCTAAAACGACCGAATCTTCAAAATCCAATATTAAAACATTGATAATCAAAGGAAAAAACAGTGCAACTCACAGTCTAAGTGTAAAGCGTACCCCTAACATTACCCAGATTCAGCCAAGATAAAAAGAAATGAGTGCAAATTTAAGTGGTAAAGTGCAGAGTGTGCTTCCATATTGCAGCATTGTTGTTCCCGAAGCCGAGAGATGAGTAACAAAGGGTGGCGAGGGGGGGCGGGATGGGGGGTGGAGTTGAAAACTATGACCATGTGAGCTGCCCCTTTAATCCAGCTTACCAGACTGCCGGGTACCAGTCCTGGAAACGTGCCCAAATATGTTTCCCCTTCTTCCTGGCTTTCCTACCTTTACGCACATACAAGGAGTTTTCCAAATTGTATATTGAATGCAATCGTGCAAGCCATTGATGAAATGTAGGGGGATGTGAATCAAGCCAGGCTGATGCTATATAAATGCACACCACTGCCATGGCTACAAAGACAAAAAGCTGTCTGAATCTAGTAACCATCTCACTATGCACGCTCAACAACATTAACTAGGGGGTCAAAGTAACATCAAGCTTTAGCAAAGTTTCTATGAACTTTATAATCTCACGCTTAAGTACTTCTAATGCAGGACATGTACGAAACATATGAATCATATCAGCCCCCTGACAGAGGGCAGCAGATGTCTACAGAGCCCACCCATTTGACGATTCTGGGCAGTGTATAATACAGGTCGAAGATCATTTTATAGTGTTGCCCCTGGAAGCCAGCCGAGCACAGCAGGGTTCAGCCTAGCTTAAGAGATTCGTACAAACAACAATCTGAAGAGCTCAGCTTCTTCTGCCAATTACACCTATGCTTCTCGAGATCATCCTGTAGAAAGGAGCTCAAAACACAAGAGATTTGGCTGATTGTACAATCCAAACTACTCCTTAGCAATTCCATAAGAGCAGCTTTTGCAAAACTCTTGGGCCCCCTCCTTTCTGAAAAAGGGAATTGCAGATCTGTATGTATTAAAATAAGTCCTTCTGATTGATACCGAAATCAGCCGGGGATTCCTCAAATGAAGCTATTCTATCACCAACATAAAAATCCCCTAGTCAGTCTCTTAAGCGCCCGGCCCTCCCAGCCAAGCATATACGAGTCCTGAAAAATTCAGGAAGTGCTGGATTTCTCTGTAATGGGATATACAACCTGAATCTACAGAGCCCTATCTTTTTCCTCAGAGTTGCCCAGATCTCAAACGCGGAGTGGAGTGTGTTGAACTGGACCTTCTTGTAATAGCTGGGTTCAACCAATGAGAGACAGCATATATTGCAGCGCAGAAGCCCACTTTTAGAATAAAAAATTTGGGACAGCCCATCCCCTTCTGTCCTTAGGGAGTGTCATATATAGGAGCCCTTCTGGTTTTTGCATATGACCAGATAAATCTGCATACCATGTCATCCATTATTTTAAACCATCAATACTCAAACACGAGAGGGATTGCCCTAAAAACATACAAGACCTTAGGTAAAAATAACATTTTTACAGCATTGCTAAGGCAGACAATTGACAAATGCAGATTATCCATCTTCCATAGATCACTTTTTGCTCTCTGAATAACTGGGGACAAATTGGATTCTACTATCTGATCCACTTCTGCTACTATGTTAACACCCAAATGCATGGCTTTCTCAACAATAAGTGTATCGGATAATTGTATTTGTCTATTGACCACCAACTGGGTTTTGTTCAGATTCAGGGAATAGCCAGAGAATTTCCCCAAAATCAAGGCCTCTTTTTCTATCTCCTTCAATGCCACACCAACGTCACTACTACAATATCGTCCGCGTAAGCAAGAACCTTAGTATTCCAACCATGGAATTGCATAGGTATGATTAGTATGTTGGATTCAAGTTTCCGAGTCAAAGGGTCTATATATAAAGCAAATAGCAGAGGGGAGCAGGTACACCCAGGCCTTGTGCCTCTCTCAATTTGTATTTGACCAGACTGCCTCCCCATAATCTGAAGCCTGGCAGTAGGATTATGATAAACTGCAGGAACAGCCTTAATGTAGCTAGTTCCAATTCCATACCAGCTCATAACTGTCCATAAGTAACCACAGGATACCTTGTCAAATGCTTTTCTACGTCTAAAAGGGCTAATGCGATTGGATCACTAGAGACAGCAGCTGCATCAAAGAGCACTATAACTCGATGAGTATGATCTTTAGTCCCCCTCCCGGGAATAAAGCCATGCTGTCTGGGAGGGACCACCTTGCATATAATCTGACTTAGCAGTGTGGCCAAAACTTTAGAATATAACTTAGTGTCACTGTTGATTAATGTAATTGGTCTTAAAGACCCGGGGTCTTGCAGGGGCTTTCCTTTTTAAAAACACCACTATATTAGCCAAGGACCAAGAGTCCAGTGCCTGTTGCCCCTTTTGCACCTGTAAAAATGTCTTGAGCAAATCAGAATCTAAGGTGGTGAAAAAAAACTTTATAAAATTCTAGCAGGATCTTGTCGACTCCACCAGCTTTCCCTAGCCGGCAGATCTTTAAAAGCAGCCTGGATTTCCTCTCCAGTAATGGGGTCTTCTAAAAAAAAAATTGATCTTCAGAGCTTATCCTGCCTCCTAAGATTGAATCCACATAATCCAAAATGCTTTCCTCCTCTGGCCCCCCCTCAGCCCCATAGAGGCCCTCATAATACACTCGAAACACCTCCTGGATCCCCTCTGGATTATTAACAGAATCGCCACGGTAATCCCGGACTTCAACAATCTCCCCATGGCCCACTTTTTGCCTAGTGCGTACTGCCAGGACATGCCCAACCCGCTCACTGTATTCATAACACTCCCACCTCCGGGCCAGATCCTTTTCTGCTGTTCTTTTCACCGAGATGTCATTAATAGTAGCTTGAGCTAATGCAAGTTTAAACTGAGCTCTCTCCAGATCCGCACCTTCTGAAACAGTCATAATAAGTTGTGCCTCTGCTTCCCCAAGTTCACTATATAACTCCCTCATAAGCTGAGTCTGTCTTTTCCGACAATTCAGACTAAAACTAAGTGCTTCACCCGACGGCAGCCTTAAAAACATCCCACACTACTCCAGTCAAAGCCTCCCTCGGTTACAATTCCAAGAATTTAGAAATCCAGTTATTTATATGCACAATATAGTTATTATCATTTAGCAGGCCTCTCTCAAATGACTCAAAGGACCATTTCTGTGCAGTTCTACCTCGGCCAACAAGAAGGATCTCAATAACAAGCGAATTATGATCGGTCATGACTCAGGGAAATATTTCTATTTGACATCTTGGAGAAAACTAAGGGATGTAAAAAAATAATTCAGCCCAGTGTGTGTCCTATGAGGGGGGCAAAAAAAAGTGAAGCCGGGATCCGGCGCTTTGATCTTGTGCCATACGTCAACTAACCCATGATCCCTCTTCAAATGGAACAGAGCTCTAAATACTTTGGGCTTACGGCCAGAATGAATATTAGCCCTGGCATCAGAAAGCCCTCCAGCCACATTAATATTTAAATCCCCGCAAATGATAATTGGGGATGGCCATAGTGCCAACTCGATGTCCCGAAAATTGAAAGTTGCAGGGTCGTATAAAACTGATCCATACACTGAACATAGTGTTAAAACACCTGTGATATGGTGGCTTGGACGGCAGAGCCGATGGCTGCCTGATCCCGCCGCTCTGTCGGGTGTGGAGAAACAGCGCTAGATTCCCGGAGATGTCGGTGTCGCCGATATTTAGCGGTGGCGAAATTTGGCCCCTGAATGTTTGCTGCCCTCGGTGATGCCATCATTGGAACTCGGCGTCGGCGAATTTGGGAAGTAAACCAGAGACGAGTTTGCCCAGAGTGGATAAATATGTCTCAAAATGGTGGATCGCGACTGACCAGCAATCGTCAGCCGTAACTACTTGATAAGGTCCTTGCGAGCTCTGCCAAATATCGGACTGTCATGCCTGCAACCTCTCATCAGGTCCGGTGAGGTATTTGTTAGTTGTACAACAACAGCGGGTCGAGAAACGAACTGTTCGTCATACTGCCTGACCCTAAAATGGCGGCATTGCGTAGTCGCTAAGAAGCGTCTTTGCTCTTTAAACGCGCTGCTTATTGTGGAACGTGAGCTCGTGCGCTGTTGCCTAAGATAGCTGGGTGATTAATCCTGGATCTTTCCAGCGTGGGGCCGCTTGATCTATTTCTTCCCTCATCGGTGTTCATTGCCTGACCCTGTCATGGCGTTTACACGAAGGGAATAAACATCGTGTACATCAATCTACACCAATATGCAGGGCCCACCGGATGCGCGTTATTTTTTGGAAGTACTCTGTTTCAACATTTAGTGAAGGGGATGCAGTAGGTTTACAACTATAGATTAGGTTTAGATGTACCCATATCGATGCTGCTGATCAACTAAATAGCATGAATAAAGAATGGTGAGCAAGGCTGGGATTTGGCAAGCTTCTGACTGACCCTTTCATCGGCCAGCATTTCAATCAATGAGGCGCTTTAACTTACCAACAGAGTCTTAATTAGGATATACAATTGTGTGATGCCTTCATTTTTATGCCTGATTTATATCTGAAAAGCAGTTTTTGGAGTAGTTATTTTTGCTTTTTGACCCATCAGTGATGCTGGCGTAATAATATCAGTCACTTTTTACTGATTGTGAAGTGGTTTTAATCAAGTTTTGGGTCAGACTGTTATAGTGGGCTCTAATCAGCTATACAGTAGCTTAACACTTGTATTTTTTTCTTCTAAGTGCTAGTGGGCTTAAGTTGAGAAGGAATATATCCTTCCAATACAACTCCGCGACTATGGCTGAAAAAGAGTCTAGAATGCAGTTTAAAAAAAACAAAGGGGACCCTTCACCATCTGATTCTCCCATCAAGGCGAAAGCGGACATTAGTAGCACAATGGATATGATTCTTAAAAAACTCGCGGATGTACATGATATGGCCAAAGTCCACCAAACAAAATACGGACGCTATGCAGTTAGAACTTACTGCCATCAGAGCGGACATAAGTACAATTAATTCTAAAGTGGCAGCAGCTGAACAGAGAATCAGTGATGTTGAGGATGTCTCTATAAAAACCAGCAAAGAGATGAAATCCCTCAGTGACATGGCAGTCAACCTTAGAAAACAAACAGCCGAACTCAAAGATAGAAATAGGAGAGGTAACATAAGGATTTTAGGTGTTTCCGGAAGGTTCAGAGGATTCGTGTATAGCTTTCCTGGAAGACTGGATCCCTCAGTTCACTGGTATAAAATTTTCAAATACTTTCGAATTAGACTGCGCACAAAAGAGTGCCACCTTTTAATTCTTCTGCACGCCAAATAACCCGTCCTATTATATGCAAGCCACTGAGATTTCAGCATACTGAAGCTATCCTCAACTTTGCCCGTAAAAGTCGCCAGTTGATTTGGAATGGACACAAAATAATTTTTACGTAGGACTTTTCCAAGCCTACAGTGGACACCAGAAAAGGGTTTCTCAACTTGAGAGACAAACTTAGAGCTAAAAACATTGTTTTCCTTTGTAGGACCAACTAAATTCAGCATCATAGTCAATGATCGTCGTCACTACTTTACGGATCCTAAAGACTTGTTGAACTTTCTTGAAGGGTCACCACCTCAAGACATGGATTTTGTCCAATCTTCCTCCAATAAAAGGAAGTCATGATTTTCATGTATCCTTTAATACCCGGATAACAGTTAGTATTCGTTGCTGTGCCTGTTTAGAGGTTGTAGCACTATATACTTACGTACTTTGATGACTGCTGGGCTTAGCTCGGGTGGGTATGTGAAACTTGGGGTTAGGTCTTGAATTCACAGATGTGTTTTCCCCGACAGAGTTGATTATTGCTGCTACACTAATTGCGTTTTATGATGGTAAAAGGTGATGTTTACTCTTTTCCCTAGGTAGTAGTCATGTTTATTATTCAGTTTGCCTCTTTCTACGTTTTGACGCTCCAATTAGTCTGATTCACTTCATATGTATATCTCTGGAAGTCTTAATAATGCTGATGTAACTTAATCTCCGCTCGACAGTTTGACGCTCCTGTCATCGCACCTCCTACATTCAAGGTTTGCAGGGTTGAGTGGGGAGGGAGGGGGGTGTGGGGTGTTTGGAGGGGGGGGGAGTTCCCAGAGTAGTTGGATACTCATTATGTGTGGTGCATTTTGTTTATTGGGCACTCTCATTTGTTTTTTGATTTTGAGTCTTTCTCTTTCTCGTCCTCTTTCTCTTCTGTCCTTTGTTCCTTCTTCTTCATCGCGCTGGTTGTATGACGACTTGAGCAAACAGGTTTAGCTATGTGATGTTCTCCTCATAAATATTTTAGGTCCTGGTGATATGTTCTTGGTCAATGCATGTTGCCTTTCAGCACTATTCGGGATTCATGGAGATTGTTGTTTGCATGGTTGGTTCTTTTGCACAATTCATAATTTCATGCGTTTAGAATTTACTGCCCTCAATTGTATTGATAATGGCTCATAATAGTCCACGTAAGATTACAGAAGATCTCAACATAGTTTCTTTATATGTTAAAGGTCTTAACCACCCAATTAAACGACGTAAAATTTTTGATTATTTAGCCAAATCTAAAGGAGACATAATATTGCTACAGGAAACAAAGTTATCTGGGGAAGATGCTGCTTTTATTAAGCATAATTGGATTTCACAGGTTGCTTGTTCTACAGCAGATAGGAAAAATAGGGAGTGATTACTTTAATAGCGAAAAAAGCTAATATATCCCTACTCTCTCAATCTCATGATACTGATGGAAGATTATTGGTCACTCATCTTAAGAAAGGTGAAGATATCATACATGTTGTGAATATATATGGCCCCAACATAGATGATCCACAATTTTGGGAAGCAGTCTCGAACACTATAGAGACTCTTCCCCAGAATGACCTAATTATTGATGGTGGTGACTTCAACATCCCGCTAGATCCCATTATTGATCGCCAGTCTACATGTAATTATCATATTACTCGCTCACACAGCATAATTCATAACATATGTGCCAAGTTTAATCTTAAAAATGCTTGGCGCTTACAACATCCGGATGACAGGGACTATACGTTTTATTCGGCACCACATAACTCATATTCTAGAATAGACTATATTCTTATCTCCGGTTCCTTCACAGACCTAATCGAACATTCAGATATTGCGCCCAAACTAGTGTCGGACCACTCCTGTATTAATGTTATATTGGCTGGCAGGTGTAATGAACCCTCGCCCAAAAGATGGCGCTTCAATAACGATGTTCTATCAGACCCTGAGGTTAAAAAGAGAATTGAGGATGCAATTTTAGATTATCTTAAGCATAATGATAATGAAGAAACTAACATAAATATACTTTGGGATGCACTGAAGGCTACTATCAGGGGAACACTTATTGAAATTAAAACAAAAATTAATAAAAAACTTAATTCTGAATTAGCTAAATTAGAACTAGAAATTAAATCTTTGGAGTCCTCACATGCCCTCTCATTGAAGGATACTACGATTCTTAACCATTTAACTCAAAAGAAGTACGAGTATAATAACATTTTAAGTGAACGGGCGGGGGTATGGGTGAACAAATTTAAAGCTCTTAAGCTCTGCGAAGCTAATAAAGCAGGAAAATTACTAGCTTCATACCTTAAACATAAACAGAACCAAAACGTTATTTCAGCCGTCAAGGATGTTAATAACCAAACAAATACAAAACAAAAGGATATTTTAAATACCTTTAAATCCTTTTATGAGGATTTATATAAAAATGATCTGAAATTTGATTCAATTGAGTGTTCCCAATACTTAAACAGACTAAACTTACCCCAATTGGGCGAAACAGATAAACTTGCATTGGGAAGACCAATTAGAGCATTAGAAGTGGAGGCCGCAGGCAAGTCCTTGAAGGATAATAAGGCTCCGGGACCCGACGGGTTTACTGCTACTTTCTACAAAACCTTTTCAGACCAATTGCAACCAACTATGGTGAAACTATTTGATAACATAGCGAAGGTGGGCTGTACGACTGATTCCATGACAGAAGCTAATATAATTGTTATACCTAAAGAGGGGAAGGACTCCCTTTTACCAAAGAACTATAGGCCAATATCTCTTATAAATGTAGATTGTAAAATTTACGCTAAAATTTTAGCTACAAGACTTAACACTGTTCTCCCTCGCTTAATAAGCAATTCTCAAGTAGGTTTTCTTAAAAGTCGTATGTCCAATGATAACACCCGGGTATTATGCCATGTTTTAGAACATGCAGCGTTTAAACAAGATCCAACTATAGCAATCACGTTAGATGCAGAAAAGGCCTTTGACAGGGTCTCGTGGTCCTTCTTAAAACAATGTATGTATTCGTTTAATCTGGGGGAGTCTTATATAAATATGGTTATGGCCCTTTATCTAACGCCATCGGCCCGCATTGCGGTTAATGGATCACTTTCGGATCCTTTCACTTTACAACAAGGCACTAGGCAAGGTTGTCCCTTGTCTCCAGGTCTTTTCCTTTTGGCTTTGGAACCCTTGATTCAGGACATTAAGCAGACTATAGATATAAAGGGAGTAGGGTTTAATGATACTCAAGTTAAGTTGGCCGCATACGGGGACGATATCTTAATAATAACTGAAAATCCAGAGTCTTCAATTAAGGCGCTGATGACTACCATTGGAGAATACTCAAAGCATTCAGGATATAAACTCAACAAAGACAAATCAGAGGTTAATCCCTTGAATATGCACTGTACCAAAGAAATTTTAGGTAACTCAGGCCTAGCATGGCAATCGGGATATATAAAATATTTAGGTATCGAATTTGGCAGTAATATAATCGACACCCTCCATCACAATGAGAAACTTACATTGGGAAAAGTCACGAAACTTCTTGATTCGTGGTCACCAAGATTCATCACATGGTGGGGAAGAATAGAAACTATTAAGATGATGATTACGCCCTTAATTAATTATCTTATTAACATGCTCCCACTTATCCTATCGGATGACTTTCACAAAAAACTAGACATTCTTCTAACAAAATTCTTATCGCAAGGCAAGAAAGCTCGTATTGGACTTAAAAAACTTAAGGCTTGATAAAACTTTAGGTGGAGTTAACCTAGCCGATTTCAAATTATATCAATCAGCCTTTTTAGCAAAACAAGGTTCTTATTGGCTTGAGCCCCCTGCCCAGTACACCCCGGTATGGCTAGAAGTGGAAAGATCTATTCTGGACAATCTTAATCCTTTGGCCATTCTTACTTCTAACCATCTTTATCCGAATAGCTCCAAATCTATCTTCAAAAATACGAAACAGGCATTACTTCAGGTAGATAAGAATCTCGACTTTAGTATTAAGGGATCTAAAATGGTGTCTATCTGGCATAACTGCAACATTTTATATAAAGGTAAGAGCCTCAATTTCGATACTTGGATAAATGCGGGGATACTATTTCCCTATCAGCTTGAACATTCTTCCTACCCCATGACGTTTGATGAGCTCCAGACCAGTTACAAATTAGACAAAATTGAATTTTATAATTTCTTAAAAATTAGGGTAGTTATATCTAAAGCCAAATTGAATAACCAGTCGCCATCTCTACCAATGTTTATATCACAAATAAATAAACTAGGACATCAAGTATCACACATCTATAAACTCCTTCGGCCTAAAACTTCATAGATTAATAATAAGCTTATAGTCTTTTGGGAGGGTCACTCCTCTGTCCCCATACCTGATTCTATTTGGCCTCAAGTCTGGAGCTCTGTAACACGTAACAAGAAATCTCCAGTTATGTCTCAAACTAAATTTTGGTTATTACATAAGGCTTTTTGGACGCCCGCTCGTTTGCACTCTCTACATATTCGAGATGATCCGTTGTGTTGGAATTGTAAAGTAGAGAAAGGAGATTTAGCCCATCTTATTCTTCACTGTAAAGCTGTGGTGTCCTTTTGGGATAAGGTTCTCGATTTCCTCTCAAAACTATTCAAATGTGATTTAAGAAGAGAATTTTCCACACTAACGACTGGCTCGTTTATGACAGACTCGTGTAATGAAGCAGATTAGGCATTATTAGATCTTTTATTTACGTCAGCAATAAAAATGGTATTAAACAATTGGAAGGATACGAATAAGGCCTCATATAAAGGATGGTTGAACTGGATCATTCATCTCAGAGGTGCGGATAATATCGCTCTGCAGAATTCTCCATGGAAAGCCTCCTCCAGAGCTATGTGGAACTCTTTAGATATTTACTTCAACTCACATAAACCTCCGTGAATGTTTTACATTTTTATAAAGGTAAAGATTTTAGGTAACTTGCACAATGTAACTATGTATATTTACCAGATGCTCAACAAAGTTTTTTTATTTTTTTATTTGTCTTTAATTATATTATGTTAGGTACTGCCTGGAGCTCTCTATCTTTATTAGTTACTTCTTCTCTGTTCTTTTCCTTCTCTCTTTTCTTCTTCCCCTCTTTTTTCCCTATCTTCTTTTCATCGGGTCTATTTTCTGCTCTATTTTATCATCTGGTATACACTGGTCGTACCCATATTTTATGCAAGAACTGATATCTCAAAGCTATGTTTATAGTGTAATATTGTGTTCAATGCACAGTGTGTATACCTTACCAAACATGTTTTTGTATTTCCTTCTGTTTTACTATAAAATCAATAAAGCATTTGAAATCGAAAACACCTGTGATATAATGACACTCAGTAATCGCCCAACTACCATATTTATCAGCAGAACAGCGTTGGAAGCTGCATAAATTTTTACGCACTAATATTGCAACCCCTCGGGTCCTAGTACCTTGTGTAGTACATGTTACCAATGAGAAACCGAGGGATTCCAACAAGTTTTTCCTTGACCCCTCAATATGCGTCTCCTGCAGACAGAGGATATCGGCCCGCAGTGCTTTTAAATCTTCGGCCACCTTTCGTCTTTTAAACATTATCATTTAGGCCACAGATATTCACAGTCGCAGTAAGAAGCTGAATTATATGAGTCATAGTAAAGGTTTAGCCATACAAACACCCAGATTGCCTTGTCCACCTTCAACACCGGCCTTTCCAATGTTATACTGAAGCAATATCCGCTCTGTCAAATTAATTAAATTGTCTTCTTCTGTTGTGCACCCCCTCCTCCAAAGCCCCTGAAGTGACCCCTAAAAGCCCCTACCTCTCCCAAACCTCATCTTATCCCTCCCCCTCCCTCTACCTCCCATCACACACAGCTCCCTTCCCCACCACAACCTTGAAGCAATCAGACCATCCTAAGCCTGAATGATAACTCCCATGCTCACCCTCTGCATCCTCCCTCCTAACTCTACCTAGCTAAATTTTGTGGAAAGTAGTAGAAACAAAAGAAAAACGTTATTATCATAAGATGATAACATAGTCTAGGTGTGCTCCAGGTCAAGTATTTCAAAAGACAATTAACCACAGACAGCTAGAAGAGAAGAGCCACCTCCCACCAATTACAGATACTAAATAATCAGAGGCTGCCTCAATAGTCAAAAATCAGCAGATAGAGGCATGGTAAATAGGCCACTCAACTCCAGGTTGAGAGTTCATTGAAATATTCTTTGGCTTTGACCTCAGACGTAAATGTACAAGTCTTGCCCTTAAAGCTAATCTTCAGGCGAGCAGGATTAATGCTTCTCCCCCAAGAGCCTGAAATGGTTTGGTAATCTGCCTCAGCCTCCATCTCTTCTTGACCGTGACATGACGAAGTCTGGCCGCACAAAAAAAGTCTGACGGTTGAAGCTGCGTCTGGCGCCAGGAGGGGCCTTCTTGTAAATTGCTTGCCTGAGCAAATAGTTTCCAAGGTACACTATGATGGCTCTGGGCCAGGGCCTGTTGGCACTTTCTTCTTGTATCTGACATTGTTTTTAAAAAATATATTTTTAGTAGCGTTTTCTGCAATCAACACATTAAACAAATAGGCATACCAAAAATACCGGACCTTGTTTTTTAAGTGTCCGCGGAAAGTGATGCACTCTCTGTACCTCCAAGTCCCAGTTCCATGAGGTGAGTTCAGAAAAGGCCCCCTTGAGGAGTTTCAACATGAAAGCCCTGAGGTTGCTACCTTCCACATCTTCCTCGAGGTCCAGGAACCACAGGTTTTTTCCACATCTGTCGATTCTCAAAGTCCTCAATTTTCCATAGTATGTCAAATATCTGAGACTCATGAGCTTCAGCCTAGCCTCTGAGTGCTCCCAGATCCCTGTCCAGTAATGCAGCACATTCTTGCACTGAGGAAATCCTCTCTCCAATCACAGCACATCCTTTATAAACTTTCCTTATCGCCCCTGCAGCTTTTTCGTGGCAAGCCAGGCTCTGCGACAATCACTGGAAGTCTCTTCCTGATGTTGTTTTATAGAGATGTATATAAGCCTCAGCGTAGGCTCTTCGGTTCCTTCCGCAGGGGTCAGCTGCTTTCTTTCTAAAGGGGGCAATACCGGCTGCTGATCGTGGGGTTCTGGATATACCTGTTTAGTTGCGGAATAGTCCCAGTGCAGTGCCGGAGTCGCCTGAGACTTATTCTCAGATTTGGTTTCAATCCTTTGATTTTCTCTGTCGTTTTACTCACCTAACTGTATCGCTCGGCCCTTCTGATAAACTACTTGAACTGCCCCCTCAGACAGACAAGCTAAAATCATAATCTAAATCACTAGGGCTGGAGGAGTTAGAGCCGTAAGTGAAAAAAAAAATTCTCCCAGGTCGAGGGAATCTTCTGAGATCTTAAACGCACGATCCCATCCACTAAAGACCTAATATCATTGTTGCGGGAGTCAGGTAGCTTGGAATCCCAAGGTCCCGCTTTAATTTTAGTAGACCTTTTCATCTCATCCCTTTCAGAGGGGCAAGTGATAGAGACCTCAATTGCCTCCTGCTTTTGTGCCCCAGTGAGTCTCCCCTCATGGGCTCCCAATGCTTTACTGCTCCCTATGGAAATTTGGCTTGCTGGACAGTCATGATCTTCTCCCCTGCCCATCTCCCTAATGTCCAGGGAGTTTGCCCCCGACACAGCATGCCCGTCACTGACCTGTAAAGTGTCCAAGACCTTTCGGCTGCAGGGGTTCTGGGACACCTCGGAAAACTGTAATCCACTTGATTCACCAACCGGAGGACACAAAACTAGATCTCCTTAAAGGGCCATTCCAGCACTCTGTTTAACTGTAGACTTGCCCGCTTTAGTGAAATCAGCCTCCAGCCCCTTTGCAATATCTCTCAACAACTCCACAAAATACGGGCTGCCCCCGGGATTGGAGCCGTGGCAAACAATTCCGTGATCGAGGGCTGTGGCTATGGCACTGACCCCTGTAATCCGCGTTGTTGGCACTCCTGACTGGAGACTTTCTCTTCACAGACGGCCTTTGCTGAATCTGGGCTCCAGTTTTTTCGCTCCAATGCTGCTGTGGTCTGTTTTAGAGCAGGACTGCCCAGCAGGACATGGTCCTGGTGCCGCGATCTCGACCCTGTCCCAAGCCATCCTTGCACTCTTTAGTGGCATGCCTCTAACTGGAGCCTGACGCACACTCGGGCCGGCCCCAGGAAGACTCTGGCAACAAACACCACTGATGCCACCAACACCAGCACCCGGATCTCAATCAAACGGCAGGTCTGTTGCTACAGTCCCTGGACCAAGCCAAGGTAGTCCTGCATGCCGTGAAAACAATAACCGCTCTCCTTTCGCTTGCAATAATAGAGTTGGGAGGGAGCAGCTCACGAGGCTGCTACGGGGTCGCCATCTTCTCGACCTACCACACCTCCAGGGTTTCAATAATGCCATTCACGTGCCCACGGCAGCCGATAGTAAAAACAAAGTCAGTCTTGTATTTAGAAAAATACATAAAAATAATAAATGAACAATAAAAAATACAAAATCATTTATTGTCTGCAATACAGAAACATTAAAGGCAAGCATAAAATACACATCTTCTCTACTCAAAATAATATGTAAGTATTAAGAAAGTAATGGTGAGGAAGTGAAACAGAAAAATATGTACCCACCTTCAGCGCATCTTCGACAGCACCTCTGCCCTCCTTTCCAAGCAAAATATTGTATGGGTACAATCGCTGGACCAGGTGCTTAACTGACATCATGGGGAAGGAATCCTGAAAAATAAACATAATGATAAGAAAGTAACAGAGAATAACATTTCTATAACACAGTTTAAAAAGTTAGTCTACTTCAACATGTTTCAGTACTTTTAACAGGTGGGGAGGGGGAAGTACTCAGAGAAACAGGTTATCCGAAAAAAAGAATATAAATCCTACAATAACCTTCTAGCAGGAGCGTTCTCATACTAACTGCCTGTATGTAGATGTGTTCATTGAAATGCTAAGCATGTAGCAGTGACCAATGCAATCCACGCACTGCCCTTCCAGTCCTCCCCACTACTGTTTGAGGATGTGCTGTCTACTTCTCATTAGACCAGACACAAGCAATTTATACTTAGTAACGGCCTGCGGAAGTGACGGAGTTCTCATTGAACTATAGACAATGGCAGCCAACATAGGATATATTTCTCTTACAGACTGCACATTTTCTTCCTGATCATTACATGCGGGCCACAGATGGTCTCAAGAATTGCCTTTACTTTCTAGAGAAGGTCAACCTATTGTATTTATGTGAGCATTTACTTGGCGCTGAGTTTGCCCTCGGCAGAAGGTTTCTTGGTGCTATAGGGCCAAAAATGTTGAAGGAAAATTAAAGGGCTGGATTTAGGTGGCAAGTAACCACGGGCCTTTAGATTTTCCTAAAAAAAATTAGGTTAGCTGCTTTCCTCAATGTTAGAGGGTGAGAAATTCACAGTCCAGAAGTCTGAAGCGTGATACCACATTTAGTTCTCCTCACTCTGAATAAGATGAATAGAGTTTCAAGATGACTTGAAGTGGACACTTTATTGAATTTAAATACAAGAAATCTCGTCTGGCCTGCTCGTTTCCTGCCCGTTCACAACACATTGAACCTATGTATTCTCAAACTCTACCTATGCTTTTTCAATATTCTTACGATGTTTCATTATAAAGGAATGATTTAAAATAAATTACTTTTATTCGTCTTCCTCTTCAGTACATAGACTATATCATTGCATCTTTTTCTCTGTGGAAACAAGCTCTAATCTCATTCCTGAGCCTCGCTTTTACTGTTTCATATTGCACAGTGTACATCTTTAAGTATACAGCTAGTAAAATACAGCATCACTCAACAGTCTTCCTTAACTGCTGAGAGATCTGCCACCCATCACTTAAGAATCATCAGGGATGAAGATTTTCACATCAGCCATTACACCTAGTTCAATTTCTGGAAGTCATGGGCCGATTGCGATGAGCCACATTGCGGGAGGTGTTGCAGGTTTAATCTTGTTGGATCTTTCTGCAGCTTTTGATACTGTGCTCCACACTACTATGCTGGTCTGTCTTCATGAGATAGGTGTCAGAAGCATGCTCCTCTACAAGGTGAGGCAAAGCCAGTCCTGATCCCTAAATTCACTTGCAAATTTCATGTGTTTAACTGGGGAGTTCCTGAGGACCCTTCTCTGAGCCCTATATTGCTGAACATTTATGTAGCCCTTGAGCCAAGCTAATCTGATGTTTTGGCATGGAACTGATAATTGCTGTCAACACTCAGATAATTCATCAAACTGCACTCAGGTACGACTGAGGTCCTGATTATAGGAGACTTGCCAACGACTTGGTCTAATGAATGATAGCCTGCCACACTGGGTTCCTGTCCTACCCCAGTGTCCACAGCACTAAAGTGGGCTTTATTTTTAATGACAAATTGCACTGCACTGTCCAACAGAGATGCAAGTAATCTGTAATACCTCTCTTGCCTCCAAACTCTAGCTTCTAAGTTCTCAATGCTATTGTGGGTTCTCAACTGGATTATTGCAATGTACTTTATTTGATGCTTATTAAAAATTAGTTGCAACTTGTACAAAATATTGCAACTAGACTACTGATGGGTCTTCCTTGCCCCCACTTCCCACCATCTTAAACGCCTTCACTGGCTCCCTATTGAGAAGCAGGTTGTATTTGAAGAGTCTGTGCATCAGCCATAAATCTATATATGGCCAAAGTCCTGAGTTTATTTGAATTTATTTGCAATTTAGTGAACTCTTTTTTTTATTTTATTATTTTTTTTTTTATGTTTAAATCTGTTTTATTGATTTCAATTATACATCACCGTGAAAGGCAACTTACAGTGTAAAAGGCCAACTATACATCGGAGCAACTGCTGACATCTAGAAGACATTCCAATCAAATAAGTACTAAACATTATATGCAGGTCAGTGACATCATTAAATCAGGCGCCAATAGGTCTCTTACAGTCCATCCAGCTTGCCAGAAGCAGGGGCTACAATACCGCAATATTGCGAGTCCATTGGTACATTATACAGAGTCATTTCAGGTCATTCAGCGTGGGCAGTTTGACAGATGTTATAGATAAGAAAAAACAAAACCATTTATAACCCACAACCAGTAACAGCAGCATTGACCGATGTTTGCAGAAGTGTAGTCTACCCTGTCCCTCCCTCTGACCCATCCCTGACGTCCCAGTCCATGGCACTGGCTCGAGAGTCGTCCCCCCACGTTGGCGGAGGCGATGCCCCTCCTATGTGTTAGACAGCGCTTGTGTGGGCACCCAGTGCTGCAGTGGTTCGCTGACGCAGGACCCATCCCTCACACAGACACCCCTCCCACATCTACAGGCTGTCCCTCAAGGCGATCCTCCTCTATTTGCTGCAAGGTCTGGAGCATTCCCTCCCATCGTGTCGCTATGAGGTCCTTCCGCAGCCCCAGTGTTTCTTCCCGCCGGATGGCAATTCCCTCTGCTTTGGCCCATGCTAGGAGCGAGCGCCTCCAGGCCCACACATGCGGTGGGTCCTGTGCCTTCCATCTTTTAGTTATGAGGCGCTTGGCGACCACCAACCCCAGGTCAAGGAACCGGGAGGAGACTTTAGTAGTCGGGGTTCTGCGGAAATGGTGCAACAGGTAAACAGGCCATTCGAGAGGTATGTCACGATTTGTGCAGGTGCGTAGTAGCCCACCCACCGCCTGCCAATACGATTGTAACTTATGACAGTCCCACAACATATGTACCAGCCCAGCCCCTGGTGCGGCACAGCGGGGGCACACTGCGTCCGTCCGATGAAAGTACCTATTAATCAATTCTGGTGTAAGATATGCCCTGTGGACTATGAACAGTTGTATTTGCCTAAACCTCATGTTCCTGGGTATGTGGACTGGGCTCTTTAGTATCCGTTCCCATTCCCTATCCTCCAGTCGTCGCTCCAGATCCGTTTCCCACTTGCAGCGGAGGGGATCTAGGCTGATCGCTGTGTGTGTCCGGAAGGACGCCGCGAACCAGCGAACCAAATGTCTGCCCCGCCCCATTACATGAAGGTATTGTATGGTGAGATGTTGGCTCGGTTCAGTGCTCATGTCTCCCCTTCTGGCCGCTAGTGTCGCCACCAACGATCGGTGTCTCAGAAATTGCCCCGGTGGTAGTCCCGTTTCCTCAGCCAGGGATTCAAACGATATGAGTGTGCCCTCCCGATACAGGTCCCCCAGAGTCTGTATGTCTGCTTCATGCCAGTCCACGAGTGCGTGTGATGTAAATGTCCCGGACCCACTGGGGGAACCCTCCAATGGTATGGCCGGCGCGTAAGGAATAAGCGCTTTGGTAGGATATAGACTACGGTGGTAGCATTTGTACACCACCGCCAGGAGGAGCGGTTTCGGCGTTGCGGCTTTGGTGGCTGGGTGAAAGAGGCGTGTTAATTGCTCCAGGGAGTAGGGTGGCAGCGCGGTTGCAGTATCTTCCTAACCTCTGTCTGCTAGCCATCGGGCTATCCACTGCAACTGCGCAGCTAATTAGTAGTGCTCGAAACAAGGCGCAGCAAGGCCCCCCTGGTCCGTTGGCAGATATAACTTTGCCAATGCCATCCGGTGTCTGGCGTTGCCCCAGAGGAAATCTCTAAGTAGCTTAGTGAGTGTGTCAAAGAAGGACTCCGGAACATACACAGGCAAATTAACAAAGTAATACAAGAGACAGGGAAGGATCACCATCTTTGAAAGTGCCACTCTGCCAGTGACAGTGAGCGGGAGCGTGTTCCAGAAATGTACCTGCGACTTGATGGCAGTCAAGGCTTTCCCCAGGTTACCATCAAAGAGGTCCGTTGGGTGACGGTATATCTGGATTCCTAGGTAGCGGAAGGTGTCAGCCCTCCATTGCACCTTTGTGTCGTGCAGGATATAACCCGGGTCTTGAACTCCCATACCGAACGCATAGAGACAGGACTTGCTGGCATTGACTCGGAGTCCCGATATGGCAGCAAAATCACGTAGTATGCGTGCCAGCTGGGCAGGTATATTTTCCACGTCTCTGACAAAGACCAGGAGGTCGTCCGCATAAAGCGACACTATATGTACCGCGTCTCCCAGTGGTATTCCATCTCCCAGAGTGGCTCGCAATGCTGCCGCGAGGGGTTCCATTGCCAATGCGAACAGGAGGGGCGATAGTGGGCACCCCTGCCTTGTACCCCTGCGTATTGGTATAGCGTCTGAGAGGTATGGCCCCAGTCGCACCCGGACTATGGGATTTTTGTATAGTAGGTCGACCATCTGAAGGAACCCCAAGCCCAGCTCGTATCGCATCAGCACTGCCGCCAGGTAGTTCCATTCTAAACAATCAAAGGCCTTCTCCAGATCTAGTACAAGGCATCCCGCTCTAGGCCACGCCTGTGCACCGTCCGACGCCACCCTAAAGAACCGTCGCAAATTCAGCGATGTGCTACGTTTGGGCACGAAACCATTTTGGTCACTATGAACCAGTTCGGGGACCACGGGTGCCAGTCGCTCCGCCAGCATTTTAGCATAGATTTTACAGTCTACGTTGAGGAGCGCCAGGGGCCTATATGATCCCAGGTTTGTGGGGTCCCTATCTGGCTTGAGCAGTGACACCAGATATGCCTCCCGCATCGAAGGAGGCAGCGTGCGTTCCTCCAGAGCTGTAGTGTAAAGGGCGTGGAGGTGCGGCACCAGTATCTCCCGGTAGGCCTTGTAATATTCAGCCGGGAGACCATCTGGCCCGGTGTTTTCCCAGATGCCATGGAACCAATCGCTTCTCCAAGTTCCTCCACGGTGAGGGGACCGTTAAGAGTCTCCTGGTGTGTTTCTGATGCTTTGGGCAGCAGAACAGAGTCCAGGAATCACTCCAGGTCAGGACCATGGCAGCTTCCCTCGGCTGATACAATTGCGCATAATGATCAGACATCGCCCTATGGACCTCACGTTGCGTGTACACCAGAGTCCCTTCCGAATTGCGGATGGCTTCGATGGGGATGTGGCTGCTCTCCTGCTTCAAGAGCCAGGCCAGCAGGCGGCCTGCTCTGTCTGCTGTGGCATGCGTGCGGGCTGTATGAGCCGTATAGTTGTGGCACCTCAGTTGTTCCATAAGTTCCGCATGCTGTGCCCGTAGTCTTTCCAGCTGGCTCGAGTGCCTGCCTCCGCCTTCTCCCTCCCGCTCATATTGAAGCAACTGTGATTCTAGGCGAGTAAGTGATATTGCTATCTGCCTGCGCATGCTCCACGTGGCCCCTAGGCAATGGCCCCTAACCGCTATTTTGTGAGCCTCCCATTCCACCAGTGTAGTGCTCGCTGTCCCTTCGTTGAGCTCGAAGTACTCCAAGACAGCCGCCTCCAGTGAGGCGCGGAAGTCAGGGTCCTCCATCGCAGACGGCTGGAGGCGCCATGTGGGTACTGGTGGACGATCGGCTTCCCAACTAAGCTGAAGTCGCATTGGATTGTGGTCAGAGTGCGTCCGCCCCAGGTACTCCGATATCTCAACTAGCGGGATTAGGGACTGAGAGCCCACCACCCTGTCCAATCGTACATGTAGATCATGTGGTGCAGAATAATAGGAATAGAGACGCTCATTAGGGTGGAGGAAACGCCATAAGTCCAGGAGGGCCCAGTGCGAGAGCCAGTCCCGGAGTGCCTGCGCATTTGACTCAGCCGATGATCCTCCGGAGGGGTGGGAAGGATCTATCTAAGTGTGTATTGAGCACCGAATTGAAGTCCCCCCCAGTAACCAGGGGATCCCAGCGTAAGGGGTCAGCATTGTGGATAGTTGCGCCAGGAACAAGGGCTGATCGACGTTCGGGGCATATATTGAACCCAGTACCACTGATTGGCCGTTAAGCGTCCCCCATACTATGGTGTATCTGCCTTCGGGGTCTACCACTGTGTCTTCACAGGTGAACGGGGTGCCCGCCCTTACCCAGATTAAGGTGCCCCTCGCATGTGCCGAGTATATCGTGCCATACACCCGTCCCCTCCAGCGCCTATGCAATTTAGTGAACTCTTACCGAACAACACATTCTCTCTATTCTGCTTTTGTGCTTGTTGAGCCCAAGGTGCGCGGAGGTAGGACTGGTGGTCAGACTTTGGCGTAGGTCACAGCCAATATCTGTAACTACCTTTCTGTACCACTGCTTCTGACCTACGATCATTTAGCTAACTTCTTATACATTTTTTATTCTTAGACCAATCTCCTTTCAGCTTATTTTTACAAAAATGGGCTTTCAGTGCCAGGATTCCCATTTGGACATTTGTGCACTTTATAAATATATTAATGATGATGATGATAAGGCCTTGCTAAAAAGTATAATCTACTTCTTGATAATCCTCAGTTTACAAAATCTATGTACATACTCAGATTTGCTAAGCATCGCTTAGAAATTCTCCACGCTTTTTTAGATTTGCTGTCTCAGGGTATGCTTAGATTTGCCACTTACTGTATAACTAACTCAGTCTGGGCAAAAGAAGGAATCTCTAATAAGATCCATGTTTTGCTGGGAGACCTGTACAATAACCGTGAAGGAGTCTGTGTATAGCTAACTGTTTAGCAGGGCTGATGCAGGTACAGTGTTTAGTGTTATCAGTGTCATTTAGGATGAGCAGAATTCTAAGGGATACTTCTTTGTTTACAGTTTGAGAGTTGTGTTTTCCAAGGGTATTCACTGTTTGTTCTTCTGTCTCACAGGTCTGTGTACGTGTGATATTGTGCAGAATCTTCCAGTGACATTCGAAGTTGAGCCTTGCTGTAAGTAAAACAATGATCCTGTTCCAGGTAAACTTAAGGTTGTATTTATTAAGATAACAAGTTCAAGATAAAAGGTACAGAGAGCCCCACCAGGAGCAGCCTTCCTGCTGCTCAGCCCATTCTCCAACTGACAGCCTCACTCATCCAACATTCCGCAGCATCATCCACACCAACATTCCACACCACACTCACACTGGCTGAGCAGCAGGTACAACACTTCTCCCTTCCTCAGAGTAAACAAAAACACAATGCAATAATCCAAGTAAAAAGCACACCATAGTGAAAATAACATGCACATGAATCTGGAAAGGTACCATTGCAGAGACCTGAAGACGGTTGAGGGCAACCAGTTAGGATGAAAACAAGGGAAAAGAAGTACAATGGGCTTACAGGTCAACATCGAAAATGCAGAAATGCATAGTAGAAAGTGATACATAGCATAAATGCCAACATAAGGCAATGCAATCATGAAAAATGACAATGCCCACCCATGTACTTAAAGGGAAGAAAACACCAAACTGGACAAGGAAAATAAGTCTTCAAACAGGAAGACAACACCTACACACATCCACTCCCCTTCCACACAAAACAGGAAAAAAATCTTTCACCTATCCACACAAAACTAAACAAACCAGCAAACAACGACACCGCGCACAACCAACCAACCCCAAATGCCACAAACACATCAGCTGGCCAGGCCGAAAATGAGCATGAGCACACAGGGAACCAAACCACAATGGTGCAGGAGACAACACGCCAGAGCAAAACAAATACACAACCTGAGACAAACCCCTAAGCTGAAAGGGAGGAAGGAAAGAGAGGACAAACACATAGAAAATCCTCAGCAACAACGCCAAAGCAAAAGGTGAAGCGAAATTCACCTACCAACCACACAAAGGTGGTAGACACGAGTGACTCAAAACAAGTCAACTCGAACACAACGCCCACAAGGGTGACCAAACTGTGTCAACCCACAACCACAAAAATAGTGGTAGGCCGGAGAGGCTCAGCAACAAAGTCTCACACACACACCCCCAACAGTGAGAGATACACACACTCCCACGACATCGACAATGGGTCAACCCAGACACAGTGCCCACAAAGGTGACAAACCTAAGTGTAGGAAGGTGGAATCTGACTATATGGTTGCCCCCACTTTTTTTATGGTGTTTTGCTGGTTTATGACTTAGTTGGACTGGGACCCTGCTATTCAGGGCCCCAGTCTATCTGCTCTCTCTAAACGACATGGAGTGCACTCTAGGTGCACTAGTGATTGGATACTGTGGTGCCTTATGAGTCCCTAGTATATGGTACCTTAGGTGCCAAGGGCATAGGTACTTCACAGGCCTACCAGGGGCTGCAGCATGTGTTATGCCACCCCTGGGAAGCAGTCTAAATCTGACACCACAGGCCTGCTACTGCAGCCTGGGTGAGGTGGTGCTAGCACCCCTCACTGAGATATAGGTTTCCTATATCTCTCCTGCACACACATATAAACCTATCAGTCACCCCTAAGGCAGGCCCTATCAATCCTGAGGGCAGGGTGCTTGGCTTCTATGTGAGGGGGTGCCTCTGCATGAGCAGGGCCCCTCTGCAGTTCTCAGAGTCCATTCTCTGGTGCTGTTTGTGGATGCGGTTAAACCATATACTCTTAAGTGCATTATATCCTCGCGGTAAATGCTAACTTTGGAATGGCTGCATCAAAACATGTCGTGTTTGGTGTCAAACATCTTGGAATACTACCCCCCGCCAATCTTGGCGGCGGGGGTAGCATTCCACCCTTCTAGAGGGATAAGACATGTACCTGCTGTGGAAACGCGGTAGAATCCTAAAGAGCCCTGGCATCACAAAATGGATGCCACCAGTCACAGACACTGGGCTGCCCTCCTGCTGATGACCGAAACTCACAGTGGAGGAAGCCCAACAATAGGCATCCTGTCACAGGGAGGTGTAACCACCTTCCAGACAGGGTTTAGTGTATTGGGGCTGGGTGGGTGCACTCTTAGAGTGCTTTGAAGTCCTGCACTGGGGGAGCAGAAGGCTCCTCTGTGCATATGCCAGTTCAAACCAGCTCAGGGGCTACCTGCCCCTGCTCTGGCGCGAAACTGGACAAAGGGAAGTGGGTGTAGCCACCCCTCCCTTGACCCTCCCATAGGTGGGGTCATAGAGCTAGTCCTTCCCCTCTTTTAGTATAAGAGGGGGAACCTTGCCATTGCAAAGCAGATAACCCCTGGACGACGCTCTACAGAAGAATCCTGGCCCTTCGACGTTCCACTACCTTTGGAAGACAGAAGAATCTCCCTTGGAGTCAAGGAGTGACTCCCCTGCTTGGCAGGCACCAAAAACGACAACGACGGTCGCAAACTACGCCGCTCCCGCCGGAGTCCGAAGTCCCTGCAGCCCAGGAAGTGGATTTCCTGACCTCTCCCAGGCCATCGTGAGTCCCCAGCGAAGCTGAGGCAAGTGGACCCCACGAGTAACGAGGAACCGCGACCCCTGGGTACCGTGCACTATTGTCGAGTGCAACCCCTTCACAACGTTCTACGAACCTGTGCTTTGGACCACGTGTGGTCCCGACCTCCAGCAGGAATCCCTCCGAAGATCAGAGGCCTACACCGTCCCGAGTGACCGTGGGCCCCTGTTGAGTGATTCCGCCCGAGGTGTCTTCGCGATCCCTTGCCCGCTGGCTTGTGGGTCCCCAGAAGACTTCTTAACAGAAACCAAAGGGCTCCCCTGGTTGCTCCAGGCCTGCCCTGACTTACCCTCGCTGGGTGAGTTCCACAGACCTTGCTGGTCTGCGCCATCGACTTTTCTTCATCTCCCCGAGACTTGCGGCTGCCAAGGCTTGTTGGCTCCGATCGAGTTGCCGACACCGCAGTCAGCTGCAGACGTCGAGGGACACACCGAATCCAGCTCCTGGTCGTCGTCGACGCCTCCTGGACCACGTGGCTGAAGAGTCAAGGCACCTGCAACCGACCTGAAGCGACCGACGACGGTGGGCATCCATCTTCCTTGCCCCGGGTCACTGCCAAGTGACTTTGAACACTGTCCCCTCTGCTTTCAGGTCATCCTTCTTCAGAATCCAGGCTTGGATTCCACCGGACACTTCTTCAGCTCCCGCAAGCAGCAAGTCTTCTTTGTTCGCCATTGAAAACGACGCCGCGACCCGACACCAAAGGACACCTGTGCACCCGGCTTCCCTGGGTGAGGTAACTCCAGCACTACGGTGCTCCTGTGGGTGTGGGCCCTAGAACTACTTACCCTGTAAGTGACTTGCTTGTAGGTTCTCCCGAAGTATCCTAAAACTCTTTATTTCCAACCGCGACTTGCCCCATTGAAGTTAACGGCGATTCGCGCCTGTGTATCCACACTGCACGCGTCCCCCGTGGGTCCTTTACTTACCTGCCTTGGGTGGTTTCGTGAGGCCCCAGCACTTCTGAAGGCCCTAGGCCTTGTCTCCTTGCAAGTCGTTGTTTCTAAGTCTCTTACTTAGTATATGGTCTGGTACGCCCCTAGGGCCCCAGCCATATTTTGTGCTTAACTTATTGTGAAACGTTGATTTGTGCATATGTTTGTCTTCTAATCTCATAAAGAGATTAGTAGAGAGTTATTTAGAAATAAATACATATATATTTGATATATATACCTGTGTGGTGTCTTTTCATTTGGTGATTCAAGAGATTATATGGTAAAACAAGCTGCTTTACATTCCTCCGAGACTTAGCCTGAAGGCTGCTCTCCACAGCTACCACTAGGATAGCTTTCTTTAAAAGGTTGTCTTAAACCTATCTACCATAAGAGTCGATTTGCCCTGGTGCAAGGTGTCCACTTTAATTAGTGAACAGCATATACCAGGCCAACTTCTCACATTGGTGGGCAGCGTGTGGGATTCCAGCTTGCCATTGTTTTACCAGAAAATCTCTATTTGAATTACTAACTGAAAACCATTATAGGTACTCAAGGTACATATAAAGTCAAGCTTAGTATCAATAAGTTCTACTGAACTTAGAGCTGTGTTCCAAGGGATAGCACACCCTTTCCACAGCTCAAGCTAGGATCAGTAGGCCACAAACTAGTGTAGGTAGTACAACACTGCACAACACTAGAATGTCCTTGAAGGGTGGACCCAGTGGATCCACTCAGCCTCAGTATAAGGACATGGCTTTCTCTGACTTGAGAGCCATGTGTGTTGACAGACACCTGAGACTAGGACAGAGTCCCTCAACACTACACCTGATAGATCTGCTGACAGCAGATGACCTTAGATTGGCTCTAGGAGCTAAGGGGTCTGAATCAGTGGGTGGGTCAATCATAGTATCTGGGTCAGATGAGGACAATCCGAATGACCAAGACTCTGTGGTTGAAGGGCCAGGCTTCAAGGAGCCTGAACAGGACAGAGGAGTTCTCCCTAAGAGAACTGGCAGAGAGGATGAGAGGCACAGATCCCCTTCCAGGGAATCTGAGCACTCTTATCACTCTGGCAGAGAATTTGTCCAAGAGAGGAGCTCATACTTTAACTTAAGAGAGACCTCCTCTGAGAGAAGGTGCAAACTGCTCCAGTATGAGGAAGCCAAAGTGGCCCTCAGAACCAAGCAGTTGGCACTGGATAGAGAAGCCCTGGAGATCCAGAGAGCTTCCAGAAGGGAGGGTTTAGAACCCCCTGGTGGCAGCAACAGTGTCCCTAGAGGCAGAGAATATGTCCCTGACCATAGGAACCTGAGCAAGGTTGTTCCTCCCTACCAGAGTGGGGATGATATCCACAAGTGGATAACTGCTATGGAGAGGGCCTGTAGAGTACAGCAGGTCCCCCAAAAGCAGTGGGCAGCAATCTTGTGGCTCTCCTTTTCAGATAAAGGTAGAGACAAGCTCCTCACTGTTAGAGAAGAGGATGCTGATGATTATGAGGTCCTGAAGAGTGCACTGATAGATGGGTTTGGCTTAACCACTGAGCAGTACAGGTTGAAGTTCAGAGATACCCAGAAGGCACAGACTCAGGACTGGACTGACTTTGTAGATTGTGCATCCAAGGCTCTGGAGGGTTGGCTGGTTGGCAGTAGGGTTACTGATTTCAAAGGATTTTATAATCTAATGATGAGAGAACAGATCCTTAATAATTGTCAAAACCAGCTTTTACACCAGTACCTGGTGGACTCTGATCTGACCTCTCCCCAAGAATTGGGAAAGAAGGCAGACAAATGGGTCAGAACCAGGGTAAGGCCTAAGAATCAGGGTGGTGACCACAAGAAAGATTCTACCAAGTCCCAAGAGAAAGGTGGGGATAAATCCAAGGATAAGTCCACTACAGGGCCCCAAAATTCCTCTTCTGGGGGTGGGTCCCAAACTCCTTCCTCTCCTGAAAAGAAACCCTATTGCCATGTCTGTAAAAAGCCTGGGCACTGGAAATCTGATCCCAGTTGTCCCAGGAATGGCAATAAAGAAAATGTTCCTCCAACAACTACTACCACCCCTCCTGGTACTACCAGTAGTAATCCTCCAGTTGGGAGTAGTGCACCCAAAAAGTTAGGTGCTTTTGCAAGAGGAACAGAGGTGGGCCCTAGTTTAGACAGGACCCCCTCAACAGACTCCTCAGATTCTGATGGTGGTATAGGATTTGCCACCTTTACCGTGGGTCCCACAGCATTGGGCAGGTACAGACTGGAGCCAATAATTAATGGTCAGAAAGCTGTGGCATTTAGGGACACAGGGGCTAGTGTCACCATGGTGGCAGGGAAACTAGTCCCCCCTCACCAGCTTTTACCTGAGTTTAAATACCAGGTGACCAACATTGATGGTGTCAGAACAGATCACCCCATGGCCATAGTCAATCTCAGCTGGGAGGGGGTCACAGGCCCAAAAAGAGTGGCAGTGTCCCCAACCTTACCTGTAGATTGCCTGATGGGCAATGATCTGGAAATTTCAGCCTGGGCTGAAATTGAACACCAAACCCATCTGAAGATGTTGGGTGTCCCTGTAAAGGTTAGTGGGGCTGTGATGGCCACAGCCCCAGCCCAAGATTTTGGAGAGATGGAGCCTGGAAGAATGGCCCACTCTCCCCCAGAAGAGAGCACAAGGGTTGAAGAAAAGTCTTCTTCCCTCCAGACAGTAGGTAAGGGTCAGCCTCCTCAGGGAACTGACCCTACCCCTAGTGAAGGAACTGCCACAGAGGTAGTCAGGCCTGGCCTGGCCACCCCCTGATGGCAGAGGACCCTTACAAGGTGGTACCCAGTCTGGAGCAGGTAACCTGCCCCTCTCTACCCTGCCTCAGTCAGCCCAGGGCTGCAGAGGTCAGGGAGGTCAGTGGACCCCCAGGGCCCCCTGTCCAGAGGAACCCCCCATCAGCAGATTAGGGGCACCCAGGCTAGTAGCCCTAGCCAGGTAGAAATTCCTCAACCCACTGAGGGATCCCCCATACCTTTATGTAGGGACCTCCCCCAGAAGGACTCTGTTAGGCAAGGGCAAACCTGGGACCAAAAGGTTCCAAACATGCCATGTCCCTCCAGTGTTCCACCCAAAGGGACCCAACCCCCGGCTGTAGGCAGTCAAAGGTTGACCCTTAGAGCAGAGTACCACTCAGTCATGGAAAGACAGGCATACATGGTGACCAGTGAGCTGAGAAAGCTGAGGCCAACATTCCTAGGGCCACACTTCCCTACTCAGACACCTCACCAGCCTGGTACTTTACCAAAGCACACCACAGGTAGTGATTCCCCATGGTGGAGACCCTCTCATACCCTTAGGGTGAGGGATTGCTTAGTGGACCATAAGACAGGGGGCAACCATGCTAGTGCAGGTGCTTCCTTATATGGCCACTTAGTCAATAAAGGCTCAACTGGCCAAGGTTAGCCTTATCTCCTTTCGTTTGGGGGGGTTATGTAGGAAGGTGGAATCTGACTATATGGTTGCCCCCACTTTTTTTATGGTGTTTTGCTGGTTTATGACTTAGTTGGACTGGGACCCTGCTATTCAGGGCCCCAGTCTATCTGCTCTCTCTAAACGACATGGAGTGCACTCTAGGTGCACTAGTGATTGGATACTGTGGTGCCTTATGAGTCCCTAGTATATGGTACCTTAGGTGCCAAGGGCATAGGTACTTCACAGGCCTACCAGGGGCTGCAGCATGTGTTATGCCACCCCTGGGAAGCAGTCTAAATCTGACACCACAGGCCTGCTACTGCAGCCTGGGTGAGGTGGTGCTAGCACCCCTCACTGAGATATAGGTTTCCTATATCTCTCCTGCACACACATATAAACCTATCAGTCACCCCTAAGGCAGGCCCTATCAATCCTGAGGGCAGGGTGCTTGGCTTCTATGTGAGGGGGTGCCTCTGCATGAGCAGGGCCCCTCTGCAGTTCTCAGAGTCCATTCTCTGGTGCTGTTTGTGGATGCGGTTAAACCATATACTCTTAAGTGCATTATATCCTCGCGGTAAATGCTAACTTTGGAATGGCTGCATCAAAACATGTCGTGTTTGGTGTCAAACATCTTGGAATACTACCCCCCGCCAATCTTGGCGGCGGGGGTAGCATTCCACCCTTCTAGAGGGATAAGACATGTACCTGCTGTGGAAACGCGGTAGAATCCTAAAGAGCCCTGGCATCACAAAATGGATGCCACCAGTCACAGACACTGGGCTGCCCTCCTGCTGATGACCGAAACTCACAGTGGAGGAAGCCCAACAATAGGCATCCTGTCACAGGGAGGTGTAACCACCTTCCAGACAGGGTTTAGTGTATTGGGGCTGGGTGGGTGCACTCTTAGAGTGCTTTGAAGTCCTGCACTGGGGGAGCAGAAGGCTCCTCTGTGCATATGCCAGTTCAAACCAGCTCAGGGGCTACCTGCCCCTGCTCTGGCGCGAAACTGGACAAAGGGAAGTGGGTGTAGCCACCCCCTCCCTTGACCCTCCCATAGGTGGGGTCATAGAGCTAGTCCATCCCCTCTTTTTAGTATAAGAGGGGGAACCTTGCCATTGCAAAGCAGATAACCCCTGGACGACGCTCTACAGAAGAATCCTGGCCCTTCGACGTTCCACTACCTTTGGAAGACAGAAGAATCTCCCTTGGAGTCAAGGAGTGACTCCCCTGCTTGGCAGGCACCAAAAACGACAACGACGGTCGCAAACTACGCCGCTCCCGCCGGAGTCCGAAGTCCCTGCAGCCCAGGAAGTGGATTTCCTGACCTCTCCCAGGCCATCGTGAGTCCCCAGCGAAGCTGAGGCAAGTGGACCCCACGAGTAACGAGGAACCGCGACCCCTGGGTACCGTGCACTATTGTCGAGTGCAACCCCTTCACAACGTTCTACGAACCTGTGCTTTGGACCACGTGTGGTCCCGACCTCCAGCAGGAATCCTCCGAAGATCAGAGGCCTACACCGTCCCGAGTGACCGTGGGCCCCTGTTGAGTGATTCCGCCCGAGGTGTCTTCGCGATCCCTTGCCCGCTGGCTTGTGGGTCCCCAGAAGACTTCTTAACAGAAACCAAAGGGCTCCCCTGGTTGCTCCAGGCCTGCCCTGACTTACCCTCGCTGGGTGAGTTCCACAGACCTTGCTGGTCTGCGCCATCGACTTTTCTTCATCTCCCCGAGACTTGCGGCTGCCAAGGCTTGTTGGCTCCGATCGAGTTGCCGACACCGCAGTCAGCTGCAGACGTCGAGGGACACACCGAATCCAGCTCCTGGTCGTCGTCGACGCCTCCTGGACCACGTGGCTGAAGAGTCAAGGCACCCGCAACCGACCTGAAGCGACCGACGACGGTGGGCATCCATCTTCCTTGCCCCGGGTCACTGCCAAGTGACTTTGAACACTGTCCCCTCTGCTTTCAGGTCATCCTTCTTCAGAATCCAGGCTTGGATTCCACCGGACACTTCTTCAGCTCCCGCAAGCAGCAAGTCTTCTTTGTTCGCCATTGAAAACGACGCCGCGACCCGACACCAAAGGACACCTGTGCACCCGGCTTCCCTGGGTGAGGTAACTCCAGCACTACGGTGCTCCTGTGGGTGTGGGCCCTAGAACTACTTACCCTGTAAGTGACTTGCTTGTAGGTTCTCCCGAAGTATCCTAAAACTCTTTATTTCCAACCGCGACTTGCCCCATTGAAGTTAACGGCGATTCGCGCCTGTGTATCCACACTGCACGCGTCCCCCGTGGGTCCTTTACTTACCTGCCTTGGGTGGTTTCGTGAGGCCCCAGCACTTCTGAAGGCCCTAGGCCTTGTCTCCTTGCAAGTCGTTGTTTCTAAGTCTCTTACTTAGTATATGGTCTGGTACGCCCCTAGGGCCCCAGCCATATTTTGTGCTTAACTTATTGTGAAACGTTGATTTGTGCATATGTTTGTCTTCTAATCTCATAAAGAGATTAGTAGAGAGTTATTTAGAAATAAATACATATATATTTGATATATATACCTGTGTGGTGTCTTTTCATTTGGTGATTCAAGAGATTATATGGTAAAACAAGCTGCTTTACATTCCTCCGAGACTTAGCCTGAAGGCTGCTCTCCACAGCTACCACTAGGATAGCTTTCTTTAAAAGGTTGTCTTAAACCTATCTACCATAAGAGTCGATTTGCCCTGGTGCAAGGTGTCCACTTTAATTAGTGAACAGCATATACCAGGCCAACTTCTCACATTTAAGTCAACCCACGACCACACAAAAGTGGTAGACCCGTGTGACTGAAAACCAGTCAACACAAACACAGCGCCCACAAAGGTGACAAAGCTATGTCAACCCACAACCACAAAAATAGTAGTAGGCTAGAGAGGCTCCACAACAAAGAGCTTTCTCACACACACCCCCAACAGTGAGAGATACACAAACTCCCATGGCAACAACAAAGGGGTCAACTACAAACACCTCGCCCACAAAGTTGACAAACCTATGTCAACCCACAACCACAAAAATAGTGGTAGGCTAGGGGCTCAAAACATCCACAAACAAGTGGATACACTGAGTGACTTTGTGACTAAAGTCAACTCACACACACACACACACACACACTCAGTAGAAACAGACATTCAAAAGAACAAACGCAGTCAAGGGGAATTAAAAACCAGCATATGAGTGGTTCCCCCTCAAACTCAGAGCAATAGCAATAATGTCAACAGTAACGATGGTACTGTACCAACACACACCCAACACAAGACCACCACATACTCATAAAATGTGAACAATGAGAGATGGAGCAGTCAACACCCAGTGTGAAAAAAAAAACAAAAGACAGACTGAAGCAATAAGAAGACTACAATGCCATAAGAACATTTGCAGCCGTTAGAATAAAAGCCCCACATCAAATTTTTTACAACAATTCCTCCAAACATAAACGATAGTCATCAGGAACGAGGGTGTCAAAAGTCTTGAATGTCGTGACAACAGGAAACACCTCACCAGCTTCTCCACAAGATAGGGGTGTGTGAACAGGTCTTGGACACTGAGCCAGAAACATGACGCTTCAAATGCACCAGAAACAGTGCATCGGAAAAACGCTGCTAGTGCTGAGGCTCCCCTCCGCATCTCCCAAATGCTGACCCTGATGACAAAGAAGAAAGTCTTGGAGTTGCAGGATTCCTGCTCTCTGAGGTAAATTAAGGGACGATGAAGATGGCGGCACGCAGAATGACGTTAAGCCGGGTGGCTCCTGGCACGTCCGTGCAGCACAGAGTGGAAGAAGCAGGACGCTGCGCGAGCGGAAGACAGGGCTCGCGCTAACACCAAGGAACGCAAAAAGACCGTTGCAGGTAAGTGGCAGTTCCAATTTTTTTTTTTTTAAACGTGAGGCACAGCAAACGACGCTCAAGCCTAGGAAACAGACACACGTGAGGCAAGTTAAAGCGGCAAAGATGTACAAAACACCCCACACGACGGGTACACAACACAGTGCCAAAGGTTCTCTTCACACACGGAGTGAGGGGACTCCTCCTCTGTGTCGCCCAACTCCTCCCTCTTGGTGCAGCTCCAACCTCACACGAGCTGTGAAGACTGAACTTCTTAAAACGTCTTTCACCTCCCACAAGTCGCTCCTCCTCCAGGCACGAAAAAGAGGCTCCTCAGACCACCAACAGGGACAGTGGCTCCTCTCACATGACGGTCACAGGGTAAATTAGATCTCTGGAGGGACTTGGCAGTGGCACTTCCACAGGGAGGCTCGGGGCTGGTCACTCTACACAAGAGGAACACCTTTACAATTCCCAAGACACCAAACGCTCTACCTCACAAAGGCTGAGGGAAAGACCTTATTCTTCAAAGCTGTTAGAAGTTAGCTGTTAGACTTGTTGCTCATCTGAGGAACTCCTCTTGATGGAGACACTCTCCCAAGGCAGCAGGACACGGACACCTCTTCCAGGTTACAGCAGACAGGAAGAGGGAAGGTCCAGCAGGAACTGGCATATCCACGTTGGGCCGACCGGTCTTATGGTCACTGGTGGGGCTCAGGGCTGCCAGCTTGCTGTACACGCCAAACTTAGTTACAAGAGGAGCTTCTTCAAGTTACGCTTCTTCAGCTTCCAGTTACTTTAAGGTTCATAGTACCAGTCCATTCAGGTAGCACACGCAGGTTCTATTCATTAAAATCGTCGCCAAAATGTTGTAAGTAAAACAATGATCCTGTTCCAGGTAAACTTAAGGTTGTATTTATTAAGATAACAAGTTCAAGATAAAAGGTACAGAGAGCCCCACCAGGAGCAGCCTTCCTGCTGCTCAGCCCATTCTCCAACTGACAGCCTCACTCATCCAACATTCCGCAGCATCATCCACACCAATATTCCACACCACACTCACACTGGCTGAGAAGCAGGTACAACAAGCCTCCTGTGATGCATTGCTGAAATGTTGGAACTGATGTTGAGGTGAGGAAGAATGTTAGTGAGTTGAGGAAAGAGTCTGATGAAAATAAGAGTAGAGGTGATGAGCTGCAGACTGATGGCAGTGACCCAAAAGCAGCGGTTGTACATGCAGCAACTGGGTAGCCCATCATTTTAAAGTTACCCAGGGTCTCTCTCATGTTTATCTCCAGGGAGGTTCCAGGTTCCTGAAACCAAACCTGATGTCTCAGGACCCCTTCTCCAGAACAAGTACTGCAGATTGTGAGGTGGACCCTGTGGTAAACAGAACCCAAATGAACAGTCAGAATTCCAGTTTTTGCAGCACTGAGGTGACATAATTATTTCTCTTTTTTATTTCAGAAATAACGGTCAGGTGGGACTCCAAAAAAGTGAATAAGTGTTCTCTATGACTGGTGGTTGAGAGTAGCCACAGCCATGTGCATTTCATATCATAAAAAAGCAGATATGACACGCATTGCATCTTCAGTGGTAGTCCATTCATCACAAAGTAGTTAGAGAATTACAAGGGGAATTAAGTTATTGTAAAACGAAGGACCTACTTGATGGAGGTTTTGAAACGGATGGGAATCAGAAGGTACTTCTGCGCCTGGGTTGAACTGCTGTATACAAACCCGAGGGCTCGAGTGCGAAACAGCAGAATGGTGTTGGGGGCTTTTAGTATACAGCGGACACCGAGCAGGGATGTCTGTTCTCGCCGCATCTGTTTGCACTGGCGTTGGAGCCACTGGCCATCAGGCTAAGGAAGGCGATGGAGGGGCTGCGGGTTCCGGTTGGGAGACACCACACGTGCTCACACTATAAGCAGATGACGTAATATTTTACCTGAAGAGACCGTGAGAATCTGGTCCTATATTAATGGCACACCTAGAGGAGTTTGGTTGTGTGGGAGGACTGAGACCAAATAGAGGCAAGAGTATTCTGTTCTCCTTGGGAGTACTGGCCCAGCCCCCCATGGACTGCCTGCCAGACCTGGGTATACGATGGGAAAAGGACAAATTTAGACACTTTGGCATAATGCTGGCAGCAAAGACGTCCGATAAACATTAAGCTTACAAAATTGAGAGGTTGTTGGAGGAACTACATAAATCTATTCAGTTCTGGACTGGCTTACCCTTGTCTATTATGGGTAGGGTGGCTATTGCCAAATGGTCTTTCTTCCCAGATGTCTCTATGTGCTACAGAACACCCTGTCCCCCATACCTCGAGATACATTCAAGTGCTCCAACAGCCTATAGGCAACGCTGGTTTGGGTGGGCAAGAGAACTTGTGTGGCTCTGGACACTTTAAAACTGGACCGGGAGGAAGGGGGTTAGGATTAGCGGACATGGAGTTATATTACTATGCTGCACACATTCAGTACCCAGCTAAATGGATGGCTGACACAAACAACAGCGAGAAGCAGTTCTTGCAAAGAACGCATATGGGTAGACCTCTGATGGAACTACTGATGAGGGGCACGAGGCTGAGGGAGGAGTTTCCTTACCTGGTGCAACACACTGCTTGGGTCTGGAAATAGATAAAGTCCAGAGTCCTTAGACAGCTGCCCTTCTCCATCTCCAGGAATCTGGAGGTTTGGGCGACGAAACCATTCAAAGACATAGGGTCCATCATGTCCCTCACTCGATGGCAAGAGGGAGGCTGTTGACTAATCTGAGATTTGTATCCGGGGGAACGATTCCTCACCGATCAGAAGGCTCAAGAGGCTTTCACCTTGGGCCGGGGCCAATACCTACAACATGCCAAAATTGCACAAACAGCAAGGGAGATTTGGAGGTACTTCCTGGAGGCAGCCTCATGGTCTGAGCTCCTATAGCTGCTTCTGAGTAAGGGGGAGGGGGAGTAATGGCGTGCCGGATGTATAAATAAGGCCCTTAGATCGGACAGGTCCGTAAGAAAGCTAGTAGCTAGAATTGCCTGGGGAGAGCAACTAGGGGAACAACTCACAGACAATGAATGGGAAAAGTCTGTCTCACTGGTTAAAAGGGTCTCCGGGATAATTACATTACCCGCACATATCTTATGCCACTCAAACTCAACAGAATATGTGCAGGCTGCTTGACTGCGTGTCCTCTTTGTGGATGGGGGAGATACTTTTTTACACACTGCACTAGGACGAAGTACAGGCGTATTGGCTGGAAGCAGTGAAACAGATCCGTGGAGTGACAGAGTTGTCACTGGATCCTACCCCTAAGCAGTGCTTATTGGGTATCGTGGGACATCCAATGCAAGTAAAGATGCATTATAACTTCCTCCAGCTGGCACTCCTCCTGGTGAAGCGGAGGATCGCTATCAGTTGGTTGGGCACTCGGGGTCCATGGTAGCAAGTTAGGTGAAAGATATTATTGAATGGTCACTAGCAGTGGAGACACATAATAGGCGATCTCGTAGAGATGAAAAGGTAATCGAAGACTTAGAGGTCTGGGAAGAGAAGAAGGGGGTCGATGGCCAGTATCTGATGCATCAGGGGTTTCCCCTTTCACCTTAGGACGCTTCCGGTTGGAGCAATGTGGTCTGTACAGACACAGGTGGTATTACAAGGTCCTTCCACGGAACAATGAAACAATGTGATACGGAATGCACAGTAGTCTAGGGTGTTGGAGGGAAAATGATGCGATACCAAAGGGACATATACAGGAGGGCTGGGTTGCTATACCAATTCTAATATTTTGGCGAAATTGGAATGTAATTGTCACAGTCTTCATGCTGTGCGTTCATAATGTTATGTAAAAGCATAAATAAAGATTTTTTTAGAAAGTTATTGTAAAACTAAGTAAAAGGGTCATACCCTGGACATAATCTGTAGCTATGGGAAATCTGGTAGTGCATCCATTGTGCACTACCAAAAGGATCTGTATGTTTGTAACATGAAGCGGTTTTATGATATACATTAAACAAGTTCTTCTATTGAATCAATACGTCATACTTTAACTAATGTTGTAAACTTTCATGATTCTTAAGCTGAACTTACAAGTCAAAGAAGGTATGCTGGAACAGGTCTAGCAGATACTTAAATCTATTGTATTATACAGTTGGACTGTAATCTGGTCAAGGGAGCATTTTCTCCCTCAATCCATTTTGGGTCCGCAAATCCAAAGAGGGCCTGTGAATTCAAAGGTCTCTAACTGGCTGGTTACAACTTCATGAAAAATTGGAGGTTACCTGATTATCAAACATTTCGGACTCTAACAATGATTTAGAATTATGCGGAAAGACCATATTAGTTTATGGATATTTCATGAGTAGGTAAAACTATTGAAAAAGGTAACAACCTCCACCGAACGCAGAACAATGTGAGGTAACCTTATTTCTTCATGTTATTTCTCATTTTTGCCTTGGATTCTAACTCTAGGGCTAATAACATGCAGTGACATTATTACCACATTGGTCTCTTACACCAGATTTTGAGCTCTAATTTAGAGTCAATTTCCACCAGTAAACATCCATGATGATCTGAGTGAACATTATTATACATACCAGAATCTGAATGGCTGCTGGCAGATTATCTGAGGGAAAGTCCGGAAGGCCAATGGCGGACGATTCCTGAGAGCAGAGTGTTGTAGCAAAGGATAACAGCTGCGTTACTCTGGAAAGACAAGCATTGGTAAATGCATTAGGTTTCGCCTATGCGATAAATAATAAGCTGGTTTTTGTTGTAAGTTGTAGCTTGCCGAGTAGTTGTACACTATAAATTACAGAAGGTCTGCTAAAGTGTTATGACTTGTTTATGTACAAAAGGCAATATATTGTGCTGTTACTAGTGGTATATTGTGGGTAAGTAATAGCAACATTTAGAAAAATGGAACCAAAGAGGAAAATAATAGAATTAATTGATGTATCAGCAATATTATGTGTTTAGAGGAGTTCTTATAACTTTTGGCCCAGTGCCACTGCACTTGCTGCACCATTCAAATCATGACCCTATTGCCTATAAGGTAACTGCACTTGTGACTGCCAGTTTAGTAGTCAAATATTGCAATATTTGGTGTTTAGAGGGGTTCCTAGAGCTTTGGGCCCCGGTGTCACTGCACCTGCTGCACTACTGCACCACTGAAATCTTAACCCTAGTGCCTGCTAGGTATCTGCACTTGTGACTGCTTATTTAGTAGTTAAATATAGCAATATTTGGTGTTTACAGGAGTTCTGACAACTTTTGGCCCCAGTGCCACTGCACCTGCAGCACCATTGAAATCATGGCCCTAGTGCCTGCTAGATAACTGCACTTGTGACTGCCTGTTTAGAGGTAAAATGCAGCAGTATACAGTGTTTAGTTGGGTCCCTAGAGCTTCAGGCCCCAGTGCCACTGCACCTTCGGCACCATTCAAATCAAACCCCTTTCAACTGCAAGATAACTGCAATTGTTTCTGCTTGTATAGTAGTAAAATATAGCAACATTTGGTGTTTAGAGGAGTTCTGACAACGTTTGGGCCCAGTGCCACTGCACCTGCTGTCCCATTCAAATCATGACCCTGTTGTTTGCAAGGTCACTGCACTTGTGACTGCCTGTTTAGTAGTAAAATATAGTAATATTAGGTGTTTAGTGGAGTGCCTAGAGCTTTTGGTCCATTCAAATTAGAACCCTATTGTCTGCTAGATAAATGCACTTGTGTCTGTCTTGCTTAGCAGTAAAATTTAGCAATAATCTGGGTTTAGTGGGGTCCCCAGAGCTTTTGGCCCCAGTGCCACTGCACCTGCTGCACAATTCAAATCAAATTCCTTTTAACTGAAAGATAACTGCAATTGTGACTGCCTGTTTAGTAGTCACATATAACAACACCGGACCAGCATACCTGAACAGCCGACTCAATTTCCATGCACCCCAAAGGACCCTACGATCAGCCCAGCTCTCCTACGCCGTGGTCCCCCGCACCAGAAAGACCAGATTGGGAGGCCGCTCCTTCTCCTTCCTCGCGGCCAGAGCCTGGAACGCCCTTCCGCTCCACCTCTGACAGACAACATCGCTTCCCATCTTCGCAAGAAACCTCAAAACCTGGCTCTTTGACAGACCCCCTCCTTGATGAACTGGAACCTGCACCCCCCCCTACCCCAAGCGCCTTGAGACCCTTACGGGTGAGTAGTCGCGCTTAACAAACACCTGATTGATAATATTATGTGTTTAGAGAAGGTCTGACAAATTTGGGGCCCGGTGCTACTGCACCTGCTGCACCATTCAAATCATGACCCTGTTGTCTGCAAGGTAACTGCTCTTGTGGTTGCCTGTTTGGTTGTAAAATATAGCAATATTTGGTGTTTAGTGGAGTTATGACAACTTTTGGCCCTGGTGCCACTGCACCTGCTGCACCATTTAAATAAATATTAATACCACAAAAGAGAGTTAAGTATGAAAAAAGCACCTCTACAGTCCTCCAAAAATTCACAAACCACAACAGGGTAGGGTGCTAGTGTCAAAAGAAAGGGCACATGACCCTAAATTGGGGCAAGCACCTCATATTAGGAGTCATGTGGCAGCCGTTCAGAAGGGGAAGGCCATCCTTAGCGGAAGAGGATGCCTCACAAACATAATAGTGTCATGTTTTATCATAGGCATCCTCTCCCCACCTCTGTAAGATGGTACTACCTAGGCGGACTCGACCTCCGCGAAGACTTGGCGGTAGGAGGGAGTTCTTACATAAAACTACTGGACAGAGTCCAGTTAAATTAAAAATACTTTTGGGTTCCTCAGTTATTCCTTTTACTTGTGAGGTCCCTAGGTATATTAAAATCCAATTTGATGACGGGTGTACAATGGTAGAGTACAATGACTCATGCCCGCCCTATATTTGCCAACATGTTTCTGCCCTCCAAACTTAGCCTAAAAGGTCTGGGGCATTCGTAAGGGCTAGACGCTCCCTACAGTGTTACCCTTGGTGTCAAAAGGACCCTAGATATTAATGTAAGTGAAACACCTACTGAGTGTCCCAAGTGAATCCTACCTGGGCTACTACCTCCAGGATTTCGTAGATAACCCTAAGCTTTAGGGGATACCGGTAGGCTGGTCAAGGAGAGGGTGGAATCCTTCATTGTCACACATTCATCAGAAGAGACACCACTCGTGTCAACCTGAGAGCTTCCACTCCCAGTGGCATGACACTATTATGTGTGTGAGGCATCCTCTTCCACTAAGGATAGCCTTCCCGCTCCCGTTCTGAACGGCCCCCACGTGACTCCTAATAGGAGGTGCTTGACCCAATTTGGGGTCCTGTGCCCTATCGTTTGACACTGGCACCCTACCCTGTTGTGGTTTGTGTAGTAGTAAAATATACCAATATTAGGTGTTTAGAGGAGTTCTGACAACTTTTGGGGCCGGTGCCACTGCACCTGCTGCACCATTCAATACATGACCCTGTTGTTTGCAAGGTAACTGCACTTGTGACTGCCTGTTTAGTAGTAAAATATAGTAATTTTAGGTGTTTGGTGGGGTGCCTAGAGCTTTTGGTCCTGGTGTCACTGCACCTGGTGCACCATTGAAATCATGTCCTTGTTGTCTGCAAGGTAACTTCACTTGTGACTGCATGTTTAGTTTTAAATTTTAGCAATAATCTGGGTTTAGTGAGGTCACTAACGTTTTTGGCCCCGGTGCCAGTGCACCTGCTGCACCATTCAAATCAAGTCCCTTTTAACTGCAAGGTAACTGCAATTGTGATTGCCTGTTTAGTAGTACAATATAGTAATATTAATCATAATGACCAAATAGATTCAGTTGAAAAAAATCAATCTTATAATGCCTACAAAGTGCAAAGAAAGGTACTGAGGCATGAATAGGAAATGCCACAAACGTTCTAAGGTTAAAGCATCTACTTTACACAACTAAGTAATAAAAAGTAAGCATTCCAGCATACTGTTAGAAGCTGTCTGCCTTTTCCATGGGAAGAGATCTTATCTTGACAGTGAATGGGGCTTAAACAGTCTGAACACCTTTAGTAGAAGTATGGTAAATGCATGCAGCCTGGGGAAGTTAACAAAAAAAGAGTTCCACACAAAAGCGAATGAACACAGTAATTCGGTCCGGGAACCGTTAAGAGCCCCCTTTTAAGATATATAAAACACAAGAGATTTCACAAGCGCAGTGCAAGCACTGTGCAGTCAAAACCTATAAAAGGAACTGTTTTTCAAATCAAAATTGTAATGTAATGTAATGTTGGTATTAAAGCAGAACATTGTACAGAACTGTGTATCCATATGGTGGTAAATAATGCCTCTATCTCAAAAGCAATATATAATACCAGAATAAAAGATGGAGTAGTGCTGTAGCAGTAAACATATGCATTTCTTCTATACGTTACCTTTAAGGGCATTGGTATTGTCGGTCTACTGAAGATTCAATGTAAATCATTTGCTTACAAATTATAAGCATCGTGAACTTTATATTGGAAAGCTTATGTGTCCTTGGGTGTGCATGTATATGTTTTGGCCTGTGCGTATGACACTCAAAAGCAATATAGCAACCTTCCTGATTAACACTAATCTAAGTGGAGTTCAAAGCTTGTCTAAGGTTATTTTCATTCAATAACACACAAAATTCTATAGAAGAAGTGATATCATAGGTACTACATCTCATTCACATCTTCAGGTTACTGTTCTCAATATAGTATCACTCAAGGTAAGAGATAATTCATCTGGAACCCTAACAAGAATGAAAGGCAATTATCTACATGATAAAGCTTGGTCTAAATGCCACTTATGGGGTAGCGCCTTGTCCTTAAGCAGGGATTGTAGAGGTGCTAATTGAGGTTTCGATTTGCCTGTTCTCAGAGGAATTGAGTGTATGCTACTATTCCCAACCATGCCAGAACCAAGTATTAACAAGCTCTGGGCCCTTTAACGAACATCATATTGTATTGTATTCTGTGCACAATGTTTACCAATCGCTACACATATTGCTTGTTGAGGCAGATGAGGAATTGTTATGGAGTTACTTACCTTCGGTAACGATATATCTGTAAGAAACATTAGTTAGTGATAGATTCCTTACCTTAGAATTACCCCCAGGCGTCAGACTGGATCCGGAAAGTTTTCGTTAGCAGTACCTCTGCGTGTTGGAAGGTGGCGTCGGTCGGCTCTGCGTCCGTCGTCGGCGTCGTGGTCGCCGGGATGACGTCGTGGCAGCTACTTAGACGCCGCCCTCGCGCGCTGACGTCAGTTCTGTACACGACTTTTCGTGCCAGAAACGCAGAGCCATGCAAGATACTGACCACTGGTGCACAAAACTAGGGCCCTGAAGGGATGTCCTTAACCCTAGAAATCAGTTCGCAGAACGGGGAGGATGGGTGGGGCGGTAAGGAATCTATCACTAACTAATGTTTCTTACAGATATATCGTTACCGAAGGTAAGTAACTTGTGCATCTGAAAGAAACACGTTAGTGATAGATTCCTTACCTTAGAATAGATACCCCAGCAATACCAACCACGGTGGTGGGTCTGCGAACCAAGATCACACCAGAAAGTCCTGCAGAACAGAACGGCCAAAGAAGCCATCTCTCCGGACTTGACTGTCCAGGCAGTAGTGCTTGGTGAACGTGTGCAGCGATGCCCACGTAGCTGCCTGACAGATGTCGCTTAGAGGAACTCCCCGTCCCAAAGCAGTGGTGGCTGCCGTCGCCCTGATGGAATGGGCGCGTAACCCAACTGGAGGCTCCTTTTAGCCAAAGAGTAACAGGCCTTGATACACAAGACGACCCACCTGGAGATGGTCCGCTTGTGTACAGCCCGACCTTTCTTGGCGCCCACGTAGCCAACAAAGAGTTGGTCATCCACCCGGAACTGTTTTGTTCGGTCTATGTAGAAGGAGAGCGCACGTTTTGGGTCCAGACGGTGGAGCCTCTCTTCCTCTCTCGAAGGATGCGGAGGCGGAAAGAAGGTGGGAAAAGTGATGGTTTGGCCAATATGAAAAGATGTAACCACCTTTGGAAGAAAGGATGGACGAGTGCGTAGGACCACTTTGTCCGGATGCATAGCCAGAAATGGAGGCTTAGAAGAAAGAGCCTGGAGATCACTCAATCTCCTAGCAGAAGTGAGGGCCACCAGGAAAGCAGTCTTGAGCGTCAAGAGACGAAGAGGACAGTTGTGAAGTGATGTGGGAGCACACATTAAAAAGGTTAAGACCAGGTTCAAGTCCCACTGAGGCATAACGAAAGGAACCGGAGGAAAGAGATGCGTTATGCCTTTCAGGAAACGATTAACAACAGGGGACTTGAAAAGAGAAGGCTGATCAGGAAGCCTGAGAAAGGCAGAAATGGCCGAAATATAGTCCTTTAGAGTGCCCAGAGCAGAGCCCTGCTGGGCCAAGGAAAGAAGGAACAAGAGAATCTCAGAAAGAGGGGCAGAAAGGGGATCCACAGCCTTTGCTGTGCACCATGCCACAAATTTGTTCCATCTACAGGTGTATACCGTCTTAGTGGAGGGACGCCTGGCTGCCAAGATGACATCACAGACTTCGGGAGGCAGGTCAAATAACGTCAGTTGCCGCCGCTCAATCTCCACGCAAGGAGGTGGAGGCTGGACAGGTTCGGGTGGAGGACCGTCCCCTGCTGCTGCGACAAAAGATCCTCCCGAAGAGGCAGACGGATCGGAGGATCGATGGCCATATTGAGTAGCTCGGGATACCATACTCTTCGTGCCCAATCCGGAGCCACAAGAATGACTTGGGCCTGGTCGCGCCTGATCTTCTTCAGCACGCTGGGCAGAAGTGGTATAGGCGGAAAGGCGTACAGAAGACCGCAACTCCACTCGCGAGGAAAAGCGTTGCCTAGCGAGTGCCGCCTAGGAAATTCCAACACGCAGAATTGCTGACATTGCGCGTTCTCTTCGGTGGCGAACAGATCTAACCAAGGCTCTCCCCACTGTTGAAAGAGTCCTGGCGCCACCTCCGAGTGAAGACGCCATTCGTGATCCATCATGCACCTGCGGCTGAGCTCCTCCGCCCTGGCGTTCAGAGAACCTGCCAGGTGTTGAACCACCAGAGATATGCCCTGATGTTCCAGCCATGTCCAGAGACGCAGAGCCTCTTGACATAGGGTCCACGACCCCACCCCGCCCTGTTTGTTGCAGTACCACATGGCGGTGGTGTTGTCCGTGAACACCTGCACTACTCTTCCCCGGACAGAGGGAAGGAATGCCTTGAGTGCAAAACAGATTGCCCGAAGCTCCAGGAGGTTGATGTGGAGCCCGGACTCCGCCGGAGACCAGAGGCCTCTGATCTCCGCCTCTCCCATGTGGCCACCCCATCCCAGAAGGGATGCATCTGTCACCACAGTGTGTTCTGGTTGGGGAACGGAGAGGGATCTGCCGATGACCCAATCCTGGTTCGTGAGCCACCACTGCAATTGTCGTGCAGTGCCCTCCGAGATCTGGACGCAATCGGACAGGTTCCCCTGGTGCTGCGCCCACTGGAACTTCAAGTCCCACTGTAGAGCCCGCATATGCCACCTGGCATGATCGACCAGCAGGATGCAGGAGGCCATGAGTCCCAACAGCCTCAAGGTCTTCCTGACTGACACCCGGAATAGAGGCTGAAAGATCGGAATCATAGCCCGAATATCCCGGACTCGCTGTTCGGGAGGATAAACCCGAAACTGCGTTGTGTCCAGAACCGCTCCAATGAAGAGGAGCTTCCGAGAGGGAATCAGGTGCGACTTCGGCGCATTGATGGAGAACCCCAGCAAGTGCAGGAGGTCGGCCGTAGTCTGGAGGTGGGAGACGACAACCTGGGGCGAGCCCGCCTTCAACAGCCAGTCGTCAAGATAGGGGAAGACTGGAACCCCTGATCTGCGCAGATGAGCTGCAACCACCGCCATCACTTTCGTGAACACCCGAGGGGCGCTGGTAAGGCCAAAGGGGAGCACGGTGAACTGAAAATGCTCGTGGCCTACCGTGAACCGCAGGTAACGCCGGTGGGCCGGCAGGACGAGGATGTGAAAATAAGCGTCCTGCAGGTCCAACGCTACCATCCAGTCTCCAGGGTCGAGGGCAGACAAGACCTGAGCCAGGGTCAACATCTTGAACTTGTTATGTTAAAAGTATTTGCAGAGCGCACTTACACCAAGCGGTTTCATGGCGCTGAGAGCGGGAGGGCGACAGGGGTATGATGACAGAAGCTTTACTCATATGCCTGAGAGAACAGAAGGGTCTTAAGAAGTGTTCTGAATTGGGCGTAAGAGGTTACTGACCTCAGTCCAGTGGGAAGAGAGTTCCAGAATTGAGGGGCCAGGAAAGAGAAACTGAGGCCACCGTGTTTTTTGCGTTTGAAGGTGGGGGTGGTGAGCAGGTTCAGATGGGAGGAGCGAAGTTCGCGAGAGGGGGCATAGCGATGGATCCTAGACGAGATAAATGCTGGGCCATGGCCGGCAAGGGCTTTAAAGATGGTGCAGCCCAGTTTAAATGCCGGAGGAAGCGGATGACGTTCCTGAGATCCAAGATAGGACGCAGGCCTTTGTCCTTCTTGGGTACCAGAAAGTAGTGGGAATAACAACCACGACCTACTTCTGGGACAGGAACGCGCTCGATGGCTCCCTTGGCCAAGAGAGCCGTAACTTCCTGCTGGAGAAGGGACAGGTGATCCTCCGATATGCGATGGTACTTGGGTGGCATGGAGGGAGGGGTAGCCTCGAAGGGGAGGGAGTAGCCCCTTCGGAACTATTTGCAAAACCCACCTGTCCGATGTGATGGTGCACCAGTGGGGGAGGTGATGGCGAATCCTGCCGCCCACTGGTGTTTGGTGGCCCTGAAATGTCGGACTGGGAGGGCTTGGAGGCTGCGGCGGAGGGGGTGGAGGTGGACTGGCCCGCCCGCTGGCCCCCAGAACCACAGCTTTGGTTCCCACGTCCCCGGTCGCGCTGGGATGAAAAGTTTTGCGCCGGCCTGTGGCCCTGAAGGGAACGTGGTGGGGCACCCCTTCCGTGACCACGAAAGGGGCGAAAAGCAGACTGTGCAGGACGCAGGGTGGAAAGACCCAAGGACTTGGCCGTAGCCCGCGAGTCCTTGAAACGCGTCAATGCACTGTCCGCCTTGTCGCCGAACAGGCAACGGCCATCAAAAGGCATGTCCATCAGGGTGTTCTGGACATCCCCCGAAAAGCCAGTCGTCCTCAACCAGGCATGGCGTCTGATTGCCACCGACGTGGAAATCGTTCTGCCCAGTGAGTCGGTGGTATCCAGCCCACACCGAATGGCGAACTTAGCTGCGTCTCTCCCTTCAGCAACAGCATGGGACACCATGGTCCGGGCCTCCTCCGGACACTGAGGCAGCACTTGCGCCACCGAGTCCCACACAGAGTGGGAATAACAGCCCAAGAGGCATGCGGTATTCACCGACCGCAGCCCTAAGCTGGAGGATGAAAACAACTTCTTCCCAAGGTGATCCAGCTTCTTGGATTCCCTATCCGGGGGTGCGGTAGGGAAGGCGCTCTGGGACATCGAGGCTTGGACCACCAAGCTCTCAGGGGAAGGGTGTTGGGAAAGGAACAAGGGGTCGCCCGGAGCCGGGCGGTGGCGTCGGGCAATCATCCTATCCACAGGAGCCCCTGTGGTGGGCTTGGACCAAGTGCCCAAAAGGATATCTGAGATAGCTTCATTAAAAGGCAGCAGGGGCTCCGAAGAGCTCGCTGCCGGTTGAAGTACCTCTGTCAGGAGGTTAGTCCTGACTGCCACCGTAGGAAGCTCAAGGTTAAGAGCCTCGGCCGCCCTAAGCAACACCACTGCGTAAGACGCTCCCTCCTCCGTAGCCACGGTAGGAGGAGACAGCATGCCAAGGTCTGGCGATGTGTCCAAACCACTGGCATCCCCCAGGTCCTCTCTCCAGTCCTGTTCCAGCTGTTCCGTTAAAGGGTCACCTGACCCCTCCCAATCCTCCTCCTCCTCGTCCTCTGGGTGCCAATCTGGCCTAAAAGGGACTCCAGGAGTGAACAGGGGCACAAAAACCCCGCCCGGCGCCGGATCCGGCATCGGTCGACGCCGGTCCGGCTCCGTGTCTTCATCCAAAAGGAGGTTGGGGTTGATGCCGGCCGATAGGCCGGCCGGCGCCGGGCGCAGTAGTGGTGCCGTCGGAAGCGGCGCCGGTGGAGGTGTGATAAGGTCAACCGGCGCCGATCCGGATCCAGGCGTGGATCCACGGGGGGCTGCGGCGCCGGGGCCGCCGGCAATGAAGGTCCCAGCCCCCCAGCCGAGTCCGCGGGGCCCGAAGGCGCGCCGGCGGGTTCAGGCTGCCCAAAGATGGCATGCATCGCCTCGTAGAACGTACGAAGCTGGGGGGGAGTCGCCCCGCGTCCCGGAAAGGGAGGGAAACCCGGAGTCGACTCTTCGGGCTCTGCACGCGGAGCCGCGGGAGGGGCACCACCCGCGGACCTAGTCGGGTCATCCGACCAACGAGGAGAAGTCGAAGAGCGACGATGCTTCTTCGACTTCTTTTTGTGCTTCGACTTACCCGACCCAGAGTGCGAAGACTTCGATGACTTCGATCCTGACTGATGGTGGCTCTGCGACCGGTCCCTCGACCTCCCTCTCGACCGGGACCTCGAACGGCACGGAGCCGACTGTCGGCGTTCAAGCAGCTTTCGGGACCGCTCCCGCAAAGCCTTCAGCGTCAACAACCGGCAGTCAGAGCACGACTTGGGGTCATGGTCGTGCTCCAGGCAGAAAAGGCACACGCGGTGCGGATCCGTCACCGACATCAGTCGGCTACAGGAACCGCAGGCCGGGAATCCTGGCATCCCTCGTGCACCTCACAGAGTCGTGAGACTCAAAAAAGACGTCGACAAAAGTCGAGAAAAACGTAGTAAAAAAATAACTGAGGTACCGCTCTTCCCGGATCTGCGCTGGCTGGCGCGGAAAAAGAAAGAACTGACGTCAGCGCGCGAGGGCGGCGTCTAAGTAGCTGCCGCGACGTCAACCCGGCGACCACGACGCCGACGACGGACGCGGAGCCGACCGACGCCACCTTCCGACGCGCAGAGGTACTGCTAACGAAAACTTTCCGGATCCAGTCTGACGCCTGGGGGTAATTCTAAGGTAAGGAATCTATCACTAACGTTTTTCTTTCAGATACTATGTGCGATTTGCCACGAAGGCCGAATCAGAATATGGTGTTAAATTGTTGACAATTTTTAAAGAATTTTTAAAGATATTGATGAAATAGTTTTTTCTTGTGTAGTCTCAATATGAATTATTGTACAGTTTGTGAAAACTAAACAATGAAGAGAAACAAACTGGAAATGGGAGTTAAGCAACGCCGTACCTCAGTGGCTGTTGTCACTAAGTGACATCTCCTATGTGGGCCTGCACATTTGTCTGTGTGCTTCTTACTACAGCGGCCATTCAGCGACAGCAGCTGTTGGCAGAAAGTCTCCACAAGTTGCAGTAGTTTAAAGGCAAATTTTATAAATAACTTGGGAGCACACAGCGTAACCTCTGCCGTCCGATGTGCGGAATCAACTGTCGAAGCAGAACAGTTCACCCAAACAGCAGGCAGAAACCAGATGTCGAAAGTGGAATCCAAGACAAGGGTAAACAAGTAAGTACAGACACAGGTAAAGTGGTCATGCATTGCAAATGTGCGATATATTTACAACAGTAAACAACACAATCATTTATTTCATCATCTTCTGCCTTTTAACACCCACAAAAAGAGATAAATGTAAATGAAAATCTTTATACCTCACAGGCATAGAGGGATTGTGAGTAGAGCGAGAATACTTTTACAGCTGGAGAACCAAGCACCACATGTGGAACTGTAGAAACTTTAGAACTGCAGCTGCAAGCTTAACTGTGCAGCTTGTAAAGCGCTGAAGAAGTATCAACTGATGTAAGTGAAATTGACATACGTGAATTGAAATTGACATACACGCAAATGTTTGATGTGAAATGACACAATAAACTGTCTCATTTGCATAGAAGTGAAATGTGTACCATTGTCTGTCACAAGTTCTTTAGGGGAGCCTTTAACACAATTTTTCTTCTCCAAAAATGTAATTGCAGCATTGGTGTTGGGAGCAGAAACAAAATCAAAATACACTCACTTTGAGAAGTAATCAATTAACAGCTTCAGATTAATAGTGCTCTTAAATTTTGAAGGGAAGCTGTTTGCTAAGCACCTACTAAACTAACTAAAGAATTGGGCAGAAGAAAAATATTAATACCATTAACGCAAACAGGATTCTGCACCAGTTGTTCAACTGTTGACAACTCTTACTCTATTTGCAAAAAAACACTTATACAGAAATCAACGTTATATGCCTGTTTCGTGGACTATTCCACGGCTTTCGACAAAGTGAACTGGCAAGGCTGTGGACCAAGCTCTTAAAGTGGAAAATTGATCCTTATCTTCTGCATTTTATCATCGAATTGCATACTGATACATGGCTACAGGTAAAGCTATATATTGGCAATACCCTGACTTCTAAATGCAGTACCCAGAACGGCCTCAAACAAGGATGTATTTTGGCCCCCTTATTATTTTCTTGTATATCGTCGATTTAACAGAGTCACTGGAGTCAGATCAGGGTATTCCTTCCAAGCTGGGAGGTACAAAAATAACATATTTGGCCTATGCCGATGACTTGATGATCCTGTCTCAAACTCCAAAAGGCCTACAACATCAATTACACCATTTGCATAAATATAACTTGGAGAACGGATTAATTGCCAATCTGTCCAGAACGAAAGTCATGACCTTTGGGAAGAAAACTAAATTTGTGGGGTGGGTCCTAGGAGATACTACAATCGAAATAGTGAAACAATAGGATTATCTCGGAGTGATATCTGAAAGCAAGATATCATGGTCGAAACATCTAGCAATTAGAAAGCTTAAGTCTACGATGATCACCAAATCAGTGCTAATATTTGCAAATCTGTTTGGCGGGAAAGCAATCAGGCCATCATTCAAAGCGTTAAACATTAAACTGATCCCATATTTGTCATTTGCATCTCATGCGTTGAACCACAAGACCATTTTTAGTCTTGATAAAAAATTTATGCAATATGTACGTAACCTGCTCCACCTCTGTACAGCAGCCCCCAACTGTGTCATCAGACTAGAATTAAGTCTAAAATCTCTAATAACACTCTACTACAGAAGCACTATGAATAATTCTGTGATTGTGCAAAAGCTGATCCAACATCATTACAATACCTAATCTATCAGGAAGTAAGCAAAACTACATACAAAGACTTAAAGTTGCATACCTTACCGGCAAGCTTAGAAACTTATGATTTACCTGATCCACAGACACTGGCACAGATTAAGCAAACAGCCCGGAAAATCCTACTCCGTGGTACCTTTACTCTTAAACAGAGGGACTCTGACCTGGCACAGGCCAAACAACACAACCATTTGGACTTCGTGTTTGATACCTACTCTCTACAGAGTCACAAAAATACTTAGCATCAAATTTGCCTGGCTATGTTAAAAAGACATTTTTAAGGTTCAGATTCTTTTATATTCTGATTCATGTATTCGAAGGGAAATAGAACCCAGCTTTTAAAGATAAAACTGTTTGTCTTCTTTGAGGGCATGCAACCAAATCCCTTCTACACATCATATGTATTTGCCCTAAACTGTTGCATTTAAGAAAAAAGCATTTACGTCCCAAGTTCAACCAGGCAAAATTCAGATCAACTGTGGAAGCTGTCAGGTACTGTTTTAGCGCTAAGGAAGACAGTGCAATAATAATGTTAACAATATTTTTAGATCAGGCTTATAAAGCCCTATCTGTATGATTTTTTCACTCATTTATATAATCCTGATTTGTCTCTTTTGTACCTGGATTCAACTAATCTGTTTTTATACAACCTGTCTTAATCTATATGCCTTTTTGCACACTTTACACATTTGCACCACATCAGTGTTTTTTTTGTTTTTGTTTGTTTTAAAGGAAAAAGTTAGTAGGTCAAATAAGATCGATGGAAGAGGCTGCTTCACACTGTGAAAGGGTAGACCAATAGTGCAATAATAAGGCTAGTAATGTTACTGGTCGAGATTTATAAAGCATCTCTTCCGCGATCATATAAATGTCTACGCTTTGCTTGACTATGCTTGCATCAAGATTTATGCTAACTGCGCCAAAATACTGATTCCAAATTATATGTCTCTGGATGTTAGTACATTTCCGAAAATTTGTATTTAAGAAATGGCACCTCTTTCTTTTTCTCCATGAGAGCAAAACAAGATTGACCGTTAAACCCGCCTGCTTCTGTGATTGTCTTAAGGACAGTAGTGCAATAATATGCCAATGAAACTTTTAGATTAGGCGCACAAACTATTAACTATGTAATTCAGATATTATGTCCATACTCTGAATTGTATGTTCTGAGTTCACATGCAAAGAAACTGGTCTCTTTTATGCCATGATTTTATAAGACTATTATTTTAGAAGTATTTTATCTATCTTCTGATACTTGTACTGACCGTGATGTTCTATATATTTTATTGCAATCTTTTGATTAATACAATAAACTTTTTATTGTAATCTTTTGATTAATTGAAAAGTCTGCCAGACACCTTCCCTGAACCATTGCTAGTGAGTATGTAAACTAAAGGTTTGTGGTATGTGTATAAATCAAAATACTAGTCCCACAAAAAAGTTATAAACTTTTCAAGAACCTAGTGCTTCTCTTTATGAGTTTGGGTTGTTTCAAAGAAGGAGAAGCAAAAGCAATAGTCTGCTCTTTGTCCTGTACCCACTGAGGTAACACAATGCCCAGACCAATCTGGCAAGCATCCACAGTTAAAATACATTTCTTGCCAGACACAAAAGGTGAGGGAGCTGGTGCTGAAACAAGATGATTAACTCTAAGAAAGGCCTCATTGACAGCCTCAGTCCAGACACACTTTTCACCTTTCTTTAGAAGCTTACACATAGAGTGCACTATAAATGCATAACCCTGAATACAACATGCATAACATTCATGAAAACCTAAGAAAGAGTGAGGTGTATCCTTGTCTCTGGGAGCAGAGCATTTTTAATTGCTTTAATTACAGAACATTTTGGCTTAATACTTGGGGACTGATGGTATGACCGAAATAATCCAGTTGTTCAATTAAAAATTGCCATTTGCCCCATCTAAAACCAGTGCTTAATTTGAGCCGGTGGTTTCCAGTGCTCGGCACCGGCACTTAATTGTCAACACCGGCGCCTGTGATAGTCTGCCACAAGGTGACACTGTCTTGCTAATTTTAAGAGGACCACAACAACAGTTAGTTATTAATTCAATATACATTAAAAATGACTATTACGTGCTTCCCATGCCATTCTTATAGCTTTGGGGGTTGAAATGGTCCGAATTGTCACGCTTGTAAGAGTGTGATGGTTAGTAGTTGTGTTATTATCATCATTGGCAGCGGCAATCTGCAGTGGCCTCCTGGCGATGGCCCCGGCACTTATTGTTGTTTTTTTTACAAATTAAGCACTGTCTAAATGCCAACATCCCCTAAACACAGTGAAAACCTTATCCAAAATCAGATTATGGTCATGTATGTTGTCAGCGTAAACAATAACATCGTCTTGTGACGGCTTGGACGCATAGGTGTGGAGGTTAATCCAAATGGCAGTCTAAGAAACTTGTATGCTCAAAATGGTGTGACAAAGGTAGTTAGTTCGTGCAATGAAGCAGCTAAGAAGATCTCATGCTAGGCACATCTCATATCAAGTTAAGAAAAAAACTTTGCTTGACCCAGATTACCTATCAATTTGTGGATTTTGTGTAGCGGGTGACAATCGACTATAATATTCTTATTAAGTGTGCAAAGGTCAGCACACAAACTAATGTCATCTGACGTTTTGAATTATAAAAACAGAGCTGATCCTCTCTGCAGAATTGGACTCTTAAATAATGCCCTCAGAGACCAATTAATGCAACAATTTCATAAGATCTTCTCTTAAAGTTATAGGTATAGGTCTAACCTTGTGAGTAACTGGGACAGCAGTTTACTTAAGCCTGATTCTGTGATAAAACTTAGCAATATTGCCAATTTTTTCATCACAAACTTCTGGAAATGGGAATTTCAGAAATGAACACCTGGAACCAACATCAAACCTAATTTCACCAGATCTTGCCACCAAAAAATATTTCTACCTTTCAAAGGCACATGCATTTTAGTTGCTATTTTCCTACCGAAACACATAACAAAATCCATAAGATAGCCACGAATCTCCATATCTAGATCACCGGAGGCCTTAGGATGTATATTAGGAGTGTTCAAACCCCATATCTCTACCCCATTGTTTGTAAAACAAGGAATCAGAAATAATAGTGATGGGCGCTCCTGAATAAGCCATCATATTTAGAATAAGATTGAACCCTAATATTCTTTACACCAGGGTTCTTTGGCTTTTACAGTGGCATAAACATTTGTGTCTACAGTGAGCAGGGAAGAGGTGTGGCGCAGCGGCCAGGGCAGCTGACTCCGGAACCCGGGGCTCACAGTTCGATCCCCGACGCTGGAGGCAGCAGCCCAGCACCATGTGACTCTGGGCAATAGCTCGCTTAATCTTCCCGACGGCCCCCAGCGCTTTGACACCCTAGGGTAATTGTTCGCGCTTTACAAATACTGGACATTTACATTTACTTTGGATAAATCATAAGTACAATTATTCATATCCAACTCAACACTATCAACCTTGGCAGGAGTTTTGCCACTTTTAAACACGCTTTGAAAGTGACACAACTTTTTGCACTTAATGCAGGGTTTAGCTTGCTCTTGACAGTTGGGATTATTACTTGAGTGAGCTCTAGAGCCACACCTGTAGCAAACACCATTGTTTTTTTTTTCTAAAACAAAACTTCACCGCCGGGCTTACAAAATGCGCCAACAGATTCGCCCCACTGAAATAAGCAAAAGCCAACACCTCCAAACAAGCCAGATGGTACACTCCAGAGCTCAGAACTACCAAAGGCAACTGCTACCAACTTGAGAAGTGCTGGCGCATGACTAGGGACCCCTCCGACAGAGCCACCCACAAAGCAGGCCTTAACAACCACCACCTCCACATCAAGGAAGCCAAGAGAGCAGCAATCACTGTCCTCATCAACACTGCGGCCAACTGCACAAAAGAACTCTTCAAAATTTACATGGAATTCTCCAACCCAACAGCCACTGAGACAACCATCCACCCCTCCCAAGAACTTTGCAACACCCTCTCAGACTACTTCCACAGCAAGATCACCACCATCTACAACAACTTTGACCCCCTAACCCACCACTATCAGCCTCAACAACCGTTCTCAACCAGCAAACACAAGCCGCACAATAACGGCTTTGTCCCCGATCACCACTCAGGCCACCTCAACCATCATGTCGTCCATCCACTCCGGGGAAACCACTGACCTCTGCCCCCACCATCTCTTCATCCTCGGAATCAACCCTATCAGCACAGAGCTCACCAGCATTCTCAACACCTACATCTCCACTGCAACCTTCCCAGACGGATGAAAACGCGGAGGTCAGACCCATCCTAAAGAAGCCCTCTGCCGACCCCAGCTACCTAAAAATGTACAAACCAATCTCCCTGCTCCCCTACCCAGCCAAAGTATTCCCAAAAGCCCTCAGCCAACAGCTTACAGAATACCTGAAACTAAACCACCTCCTTGACGCCTCACAATCAGGATTCCATGCCAACCACAGCATGGAAACCGCATTGATTGCTGCCACAGACGACATCAGGACCCTCCTCGACCACGGATAAACAGTAGCTCTGATCCTCCTCGACCTCTCTGCTGCATTTGATACAGTCTCCCACCACACCCTCCTCTACAGACTCCACAACATCGGCATTCAGCAAAACACCCTCAAGTGGATCACCTCTTTCCCCTCAGGACACACACAGAGCACCCATCTGCTTTCCTTCACCTCCGCACCCAAAGACATCACATGCAGCATACCTCAAGGGTCATCCCTCAGCCCCACTCTGTTCAATGTCTACATAGCCCTCCTCGCACACATCGTCAAATCTCACGGACTCAACATAATATCCTACGCTGAGGACACTCAACGGAATCTCTTGCTCGCTGAGGACTCCCACAACGCCAAAACCAACTTCTGCAATGCCAGGACCGATGTAGCCAAATGGATGAGAGACAACTACCTCAAGCTAAACTCCGACAAGACAGAAGTGCTGATGTTTGGGAAGAACTGTTCCACATGGGACCACAGCTGGTCTCCAGCAGAACTCGGACCAACACCAGCTCCGACAGACAACGCACGCAACCTCGGCATCACCCTCGACAGCCAGCTGACTATGAAACGACAAGTCAACTCAGTCCCCTCCTCCTGCTTCCACACCCTCCGCATGCTCCGTGAATCTTCAGATGGATCCCAACCAATGCCAGAAAGACCATCACGCACAGCCCTGTCACCACCCGCCTTGATTATGGCAACGCTCTCTACGCTGGAATTCCCACTCAGCTCCTCCAAATACTCCAGACCATACAGAACACTGCAGCCAAACTCATCCTGAACCTCCCCAAACGGACCAGCATCACCCCACACCTCATAAACCTCCACTGGCTACCCATCTTGAAGAGATGGCAGTTCAAGATCCTCATACTCGCATACAAAGCTCTACACAACCAAGGAACTTCCTACATCAACCATCGACTAAGCTTCCACCTCTCTGCAAGACACCTGCGCTCCGCCTCGCTCCCACCACTCACATCCATCGCAGCTGCAGCGGGGGCCACTCCTTCTCATATATCGCCATCGAGACCAGGAACAACCAGCCCCTCCACCTCTGAACAGCACCCTCCCTGGCGGACTTCAGAAAGAAACTCAAGACCTGGCTTTTTTCGATGGAGACACAGCAACCCCAGCGCCTAGATACCCTTAGGGGGTGAAAGTGCTACGCTATACAAATACTGTTTGATTGATTGATTGATTGATGAAACCTGACTTTAAAGACGTGTCTCTAACAGAAATCAGGCTAACAGTTTTCGCCTCAAGCAGAGAGTTAATATTTGAAGTTTAACTGAATGAGGATTCCTCAGCCAACAGTCTACTAGGCACAATAGAACTGTCTATGCTTTTGGCCATATCTATAACTTTCTGTAACATTGGATCTCTGAGCTCAGTAGTCGTTCTTGGATCTTTTCAAAAAGCAGCTATAGAAAACCGATCTCTAATATAAACATCAAGAGAAATTACAAGTAGACACCAGTAGTCTTAAAGCGGAAATGTATTCCTCAACAGATTTTTCTGCATTTTTTCTTTTGAAGAAGTTAAAGAGATCCAAAAGTACACTTAACTCTGCGGAAAACTTGTTTTTCAGTCTAGCCAACATACTCATTCCAAACACCAGAGAGGACAAATGGAGCAGGCTTTGCAGGAAACACCAAACAGTGTGCAGTATCCACATGCCACCCCCGTATTATTTTCCTTCTTTACCCCAATGATTGAGGTGACTGAAAGAGAACAGCAGCAGGCAATAACTGAGACCGATACGTACTGCAACTGCCACCTACCGGGGTCGGACTTCCCACTCTAGGATTTGCTTGCTAGGCGACTGGCAAGGGGGCTGCTTTCAGAGAAGCATGAGCTGCCATAACACAACCATGAAACCAGTCTCCTGCTGTGTGGGGCTGGTTTGATTAGTTTTGCCTGGCCGTTTTAGTTTGCAGTCTGGCCCCGACTTATGGTACAACCCGGAAGATGTAGGGAGAATGAAAGGAGAGTACTGAAACTATGGACAGTTTGCTAAAACCGCAAGCACTTTAGATCAGTTAGTGCCAGCATGAGAAGTATTTTAACTGAAACAAGAGACTATGACAACATAATGTCCATCATGGTTTAGTTATGGTTCAAGGGCCTGACAAATCACCATCTCTTTCTTACTCGTTGGCTATATATTCACAACTTCAAAAGCATCCAATGCAACACAATACTCCTTGCTTTGCGGGCAGCAATCTGTGGAAGCAAATGGCAAACACAATATAAACTATTAACCATTTTCTAATGTGCTTCCGTAAAGCAAGCTGCATGTAGCGTGGGCTGGGGAGGCAAAGCCAGACCAGTTAGGGACCATGGGGAACCTCTCCCGGTGGTGAGAATGGACACAAAGGTTGCGAGGTAGGAAGCCCTTAAAAAAGTCGCACAGCAATTGGGTGCAGGATTGAAATCCACCAGCGGCCCAATAGGAGAGCGGGGGCTGGCGCGAAAGGAAAGGTAAAAAGGGAGGACATGGGCACCCCTGGATCACAACTGACCTCGCCTGGGAAATTCGCCTCACCGTGGACAGCGCCGACAATCAGCCTTGCCCAATCGCCTGGGGGCCTGGGACACCGCCTAGACGACAACAACCTCACCGCAGCGTGGCGTGTTCCTCTCCGGCGTGTTACCATCTGGAAGAACATCATCATCATCGCTGTGAATCTGGCCCTCCGGCAGTGCGCGGCCCTAACTAGGATGGAGGAGTGCTGGCGAGGCCTGAAGGAAGCCGGGGAACAGGCCTGACTGAGGACGGTGAGGGGCACGCTCTGCTGCGAGCGTAGCTGCAACGAGGTGAGGCGGCGGGACAGCGATCCGGGAGGTTTCTCTCCACCGCAGCAACCTGCGGCACCTGAGGACGGAGCCCAAGTAGCTCGTTAGCTGGGGCGCCGGGAACCCGGTGAGAGGTGCCCCTTTCTCCCGTAGCAGCGGGCCGCCAAAGTGGAGAGTCGGGGGCGTGGCCAAAGGAAGTAAGTGGGCATTAAAGGAATGTCCAGTACTACGATAGTTCTGCAAAAGTAATTAAAACTTTGAGAAGCCCTTCATTTGACTTCCAAGAAAGCTAATCGGCGATCCCAATTTGGACCCCTTGAGCCTCCAGAGAGGCAGGGGGCAGGGCATCGGCGCGGGGGAAAGTGAGGCCACAGACCTGAAGTCGGCCTGCTGAGAGTCGGCAAGAAGGCAAAATGGCGACCAGGCACAGAAGGTGGCCAGCGCGCTTCCGGGAGGAAGGGGCTCACCAGGAGACAGGGGGGTGGGGCGGCACTGACGGAGCACACAGCACCAGAGAGGGAATCCGGCCCGAGCTGGATGAAGACTTGGAAGCCATGCTGGAGAATGCAAGGGCACTCATTGAAAGAAAGGAGAAGAGATGGGTGAAGCAGCAAATGGCTGCTGCAATGGTGGAGAAGCCAGCAAAGAGGCCCAAACTGGCCACCAAGTAAGTGTCAGAACCGCCGAGATCCAGCATGAAGGGAACTGCAGCCAAAACGGCAACCTCCTTCAAGGTGGGTGTCCATGGAACAAAGGAAAAAGCCCAGCTGGCACCCACTACAGGCAAGGGGACCAAGGCAAAGCCTGCGAAGGGGAGACAGGCTGGGCACACTAGGGTCTTGTCACCAATACGGCTGCCTAAGGAGGAGGACGGCAGTGAGCCAGAGGAATACGGCAGAGAGGACTCACACGAGGGGCCAGTAGCCACACCAGCGGCCCCCAGGTGGAGAGAGAGCACAGCAGATGCAGCAGCGGAGACTGGTGAGCAACAAGCGCTAAGCACAGGGGCACCCCCGGGGGCTAAGGTGGGCATCAGGGAGTATTGCCAACTATGGGACCCAAATAGGGGTCACTAACTCCACAGCGCAAGGGCCATGGGGGTTCCCCCACCCCTGGCAGGTGAGCCTAGGGGACAGTCAAAGGGGAAATGGGTTCCAAGAGGAGGCATGGGGGCAATCCCCCTTTCATCAGCAGGGCGCGTACATCCCAACATTTATTCCCTGGTGGCTGTGGGCAGGGACTAGCACTCACTTGGGGGCAGGCTATCCCCTGGCAAACACGGGCCCTAAAGCAGACATGGGGCACAAAAAGGATGTGTCGGGTCAGGCACCAAAAAGACAATGGGGATATGAAGGGGGGACCAGAGGGTGCAATCGTAAGCTGGAGTGACACGGGGAGCAGGGCCATACAGATAAAGGAGGGAGCGAAACTCCTGCAAATGGCCCAGCAGTGAGAAAGGGGGCCAAGCCGGGCAAAGCTGGAACAGAGGGGGGAGCCCTGGGGGATGGCTCCAAGCCCACTAGTGAATACATTCGCCCGTCCCTAGAGGATCCACCAATCACAGCACGTTTAACGGGGCTATACAACCTCATACCACTGGCAGTAAAAGAAAGGATATGGAGGAAAGAGTACATTGATATATTCTCCTTACTAGAAGTGCGGCAAGCAGGGTGGACCCAAAAAAGAGGAGAATAGAAGGGACAGGCGCAAGCCCAGGATAGAGAGGTCAATAGAGAACTGACTGCGGGCCTTTAGGACCCTAGCATGCGTGTTCGTGGAAAAATTCCCGCTGAGTGCTGCAGCACCTTTTGCATGAGCAAAAGGTGCATGAGGTATAGCAAAAATATCAAGGCGAAGCATGGCTTCGATATGACGAAGGCTCCGGGAGAAGATGCAGACGTGGCCAGTCATAGAACGGGACCACCAGGACGTAGAAGGGTTCACAAGTCATATGGTGGCTGCCAGGGAAGGGGTAGGAGCACGCAAGCACAATTTTTGTCCCTCAGTGTTCATAGGTAGGTACGAGGGTCACACGCAGGGTGCAAGAAACAAGGGCCCTCCTGGTGGGAAAGCTGGAAAGGTACGCACCGCAGCATGCTGGAAGTTTGACAAGGACGAGTGTAAACTGTGGCGGCACCCATCCGGCTATCCACTGCAAGCAGGCCAAAGGCACAGAAGACAGCAGAGACAACAACTCCAAAAAATAGCGAAGGGCGGGAGCAGTCGCATGGGGGGGGGGGGTCCGCAGAAGAAGCAATACCCACCCCCATTAAGGTCAGGAGACTGGTGTAGTTACTGAGCCGCTACCTCAAAATGAGTGACAGACAACTACTAGCTGAGGGCTTCACAGCAGGCTTTCACAGAATGTAAAGAAGGAGGTCCAACTGGGGACAGTGGCAGGCCCTTACAGCAAACCCCCTTTAGAGAATTTCATAGTATCCCCCTTGGGGGTGGTACCGAAGAAGGAGGTGGGAAAATACCGCCTCATACACCACTTATCATACCCACAAGGGGAGTCAATAAATGACAGACTAGAGATGACTAGCTGCTCTGTGTCCTACGCCTCTTTGGATGAGGCGGTGGAGCTGATTAGACTGTCAGGGAAAGGGGCGATGCTTGCCAAAACAGACATAGAATCCGCCTTCCATCTGTGCATCTCAATAGCCACTACCTACTAGGTTTCCAGCTAGACGGGGCTTACTACTATGACAGATGCCTGCTTATGGGTTGCGAAATCTCTCGCACCTATTTTGAATCATTCAACAGTTTCCTTGAATGGGAGTTGGGGAAACGCCTCCCGGCAGGGGGGCACTTACACTACTTGGATGACTTCCTGTTTATTGGCCAACCAGGATCAAGCGAGTGCGCAGGTTTACGCAGCCGATTCGACTAATTGGCGAAGGAACTAGAAGTCCCACTAGCCCCAAATAAGACACGGCTATCCTTCCTAGGGATTGAGATAGACACAGTAGAGGGGATATGCATGCTGCCCAGTGAAAAAGTAGCAGAGCTGAGGCAGATACTGAGGCAGCCGCTGCAAAAAAGGAAGCAACCCTGGGCGAACTACATCAACTGCTGGGAAAGCTCAAATTTGCGAGCAAAGTGATTCCAGCAGGGCGGCCTTTCACTAGGCGATTGGCCTGCTTGACACAGGGAATGGCAAAGAAAAAACACAGGGTATGCCTCACATAGGGGGTGAAGGAGGACCTAGAGCAATGGGAGACTTTCCTATCTGGGTTCAATGGCACCCTCATGTGGAGAGCGCCATGGGTAACTTCCAACCAACTGGAACTCTTCACGGATGCTGCTGGATGCCACGGGGCAATCCTGGGCCCCGCCTGGACGGCGCCACGCTGGCCTGATGGATGGCATAGCACAGGGATAACAGGGAACATCACACTCTTAGAGCTCTTCCCCATTGTGGTGGCCATCACCATATGAGAGGACAGGCTAGCGAACAGACAGATCACGTTATGGTCAGACAATCATGCGGTGGTTCAGGCAATAAACCCGGGAACAGCTAAGTGCCTGGCTGTTGCACGACTGCTGCGACAGCTGGTAGACTGCCAGCTAAGGGCGAACATAGCGATTAGGGCTAGACACATTGCAGGCATGGAAAACTCAATAGCTGATGCGATCTCTCGTTTTCAGTGGGACAGATTTAGGGCGTTGGTGCCAGAGGCAGAGCAGAGCATGACACCTACACCCGGGCGACTATGGAGCCTAGTGAACATGAGCTGATGATGCTGGTTAAGAACACACTGGCCCCGAAAACAGCAAAGAGATACCGTAAGTGCTGGGAGGTATTTAAGAGTGCGACGGAAGCAGCAGCCCCGGGCCAGGTCACACAGACGGAAGTAGTGGGGTTTATAGAATGGGCATTCCAGAATGGGAGGACCAAGTCCTGGGGACAAACACATCTCAATGCGGTTTCACACTATGCCAGGTTGGGAACGGGAAATGGCCCAGCGGGGTCTTTCTACATCAGGTCAGCAATGAAAGGATGGGGGAGGTTGCAGCCCAGGAAAAAAAACTGGGGGACGGCCCACTGACTTCACGGTCCTAAGGGCAGTCCTAGGGACGTTGGAAGAGATATGTACATCACACCAGGAGAGATTGCTGTTCAGGGCAGTTTTTGCCTAGCCTTTTTCGGTGCCTACAGGATCATCAAGCTGGTCCCCGGCCAGAGAGGCCCTGGGGTCGGCATGTGTGCATTCGGAAGACCTACACATGGGGGACGGGTACATGATAGTACACCTGAGACGGTCAAAGACAGATCAGGATGGCAAAGGGAAGTACACAAGGATCAACTGCATTGAGGAAAGGGTGTGCTGCATGTGGGACAGGGAGTACCCCTTCACAGACTGCTATTTCTACACAATGATGGAACATTCCTCAGCGGGTTTCAATTCACGGCGGTACTGAGGAAAGCCCTGGAGAGGGAGGGTTTCCCGCCCAGGGAGTTCGGGTCACACTCATTCCGCATAGGGGCTGCAACAACCACGGCCTACTTGGGGCTAAGTGCTGAGCGGATCAAGAAATTGGGCCATGGTCGTCGGGTGCTTACAAGGGGTACATACGCCCAACAGGCATCTGAAGTTTTTGGTTTATCTTCCAGCAGGTCTGCTGGGGGGTCGGCGCGAGGTGATGATCGTGGGGCATTCGTACATCACACGGGCGCAATGGTGGGCGGCACCATGCAAAGCCTTTAAAGGAATATGGCTGAGAAACACGGAGGTGAGCTGGCTGGGGCAATCGGACATGAAGTGGGACCAGCTGCTCTCGGCAATATAAGGGGCAATGCGGCGAGGAGGGCTGCCGGATGCGGTCGTCGTACACCTAGGGGGGGAACGACCTGACAAACATTGGTAGGAGAGAGCTGCTGGGGGCTTTGTCATCAGGACTGGCGGCACTAGCCAGGATGGTTCGCCCAGCGGACATCGTGTGGTCGGAGTTAATAGAGCGCCGTGTATGGAGAGGGGCTATTGACCAAGGGACCGTTGACAAATCCAGGCATAAGTTGAACATTACAATGACAAAAACATGCAGGGCCAACGGTTGGGGTTTTGTGCGGCATGGGATGATCAATCTTAGGTCAACGGGTTACCATGCAGAGGATGGAGTACACTTAACCGGGGTAGGCATGGATATGTTCCTACTCAATATAGTCGGAGTTCTGGAGCAGCTGGGTTTCTCATGAGCAAGCGTAAGGGGGGAGCTGCCACCGATCGGGAAACCCCTGGCAGCATGGCGGAGGCAGCACAGAAAGGTACCCATGGAAAAAAGTAACCTAGATAGAAGAGCTACTGAAACAGTGTCCTTGGGATGTCTCACGGTAGGGACACGGGGAGCAGGCGACAGCACACAAAGACAGCCAAGATAGAAGGGCTGCTCAGACAATGTCCTTGGGATGCCACACGGCAGGGGCATGGTGAGAAGGCGAGTGGTCAGCAAGGGTCCAGGGCAAGCGGAACGGCACTTGCAGCCCGGGCCAGGTCTGACGGCCACCCACAAGGTCGGTAGCAAGGGATGCCCAGAACCGCAAACACTGAGATACCTGCAGAATGGGCCATCGCGCAAGGTTAGTGCTGTCAGCCATAAATGGAAGCGAAAACAAAAGGTGATAATGTTACTGAGAATGTGAAGTATGAAAAGAAAAAATGGGTTTTCGAATGACCAACCAATAAGTTGCGAAATGTATGATCCATGTTTTGAAATAATAAGCTGAGGCCTTTATGCACCATAAACTATTGTCCTCTGAATGATGTGAGAAGAGAAGGAGGGTGCATTGTTTGGCCAAGGAGGAGAAGGGGGAGTGAACTTGCAGGCCTGGGAGGGGTTTGTTTAAAAGGTTTTTAAATTAATGCAGTGCTTGTCACGGCCTCGTTAGAAAATGATTCTGCAGGAAGGGAGCACATCAATGGTGCGGTCACAGCAGGGGGTTGTAAAGAGCGCGTAGCAGAGAGAGTATAACAAAACATATCCTTTTAAAATTAGATGCCTTTTTAAAAGGAAAAAAGCCATGATGAGTATTTCTAGCACATTTTTGTCACTGACAATGGATTGGATGGTGGCGATCCAGGGCCTTAAGTGGTGTGAAAAAAGGTGGTGGAGGTGTCTCTAAAAAGGCCTTGGCCTATGTAATTAAGGGCGTGGCCTAAACACGGAAACTCAATTTCTATGATTTCCATAGTGTGCCACCCAACCGGTATTCTGTTTGCTCTCTGTTACTACACACAGAAAATAACAAATGGCATGTTTGTCAAGGCATGTTGTGCTGTCATCAGTCTTTATAGGAGGACCACAAGCTAAAAGTGTAGGGACCCACAGTGAACCTCAAGAAGCACATGAGGACATGGAGAATTGGAAGATGAAAATAGATGCCCTGCAGTTCCAGACACCAAGATATCTCTTACATTCAAGTCCAGCAAGACCTGGGTCAGGGACAGCATCTTAAACTTTTCCTGCTAGATGAACATGTTCAGGAGGCAAAGGTCCAGAATAAGCCTTATGTTTGTGTCCTTCTTGCGGACCAAGAAGTAAAGAAGTAAAATCGCATGACCCTTTCTTCCAGAGGCGCCACTTTTATAAACTCTTTGTCGAGAAAGGCAAGAACTTTTACCTCCACAATAAGTGACTTGAGCTGTGAGAATGCTCTGAAGGAAGGAGGGTGGTCTAATGAAGGACAGGAAGGAAAGCACATAGCCTCCATGGATCCGCTAGAACACACACTCAGTGACAAGATGGGACACCATCATAACTGGTGGGTGATGTAGTAAGAGTAAGGAGTCAGATGGACTTGGACTCAGCAGAGCTCATAGAGTATTTTGAGGACTGGATCTGCTACTACTAGTTGTAATGCCCTAAGGATTCACCCTTGCCTCGAAAGGAGTGATAGACTTGTGACGGTGTTTGGACAGATGGCATAAACTGACTGCATAATACTAGAATAACAATGAAACTTGCAACACTGCTGGTGAAAATGCATACAGGGAAGGCCACGCCCAAAGCCAAGCCGTAGTCCTGATGTTCCCTGAAATGTCCCAATTGGGATTCAGCCTTCTCTCGGAATAGTCACTTACCATCAAATGGCATGTCCAGGAGCAAGGTAAGTGTGAAAGCTTTACTCAGAGAATCAATAAAATTATTCATAGAGTCAAAGCCACATTTCAGTATCTCTTTTGAACCATCTACGCATCACTCACCAGATCACAGAATGACTTCTTCAATGGTCTGGCAGGCTGATAGTCACAAGTTTCGCAGCTCCCCTAAGGCATGGATGGATGTACCGGCCTAAAGGGTAGGTTGCATTAGGCGAGCCAAGATGCCATAGGCAAAAATTATGCAACCAACGCATCAGGTTTCTTGTACTCCAAGTCCCATAGAGCAGTAAGGGAGGCTTTGGGGTCCTCCTTTAAAGGCGATGTTGGAGCTGCCAGCCTCTCCAGTGATGGGTGTGGAGATAAGAAGTGGGAATCGCCCAGAACGGGTGTATAGCGAGCTGCCTGCCAGACATGATAATGGTTTCTCCCATGCAGCCATAATAGGGTCTGTAGAAGCTGTTCAGCATTGCAAGATTTCAGTCAGAATGTTAAACTTCACTTCCGTAGAAGGCAAAGTCCATTCTAAGGCACCTGTTGCCTTTAAGATGACTATTGTAAAAGATGAAACTTTCTCAAAAGCAGGACCTGAGGGGTATGAAATGCTCCTTTCTGGCGAAATCTACGCCACTGTCATTTTCTAAGTCCAAATAGATGCAAGCATTAGTATTGTAAGAAGGCAGGAGACGATCAGCCTCGGAGCAATCATCCACTGTCTGGGCACCATCATTGTCCTCCATAGCCAAGGGATCTTATTCAGAAGCAAAAATCTCCTCCATGCAGGCCAACCTTTGAATCATGGGAAGGTGCTCACAGTAAAGTTTATCGATGAAATTAGAATGGATTTTCTACTTTTCCACACAGATAATACTTTCTCCTATTGATTCCCTTCTAACAAAATGTATTGTTTGAGCATTCTGTATAATGATACAGAAGAACATAGGCTGACCCCTCATCACTCCATTGACCACTAAGGTATCTAAGTTATTGGTATTGGGGGAGGGGGTTTGGACACATGGACTGGTTGATGCAGGGAGTTCCGAACCATTGAGTTCTGTTTTAATTAAAACTAGTTGTGCAAGGATGTGTGATAAAATTGTGTTGTGGTTGTCCTACTATGCCCTAATCCCTATGCCTTAATATGTACACTTGTTGATGAGCTGTTTATACTATATACAATTCATGCCATGCACATGATTTACAGACAAATAGTGTATAGTAAATAATTACATAGTAAAATACTGACTATTTTATGTGTGAATTGATTTCTGGGGAACGGATCAGAGCTCTATACCTACCACAAGTGAATGAGAGATTCTCTGTCAGGTTTGTCTGACTCTTAACATTCCTTTTCACTTGAGCTTAACTCGATAGAGGTGAAGTGACGGACCCCTGCCAGTTCTTCTTTTCTTTGGTATTTCTAAGGCATCTACTGAGTGTGGCCCATAAAGATTGATAAGCCTGATTTTTTTAGTTGTTTGTATATCAACTCATAATTGTCTATTCATGTACTACTGTTCACTTGTTCTTGACTGCGTTGTCTAACTGAGTCCACTTTACACTTACTATGTCACATCTCAGCAAAGACCAGAAACAGCCTCCCCATGAAACTCCAGACCATCACTTCAATTCTGGAATTCCGAATGGCCCTCAAGACCTAGCTGTTCGAATAAGCCTCCGGGACCTGAAAGCGCCTAGATACCCTATTGGGTGATTAGCCACATTTTATAAATCCTAATTAATTGATTACTTCTAATATGTTGTAAATAAACCACACTTTTAAAATTATAACCTGTATTATATATGTCTATGCATTTACTGCTTTCAATGATTTTCACTGCTTGTAAATTTCAGTCCTTTTACCTACTGGGACCCATGAACTGGAACTATCCCCCAGATAAAAAGTACTCTAACTCTCTGCTAAATGTAACAAAAAAGTGATGGGGGAATGCTTGAATTACTCTCAGCCACTTATACTTAATCGAGTAGCATTCTAGCCCATCAGGCAGGAGTCAGCCATATGCTAATAAGCCTGGTTTCTCCAATAGGAACACTGCAGCCCGAACTGCCAGGCCAGGTCCCTCTGAATAGGAGAATAAGCAACCAGAGACTGGTATTATCTCTCCACTAAGCACCATCAAAAACTGCTCTCAAACATCATATTTTTCATATTCAGTATACTTTATTCAGCTACATAACCATAAAAGACAACAACGCAATAAAACATACGGTTAAAAATGCGAGCAATACAAATAGTACATCAATAAGGTAAAACAAAGCACAATAAAACTTACAGTACAAATACATGTGCCACACCACATCAATGGTGACAAAAAAACAAAAGTGCAATAAACGCAGGACAGTGCTAACCATTGACCAAGACCCTTAAGTCTCGCCGAATTCTAAGTGTGTAACCCTAACTGACATGATTATTTAGGCCATAGTCTATAAATATTATTATAAAAACATCCATAAATAGATTTTAAACTCATGACTAATATGGAACTAATTAAATAAAGTAGAATGCACATTTCTGTATACATACAAGAACATCAAAGGAACATCAAGTAATGGAAGAAATCTCATTCCAGCTCCCTGGGCCCTTTTAAGTTATATTAGCAGCTCTTTTAATGACTCTGGTACTGCAATTAAAAATCTTCCTATTGCACATACGAGATTGAAAAATCTCATATTTATCAACAGACTAAGAGCTTGATCCCTATTAATAATCTTATAAGCAATAAAAAGAGGTTTTAAGAATTCCTTCCATTCATCCAGGAACCACAAACAATCCAATAAAATATGTGGGCTGCTGCATTTTACTTTTAGCCCACATGTACACAAGCCCTGTTCATTTCTCAGTGCAGCTTTTATCTTCCTGTCTGCATTGCACGGATTAAGTCCAACCCTAAATTTCAATACAACATTCCTAAGCTTAGGCCTTGGCAGGGATTCAATGTAAGGGAACATATGATCATTGCTCCAGCCTTTTACTGAGAACTGAGTGGACGGTTTACTCTCCCAGACAGAGCAGATTCTCCTCTCTAGCATTTTTACTTATAATAGCGCGTAGCTCCTGCTTGGGGATCTGCTGCCCTAACTTCCACTGACTTGGCTCTAATGATAGTTTGACACAGATCTTAGCTAGCATGCGTCTAACTTGGGATGCCCAATTCAGTTCACTTTCCTCTGTTTCCCTTTTACAGAGATGTGATATTTTAAGGATCCCATCTCTACTCAATCTCTGCCAAAAATTCAGTGTAGCTTGCAGCCCCTGGTACCTCCAGGCTGTAATTTGGCATTCTGCTCTCACAGCCTGGATCATAGTTGATGGTGGAAGTGCAGGAGCTGTTTCACACATTTACCCTCCTCAAGGTTCCAATCCAATTTACCGCCTAAGGATAATACCTTCACCCCATACTGAAATTGTGGGCGGGCCATTGCGTTAAAGGCTGTAGATATGGGACGTAAAGACGGACCTCCATATTTCCGCTTGAACTGTTTTAGGCCCCATAATGAGGATAGTGACATTGCATTTAATGATTCCATGTGGTCCCTCCAATTTAATTTGGTATCGAACCACATATCCAAATATTTATATTTGTCCACCACCTCAACTTTGACCTCCCCCAGTTGCCAATTAAAAACTCTCTTTCCTTTCCCCAGCGTCATTATTTTAGACTTGTCCAAATTGACCGTAAGGAATTTCTTTAAACAATAATCATGGAACGCGTCCAATTTCTTTTGCAGACCCAATTCCCTCATGTCCACTATTATCAGATCATCCCTATATAGCAGACATGGTATATGGGTCCCGCCCATTTTAGGGCTTAAACCACCAGCATTATGTAATGTAGTTGGTAAGTCGGATAGGAATAATGAGAAAAATAGGGGGGCCCGGACGCAGCCCTGGCGTAGACCATACTTTATCTGTACTTTCTTTGATAGGGTCTGTAGGGTATCTAAGATTACCCAGCCCAGTTCTGCGAATGCAATTCCTGGATTAGTGAGAATAACACCTTGTAGACACCAATCCCCTAATAAGCCATACTATATTTGAACGGGGCATAATCCGAAATGGTGGGTGAGAGCCCCAAGACTCCTGGGACCACTCTCTTCCATTCCGAATTCACCAACTTGCACCAATCTTATACCCTCCTTTTCCAATTGTTCCTTGGCCCTCACCACCATCTGCTTTACACATTCTGAGTAAAAAAGGACCTTTGTCACCTCTTTTACTTCCAAATTTGTTGTGAAACCTATTTGCCTTATATCACCGGCTTTAATTTAGCCCAGGCTAGGACATTTAACCAGTACTTGTAATACGTACGAGCGATTCAGGGGCTTTAACTTCTTCTGACGTTTTCTCACTATACTTCTCCCCCATGGTTCCATAAATACCCATAGACAATCCCTTTTATTATACTTTTCTTCGCTCCTCACGTCTCTGGGAGCTCTGGCTAGCATTGAGCCTTCACTTTTTCCGAGTTGATCTAAGGAGCACTCACCCCTTTTATTTACATCAGGCAGCTCTGACTTAACCCTGCTTCCCTCTTTTTTGAATACCACTGTTTCCTTACTTCTCTCTTCTACAGCTCTTCGGGGTTGCGTACTTCCAAACAATACTTTATTCGCCTCTTGACCTATTACTCCTATTCTATGCAAATCCCACTCACCCTCTTTTTAATTCCCATTCCATTCTTCTGTCGTCTCACTGGCTCTGGGGCCACACACTGCCCTTTCTTCCAATATCGTTTTATGCCCCCTTTCTTTTTCAGCGTCTTCTGTATTTTCCCTCTTATCTTATAACGAGGTATATACCGCTTTGGCCCCCAATACTGCCCCCTTTTTATTACCAGCATTGGGCGCTTTGAAATGTATACCATAGGGGGATTAACAGACTGTGCATGTTGTATCTCATCGGTGTCTGGTGGCGCATATACCTCCTGGTCTCTGTTACTGCTCGTACTAGAGTGGGCCTATAATTAATAATTTGTTTTAGCGCCTTCGTGATCCTCTGTAGTTGGGTTTTATGGAATTTGACCTGACCATTATTCTCAACTAAGGCTTCTAATATTGTCTGAAGGGTTTTTTGCATTAGAAACATCACCTCTAACAATGACAAGGCCGAGGTTGCTGTCATATCTAGGGCCAGGGAGGACCATGAGGTATCAGGGGGGATAGGGCCTTGCCGAGGGATACCCTTTCCTCCCTCTCCTAATGAGTCATTCCCCCACTTCCCGTTCCCTCTCTCCCTTGCCTAATCACTGATTGTTGCAGGACCTCCCTGTCCTCTGTGGTGCTATTAATTCCACGGGGAAGAAACAGGGTGACGACAATAACCTTGGTTCAGGCAAAAGCATCCACCCCAACATTTTTACCCCCTCCATCCCCCAAAGCTTGGTCTAAGTCTGGAAGTGTTTAAAAAATAATAGAGTCACTCATTACGCTCTTCTCGCCCTCGTTCCAGTCTCCGCCTCGAAGTCTTCCCAGCAATAAAGGGTGCTCACGTGCGTCTGGTTTCCTTTTAAAATATTTCCCCACAAATTCTTTTATAGATTGTCCCAAAGGTGTTCCACCTGCTTCTTCCGTAGGGTGTACCGGAGTACCTAACATACTGGGAGTCGAATTCTCTTCGAAGGGGTCAATAATAATGCTCTCCACTAGCTGGTCCTCTTTATGGGTGCAGTTTTTCTGAAAAAAGTGTTTCTGTCCCCTCTGTAGGTTATGGCCCCCACGTGTTTTCGCTTTCGGCGGCATTTCCCTCTGCAGCCCTGGATCTGCTACACCTTATGGTAGTCTGTCTGGTTATAAGCAGGAACCCGGTAATGCACAAAAAGACTAACCTCCCCCTCTGCCTTGGTGCTACAGCCCCCGCCGCTGGCCTATATAATTTGTTGACCGCTAGATCAAGTTCCGGTGTCCTCACTCTATTTCTAGGTGCCAATCAGTGGCTGCACCTGCGCTCACTTTGCCACCTGTACTAAATTACCACTCCGCCATATACCCTGACCCCCCTGGCTTCCCAGAGGCGCTGGACGCGGTAGCGCTTTAGGGTGACCAGGCGTCCCGGATTTGCCAGGACGGTCCTCGCTTGAACTAAAATTGTAGTCCTTCTATTTTTTGTGAAATGTCCCGATTTGGCTTCAAAATTCTGGTCACCCTAGCTTAGTGGAGGGGGGATTTGAGGCAGCGCAAAGCTTGATTGTGGCGTTACGATGCACCGGTTCTGACTGCTGTTATATCTATACCAAAAATCCTTACTTGCTTCCAGGCTTTTCCCGGAGTTTGATATCTGCCAGTCACTACTACCGTAACCCACTTCAGTGACTCCAGATCACCTCTAATCTGCTTGTGAAACAATCCTACAGGCAGGCGCCAGCCAGTTGCAATCAGAGTTTGTTAAAGTGCACTCTTTTGATTTTACTTCCAAAGGGACAGAGCAGGATGTCGTGTGTGCCTTACTCTGGCGTGATGAGGAAGGAGGGAAAGGGCAGAGTGGGTGTCTGAGGGATACACAAGCCGCACGAACCTAATGCTAGCCGCCTCCGTGCAAAACTCGGCACCACGGCCTAGTGCTTTCCTGCCTTCCCCCACTTCTCTCGCCTTTAAACACAGCTCCTTACTTGGTTGTGTGAGCTGCCATGCCCACCTGGCCTCCCGCCGCTTCTTTAATGGTCCTCAGTGGCGTCCTCAACTTCGGCCCCCCCACGGGGGAACCAGCAGTCCTTTAGCAGTTACACCTCTGCGGCAAGTACCGCAGTAAAAGGACTGCGTGAGGCCACCGGAAGAAACCCTTGTCGCTCGCCCAAAACACCATCCTCACTCGAGGAACGGGCAGAACGGGTGAGGCTAAAGCGGGCTTTCAGTGGGGGGGGACGACGACAATAGTCTAATTCAATGCAGACCGCAACCAGCAGCATGGTTTGCGATCGGCAGCTGCAGCTAACATCACCTCATGTTAAGTGAATCCTAATCATCATTTACCCACCATCCTCTCCTTCTCAGTGTGTCTGTTAATGTAAATATGTATGAATGAGACTTTTGTTTGGATTGTCCTGTCTAAGTTAAACAACTGTCCCCCACAAATTCTGTAACCTCCTCCTTATGATCCCTTCCTAACAAACAAGTGCTTCTGTAACATGTCACTTTGGCGACAATAGAATTTTGTGGTAAAATGCTTTTGTTGTTGCAATAAATTAAATTTTAAACAACCATGATCAAAGACATCTCTCGCTAAAGATTATTCAATGCTGAGTAACTACAGACCAAGTGTATTGATCATACAAATTAGAAAAATCTGAGAATTATTAAGTAAAAAGAGAAAAAAGTGTTACCGAAAGACGGAGCCCTGGTGTAGGATCACACTTAAGAAACAGGTTAGAGGGCACCCATAACATAATACTGCGCAGACCAAAGTGGCAGGAAGGGCATGGTATCTCTCACAAGTGGCCTTGGGCTAGTCCACGGCACAGAAGAGCCTGAGCCTGAGAACTCGTTTTTTAGCATTAACGCAGACAATGAAAGCACTATGAAGACTTCGAGAGACCGTTTGCACTTTATAAATCAATCAATCAATCAATCACAGAATTTGTAGAGCGCACTACTTACCCGCGAGGGTCTCAAGGCGCTGGGGGAGGGAAGGGGGGGATGCTGCTACTGGTCGAACAGCCAGGTCTTGAGTAGCCTCCTGAAGGTCAGCAGGTCTTGGGTCTTTCGTAGGCTTAGTGGAAGGGTGTTCCAGGTCTTGGCGGCGAGGTGTGAGAAGGATCTGCCGCCGGTGGTTGTTCTTCGAATGCGGGGGACGGTGGCGAGGGAGAGGTCGGCGGAGCGGAGCTGGCGGTTGGGGACGTAGAAGAAGAGTCGTCTGTTGAGGTAGGCTGGGCCAGTTTTGTGGAGTGCCTTGTGTGCGTGGGTGAGGAGTTTGAAGGTGATCCTCCTGTCGACGTGGAGCCAGTGCAGGTTCCTCAAGTGGGGGTGATGTGGCTGTGGCGTGGTACGTCGAGGATCAGTCGTGCGGAGGCGTTTTGTATGCGTTGCAGTCGCTTGATGAGCTTGGCCGGGGCTCCCGCGTGAGGGCGTTCCCATAGTCTAGTCTGCTACTGACGAGGGCCTGGGTGACTGTTCTTCTTGTGTCTGTCGGGATCCACCTGTAGATCTTGCGAAGCATGCGGAGGGTGTTGAAGCAGGAGGATGAGACTCCGTTGACTTGCTTGGTCATGGAGAGCGTTGAGTCGAGGATGACTCCCAGGTTGCGTGCGTGGTCGGTGGGTGTCGGGGCTGCTCCCAGCGTCGTTGGCCACCAGGAGTCGTCCCAGGCTGAGGGGTTGGAGCAGAGGATGAGGATAAATAAATAAATAATCTCAATCATTCTAAAACACCTCATTCATAATTAAACAGGTCTTCTTGATGCTTCTGACTGCTTGAGTATGGAGCATAAGGCTTGGGAAAGGCTAGCAATGGAATAACTAACTTGTGGCAGCCAGGAGTTCATAAAAAATGCTGATTTCAATGTCACCTCTTCCTGTTATTCCGCAGAAGTATGGACTTGTTCACCCAATACCAGGACACAAGGGTGAGGCTAAGAAGGCAGTGAGACAGGCTAGTTTTATCATACTGATAAGATACTGCAGTAGCAATTATGCTCTGGACAAGAGAAACTGCTGGCTCAGACATTGGGAGTATGCGGCTGGTTGAGGAGGACTTGAGGTGAAGCTACCAGCTCCGTGCAAGAATATCACTAGACTGTAAATATACCTCAGTGTGGTGAAGTTTAGGCTGTAGGCTTCTGGACCAGTCCATAAAGGCAGTTGTTTGGGAGTGCATACAGAAGGTGGCCACCTCTATTGTCTGTTGTGCAGCTGATGTTTGTGGGGCATCAGTACTAATTCATTTGATGACATCCTGATTATTGGACAGAGTTTCATAAGTAGCAGAGCAACTATCTCACTGTGATCTACTGAAAGCAGCCTTAACAAGCATTGGCATAGCCAATAGGTCTCGCCTTTAGGACCTTATAAGTATTTAGTTATGCAGCACAATATCCTTGGTGCAACAACATCAACTGTTGCATAGGTCAACACTTATAAGGTCCCAAAGGCGAGACCTATTGGCTATGCCAATGCTTGTTCTACATAGCGAACTCGACCCGAAGGTATTAGAGTGCTTTACATGAGCACCAGTTACATTACACAAGGACACATTCACTTTTTGTAGGCAGGGAGAGATTACGTGATTTGCACAGAATCACAGGATGTTGGTCCATCGCCGGGATTCAAACCGGGTTCCCCAGTTCCAAAGTTGGAAGCTCTGCCGTAATGCCACCACTATTGCAGTCGTTGTTGCCAATTTCTTTAAGGTTAGTGCGTAAAAGATGATAATATTGACCCCACCCAGGGATCTTAAATTATGGGTCACTAAGAGATGTGTTCCCATCACAAGCAAAGCGTCTCCCTCTACCCAGGCCCAGCACTGCACCAGAGGCATTACACAGAAGAGAGGCGGAAACAGAGCCAGTGGTGAGTGAAGACAGGCACGGAGGGCTTCCCTTCAGAGGAGGAGGTGGAGAGACAGCAGGTCAGTCCCGCCCCCTCCTACAGCCCCTACTAGGAGACTGTTTCCCTTTCACGGACTTCCCAGAGCTGGAAAAAGTCCCCAGTGGCCAAAGAACCAGAGAAGGGCGCAGGCGGGGGTGGGGTAGTAGCTGTATGCAGTGGAGTCACAGGATGGGTATGAGAGTTTGATTCATGGCTTCTCCTTGACAGGCTCTGTGATGTTAAGTATGTTGCGTCTCTTGTGTGTAGTCTGCCGAAGTGCACGGATTCAGTCAAGACCCTAACCACATCCTCTCAAACTACTGAGGGTAACACTGAACGTCAGTCGTGCCATGCAGTCGTTCCTTCCACCTGAAGGTCGTGGGGCTGCAACATGTTGACATTTCATGCCCCCCACCCACCCACGAGTAGTGAAAGGCAACAAAGCCCAGCTTTGAAGGATGGCATATGTCCCATAAAGAAAGCAACATTATGTCTAATCGAAAGACCGTGCATGTGTGCGAACAATTTAATGAAATTTAGTTTATAAAAACAGAGGGCAGCACTCATGAAATACACGCAGCCCTGAAATGAGAATTAATTGGTGCAGGCTGCAAATAAATAAAAAGTTTGCCAAAGCAAAACATGTTCAACAAAAAGCAGCCATAAATGTGGGCTGAAAATAAAGCACCCTTGCGTAGAGCAAATCGGAATGTTTTGATTTATGTAGTGAAACGAAGCACCACTTTAAAAGCACTGGTTATTTTCTGCTTATTACACCATATGGAAAAAATAGTCTGAGAAACAGACGTGTTTAAATCCTGATCCTTATCTCAACAGGGCTGTCTCCTTCCTGGAGCACCCATAACACATCTTGCACGTGGTGTGAACACTTTGAAATGAACTGTAGATAAGGGCAACAAAAGGCTGCAATAAAATAGCATCTGGTGTTTTATGTTTTTTCCCTTTGATAGGAAACTAGATTCAAATTCACCATCGCGTAATTACTGCATGTTAAACATGCCAAGTAAATTAATTTTATTTTTTTACTCAAAATATCATGTGCGCTTACTACACCTCCTTTTCATTTGTAAATGGATCACCTGGAATATTCCACTAGTAATATTTCTTTGTAGAAGTTGCTCAGTGATTAAGTTATTTTAGCAGACAAAATCGGAATGTTTTTCTTTGTTTGAAAGAGCAAGCACATTACAAAATGCAATGAATACGGTCACAGGGGTCACTGCCCTGACGAATACAAACAACATGAAAGAATAGTTCGTCAGGCTGCAAGACGGAAACAAAACCGGGTCGAGCAGTAACATGCTCCTAAATAAACAAAATAGAGGAGAACCTGTGCGAGGGGTGAGAGCTCAGAATAACTCTCTATCGCAAAGAGCCAAACACTGAAAGAACGAGGAATCCAATGTGAAACAACAATATGGTGCGGCTGCAGAGAGCGGGCTCCCTGTGTGACTGTGGCCCTTACTGTTGAGAGAGCGGGCTCGCTGATGGAGGGTTTGCGGAGCTGCTCCTGTTGCTTGTGTCACTCCCGGGGCTTCTGAGAATGCTGCCATAGCTTCTCCTGCTGCCGCCGGGACACAGACGGAATAAAAATCTGGTTCCTTCAGCCTGTGGAACGTGCGACCGCTGAGGTGCTGCAGCTGCCTCCTTACACACACACAAAGAGGAAAGGAAGGCAGAGATGGGGCTGTGGGAGCCCGGTCTCACACAGGAGCTGGGCTGCTGCTGGAAAGCCAAGCAGCGAGGCACCACACGCGCCGCGGCTGTGGAGAAATTACATCTGCTTTAGGGAAAGTAAAGAAATAGAAAAGATTTTCCATTTCTTTACTTTTAAAGCAATCAAGGCAACCGCGCATCTCAAGGAAACAAAAGGAAAGCCTGGGGCTATTATTAGCAATGAGGCTACTGGGCTAATTAAATAATAAACTTTGCGGGGGAGCATGGCCTGCCTGCAAAAGCAGGGAGGAGAAAGCCCTTCAAGAACAACGAACCAGGCTGCAAAATGAAAAAGAAATGGCGGCCGCGCGGTAAAAAATAAATAAATAAATAAACAGTGGTGCGCGCGCACCACAGAGGGGAGGAGGAGCGCGGCAGCCTGCTCAGCTGACGAAACGCTCGTGCGTCATGGCCTTTGCCGGCATGTGTTTCCAATTATCGCGCACGATAATTGGAAACACATGTCTGCCGCGCGTACCCATCTCAAAAAGGCCAGCCACGACGCACGAGCGTTTTTGGGACTGCTTTCAAAACTCCCTTACTAAAAGTCTTCGCCTCTAAGCAGCGCTTGCGCGCTACTCAAGGCTCGACCTAAAAATGGTCTTGTTCTCTAAGCAGAGTGAGCCATATGTCTATGTCATCCCTCTTGATTAAAGGATTTGATTGCTCCCCTTCCTTTATTTTTAAACTTATTTTTTTATTGGCATTTAATAAAAAAACACAAAATATAAACTGCCATCATACACATCAATTTGTTGGTGATTCTCTGTCTCCTGACGACCTTCCCAGCACCGTGATTCCAAAATGTGGTGTGTAGGCCTCTGTCTCCCCACGCTTTTACGGTTCCCACAAGTGTACAAGATGTATTGTATTACAGCTCGACCGTCCGGTCAATAATGCGGATGGGTTCTACGCCACCAGTGGAGCAGCCTGTCGCTCACATGAGTGTCTGATATGTGAATGTCTCATGACGTAGCACGTTGAATGCCCTAAACTAGACTATAACCGTACCTAGATGATGGAGACTGAGCACAGTATGCCTCAGACGTCCATGTGGCTAAGACAGGTGGATCTCCCTACACAGAAAAGAGCTGCAGAAATATAGGAATGACTCTCAAGGTGTTGCCACAGACTGAGAGCTTGACTCTGGCTGGGTCACAGTTCCAAGGCAGCAGAGCCTTGCAGGGTGATGCCCGTTACCTCAGGCCTCCCAAACATCATGGCAGGAGGATTCTCCCTACAGACAGAAGAGCTGCATTCATACCGAAGTGACTCCTGAATACAAAGAAAATAAGATATGACCTGAATCAGCACAAACTACTTCGCTTGAGCCTAGTAAGCATTTGCATGGTTTAGAGTGAAAGGAGCATTTAATTATTCACAAAAAGACGTCATGAAATACCTATACATGGGATATAATGAGGCAACCCTTTTCAAAGTTAACATTTACCTTTCTGCAGAAACATTTGATCCAATTGAGTACAGCAGAGTCAGTTGGTCCTAAAAAGAGAAGAAAATATCACCTATTATTACCTGACCATTGGTTTACTAGCAGTTCTACTTTTATGGTTAATACTGAAAAAGGCAGAGGTCAAATCAATACACAGCGGTAATAATCAACAGCCCTAATCTTAATTCAGTGGGTGGCTCCTTACACAAGCACAGAGCTGCAAAGAAAGGAAGGCCACCAGAAAGAACAGTGATAAAAGCAGCCAGAGCTCTGACAGAGTCAGCCCGCCCCTTCCACACGAACAAGACTCACCCACACCTGGCTACAGTACTGGTTGATACTAATGAATAACCACCGAGGGGCATGGTAACAAAGGCTGCTGCTCGAGTATGGCCATGGAGGGCCCTTAAACCCGTCGCACTGTCCTATGCCCACACTATGCTATATATGTGGAGCTCAGTCTTTATCTGGCAAAGCGCCTGTGGGCGGTGAAAGAAAGGGTGACAACATTAAAATCAAAAGCGGGGTGCGACCAAATTACGGGTTAGGATGGGAATGAGGTAACAAGAGGAGGAAGAGCAGAGAGCGATATACATTACACATAAGATTTTACATACAAACTGGATTTTTAATAGTATATTTTGCTGAATGTTCACATGGTACATAACCTAGCGATCCCTCCAGTTGTATCCCAAACTCAACTACCTTACATAAGAAAAGAACCCACAGTCATTTCATATTTAACACAGTAGTGCGACAAGTGAATCACCAGGTACCACATAGATCCATCTCATTCCACTGGGACACCCTTCATATAAACAAATTGTTCAGTCACATGCCCATAAAAAGTAGTTAAAAATAAGATATGGTGAACATGTGACCTGGTTACCCCGCCCACATGGTGCTACCTAAATTCCCAGAAACCACTTCACAGTCTTGGTGTATGTGCTAGAGGCTTCATGCACATTTGGTTTGTTGCGTGCATTGCACAGTGATCCGCCTGGCTCTTTAGGGTAACCTGCGCTTACTTCTTCATTTAACCACTTTTACAAAGCAATTGTTATCATATTTTGGTCGGTTGAAAGAGGTGCAGAAAGAGTATGTTGTGTAAAGTTAAACGTTACAGTGCAATAGGTGTAAGGAAGGACCCAATCCCATTGATGTCCATCACACATATGCAATATTTGTTGAGGGGGTCAGTCAAGGGGAGGGAGTGCAGAATACCTGAGTGGTTACAACCTCCCAGAAAGTAGATGATCGTTCAGTATTTCACTCTTGATCCTGCCTTTAGTGTCGCAGGTCAAAGTGATAGTCAAACAGCACTTTTCGAAATGAAGGTCATGGAAGGTCAGATTTACAAGGCATATGCAGAGGTGAAAGTCCGGCTGAATCTCTTGCCATACATTTTCTGCAGAATCATCATGTTATTTTACATTAAGTTATTCCTCGAATAGCCTTTGCATTACTTTAGAAACAGCCAGGTCTTAGGCTGTGATTGAACAATGTGCCATTCTCGAATCCCAGCTGCCTCTGTCTTTTCACCAACGTCGTTGCCCAATCAGGTCTGGTTTCTATCCTTGGTGTAGCACTGAGAACTTTATTATTCAGGTGGATGGTGCCTTTTGTATGCTGAAGAAGGGTGGGGTCTGTCTTCTGGTCCTTCTTGACCTCGCAGTGACCTTCGAGGTGGTATATCAAAGAACCTTCCTTTCCATCCAGATAACCCACACAGGGATATTGGGTAAAGCCCTGGATTGGCTCACCTGTTTTTTTGTACATATGCAGTATATTCCAGTGGAAGCGCCAGGACTTACCAGAATCCTGAGCTGTTTTGGGGTGAACATGGGTTGATGCTAATCCTCCACCTTATTTAGCGCCTATACGGAACTGCTGGAGATCTACTTAACAACTCAAACGTCACTATACACCATTACACTGACAACACCTAACTCTCTTTTTAGGATGAGGAAACAGAGTGAAATTCACTGCCTGGAGAGGGCCTTTGTGCTATTCAGGGTTGACTTCCCATCACTTCCTCAAACTTTATCTAGTAAAGACTTAGGGGCTCATTACGATGGCGGAACGATCGCCACCGCCGGGCCGGCGGTGGCGATCGTTCCGCCATCACATTGATAATTACCCACCGCCATATTAGGATGCCGGTGGGTATCGCGGCGGACGCAAAGTCCATCTGCCGCTTTTCCGCCGGTGGCAATCGCACCGATTGCCTGGCGGGCGGAGCAGGGCCACTAATATGGTGGCGGTGCCTAGCAGGCACCGTCCGCCATATTAGGATGTGGAGTTTAGGAGGCCTTTCCATGGCGGCGATGCCGACATGGAAAGGCTGGTGGGGATTGGGTTTGGGGGCCCGTTGCGGGCCCCCCTTGTGGGGGGGGGGATGTCGCTGCACTGGGGGGTACCCATGGCACCCCCCTGCATTTCCATGCACCAAGTGGCAGGCACTGCGTGGTGCCTGCCACGTGGTGCAGGGAAATGCGGTGCAAGCACCTTTAACATTGCGGACGGTGCTGCAGCCAGCAGCACCGCCCGCAATGTTAAAGGCCCAGGATGCGCCCGCCAGAATGGCGGGCGCATCCTAATTGCAGTGGTGGGATCGCCGCATGTCTGGCGGCCGGTCCCAATCACCGCTACGGTGGCGGGCGGACCAAGTCCGCCCGCCATCGTAATCAGCCCCTTAATTCTGTTAATGCCCTTATCCTCACTATCCACAGCACCCTACTCCTGCCCTCTCCCTCATGTGATCTAAACACCTAAACCACTGGCTCTACCACAATGAAGACTCTGGGTTTCATACAAGACTGCGCCAATTCATCGGAGGCTCACATCAGCAAACGGGTGTCAGTCTGCTCCTTCCATCTTAGAAGGATCAAACTCTTTCTACCTGCCTCTGTCTTCCATTCCAAGGTTCAATCGCTTGTCATCTCTCAACTCCAGTCACTCTTCTTTCTTTAAAGAATGTTGTCCACTCCACTATGCCACTCTATTGGTCGGAGGTCATTTAACCATATTAGTCCATTCTCTTACAGATCCATTGCAGCTACGCATCTCCTTCAAAATCTGCTGCCTTACTTTTAAAGAATTAACCATGATACAATGGAAGCCTAAATGATCAAAGACGCAACCTGAGACTAGCGGAACGGGCATGGAGATCCTCACCGTCCCTAGATCACCTTAAGCAACTAAGATCAAGGAGGAGCATCTACAACAAACACATTAGAATCTCAAAAGCGAATTTCTTCAAAGATCAACTAAACAATGCTTGAAATCGCCCAAGAAAACGATTCGAAATTATCAAACATCAATCCTCTCAACAAACCAACTCCTCCTCATTAGGTCCCAACTCGCAACCAAACTGCAACACATTTGCCTCCTACTTTCTGGAAAAATCTAAAAAGATAGAGAATGAACTCCAAACAGCAAAGGAACAACTCACAATGTTACCTCCACTCACCCCCCACACGCCGCCGGGTGTACAAACCCCCCAACCAGCACGGACTTACCCTCAAAGATAAAGTGTCTTGGAACACTTTCAAAATCTTTGACGAAAATGCCATCCTCAAGATCTTAACAACTCTTAAACCATCAAATCACTTCTGCGACCCTCTTCCTGCCAACATCTTCAGTGAGATCAAAACTTCTCTAATACCCCTCTGGACAAAGATAGTGAATGCCTCACTACTGCAAGGAACACTTCTGAACTGCCTAAAATCAGGACAGGTAACCCCAAACCCCCATTCTAAAAAAACCTACAGCGACCACACAATCCCAGATAACAACCGTCCAATATCCACTATTCCTACCGTAGCAAAACTACTGAAGAAATGCGTCCATTGCCAACTATGCAGCCACATTGATCATTACCACCTCATTGACCAGTACTAATCAGGCTTCAGGCAGAACCACAACACGCAAACAGCCTTGACACACATTGTCGATGATGCGCATAGAATACTAGATCAAAACGAATCTTGCCTCCTCATTCTCCTAGACCTATCCTCAGCCTTCGATACGGTCAAACATAACAGTCTCCTGGACTTACTTGAAGACAGAATGGGGTTATCTGGTGCTGTCCTAAAGTGGTTCGCCTCTTTCTTAGACAACCAAACTCAAAGAATCAAGATTAACCAATCGCTGTCCACGATCACGCCGGTCACCCTGGGAGTCCTTCAAGGTTCCTCCTTATCACCTACCCTCTTCAATCTATTCATGGAGCCTTAACCGAAATTCTGAAGCGCTCCAATGTTCATTACCACATGTATGCGGATGATACCCAACTATACCTAAAAATATAATCTCTGGATGATATCCGCTTACTCAACACAACACTGCAAAAACCCCACAACTGGCTGACATAAAACCACCTCAAACTCAACGCGCTCAAAACCGATTTTCTCCTACTTTCCCCACTACAAGGACAATGCGACATTGAAAATTGGATGAAACACTTAATAGCCTTCAACTGCACACCACACATCATAGATTCCACTAGATCACTGGGGATAACACTCCACAAGAATCTCACCATGCAGGAACACATCAGCACAGCCACCAGAGGAGCAAACTTTCATATGAACATTCTTAGAAAACTAAAACCCTTCCTCACCGCCGACGACCTCAGATCGGCTGTGCAAGCTCTAGTTATATCCAGAATAGACTATGGGAATACAACCTTATGTGGTTTGCCGAGATCCAGACTGGCTCCACTAGGAACCTCCCTCAACGCGGCTGCAAGACTCGTCACCGGCTCCAAAAAGAACAACCACATCACCCCTGACCTAAAGGCACTGAACTGGCTTCCTTATGAGGCAAGAACACAGCTAAAAATTGCTTGCATGACACAAAAAGCCCTGTACTTCAACACACCACAGTATCTAGCCAATAAACTGGATTTATCAGACGGTGGCAGAACTTCGAGAAGCACCAGCACCTTGCTGTTAAAACCTCAAAAATTTCGAAAAAAGAAAACATACAACCCACCTTCTCCAGTCTAGCACCTAGGATATGGAACGCCCTGCCCCCGGAAATCAGAATGAACCCTTCAATCACTTCCTTCAAAAAAGAAGTCAAACTACTTTTGATGAACAAAACTCTAGCCTGTTCCCAATTCTTGAGCTAGTTCGATACTAATCAGACGCAGCTCACCTACCAGGATCTGCGCTTGACTCTAAGTGCGAATGGATAACGCACTCTTGAATACGTTCCGGATCTACAACGTGTACTGACAACCTTTGTGTTCTCCTGTGATCCACTCATATATATGTTCCCAGTTTTTTTCCCCACTCTATCCATTTGATGTGATCGACAATGAGTACCGACAACATCTATGTTTTACTGTTATACATGTTCCTAGTTTTTCACTCTACCTATTTGATGTAACATTTGTAAAGCGCACTGATACCCTTCCTGGGTCTAGTTAAAATAAAATAAAAAAAATAAAAACAATGCCCATTCTGAATGTCTGACAGAGAAACTGAAGATATCTGGTGGCTCAACAGGGCCAGAAGCCAGCAACTATCTTACTAACAAAACGTAGACCACTCAGGCCTTATCTTCCCCAGTATCTTGTTTCTGGAACTCTTTACCTTTAGAGATTCAGCTTGGCCAACCCTATCCCAGTTTCAGAAAAACTAATTTCTTCCAGCTAATCTTTCCTACTTTTTGAGAATAAGAGCTAAGCCCGCCAGTATTCTGTATGTCCATCTTTTTTCTGTATTTTCTTTTACTAACATTGTATTTTAACTTTAGGGTATTCACATTATCTTTTAACATTACTATTTATCATATTTTGTAGCCATGCTGTTTAGCTACTCTTAATTTTTGTTGTAACATGTACAGTGCTACACTCTCGCCACGGATTATGGATATAGTCTAGAACCCTTAAAATAAAAACGGAAAGGTGGATTTATCTTGGGTAGAATGAAGATTGCCTGCAAGTTCCAATTTATTGGTGCCAAGACTGAAAAAGCTCTGCCACCCCTCCCCAAAAAAGATTTATGGCAACACTGAACTAGAAAAGCAGTGTTCTCTCTGGGCAATGGTCTACTAGCTTTGGCTGCAAAATGATGGGCCTTCATCTATAGAAGGCCTCTGTGAGTGGTTCATACACCCTGGAATTATACTGTGCCACTAGTTTCCAGTGAAGGAATTTCGGTGTTTAAAAGATGTGGTCCCAGAGGCAAAGACTCCGAAGCATGCACGCAGCTACATTATGGAATCATGCAATCCATTTTAGGAAGACTCGGTCCAGTATGTTGGCAAAAAATGCACAGTGCACCATTGGTGTGTGTCATTTATCACATATATTGCCTGCTGAGCTTTTTCAACGACAATTTGGACTATCCAGGCCCTATCACTCGGTCCATGACCGGATTTTGGTTGAAGTGAAACTTACAACCTCCAACCAGGGCAACAGGAAAACATTCACAGCTTGTAATGTAATTCCAGCACCCCGGGATTGGGGCGCCCTATGTGGAGTCTCAACAAACCAGGGTGCAGCATCCAAAAACTTCCACTAAATGTTAATGCCCAGTTTAATCCAAGCATAGGCTAGAGCTGAAGATGTGACTTCTGGGACGATCGCTCTATAATCTTTGAAGGACATGGGTAACCTAGCCGAAAAAGGCAAACCTCAAGGTACACCAGACATGGTTCATTTATGAAATGGGCCAAATAAATATTCCACTCAGACTAAAACAACATCCTTTCTCCATCAGTTTCTCTTTAACGTTTCTCAATAAAAATATCTGTTACTCCATAGCAGACGAGTTAAAAAAAACATGCAAAAGTTCTCACCTTAAAAGGAAGGTAATACACATCTCTGGCCTGAAACCTGGAGCGAAGGGGCGGGTCCAGCGGGTTTCCCGTGTACTTGGGCACTGGCAGGCCCAGAGCTATAACTCGAAAATGCTCGCTCACTCGGACGATTTTCCAGGCGTCCAGCTCATGTTTGGTGTGTTCCTGCAGAAATCAAATCGGAACAATGAGAAGGTGATAATGTGCGAAAGAAACAAAGACAGCTGTGGTCTTGGCCAGGCGCCTGCTGTTTGCAGCACTTTCATTTTATTGGGAAGGAAAGACATGAATACAAGTTTCACAGACCACAGAATCCTCAGATAGAAATCTATTTACTAAAGGTAATAATTATCAGCAAAATTTGGCATTCCTTAGTTAAAAGTTAAAATGAAACGAACTCAGCAACTTGGCATATTCAAACTGGTTAATCTGCTTCAAAACATGCCATTTCTAGTCTTAAAATTAGGCTAAAAACTCTCAACAATGAGGTAGGGTGTACCATAACCTGAAAAGCAACAAGAAACAAGCATTGGCTTAGCCAATAGACCTGGTACTGGCAAGCTGGCGCATCGATATTTTTAAAATTATTTTAATTAGAGGCATATGCTAAAAAATAGAAAGAAAAAACAAAACATGTTTCTTCCTAAACGCAGAGGCATATGTTTGCAATAAAAATGTTAATTAAAAAATTGACCACTGCATATAATTTTAATAGAAGAGTACAGGTGCTTCTCAGCAGTAAGGTGCATATAAAACAATTACTTTGTTTTGCCGTAAAGTGAAACAATGTGTCTTGCAGTAAAATAAATAACAAAAAACAGGGGTGCTGTTTATATGTTATGAATGTACGAGATTATAGAAATCGATATGACAAAAAAATGTGACGATTGAGTGTACTTTTCAGATGTCAAACAGTTTCTCATGAATTGAAATCTAACTAGTTCCAATGGGGCAGAATGATACACCAAACAGCCAGTAGCATGAGTTGAGAGATCTATATTGCTTTGGGCCAAGATGCAATCGGTGCCATCTCAAGGCAATGGCTGAGGGGATTGACCCAAGTAAGCCAATGGTTGGAGGGGTCTGACACTAAGCCTACTCTTTTCATATTGTGAGCAATGTCTGCAGACAGCTAAACTGTTCATATGAACCTAAAAAATGCATTTCCACTGATCAAGCAGAGCAAATGCAAACTTCAGACTAATCAGCATAAGAGATACATCTTGCACAGACCAGTCAGGGCAAATTTGTTTTCAGACTGGTTTTTCAATATAGAGGTTACTTTGCATTAATTAATCAGGGTAAATACCAGAAAAATATTCTTGAATCCTGGTGTAAAATTGATCATTCACAGGTGCAATCTAGCTATTCTAGCCCCTAGTAAAAAAAAAAACACGTACAAATTGCTTATGTCAATTTCGTTAGCCAGCAGACATGATCATTTAGTTACGCATTGGTGGCCTATTACTGAATGGGGCATGCATTGAAAGTCTTCTGTTCACTACAGATTACAATTATCATCTTCCACCTTGTTTTTTGGCAAACCGAGTTTTCAAACTGCAGCTCCACTGCTGATGGAGATCCCCTCTAACATTTTTTTGGGGTGTCCCTACTACCTGGAATTTTCTGTACAGGTAGCTCTTCTGGGGAACTCCTTACCACTGTCAATGTAAGATATTGATGAAAACCTTCCATTCACAAGAGCACTTAAATGCAGGCTCTTCCCTCACTGACATATTGGAGGGTCACTGTCCCACTCTTGGTTTCAGAATTAAAGCTGCTAGAGACAACCTGTCAAGGCCCGAGCCTTCAAGTCTCCATTGCCGCCTCGTCTGGGGAGGTATGGGGGGGGGGGGAGGGTTCTGAGCCCTTTCACCTGAGTAGGGGCACCAAACAAGGATGTCCTATTTCCCCGATTCTGTTTGTACTTGCTGTGGAGCCCCTGGTGGTGGTTTTGCAACGTATGGTGGGTCCATGGGGGATAACACTGGGGGCAACCAATCATGTGGTCTCCTCTATGCCGACGATGCCCTGGTATATTTGTGGCATCCGGCTGACTCAGCGCCCACTTTATTCAATGCCATGCATGAATTCGGGGAGCTCTCCAGACTCCGCATCAACCTGGCAAAATCCAAATTGTTCCCACTAGGGAGACTGATCGGGATGCCACCGGTGGGTTGGGGAATTTCCTGAGGTGGGGATTCCCTGGGCGACTGGTGATGTTCGGTACTTGGGTGTCCGTTTGACGCACACAGCACCAACTTATTTAGCTCTAAACATAGAAAGGGTGGTGGAGGGGCTACGAGCATCGGTCTGTTCTTGGAGGGATTTACCGCTTTCCCTCATGTGCAAGATAGCCCTGGTGAAAATGATCATCTTGCCGCAATGTCTTTATACATTTCAGAGCACCTTATATGAGATTCCCAGGCATTATTTCAGCACATTGAATAGTCTTATAGTGGATCTTCTGTGGGGCCATCAACATAAACGAGCCAAGCTAACTACACTTTAAAGAACATGGGGTCACAGAGGTCTCGAAGTCCATCATCTGGAATTTTATTACATGACGGCACACCTTCAGCACGTGATTCATTGGCTTGACCCGGAAGATAATTGGGAGAAACCTTTTGCAGGGTACACACGGGGAAAAATACCTACCGGTCCTGTTAATGAGAGGGTCGCGGGTTCCCCCCATCCTTCTTCGTTTGGCGGTGTGTATGTCGGAGGGAGTGGTTCGGAGAGTATTTCGTCATGCCTCCTATGCCCCAAACATGCAGATCTGGGTGCTACAGCCCTTCCTACAAATTGCTGATTCAATGTTGATACAGCGATGGAAGGATGATGGCTGTGATACACTGGGAGACCTATATCCCGGAGGACAGTTCATCACAGGGGAGGAGGCCATAGCCTCCTTTTCTTTGGGTACGGGACAATACCTTGAATACATTACAATATTGACTACGGCCCGTACGGTATGGCCGACCTTTCCTGAGGCACCTCCTCAATCGAACACCCTGATGGTAGATATGGCCGGTGGGAGTAAATTATTTTCCCATATCTACAGGGCGCTCCGTGATGACCTGTCACTTCAACAAGTTAGCGTACAGTCCAAATGGGACAAAATACTGAGGGAACGCCTCACGACTAAGGATTCGGTTACAATACATGAGGGAGTGCGGATGGTCAGTTCCAATACTAGATTCAAACTCCTACAATATAACTTTATACACCAAGAATACCTCACTCCGCAGACCTTGCATGCTATATATCCCGCCAGGTCCGACTGCTGTGCGCGATGTGGGGCCCCGGAGGTGGAATTCATTCATGTAGTTAGGTCGTGCCTATATCTGTCCTCTTTCTGGCAGGCTATAATACACAATTTGATTAATGCCTCAGGTTGGGCAATGCCACTAGAGATTCGACAGTAGTTACTTGGCCTACTTCCTTCTCCACAAAAAAAAAAACTGAGCAGAAAAATCATTCTTCTTTGCTTCTTGGCCTGGTTCTGGTGAAACGCTGTATAGCGATGGCCTGCCTATGCCCAATTTCCCCCACATACCCGGCATGCCTGAGAAATGTCTCTGAGTGGGCTGTTGCGGAAGAGGTACGCATGAGACACGTACAACGGGATGACCGACTTGAAGATTACCCGAGAGCTTGGTCTGCTATGTTATTCGTTTTGAGGGAGCCACAGGGTCTGGCCGCCTCTGGAGACTGGCCCACACGTTGTACTGTATAGCCCTTGGCATAGTTGCAGCGCGAAGTGGAAGCACCCGAATGATGATGGGTTACAACTCGGACACTCACACAACCCTTTCATTCTTATGGAATTCTTTTGTGCCAGCGGGGGGTTTAGACAAGAGAGTGAGGGAGCGGGTGTTGTTCTGGGTTGCTTTACGGACAGTTACTTGATTCGTTTCACTACCGTTTCTCAGTTGTGATTATTGCTACGGTTTCCTAGGATATTGCTTACCTCTTCATGTGAAGACGGAATCTGTACAGCATGTTTTTTTGCTTACTTTTATCCAATTTGTAGATTTCTGTTGTACATGAGATGTGATACATCTGTTTTGCTTTTATAACACTTGTTTATATTTCTGTTTCACAAGACTGAGCAGTGGACGCTGACACTATGTACTAAACTATGTACTAAACTAATGCACCTTCATTATACTGTGTACGTGAATTATGTTCTGTGAAACTATGATACCAAAAAGTATTTTGTAATGTGATGTGCAAGGATTTTTATAAAGTGAGAAATTATCGTCAAAGGTGTTTCAGATCATTAACATCAAGTCTTCATTACACTTCTATAGATTCACACACATCAAATACTGGCAGTCTTACCAGTTCTAGCATCTCAGTTGGTGGCATTTAAGAGTCACCCACTGAGTGATTTCACAATAGGCCTTAAACCTCAACCAGATATAATTAAGCAAAAGGAGATATCCTGGATTGTCTTTTGCTGATGCAAGACTGAGTAAAGAAAAAGGGACTTTGTGGTTTCCACTAGATGACCACATTAGGTAGTAGTCATCCTATTAACACGCCCCCAATACAGATGTGTCCTACGTAGGTACTGAGGGCTGGATCCTTGTCAATTTCTTATGACATCCACATAAGAAAAATATTTCTAATATTAATTAAATGCAAGTAACTTACAATGTCAGTGGTTATCCTGAAATCTTTGCAAGGATCTGGCACTACTATACCTATGTTTTACACAGATGGTTTAATGGATGCTAAAAAATGCAGAACCATTCCCGGACCAAACCTTCAATGATTGTTTCTAACATATACTTTGCCACCTTTCTGCTGTGTATATCTTGCACTACTAGTAGCTGCCCAACGCTCCAGATTTATAGGAAGATGCACACTACACATAGAAGACACAAGGAATTAATCATCAATATGCCTACAACACCTAGACACAGTGCTTGTGTTCTATACTGAAGCTATTACTCTACAGGATGAAGTGTCCATGCCCTTTATTAAAGACACTAATGAAGACACCACTCCAAAAGTAAATGCCCATGGTTCCTACTAAAGACACTAACAAATAACCTGTACATTTCAGGACAAGTGCTGCTGACTCTTACTAAAGCGAATCCCAAGGTCACTACTGAAGACACCACCCTCCAAGATCAATAGATCAACACTCTCACAAAAGCCACTACTAGAGTCACCAGTCTCCAAGGTCACGCACTCATCAAGCTTACCAGAGACAGAACTGAATATGGTGGTCTACAAGATCAAGATACCATGACTCCTACTAAAGAATCTATTCTACAATATCAAGTCTCTGTTTCTGAAGAAACACCAGGATCAAATCCTCATAACTTGTACTAAAAATAGTACTGAAGACACTATTTTAAATAGTTTGAGTGTCTATGTCTGTTAACAAAGACACAACTGCAGGCAACATTTTCCAGGGTGAAGCCCTCAACACTACGAAATACACTGCTTTCTACTGGGTCAACTAATCATACACTTTAGCAGGGTTACTATTCCACTAGGTATGCTCTCTTCGAAATATCCTGTAAAGCAAGTTTTAATCAATCAATCAAGCAATCAATCAGGGACTTATATACCGCAGCTACTCACCTGTGAGGGTCTCAAGGTGCTGGGGGAGGGGGGCTGCTGGTCGGACTGGGTAGAGGATCATTCGAAAAGCCTGGTCTTGAGGTCCTTCCTGAATTGGGTCAGTGACGCAGATTGCCTGAGGGGTAGGGTGTTCCAGGTCTTGGCGGAGATGTAGAAGGACCTTCCTCCTGTTCTGGTCTTGTTGATCCTGGGGACGGAGGCGAGGGCGAGTTGGGAGGATCGGAGTTGTCTGGCGGGTACGTGGAATGTGAAGCAGTGGTTCAGGTATGCTGGTACTTCATCGTGTAGAGCTTTGTAGGCCTGAGTGAGGAGTTTGAAAGTGATTCTCTTGTTGACTGGGAGCCAGTGGAGTTGTGGGAGGTGTTGCGGGATGTGGCTGCAGTGGGGGATGTCAAGGACCAGTTTTGGCTGTGGCATTTTGGACGTTCTGTAATTTCTTGAGCTGTGTCTGGGTGATGCCAGCGTAGAGTGCATTGCCGTAGTCGAGTCTGCTGGTGATGAGTGCATGGGTGACCGGATTCTGTGGGGATCCATCTGAATATCTTTTGAAGCAGGCGGAGCGTGTGGAAGCAGGCTGAGGAAAATGTGTTGATTTGGCGGTTCATAGTGAGTGATGAGTCCAGTATGATGCCGAGGTTGCGTGCGTGGTCCGTCGGAGTGGGGGGAGATCCCAAAGCGGCTGGCCACCAGGAGTCATCCCAACTGAAGGGGTGGGTCCCAGAATGAGTACTTCGGTCTTGTCCGAGTTGAGCTTGAGCCAGCTGTCTTTAATCCTGGTAGCAAAGGCCTTCATTCCACTGCGGAAATTGGTTCTGGCGGTTATGGGTTCATTGGTGAGGGAGAGGATCAGCAGGGTGTCGTCGGCATAGGAGACGATGTTGGGTCTGTGGGTTCTGACGATGGCTGCGAGGGGGGCCATTTAGACGTTGAAGAGGGTGGGGCTCAGGGAGGAACCCTGGGGCACTCCACAGCTGATCTCCATGGGCTCTGAGAGGAACAGCGGTAGGCTGACTAGCTGGGTCCGGCCGGCGAGGAAGGAGTGAATCCAGTCCAAAGACTTGTTAAGGATGCCGGCGTCGTGGAGGCTTGTGATTAGGGTGCGGTGGGAGACGGTGTCGAAGGCGGCCAGGAGGTCTAGTACGTTGAGGGCTGTGGTCTCGCCCCGGTCGAAGAGGGAGCGGGTGTCGTCTGTTGCGGCAAGGAGTGCAGTCTCTGTGCTGGGGTTAAATGACTATTACTTCTCCCTCAGTATAAATGCAGAGCTGAAACAAATGGAACAAGCATTGGCATAGCCAATAGGTCTCGCCTTTGGGACCTTATGTGTTTAGCCAGAACTTTTGGCTATGTTGTAGAGCATTGTGGCTGCTGTGCATCATATTGAAAAGTTATAATAAAAAGTGTTAAACCATTACCATTATTGACTTTAATACGATCTCAGAGATCCAAAAAAGTACATCGCAGCACAGGTTTTAAAATACCATAAAAATTTTTTTTTTTTAATTGTCCATAAGAAATGCGTAACATCCTTAAAAAAGTCAATTTCATAAAAGTTTTACACTACACAAGATACAGCAAATCATTTTCCAATTAATACCATACAGAGTCATACATAAAAAGAAATATCTAAAAAGGTTCATTGCATTAACTTTCCCCGCCTGATCCACAGAGCATAGAAAAAGCGAGAAATACCGAAGACTATTAATCTGCGGGTATCTGTAGACAATAGCCTCAAAATTTCAAGGTAATGACCCGGACCAACAGCTCTGCATAAGGGTATTATCCATTTCTTTCTCAGTAGGGCATAATAGGGACAGAAAAAGAGTAAGTGAACAATAGATTCTGTGGAAGCTTTACACGCAGGGCATAGATCGACTTCTGGGGGACTCAAGCACCACCTAGAGCAGAAAAGTTTAGTAGGTAGGGTCTTGTATCTAAACTGCAGAAAAAGCTTGCGTGCCAGCGGAGGGGTAATTTCCTCTATTGATGTTTCAAACCGTGGAACACTTTTAAAGGATAGAAAATCTTTTGTTAGACCTGAAAAATGTTCTACCAAATACATTTGGAGTATTTTTTCCCAGTACATTTTTTTCAACTTCACCCTCGAGATGCTGCTCATAGTTTCTGGGCTAGACCAGAAGCTTTCCATCCCTAATCTCCCCAATAGATCACGCAGGCAAGAAAACCACCTTATTGATTCTGCCTGGGGGAGTCTTAAGAGATCCTTCAGGTCATCATGGTAGGGATCCAACTCTTCTATCGTCCACAGCCTAGTGTTAAACATTTTTGTTACCTTTATACAAACAAGACGACATTATATACCACTGAATAACCTGATTAAAAAAAGATTTTAACATAAAAAATGTCTTCTAGTTTTTTTGTACTTGCACTGCTGGCAACTTCTTCCTTCCTGTTGTCATGCTTGTTTGTTATAATTTTATTTGTTATGGGGGAGCGGGACATAAATAACGGGGGAGTGGAGGTTGTAAAACAGTAATTTAATTAGAACACAAGCAGCGGACGGGCACTAGGGGAGAATCAACAGATGCCAGATTACGAGGGCAGACTGACGTGATGCCTAGGTGATGTTTAGGTGATGCTTAGGTGGTGCGCTGATGCAAAATGGTGGTGGTGAGTGATATTTGGTGCTCAGGTGGTGCCACTATATGGTGTGGATTGGAGGTACGTTGTGGATTGTGGAGTTGCGGAGTTGAAATATGTTGTTTGGTGTGTAATTATGAGGTGTGTATCGGAAATGTGTGGAGTTGAATTAAGTGGCCTGGAACTGTGGTGTTGAGTGAAAGTATGCTTAGTGAAATTGTGTCATGGTGTGGAGTGTATTTATGTTGATTGGTGGTATGTGGCATAGAGTGTATTTATATGGAGTGTATTTACGTTGCATTGAGTAGAGTGCAATTATGTGGCGTGTAATTATGTGGCACTGAGTGGTATTATGTGGAGTGTATTTATGTTGCATTGAATAGAGTGTAATTATGGGCGTGTAATTATGTGGTACTGAGTGGTATTTTGTGGAGTGTATTTATGTTGCATTGAATAGAGTGTAATTATGTGACGTGTAATTATGTGGTACTGAGTGGTATGTTGTGTATTTATGTTGCATTTAGTAGTGTGTAATTATGTGGTGTGTAATTATGTGGCACTGAGTGGTATTATGTGGAGTGTATTTATGTTGCATTGAATAGAGTGTAATTGTGACGTGTGATTATGTGGTACTGAGTGGTATTATGTTGAGTGTATTTATGTTGCATTGAGTAGAGTGTAAATATGTGGCGTGTAATTATGTGGCACTGAGTGGTATTATGTGGAGTGTATTTATGTTGCATTGAGTAGAGTGTAATTATGTGGCTTGTAATTATGTGGTACTGAGTGGTATGTGGGGTGTATTTATGTTACATTGAGTAGAGTGTAATTATGTGGCGTGTAACTATGTCACACTGAGTGGTATTATGTGGAGTGTATTTATGTTGCATTGAGTAGAGTGTAATTATGTGGCACAGTGTTATTATGTGGAGTGGATTTATGTTGCATTGAATAGAGTGTAATTATGTGACGTGTAATTATGTGGGACTGAGTGGTATTATGTGGAGTGTATTTATGTTGCATTGAGTAGAGTGTAATTACGTGGTGTGTAATTATGTGGCACTGAGTGGTATTATGTGGAGTGTATTTATGTTGCATTGAATAGAGTGTAATTGTGACGTATGATTATGTGGTACTGAGTGGTATTATGTGGAGTGCATTTATGTTGCATTGAGTAGAGTGTAATTATGTGGCGTGTAATTATGTGGCCTGAGTGGTATTATGTGGAGTGTGTGTTGCATTCAGTAGAGTGTAATTATGTGGCGTGTAATTATGTGGCACGAGTGGTATTTTTTGGACTGTATGTTGCATTGAGTACAGTGTAATTATGTAGCATATAATTATGTGGCACTGAGTGGCATTATGTGGAGTGTATTTATGTTGCATTGAGTAGAGTGTAATTATGTGGTGTGTAATTATGTGGCACTGAGTGGTATTATGTGGAATGTATTTATGTTGCATTGAGTAGAGTGTAATTATGTGGCATGTAATTATGTGGCACTGATTGGTATTATGTGGAGTGCATGCTGCATTGAGTGCAGTGAAATTATGTGGCATATAATTATGTGGCACTGAGTGGTATTGTGTGGAGTGTATTTATGTTGCATTGAGTAGAGTGTAATTATGTGGCATGTAATTATGTGGCACTGAGTGGTATTATGTGGAGTGTTTTTTGTTGCATTGAGTAGAGTAATTATGTGGCACTGAGTGGTATTATGTGGAGTGTTTTTATGTTGCATTGATTAGAGTGTAATTATGTGGCACTGAGTGGCATCATGTGGAGTGTTTTGTGTTGCATTGAGTAGAGTGTAATGATGTGGCGTGTAACAATGTCGCACTGAGTGGTATTTTGTGGAGTGCATTTATGTTACATTGAGTAGAGTGTAATTATGTGGCATGTAATTATGTGGCACTGAGTGGTATTATGTGGAGTGTATTTATGTTGCATTGAGTAGAGTGTAATTATGTGGCTTGTAATTATGTGGTACTGAGTGGTATGTGGGGTGTATTTATGTTGCATTGAGTAGAGTGTAATTATTGAGCGGACGCGCGAATGTAAGCAGACATCGCGAACACAGTGGCAGTCGCTTCGAATTTTTGCTCTTTGCACATTATTTTTAAAATTGCCTAAACCTATTTTAACTTTACTAATTTTGGAGGTGTTTTTATAGAATTGTTGTACCTATCTTATAGCAGTAAACTGCCTGTCCCTGGTCCATCGCGGGATCATCCCGTTTGTTGTGGAGGGATTTGGGCATCTTCCGGTTTCAAGGGAGGTTGGCGTTTTAGCGGCCCCTGCCTCCCGCGATAAAAACCGGATGCTACATAGAACGCGCAGCGGACGCGCCGGCGGCGCGCCATAGGCGCGCCAAAGGCAAGCCCGTCTGCACCCGTCCGCGCCAGACCGGGCCCAGGGATCAGAACTCCTGCAGGTATGGAGCACCAGAAGAGAATTAAATACTCAGGGAATGACTTATTTAGATTGGATAAACCTGTCTCACCAAAATGCAAAAACAATGTGAATGCTGACAGAAAATCATTACAATGAGAACATTGTAATTATAACCAAATGAGCTGGAATCATTCCAAGAAACAGGATAGAAAGTTGTGTTTAATGTTACTAAATTGTCGGTCTATGACTAAGCACAAATATGAGATTTGTGATATCATTAAAGATAAAAATCCAAACATGTTATTTTTAACAGAGACCTAGCTAAATGATAGTTCTGATCCTGATATTTTGGATGCACTCCCTGAGGGTTATGATTTACTAAGGCAAGATAGAGAACAAAGAGGGGGGGGAATTGCTATAATTCATAAATCCTCCTTGAAGTGTAGTATAAGGGAAGCGAACATAGAACATTGTGAAGCATTCCTTTTCAAACTTGCTGCGGCGGACGATATGACCACAGTAGGTTTTTAATATACCGTCCACCTGGCCCAGCTGCCCAATTTATAGTAAGCTTAGGAGAAAGAACTGTCCAATCAGCCTTACGCTACAAAAATTTCTTTATACTTGGAGATTTGAACTTGCACTTCGATAACAAAGAGTGCAAGGAAGTCCAAACCTTATGTATGGATCTTATGGCAATGAATCTTATTCAACAGGTAAAAACAGCAACGCATCAAAAGGGCCATAATCTTGATCCCATATTTACTAACCAGAAGGAAACAGAAGTGGAAACACCATGGCCTATCCCTTGGACAGACCACTACCTAATCCCTTTCTCAATACCAGTGAGCAGCTCAAGGATAGAGGGACCAGGGCCGATAGCCACATACAGGAAATGGGCTGGCTTTAATCCCAGTTCCTTTTCACAGGCACTGGTAAAAAATAAACCGATATTAGGTACGGATATAAATACGGTCAACTCCCAATTTGAGAAATGGGTAAAAGATGCCGTAGAAGAGGTAGCACCCTGGAGTACTAGGAGTCCCAAGAGACAGAAGGCATCAGCTCCATGGTACAACGAAACCCTTGCCAAATCAAAGAAAGAATGTAAGAAGTTGGAGCGGACTTGGCGTAAAAATTTTTGCGATAAGGCCAAGGACTGCTATAAAAGAGAAATAAAAAATTATCATACTTTAATTAAGAAAATGAGGTGCGAGTTTTATACGGAAAAAATAGAAAGAGCGAGGAGTTCCTCCAAAGAAATGTTTTCTATACTAAAGTCGCTGAAATCATATGAAAATCAAAAGGGGGAAGGAACCCCCTCAGTAGAAAATTGCAATAAAATTGCCGAATATTTTGCAGAGAAGGTGGCAAAAATATATAATGTTTTCCCAGCAGGAGCATGCCAGGGGAAGAGCTTAGAACCTAGTAAGGGGAAGAAATTTACAGGGGAAATGTTCAAGGAATTTAAAATGTTAGAACTAGATGAACTAAAAACTATAGCCAAAGGAATTAAATCTGGCTCCCCACAAGATCCAGCCCGTCCAGAACAACTTTTGATGGGAGTAGATCTTATCATGCCTTATATTTCTGAGCTAATTACTACCTCCTTCCAGAAGGGAGAAGTTCCTATTAGCTGGAAACAAGCGATAGTGCGTCCGCTGAAAAAAAAAACATTAATAGATCAAGCAGTCCTAGAAAATTTACACCCAATTTCACTGCTACCATTCGTTGCGAAGATCGCCGAAAAAATAGCAAATAAACAACTTACCAACCATATCCAGAAAAATTATTTACTACACCCCTCCCAATCCGGCTTTAGAGCGGCCCACTCGACGGAGTCAGCTCTGCTCCTGGCTACTGACACAATGAGACGCTGTGCGGACGAGGGGCAGACAGTGGCAATGATCCTGTTAGACCTAAGTGTGGCTTTCGATACCGTCTCACATGGGCTGCTTTTGCATAGACTAGAGGAATGTGGTATAGAAGGTACTGTATTACGTTGGATGGCGTCCTTCCTCTCGTCACGTAGTTTTCAAGTCCTACAGCAATCACAACTATCTAAGAGTATCTCACTGCCCCAGGGAGTCCCACAGGGATCAATCCTGAGTCCCACGCTATTTAATTTATATGTGGGACCACTGGCAGAGCTAGTGGAAAAACATCATGTTACCATCGTATCATACGCTGATGACACTCAGTTAATTGTGACATTATCAGGAAACAATAAACAGACAGCGATCAATTTTACTATGTGCTTAGAAGAGGTAGCAAGATGGATGTCTAACCACTGCCTGAAATTGAACGGGAATAAAACAGAGGTAATGATAGTGGGCAATGCACCGAATATATGGTCCTCTGCATGGTGGCCAGAATCACTGGGACAAGTACCTACTCCCAAAATGGAAGTAAAAATTTGGGAGTTTGGTTCGACCCTAAACTGTCTTTCGATGCCCAAATACGGAAAGTAGTGGGTAAATGTTTTGGCATTTTAAAAATTCTGAGAAAGATTCTGGACCTACTACCACATAATGCAAGGAAAACCATAGTGCATGCCCTGGTGACTGCCCAATTGGACTATGGGAACGTACTGTATCTGGGAATACCAAAAAGGGGCTAGCCAAATTGCAGGTGGTGCAAAATGCGGCGGCACGGTTGGTACTGGGTCTTCCCAGAAGAGCTTCCACTAGGAAAGCCCTGCAGGACTTGCATTGGCTGCCGATAGAGAAGAGGGTTCTGTTTAAGTCAATGTGCTACTGCCATAAAATTCTTACAAAGAAAGGTCCGCGGTACTTGTACCCTTTAATAACACAATACATTCCAGGCCGCAATCTGCGATCAGAAGGAAGGGCGCTAGTGAAGGTTCCAAGAGTTCAGAGGGCGAGAATGGGGGCACGGTCCTTCAGTTATCTTGCGGCCAAATCTTGGAATGGGCTTCCGGAAACCCTAAGAATGGAACCATGCGAAACAAAATTTAGGAAACAGCTAAAAACATGGCTATTTTCCTCTGTATCCTAAAGTGAATGATAGCGACAGGAGTATGTGGGTAGGCAGTTTCAAGTGACGTGTCTAGGGCCGTTTCTTGCTAAGCTAAGTCCGTTCAGCGCGGGGACACGCCGGTTGGCGTAACCATGCGCTTTAGAAATGCCCAAATAAATAAATAAGTGGTATTATGTTGAGTGTATTTATGTTGCATTGAGTAGAGTGTAATTATGTGGCTTGTAATTATGTGGTACTGAGTGGTATGTGGGGTGTATTTATGTTGCATTGAGTAGAGTGTAATTATGTGGCGTGTAACTATGTCACACTGAGTGGTATTATGTGGAGTGCATTTATGTTGCATTGAGTAGAGTGTAATTATGTGGCTTGTAATTATGTGGTACTGAGTGGTATGTGTGGTGTATTTATGTTGCATTGAGTAGAGTGTAATTATGTGGCGTGTAACTATGTCACACTGAGTGGTATTATGTGGAGTGTATTTATGTTGCATTGAGTAGAGTGTAATGATGTGGCTCAGTGTTTTTAGGTGGAGTGTATTTATGTTGCATTGAATAGAGTGTAATTATGTGACGTGTAATTATGTGGTACTGAGTGGTATTATGTGGAGTGTATTTATGTTGCATTGAGTAGAGTGTAATTACGTGGTGTGTAATTATGTGGCACTGAGTGGTATTATGTGGAGTGTATTTATGTTGCATTGAATAGAGTGTAATTGTGACGTGTGATTATGTGGTACTGAGTGGTATTATGTGGAGTGCATTTATGTTGCATTGAGTAGAGTGTAATTATGTGGCGTGTAATTATGTGGCCTGAGTGGTATTATGTGGAGTGTATGTTGCATTCAGTAGAGTGTAATTATGTGGCGTGTAATTATGTGGCACGAGTGGTATTTTTTGGACTGTATGTTGCATTGAGTACAGTGTAATTATGTAGCATATAATTATGTGGCACTGAGTGGCATTATGTGGAGTGTATTTATGTTGCGTTGAGTAGAGTGTAATTATGTGGCGTGTAATTATGTGGCACTGAGTGGTATTATGTGGAATGTATTTATGTTGCATTTAGTAGAGTGTAATTATGTGGCGTGTAATTATGTGGCACTGAGTGGTATTATGTGGAGTGCATGTTGCATTGAGTGCAGTGAAATTATGTGGCATATAATTATGTGGCACTGAGTGGTATTGTGTGGAGTGTATTTATGTTGCATTGAGTAGAGTGTAATTATGTGGCATGTAATTATGTGGCACTGAGTGGTATTATGTGGAGTGTTTTTATGTTGCATTGAGTAGAGTAATTATGTGGCACTGAGTGGTATTATGTGGAGTGTTTTTATGTTGCATTGATTAGAGTGTAATTATGTGGCACTGAGTGGCATCATGTGGAGTGTTTTGTGTTGCATTGAGTAGAGTGTAATGATGTGGCGTGTAACAATGTCGCACTGAGTGGTATTTTGTGGAGTGTATTTATGTTACATTGAGTAGAGTGTAATTATGTGGCATGTAATTATGTGGCACTGAGTGGTATTATGTGGAGTGTATTTATGTTGCATTGAGTAGAGTGTAATTATGTGGCTTGTAATTATGTGGTACTGAGTGGTATGTGGGGTGTATTTATGTTGCATTGAGTAGAGTGTAATTATTGAGCTGACGCGCGAATGTAAGCAGACATTGCGAACAGTGGCAGTCGCTTCGAATTTTTGCTCTTTGCACATTATTTTTAAAATTGCCTAAACCTATTTTAACTTTACTAATTTTGGAGGTGTTTTTATAGAATTGTTGTACCTATCTTATAGCAGTAAACTGCCTCTCCCTGGTCCATCGCGGGATCATCCCGTTTGTTGTGGAGGGATTTGGGCATCTTCCGGTTTCAAGGGAGGTTGGCGTTTTAGTGGCCCCTGCCTCCCGCGATAAAAACCGGATGCTACTTAGAACGCGCAGCGGACGCGCCGGCGGCGCGCCGGCGGCGCGCCAAAGGCAAGCCCGTCTGCGCCCGTCCGCACCAGACCGGGCCCAGGGATCAGAACTCCTGCAGGTATGGAGCACCAGAAGAGAATTAAATACTCAGGGAATGACTTATTTAGATTGGATAAACCTGTCTCACCAAAATGCAAAAACAATGTGAATGCTGACAGAAAATCATCACAATGCGAACATTGTAATTATAACCAAATGAGCTGGAATCATTCCAAGAAACAGGATAGAAAGTTGTGTTTAATGTTACTAAATTGTCGGTCTATGACTAAGCACAAATATGAGATTTGTGATATCATTAAAGATAAAAATCCAGACATGTTATTTTTAACAGAGACCTAGCTAAATGATAGTTCTGATCCTGATATTTTGGATGCACTCCCTGAGGGTTATGATTTACTAAGGCAAGATAGAGAACAAAGAGGGGGGGGAATTGCTTTGCTATAATTCATAAATCCTCCTTGAAGTGTAGTATAAGGGAAGCGAACATAGAACATTGTGAAGCATTCCTTTTCAAACTTGCTGCGGCGGACGATATGACCATAGTAGGTTTTTAATATACCGTCCACCTGGCCCAGCTGCCCAATTTATAGCAAGCTTAGGAGAAAGGACTGTCCAATCAGCCTTACGCTACAAAAATTTCTTTATACTTGGAGATTTGAACTTGCACTTCGATAACAAAGAGTGCAAGGAAGTCCAAACCTTATGTATGGATCTTATGGCAATGAATCTTATTCAACAGGTAAAAACATCAACGCATCAAAAGGGCCATATTCTTGATCCCATATTTACTAACCAGAAGGAAACAGAAGTGGAAACACCATGGCCTATCCCTTGGACAGACCACTACCTAATCCCTTTCTCAATACCAGTGAGCAGCTCAAGGATAGAGGGCCCAGGGCTGATAGCCACATACAGGAAATGGGCTGGCTTTAATCACAGTTCCTTTTCACAGGCACTGGTAAAAAATAAACCGATATTAGGTACGGATATAAATACGGTCAACTCCCAATTTGAGAAATGGGTAAAAGATGCCGTAGAAGAGGTAGCACCCTGGAGTACTAGGAGTCCCAAGAGACAGAAGGCATCAGCTCCATGGTACAACGAAACCCTTGCCAAATCAAAGAAAGAATGTAAGAAGTTGGAGCGGACTTGGCGTAAAAATTTTTGCGATAAGGCCAAGGACTGCTATAAAAGAGAAATAAAAAATTATCATACTTTCATTAAGAAAATGAGGTGCGAGTTTTATACGGAAAAAATAGAAAGAGCGAGGAGTTCCTCCAAAGAAATGTTTTCTATACTAAAGTCGCTGAAATCATATGAACATCAAAAGGGGGAAGGAACCCCCTCAATAGAAAATTGCAATAAAATTGCCGAATATTTTGCAGAGAAGGTGGCAAAAATATATAATGTTTTCCCAGCAGGAGCATGCCAGGGGAAGAGCTTAGAACCTAGTAAGGGGAAGAAATTTACAGGGGAAATGTTCAAGGAATTTAAAATGTTAGAACTAGATGAACTAAAAACTATAGCCAAAGGAATTAAATCTGGCTCCCCATAAGATCCAGCCCGTCCAGAACAACTTTTGATGGGAGTAGATCTTATCATGCCTTATATTTCTGAGCTAATTACTACCTCCTTCCAGAAGGGAGAAGTTCCTATTAGCTGGAAACAAGCGATAGTGCGTCCGCTGAAAAAAAAAACATTAATAGATCAAGCAGTCCTAGAAAATTTACGCCCAATTTCACTGCTACCATTCGTTGCGAAGATAGCCGAAAAAATAGCAAATAAACAACTTACCAACCATATCCAGAAAAATTATTTACTACACCCCTCCCAATCCGGCTTTAGAGCGGCCCACTCGACGGAGTCAGCTCTGCTCCTGGCTACTGACACAATGAGACGCTGTGCGGACGAGGGGCAGACAGTGGCAATGATCCTGTTAGACCTAAGTGTGGCTTTCGATACCGTCTCACATGGGCTGCTTTTGCATAGACTAGAGGAATGTGGTATAGAAGGTACTGTATTACGTTGGATGGCGTCCTTCCTCTCGTCACGTAGTTTTCAAGTCCTACAGCAATCACAACTATCTAAGAGTATCTCACTGCCCCAGGGAGTCCCACAGGGATCAATCCTGAGTCCCACGCTATTTAATTTATATGTGGGACCACTGGCAGAGCTAGTGGAAAAACATCATGTTACCATCGTATCATACGCTGATGACACTCAGTTAATTGTGACATTATCAGGAAACAATAAACAGACAGCGATCAATTTTACTAGGTGCTTAGAAGAGGTAGCAAGATGGATGTCTAACCACTGCCTGAAATTGAACGGGAATAAAACAGAGGTAATGATAGTGGGCAATGCACCGAATATATGGTCCTCTGCATGGTGGCCAGAATCACTGGGACAAGTACCTACTCCCAAAATGGAAGTAAAAATTTGGGAGTTTGGTTCGACCCTAAACTGTCTTTCGATGCCCAAATACGGAAAGTAGTGGGTAAATGTTTTGGCATTTTAAAAATTCTGAGAAAGATTCTGGACCTACTACCACATAATGCAAGGAAAACCATAGTGCATGCCCTGGTGACTGCCCAATTGGACTATGGGAACGTACTGTATCTGGGAATACCAAAAAGGGGCTAGCCAAATTGCAGGTGGTGCAAAATGCGGCGGCACGGTTGGTACTGGGTCTTCCCAGAAGAGCTTCCACTAGGAAAGCCCTGCAGGACTTGCATTGGCTGCCGATAGAGAAGAGGGTTCTGTTTAAGTCAATGTGCTACTGCCATAAAATTCTTGCAAAGAAAGGTCCGCGGTACTTGTACCCTTTAATAACACAATACATTCCAGGCCGCAATCTGCGATCAGAAGGAAGGGCGCTAGTGAAGGTTCCAAGAGTTCAGAGGGCGAGAATGGGGGCACGGTCCTTCAGTTATCTTGCGGCCAAATCTTGGAATGGGCTTCCGGAAACCCTAAGAATGGAACCATGCGAAACAAAATTTAGGAAACAGCTAAAAACATGGCTATTTTCCTCTGTATCCTAAAGTGAATGATAGCGACAGGAGTATGTGGGTAGGCAGTTTCAAGTGACGTGTCTAGGGCCGTTTCTTGCTAAGCAAGTCCGTTCAGCGCGGGGACACGCCGGTAGGCGTAACCATGCGCTTTAGAAATGCCCAAATAAATAAATAAGTGGTATTATGTTGAGTGTATTTATGTTGCATTGAGTAGAGTGTAATTATGTGGCTTGTAATTATGTGGTACTGAGTGGTATGCGGGGTGTATTTATGTTGCATTGAGTAGAGTGTAATTATGTGGCTTGTAATTATGTGGTACTGAGTGGTATGTGTGGTGTATTTATGTTGCATTGAGTAGAGTGTAATTATTGAATGGTATGTTGAATGTATTTATGTTGCATTGAGTAGAGTGTAAATATGTGTCGTGTAATTATGTGGCACTGAGTGGTATTATATGGAGTGTATTTATGTTGCATTGAGTAGAGTGTAATTATGTGGCGTGTAATTATGTGGCACTGAGTGGTATTATGTGGAGTGTATTTATGTTGCATTGAGTAGAGTGTAATTACGTGGTGTGTAATTATGTGGTACTGAGTGGTATTATGTGGAGTGTATTTATATTGCATTGAGTAGTGTGTAATTATGTGGCGTGTTATTACGTGGCACTGAGTGGTATTATGTGGAGTGTATTTATGTTGCATTGAGTAGAGTGTAATTACGTGGTGTGTTATTACGTGGCACTGAGTGGTATTATGTGGAGTGTATTTATGTTGCATTGAGTAGAGTGTAATTATGTGGCGTGTAATTATGTGGCACCGGGTGGTATTATGTGGAGTGTATGTTGCATTCTGTAGAGTGTAATTATGTGGCTTGTAATAATGTGGCACTGAGTGGTATTTTTTTGGAGTGTATGTTGCATTGAGTGCAGTGTAATTATGTAGCATATAATTATGTGGCACTGAGTGGTGTTATGTGGAATTTATTTATGTTGCATTTAGTGGCGTGTAATTATGTGGCACTGATTGGTATTATGTGGAGTGCATGTTGCATTGAGTGCAGTGTAATTATGTGGCATATAATTATGTGGCACTGAGTGGTATTATGTGGAGTGTATTTATGTTGCATTGAGTAGAGTGTAATTATGTGGCGTGTAATTATGTGGCACTCAATGTAGCAACATGATTGTAAACTTTGACATAACCAGGCGGACCTGGTCATTCGATGTGGAGATCCCAGCAGGAATTACACCTTGCACTATGACATCACTCCCGGAAACTGAGTTCAGATATTGCCTTCAGTGTAGGACTCGAGAGGAGACCCCGACATAGCTGTAAACACATGACCTCAGACAGTGACATCACTGCAGAAACTCAATCAGGCTGTAACAATATCCCGCCATTTCATCTCAAACAAAATATTTTATTGAGAAAAGATTGATTTTAAAGCAAAATCAGAAAAATACAAATAGAAGAAATACATATTATCGAAAGTAGGGTGTCATTGGTAGGATCAACATCACAGTAGAGCTTGCAGATACAGTCAGGGTAAGGATAAAGGTTAAGGTGCCTTTGTGATCATGGTGAATATTAGACCCGGGACCTGATTCCGAGTGCATAGGACTCGAACTCTAAAATGGAGTGTGATTGGCGTGTGGCGCTTAAGAACTCATAATTTTATAAATAAACCTAGTGACTAAAGCTGGCCTTCAATGCCTGCTTTGTTACAGAGACCTCCGCTAACATACGACCTTGTGCTTTTTGCTTGAGTGAAGATATGCGCGGCCGCGAAAGTGAAAGCGACATGTCCAAGCGAAAGCAACATGATCCACAACAGATGGCACCCTGCGCGCCGCTGCTCGCTCCCGACAGCTGGAGGCCGTGGGAGTGAACATTTACAGAAAAGGTGGGACATGCACCCGCCTTTGGCCAATTGCGTGCTTTCATTTTTGAAAGCCACACGCAAAGGCCAACAGAATGTGTGGAAAATAAAAAGCCACACGCACGTGTTTAGCGAAAGTCTGGAGTGATTCTAAGAGGCCCTTTCCTAGTGCAGCGCATGCGCGCTGCGCTAGGCTCGACCTAAAAATCACTCCAACTGTTTGTTTCGAGTTTTGATGCGAATCTGCAACATTCTTTGCACCTTTGACGGCAAATCAAGCTACAGCTTTTCCAGACCGTAACTCTGTGATCTACCCTGCAACATCTACTTTGTTCTTCAACATCACATGACAGCTTTTAACTGGTAGGTTTCTTTTCACTGATACCTGTACCCAGGTAGTGGACAGTCCATTCTATGCCAGTTGAATGCATTTATGTTCCTTTTTGCTTTCAGATAGCTGAAATTTCCAAAGACGGAGGGCCAGAAACATTTACCCTTGACTCAGATCCTTTACCTTTTATTGGGGTTTTGGTATTAGAGGCTAATTAATTTGGGTTGCCATTTTCTACTGTTGCAGTATATGATAATCATAACAATTGTGTTGAAGCCAATTTAATAGAGGTTACTTTATCAAGTGCTGGAAAAAAATGCTTAGTATTATTTATATTTATTTATTTATAGATTTATAGAGCGCGCAGCTACCAAACAGGGTCTCCCGGCGCTGGACAAGACAGCAGGCAAGCCGCAAGCCGCTAGACAGCAGCCCATGTTATAGATTTAAACGTGGTGGTTATAAAGGAAAGTCTTTAGGTTCTTACGGAAGGCTAGCAGAGAGTGACAGTTCCTGAGCTCAATTGGGAGAGAGTTCCAGAGTTTTGGGCCCAAGTAAGAAAACAAGCGGCCTCTCATGGGAGCAAGGCGGAACCTGGGCACAGAGAACGGAGAGAGGCTGGTTGATGTCAGCTGTCGGGCGGGCACGTGGGGTTTCACAAGGCTTTGGATGTAAGAGAAAGCCAAGCCAAGTTTGGCGCGGAACATGTAGCATAAAGCCTTGAATTCGATGCGCTTTTTCACCTTGAGCCAGTGGAGTTTATGAAGTAGTGGTGAAGCTGAGGCATGTCTAGGCAGCCGAAAAAGGAGATGCGCGGCCGCATTCTGTATGAGCTGCAGACGATGGACTGAGGCTTTATCTGCGCCCAAGTACAAAACATTGTAGTAGTCTAGTCTGAATGTCACCAAAGCCTGCATTACCGTTCTCTGGGCTGCTGGTGGAATTAGCCAGAGGATCTTTTTAAGCCACTTGAGAACAGTGAAGCAGGTCGCAGTGACCCTAGACACCTGAGGTTTGAGGGAGAGATTGTTATCAATGATAAAACACAGATTCTTAACTTTAGGGACCGAAGCAGGTAATGGTCCCAGAGTATTAATAACACAAGAAAAACCATTGGTCTGTTAAAACTAAGCATCAGCAGCAACAAACTAGTCTGAATTGATTTAAAGGAGTCCTCTTAAAGAGGATAAAATCCCATCACCCACCAAGGTGGCATGCTTCATCACTTGGGATCTCCTTTGAGTTGCAAACCCTGGTGCAACTAAGTGCTACTACCTTCTCAACAGAGGAAGGGAGTTCACGGTTATTTACAAGAGTAGTGTAAGGTAGAATAAACCATGATCCCAAAATGTGAAGCCTAAAATATTTCGAAAGGTGGTGGTTTGCAGTGCATATGAAAAATGTGTGTGAGAAGTGATTGTATAAAATTGGCTACCAGGACACAAAACAATTTTAATAGATGCTATCGTGGTGTCAAGAATAAAACAGTGCGTGTGCAGTTTTCAACAAATAACCGCAAGAGTCCAAAGAAATGGTAGGTCTACATGTTTCAGCCTATAGATCTACTCTGACCCAGGCTTTCATCAGGACCTAAAGATAGAATCGCTACTGCAAATAGTGTACTTAGTGCAAAATCAAATGAAGTCTCAATAAAAGTAGTTGGTCCGATACAACCTACATTCACCTGTGAGTCCAAAACTTGGCCAACAGTCACAGGAGTATTGGACACAATCCTGAAAGAAAAAGATACATCTTAAAAACCTAAAACCATTCACTAGACTGTTGCTGTCAAAGATGCTCAATATATGCATTATCTCAATTTTATCTGATACTTGTAAATGTATCATATGCCTATACGTGTATATAATCAACGACATTTTTATTTTTAACCCTTATCTACCTTTGTTGATCATTTTTTACGACCACTTGTCAAGGAAATGCCCACTTACCTCCAGGACACGAAGGATGTTCTGAGATTATTACCAGAAATTGGATTTGACACTGAAACTGATTTTTTGGTTTCTTTCGATGTAGAATCCTTGTATACCTGCATCCCCCAGGAGGAAACTCTGGACGCGATAAGAGGTCTGCTGGAAGCCAAGGTCTTGGATACTATCACGCCGGTGCACTTCATTATGGAGTGCGCCAGACTAGCCATGACTGAAAACTTTTTTAAGTTTGAAGATACTATATATCTTCAAACTTCTGGAACATCTATGGGCAGCGTTTTTGCGCCAAGTCTGGCGAATCTATATGTCCACCTTTTTGAGCAAGAATGTGTACTGACCACAGCAATCCATTCCGGGATCGGATTTTGCTGTGGAAAAGATATATAGACGACATTTTTGTTGTCTGGCGTGGGACAGCAGCCATGATTTTAGAGTTTCATGCATGGCTGAATACACAAAACAACTTCTTGAAATTCACTGTGGAGTACAGCAAAGTGAGCCTGCCCTTTCTTGATATTTTGATTAGTCCATCACAGGGCAGGTTGGGCACTGAACTATATAAGAAACCGATGGCGAAAAATACCCTACTTACCTTTGATAGTCATCACCCTAAGGCCCTTCGTGAAAACTTACCAGTAGGACAGTTCCTACGGATACGAAGGAACTGTTCAGACAGTGCTAATTTTTGTCATCATGCGAAGGCTCTATCTGAACAATTGAAAGATCGACACTATCCGACACGGTTGGTCAAGCAAGCTTGGAAAAGAGCTTCCAACAATGATCGAGATGCCCTACTGGAACCACCGGTACAGAAACCACCATTGTCAAGGTTAACATTTGTCAACACGTTTAGCACACTTTCGAATGGGGTACAGAAAAGTGTGCGGAAACACTGGCGGCTCCTGAATGTAGGACAGGAAACTATTCCAGCTCCACTTTTTTCATTCAAAAGGGGAACAAATCTCCGGGATAGTTTAGTACACACTAGACCTAAGAGCAAAGCACCCTGTGCCGTAAGCACCCTATGGGATATGCCCGCTGTACAAGGGCATTTTCCCTGCGGATCCTGCACAGCTTGCCCTCAAACACAACAGACAAAGACAGTTGACATTGGGACTGAGAGACCTTGGGTCCTTAAGAAACATACTAATTGTAACACTGAAAGAGTAATCTATTTGATTACATGTCCGTGCTCCCTTCGGTACGTAGGAATGACTACACGGAAAGTCAAACTGCGAATAAACGAACATAAAAGCACCATTAGGTGCAACAAACAGGCAACCAGATTGACAAATCATTTCCTTACACATCAACATAAGGCAGAGGAATTAAGATGGACGGTTTTAGAGCAACCATTTATCCCATCTCACGTTAGTGATATCACCAGGTTCCTGTTTGTCAAGGAACAGAAATGGATTTTTAAGCTTAAGAGTGACAGTCAGGGGTTAAATGACGAAATACCATGGGTAACACTATAGTGCTTACACCTTCCCCTTCTTTTGCCCCCTTTTTGCTCCTCCTTTTTGTCTTCTTGTGCTTTTTGCATCAAGTCAAAAGATCGCTGCCTGTTGTCTGCATGAGATTATGACACTAATATGCAGATAACATGTGGCCTAGTAACACACTTTATACATATTGAGGAGAATATTGTGAGCAAACTTAGTTTATTATGCTTTATAGATATTAAGATCATGTATAGATTATATGGTTTTCTTATACATCATATAGACTTAAGGGGAGCGGATTTTATTAGTTCCGAAATTTATTAGTTCCAAAATTTATTAGTTCCATGATTAATAAACTTACGTTAACATCTGGGCGGAGCACACTAAGTAAGATCGGGATGCACAGTAGGACTGTGCCTTCCTCACGAGGGTTGAATTATGATTACATGGGGCTGGGATGTGTTTTTCAAGCCTCTACTGATGTCTATAATGGCCGCGGTTTGTAATCATACATTTACTAGAGACTCGCTTTTTTCCTTTTTTCCTTTTAAAAAGGGATGTGCATTTGTATATAATACACAGGATGGGTTTATAACAGACATTTGAAAACTTAATATTGAAGCTCAAACTACAACTCCCAGTACTCGCATAAGTGTGTTACGCCTACGGAATGACATACTTCCTATGCGCCGTATACACTCTGATGACGATTTCCTGTGGTGACGCTAACGCGGACGCGAACAACATCGGAGGCGGTTTATTGCCGCTTTCCATTTAAGACCTACATTTCCGTCCGTCGGTAACCTCCCCTTCCAGCTCATGTCCGGCCAGGGGTACCGACGGACAGGTAAGGTTCGAACTGTAGGAGGTCTGCATACTAGCTTGATAATAATAGTTGGGTTAGGGCAGTTACTTCCAGGGGTTGGAGTCAAACGAGTGTTTTATGTTCAAACCCCTTTGCTTACGATTAACATTGCCCAGGCACATATGCGTTGGAAGTAAGGCTTGATTGAGTTTTTTGATTAGGTTTTTGACAAAGTGACTTGTATTTACGAACAATATGTGGCAGACTTCCTGAATAAACATATTTATTAGCTATTCATGACGATTCACTTAAGGATGGATGCACACTCCTATAAGAGGCGTCCCTTGTAAGTGAAGAAACACTTTTTTCTAAAAATACAAACAAGTGGGAATGGGTCCTGCTTTGTCCTGCCCCATTTGGTTTGGTAACTAATATCGGTTTATGTATCCTTTTCTTAAAAGACATTTACCAGTTTTGTAGGACGCCTGTAGGGCGTACGAATCTCTTGACATCATGTATATGTTTTTTACAATTCAGCTTTGGTCACTTAAAGAGGTGGTAGATTTTAGTAAGAAAGGTAGCCATATTCAGAGAACTTAGACTTTGAACGTGGTTTCTATGTTTTTACCTTTAACACAGAGCGGTGCCTCACTTCCTGAGCGGATGCCAGGTGAGGTGAGGAGTGCACCCGCATAAAGACGGGTAAGCAGAATTATCAATTTAAAAATTTAAAAATAAAAATGTCGTTGATTATATACACATATAGGCATATGATACATTTACAAGTATCAGATAAAATTGAGATAATGCATATATTGAGCATCTTTGACAGCAACAGTCTAGTGAATGGTTTTAGGTTTTTAAGATGTATCTTTTTCTTTTAGGATTGTGTCCAATACTCCTGTGACTGTTGGCCAAGTTTTGGACTCACAGGTGAATGTAGGTTGTATCGGACCAACTACTTTTATTGAGACTTCATTTGATTTTGCACTAAGTACACTATTTGCAGTAGCGATTCTATCTTTAGGTCCTGATGAAAGCCTGGGTCAGAGTAGATCTATAGGCTGAAACATGTAGACCTACCATTTCTTTGGACTCTTGCAGTTATTTGTTGAAAACTGCACACGCACTGTTTTATTCTTGACACCAGGATAGCATCTATTAAAATTGTTTTGTGTCCTGGTAGCCAATTTTATACAATCACTTCTCACACACATTTTTCATATGCACTGCAAACCACCACCTTTCGAAATATTTTAGGCTCCACATTTTGGGATCATGGTTTATTCTACCTTACACTACTCTTGTAAATAACCGTGAACTCCCTTCCTCTGTTGAGAAGGTAGTAGCACTTAGTTGCACCAGGGTTTGCAACTCAAAGGAGATCCCAAGTGATGAAGCATGCCACCTTGGTGGGTGATGGGATTTTATCCTCTTTAAGAGGACTCCTTTAAATCAATTCAGACTAGTTTGTTGCTGCTGATGCTTAGTTTTAACAGACCAATGGTTTTTCTTGTGTTATTAATAGTCTAGATTGGGGATAAAATTCCGTTTGGTCTTTAAATATTTTTCCCTAGGACCCCCTGTTTAAATGATTTTGTGATATAATGGTCCCAGAGTACCAGGCCAGTGGTTGATTCCCAAAAGTTCGGGGATGTTACCCAGAACAAGGACCACAGTTTTAGTGCCATTCAGCTTCAGGGCATTTCTGGTCATCCACAGGGAGATATTTCTCAGGCCAAGCTGGAGCACAGAGGGATCTTGATGCTGAGCAGCTGAAAGTGAGAAGCTAATCTGGGTATTGTCTGCATACGAAAAGATGGTCAGTCCTGACTTCTCAGTAATGTCCGCCAAAGGGCGAACATAGATTTTAAAGAGCAGAGAGCTTAGAATCGATCCCTGAGACACTCCGGAAGTTAATGCTAAGGGATTCAATCTGGTGTTATTCGAGAAGACCTGAAAGGTGGGATCTTTTAAAAAAGAGATCAGCCACCTCAAGGCCAAACCCTCAATACCTGAGGCTTCAAGTCGGTCTGCCAAGATGGAGTGTGACACCGTATCGAATGCTGCACTCAAGTCTAGCAGAATGAGAGCGGCAGTACAACCGGAGTCTAGCTGTTGCCTGAGACATTCAGTGACCTTAAGTAGGGCCGATTCGGTACTATGGCCAGTATATGGGACATTCACCCATTTAACAGTGTCAAAACGATCACACACATCCGAACACCTGGGGCTGAAAGAGATTCTCACCCAATATTGGTGGAGATAGTGTTATACACCATTACCAAACGCCACACATTTCATTATATTATCATTAACTGTAAAGGATTAACAAGTCTATACTTTGTTATATGTTCCAAGGGGAGCAGGCTAACTCTTCAGCTCTACTTGAGTAGAAAGACGCCCCCACTCCTGTATGCCACCAGCAACTATATGGCTAGGTCTTGCAGCATTCAAACAGTGAGCCAGACCCACATACTTCAATTATGTTAACCTCACCTGCTTTGAATGTTATACTGGATAAAGCATAGAGTTAGGTCACGGTGCAGGCAATTGGACACAGGAGCCTTTTGTGAACATCTATGTACAATGGGGCAAAATGCCTCAATCAGAATTGATCATGACCTTTTTGGGCAGTTTGGGGGGGGGAGTGGTGTGTGCAGAATAAAACGAGCATTGGCATAGCCAATAGGTCTCGCCTTTGGGACCTTATGTGTTTAGCCAGAACTTTTGGCTATGTTGTAGAGCATTGTGTCTGCTGTGCATTATGTTGAAAAGTTATAATAAAAAGTGTTAAGCATTTTTGTTACCTTTATACAAACGAAGGCGATATTATATATAACTGAAAAACCTGTTTAAAAAAAGCACACAAATAAATACTGTATACAGATATTGTCTTTTTAGTTTCACAGCATAGTAAATGAGACATTTTTGTATTTTTTTATATTTTCTCCAAATACTAGGAATCTTCAAACTGACATTTTAAAATGCTAGTAAATGAAACGCACCTTAACCCAAAAGCTAAGTAGCACGTTTTTCTCTGTCCACGCATGCAGGTACACTACACCATTTAATGAACGGATTTTATTAAACATGATCATGGGGCTGTTAATGCGCTGAGTGATTCACAGGACGGTGAAGCCCACTTACAGGTCTGTGCTCAAATACCTTGGTGCTGCGTTATGCATGAAACACGTGCATTTAAAAGGAAAACAAATTCTTTCACTGACAGCATTTTATGCATCTGTTGATGGATTAACAGTCAGCATTACATTAGCGGCGCCCCATCTGCATCTGTTTAATGGCTTAAGTGCAGTTGATGCCAGGGCAACAGCAGAATGCCCGCTTAAAGGAGGAGGCGTGGGGGACTGAGGGCACCCGTTTCTGGTACTTGTTTTTGCCTGGTTCTAAGTATCTGGGTGCCAAGTTGGCACATCCGTTACACCAGCTCGCCGTAAAGTGGCTGTAGGTTAAAGCTGCGCATATCATGTGCTCTCGGGCCTGTCATCGGTGCTATTCGCCTGCTTTTAATGTGGTACAGAGCCGGTACTGGGTTTCTGCTCCCAGCCCGGATATGTGACCTGCGGCGCTGGAGAGAGTTTGGCTGTCACCGTTCACTGCCATAAAGCATCCCACGTTGTGTGTTTTTTCGGCAGAACTCACCTGTTTGTGCAGATGAATAGAGAAATCTTAGATCATTCAACAAGAGAGGAAAAGAGCAGAGAGAGAAAAACACTTTATTAGATTTGGAGAGATTTGTGTCGCAAACCGTGATAGGGAGGGCTAGAAAGTCGTGTCCCATCAGATCACTTGTGAGGAGCATGACGGGAGGAGTGTGTGTGTGTGTGTGGGTGGGTGTGTGTGTGTGGGGGGGTAATCCTACCTGGCATACACGTCAGATTACGTGCTCCCTAAATTTAATGAGAAAGTGTCGATTCGTGTGTCAGAGTGTCACATTGTTTCGCCACAGGACAGTTAGCTGCTTCACCCAGCCTTCATCCGGTGAGTGTGCGTACTTGTGTGAGAGAGAGAGACCGCCTGGGGGAGGGAAGACCAACGGTGTAATTTCTGGTGATGCGTGTATTTACTTACTGCGCGTAATGTAAAATGTGTAACATGAGCCCTGGGTCCTCGGGTCCTGAAAAGAGCGATGTGGGCCATCTCTCATTAGCCCCCCATATAAACTGCCTGAGATCACCCGGCGCGCACGCTGGATGTTGCCCGGGAGCCCATTGTGCGGGCTGCGGCCCCGCTCCCTCCTCAGCGCCAGACAGCGGTTACATTTCCCTGCTCGGTGCCAGCTTGCTGAGCTCAAACCTCCGTGGTAGCCCGTCCGGATGCGAGGCTTTAGCACTGAGCTCGTCGCCTTGTTGTGCCTGTGAAATAATTGCGGGTTTACACACGCGCTCATCATTTGCGATGACGTTATGTGGCTTACCCAGGCTCCTCTGCAGTGCAACGGGCTTGTTAACATTAATAGTTAGCCATGGGCACGCATTGCTGCTAATAATGTTCACATCTCCCTGGCACCACAGAGCCGAACAAGCACTAGAAAACTACCGCGAGTGGTGTGCACGCGCGCGTGCGCGCTACAAGGGAAAACCAGCGCGACCAGCGCTGACCGCCATCTGTTTCCAATTGCGATAATTGGAAACAGATGGCGCTACTTCTCGCTCCCGAGCACCCTAGGCCACAGTAGACAAAAGGCAGGACATGCACCCGCCGTGGGCCAATTGCGTGCTGTCTTTCTAAGATAGACGCATGCAAAGGCCAATAGCGGGTGAAAAAAAAAAAGCACACGCACGAGCGTGTGTTTCGAATTTAAAAGCCCTTACTAAATGTCTCGCAGAGCAGCGCATGCGCGCTGGCTCAGGCGAAACCTAATAAAAATAAATAAAACTTACTGAACACAATGTCCTCCTCTACGGTCCTCTTCGTTCCACAGGAACTGAATGCAGCAACTCCCTTGACCAATCCTGGCACTACTCTCATGCAGCATGGGAGCAGCGCCCTGATTGGAGGGAGCGGCCTCAATCGGCCCTCCACAGCGCTCTGGAGGCATGCACTTGCTCTAACCCAGCTGTCTTAAGACAGCTGGGTTAGAGCTGTTTAAAGCGAGCATGTGTGGCAGACCATTGCAAGACGGCCGGCCACAAGACATGCACAATTTAAACAGTGCATAGACAGCCCACCCTCCTCTCTGCTGCTGTCACTCAGCAGCAGCCCGTCCCGGCGCTCTGTTCGGGACGGGGGATGAAAAATAAAATGGTTATAAAAGTACCATTATTTTATTTTTCATCTCTGGGGTTTTGGGGGGATTTTAAGTGTGGTGACGCTCCCCTGCTCCAACGGAGGAGCCACCCCTGCATATTTCTATGTGGCATGCTTCATCATCGAAACCTCACCTGGTAAACTCAATTGTGTACCGGGTGGGCTCAACCCCTTTTGTGGGGAGCACTTTGATATTACTCAAAATTATATGTAAGGGACCCGTGAAAGTGGGAAAGGTTAAAATGCCTCTTGGTGTCCCCTTTCTTAGGCAACTTTAATAATGGGGACCCAGTGGACAGACTAAAAGAATAAAAGTGGACGTCTCAGGAAAGTTAATGCTTCCCTTGTCCAAGGGTTGACATGTTTTGGATGGCTTTTAAAGCTTAAACACACTGTCTGAATATAAATATATATATATATATATATAGCATGCAAGGTCACGTGACAGTATGGATTTAAGGCTTTCCAATTACGTGGAATTTTGATGTGACTCACCTGTGAACAAGGCTGCATGAGACAGCCGAAACGCGTCAGGAAAGGAATGCTGCCAGTTTGTTTGGAAATAAATACCGGTGTTCTGCAGATTTGGGCTTTGAAATCCTTCTTCTGTGTGTGTTTGAATGACGGGCTCTCCATGCCCGCAAAACAAAGCCGCCCTGCAGGGATGGGGGCTCCTAGCAAAATTGGAGACTTGTGTTGGAACTTATTTGGGGAGCATGACCCGCTCGCCCTTCGTGCAAGAACCATGAAAGTTTCCTGGTAATACCAGCACTGAGTTGAGAAAGGGAGACAGGAGGAGAAGCGTCTCCTCTTGCCATTTCTGTGACATTTGGGCATTTACAAATCAAGTTTCTGGCAGCAAACTAATGGAGCAAGGATTATATAAAAGTAAGAAGCCTCCTAGGAAAATACGCGACTGTTTTTAATTCCAATTTTTTGCACTTGCACATAACATCTTATACTGAGACTGTGATGGTTTTAAAACGCTATTAAGCATGATTTATACGACCTTTGCAGCTTGGATTAATGTATTTGTTTCACAAGTGCATTGTGGGAGTTGTATGCTTGCATATCAGCATGCAAGGTCACATGACAGTATGGATTTAAGGCTTTCCAATTACGTGCAATTTTGATGTGACTCACCTGTGAACAAGGTTGCATGAGACAGCCGAAACGCGTCAGGAAAGGAATGCTGCCAGTTTGTTTGGAAATAAATGAACATATATATATATATATATATATATATATATATATATATATATATATATTATCCAGTGGCAGTCGCTGCTGGGTAGTTATAGTTAGGAATGCTTTTCCACATACATGGGATTTATTGGTTTGCTGATTGTTTTGGCGTAGTTTGAGGAATCTTCACAAAACTTAAAAAACATTTTTTTTAAAGTATATTCACTTTAGCTCCTTCCTGGAAAGTTTTGGGGTGATCCGTCAAGCGAGAGCGAGAAAAAACAAGGGTCAAAAAGCATATTTACCAATGCATTTTCCATAGAATTCTTTAGGCAGGGCTACAGCAAAAACGGAATTACAGCAAATTTGTCAGGAAGCTAGATCTTGGTGTGCAGACTGTACTTTTTGTGATTTGGTGTAAATCCGTTCAGTCGTTTTTGGGAAAAAAAGGTTTAAAAATATTTGTATATCTGGACCGTTGCGTCTGCGAGAGGCTCACGGGAGAGCCAATTTAAAAATAGAATGTTCTGATTGGCCCAGTGAGCTTTGTTTCTCTTGGGCCAATTTGCTCCCGCAGGAGTCAGACTCCAGCGGGAGCGAGCACTCTTATTGACTAGCAGCAACATGAGAAAAATGTTGCTGGCCGCGATTACATGACTCGGGGGCTTAGTCCCCTGTCCTGAACTTATAAACATAAATATTATAAGGGTGCAGGGTAGGGATAACATATTTTGGCGCAATCCCGCAGGAGTCCCACAGGATCGCAGCAAAATAAAAATGTATGCGCCATTTTTTAAAAATATATATGGTATCTATGGGAAGGGGGGCATCATTAAGGCCTTCCCTCCCAAGTCTGTTCAGGGCCCAGTACCCCATACCCCCTGGGTATATTTAAGTGGATGGGGGCATTTTGGGCCCTGGGGGCCCCATCCATACAGACCCAATCTATTCATTAAGGGGAGGGGGGCATCCAGCACACTCACTGAGACGTTTTTGGCCCCAAAGACCAAATTCCCCGGGGGCCAATTAAATTATTAGGGGGAGGGGGTCAGCGGCCCCCATTCAGCCGTATTCAGCCCCAGGGCCCTCCTCCTTTTATTAAACATTTTGGCCCCGGGGATGGGCTCCCCAGGGCATATAATGGCTTGGGGAGGTGGGCCGCGCGCCCCTTCCCTTATGGAATGTGGCCGAGGGGATGAGGTCTCTGGGGCCTTTGAAGGCTTTGGGGGGGCTGCACAGACCCCCTCTCTTTATTACACATTTTGGCCCCAAGGGCCTAATAAAGCTCGGTGAGTGGGGCTGCACATTCCCCTCCCCTTTTTTATTAAATTTGGCCACGGGGGATGGGGTCCCTGGGCCCAAGATGACTAGAGGAGGACATGCCCATCCCCATTTTAATTCGCTTTGGCCCCGGGGTTGGGGTCCCTGGGACCTTGTAAGGCTCGGGAAGGAGGGCTTTGCAGCCACCCTCCCCTTTTAAACAAAAAAAGCCCTGGGGTATAGGGTTCCGTGGGCCTAGGAAGGATCGGCGAGTGGGCCATATGGCCCCTACCTCCTTTTTATTATATTTGGCCCCAGGGTTGGAGTTCCCGGGGCCAATGAAGGCTCAGGGAGGGGGTACACATGGCCAATCACCTTTTTTATTGTATTTGGGCCCAGGGAATGTGGTCCCCATGGCCTATTAAGGCTCAGGGAGGGTGGGCTGCACACCCTACTCCCCTATGTAATTGTATATGGCCCAGGGGGATAGGGTCCCCAGGCCAATTAAGGGTTGGGGAGGGGGCTGCATGCCACCTTCCCTTAATATATATATTTTGGCCCCAGGGATGGGGTTTCCAATGCCCTAAGGCCAACCCTACACTGCGCACGCCAATGGCTGTGAGCAGTGTGTGGTTGCCAGCCTGCTGGGGGTTTGGCTACAGGGCATGGCAGCATTCCAAGCCCTATGGCCGAGCCCCCGCTGTGCATGGCCATAGGCTGTGAGCAGCATGGGGTCGGCTGCCTGCAGGGAGTTGGAAGCAGGTCCTGGCTGCAAGACTAAACCCACGCCACACACGACCAAAGGCCATGCGCGTCATGGGGTTGGATGCCTCTGGGTGGCTGCCTGCGGAAAATTGGATGCAGAGCCTAGCTGTAAGCCAGGCCCGCGGCCAAACCCACGTCTCCGGCAACGAAATGCAGTGCGCAGCATGGGTTTGGCTGCCTGCGGGGGGATTAGCTGCCTCTAGGTGGGTTGGCCGCCTCTAGGTGGGTTGGCCACAGCGCCTGGCTGCTTTACGTAAGGTAATAAAACATTATTTTTGCAGCTAAAAAAAACTAGAAATTCACTGAAAAAAACAAAGTTAAAGCAAGGTTATAGTAAAGTGAATATGCTTGGAACACCTAAGGAAGTTGTATCTGTGATGGCATTACGGATGCTTCAAATTATACTGAGCTATTCTGTACTTGCTTTCAGGCCTCTAATGACATACTAGTTTATAGAGCAATGTGTGCAAGAAGCTTGAATGAGGTAATCAGTGATGTCATTTGAGATGTGATCAGTGATGTCATAAATGATGCCATAAACAAATCATAGGCGATGTAATATGTGAGGTCATAATAAGTGCATGGCGGGGGCGCAAGTTATAGTTAGCTCTGCTAAGTATAACTGGTGAATTTCTTTGTTTTTTTCAGTTCAAAATGTTAATGTTATCACTGACAAATTCACCTAATTATAACACTACTTTAACCTATGTTTTTTTCAGTGAAATTCTTTTTTTATCATATAAAAACAGATCTTTTCATTACACTTAACTATAAGTTCCCTTAACCTCTGTTTTTTTCAGTGAATTTCTATTTTTTTTTACATAAAGTAATATTTAATTACGATACTTAAATCCAACACCCCACCATGCACTGCGGCCAACCCCTCACATACAGCCAACTCCACTCTGCGCACGGCCTTTGGCTGTGCGCTGTGGGATGTTGGCCATACTATACATGGCTTTGCTCCCTTCAAGTAATCAGCACCAGCCCATGGCTTTTAATGGTCCCCTCCCCATTTTGTAAAATGTTGTCCCCGGGGTGGGCTCCCCGGGACCTTTGGAGGCTCAGGGAGTGTGGCGTGCGAGGCCCCACCTCCCCATCTAAACACATTTTGGCACCAGGGGTGGGCTTCCCAGGGACTTTGAAGGACTGGGGAAGGGGGCCCGGGGCATTAGCTATTAAATGTGGCCCGACTGCTATTTTTCTTCCGATCCCACAAGAGCAGCATTTTTTGCCAATTCTTTTTCTTTTTTGGCCCCAGTGGGACCCTTCTGGGTCCCACCCATGGGGCCTAGTAGGCCAGGGGATCCCTACCCTGCCCCAATACTATTTTTTATTTTATTTCAGGACAGGGGACTAAGTCCCCGAGTCCTGTAATGACTGCCAGCAACATTTTTCTCATTTTGCTGCCAGCCAATCAGAGCACTCGCTCTCGCGGGTGTCTTGACTCCCGCCGTTGCAAGATGGCCCAAGGGAAATAAAGCTCCATGGGCCAACCAGAACACTCCATTTTTAAATAACAGCTCCCGTAAGAGTCTCTCGAGGCTCTCACGGACCCAACCGTCAAGACATTCAATTATTTTTAACCCTTAATTTCTCAATACAAATCAAGAAAAAGGGTAAGTATTATTAGCCCCACAAATATCCTGGCCCACTCATTATGGACACTTGTCCTACTCACGTCATCAAGGATCCAGCTGGACAGGCAACCTACTTGGATTTTTGCAACTCCAGAGTGTTGGAGAATGCATGCTGGCTGGCATCTTTTCACTCACCAACAATTCCTCTAAGTGCATGATGACGAAGAGTGTCAAACTGGCCAATCAGAGGCTGATGCATCATCAAGGGGTATTCCTCCAATTGGTGTGACCGCAGTCCACTTGTTGGCCAGTTCACATCGTTTTACATTTTTGAGCCCACTGTCATGAGTTTGTAGTTTTTTTAAACATGTCAGTAAACACTAATGTGTCGAAGAAAGATTATCACACAATTAATCCGAACAGAGAGAAAATATACTTCTTTCACTAATCTTATTTTATCTTTGAAGATTTATGTGGTAGGACTTTTTTTATGTACATCCTAATAATATTTAGAATAAAAAGAAGAAATCTATTTTCTATGTCTGTCCATTGTCTGCATTGTATTAAGGAACTGGATATTCTCCTTTCTGATTTTTTGGGAAGGTATAATGGGGGCGGGGGTGAGCGAAAAATCATCATATCCATCATGTTTTGGTAATCTTCCTAAACTAGTTTCGAATCGCGTGAACTAGCATCCTCTTATCGGGCATGATATATGTTATAAAATGCCAGTGGGTCTGTTGTGTTGTACTCATCTTTTGGTGTTCAATGACTAAGACCCCAAACTCCCCATAGGATATCCTCATTCAACCCAGTTGTATTGGTGGACAATCTATATATGATTCAATGAAATACTGTTCCTATAGAGGAGAGAATGGAAGAAGCTAGGTTGGAGGAGGAAAATCCCAGAGAATCCTTACGATTATTTCTTGGTGCGCTCACACATCCAAAGGATGTCATGCTTCATAATAGGGCATGCTCCTCGTCAGGCCGGAGATGCAATGCCCTAAAACCGTCTAAGGAGTACCAGATTTACTTTAATATGATGGTCCCCTTAGCAGAGATAAAAACAATGACGAAAGGGCTATCATGAAGGCTCAATGGACCAAGATAGCCTGAGGTGTATGTGCGGTCAGGTCGGCATGTTTCACACCTAACGGTCCCATTGGATCCTTAATGTTTCTTCAGGACCTACAAGAGCCTCTACCCTACACTTAAAAACTATGTGTAGTGCCAGGTACTCCCCAAATGGAAAATACCTTGATAAATGATTGTTCAACCCTTTTGAATCAACCTGTCCAGCTCCATAGGTCAAGTGCAAGAGTTAGCGCACAGCTGCTCAAAAGGTGGTCATGCACGGAGAGTGCGAGTGACCTAACCTACCTCTGCTTGCTTGAACGGGATCAATCTATACACACATATTTGTTCATTTTCCAATACAATTCTGGGTCCTTGTCTATTGATGTTGGTCACTTGTTCTATTACTGTCCACTTGAAGTCATCAGTGGTGTGTCCCTCATCAATATAATGACTAGCCATTTTCGTTGTTGCTTTTTTGCATCTTACGTTACTTCTATATTTTTCTGCACGTCATCCCTATAGAGCGTAATCCAAATGGGTAGGTAATCTTATAGATGACATGCGTGGAATTAAAAGTTGTGTGCTGACTCTGTACCTAGTCTTCAGTTAAACCTAGGTCCAATGATTTTGAGGCTCGTGTGAGATGATAAACAGCACAACTGTCACACGGATAGTGCCCGGTAACTGTTGGGGCTTCCATGATGTAGTGATGTTCTTTTTTTCTCGTTTCCGCTCTCTTGTATGCAATAAAATGTCCCTCATGTTTCTAGCCCTTTAGTGTGAGTATAGAGGCTTTTCAACCTGTACCTTTCCTGTGTTCAAGATCCACCAGTGCTTGTTTATAGATTTCTTTATGTGATTTGATAATGGGGTATATGTGGTCACACACACAAACTGTTGGTTGTCCTTCTTTTTCCGAGTCCCTTGTATACAATTTCGAGGAATATCAAAGTGCTCCATCCAAAAGTGGGGTTGAGCCTGAACAGTACACAATAGAATTAACCAGGTGAGGACTCAATGATGAAGCATGCCTCATAGAAATATGTGGGTGAAAGTTCGAGTAAAAAAAAAAAAAGTTTTTTAAATAGCCTAGAACAGGTAAGTGTGATGGATGGCTTTCAGATAATTACCTTACCATAATTTGGAAAAGGTCCTGCTGGTGGCATGCATCTTTGATCAGTGCTATGTGGAATACTAGCCATGATCCACTTCATCTAAAGTGATATCTATATTAACCATGACAACCCCTCTTTGCTATTGTATAATCACAATTATCAATTTGAACAGGAAAAGAAATATACGAATGGGACAAGTGAAACCAAGAAGTACAGTCAGTCCCATCATAGACATAACAATATTTCAAGACTTCCTGTCTATAGTGATGTGACACTTCATAACTACAGTATTATTTTCATGGTTTATAGTATAAACGTAGAAAAAGCTTAGAAAAACAAAAAAGTAGAAACTAAAAAAATAGTCAAAAGTAGCATATGCATAATGAAAAAATGCATGGGGTATGGTTGGGGTTATTGAGAAGTTTAGGGTTATGTATAGAGTTCAGGATTAGGGTTAGAGTAGGGCCTGGTGTGAAGGGCAATGCATGTGGTAAGGTGATCACTAACAATGTAGATCCATTGTGGGCACCATGAGTGGAAACAGAATGCCATAGAATTAATCATGGACACTTCCGGGAAACAAAACGAAGCTTGGTGTAGTGTTAGGGTGAGTTAATTCTGCTGAATGCTGCTGATAGTATGCTTTGCGAATTTCAAGCAAAATGGCTGAGCTTTTGAGGCACTCTGGGAGAGAAAAACTTGATGAACATACCAAATGACCCCTCGCTGGACTTCGCAGATGTCCATCTTGTGATCATATGGTGCTATGTTTTTCTGTGTGCAGGGCACCTTTTTTCTGATAAACTAAACTAATGGCATTTCGAAATATGAACACAAATAATTGTGATACATGTCACATGCTACTGATCTTGTACACAAACGAGTCCCCAAAACAGTCTTGGAGATGCCAGGAAATATGAGGATGTGGCACACAGCTACTAATTCCCCAATCCTGTAATTCTCGGAGGACTTGAGGGAGAGAAGGAAGGAAATGATGTTGTAAATAATGACATCATGTGACTAGCTACAACCAAATGGTATAAGGGTAAAAGGTGTAAGCCACTGTATAGGAATGGGACAGGGAATTTGTAGACATACACGTGTACTGGAATCCATGGTATTAGATTAGTTACGAGAAATCCAAGTCTGAAGCGATCGACTGGTGACAATTAGGAACGTCGAGACATAGTGAGGGGTTGCCCACATAAGCACCGTAGGATTTAAGGGAAACGGTGGTCCTACAATCTGACCAACAATTGTTGTAATGTAATGCATTTTTTTTTTAAAGTATTCGATGAATTCGACAATTGTGATTGCACTGTTTGGTTTGTTGATGCCGGGTCTGGTGGCTTAGTGGACTAATGCGTCCACCATAGGGGCTTGTGTTTGACCCCATGGTCACAGGTTCCAATCCCGGAGGGTCCACTCAGCCTTTCATCCTTCTGAGGTTGATACAATGAGTACCAGTGAGTTGGGTAACAATAAACATCTATTATTCAGAGCCAAGAGGCCCTTCTGGGAACGTGCACTTTACAAATGCAAATGTTATGTTATTCTTTGTTTTGCTTCCTGATCAATAAACACAATAACTTTTGGTTATTTAAAAAAAAAAAAAAAATGTCGAGACATGCTATAGAGCCTAAATTGTCTCATTCTAGTGGGTTCATCATCACTGGTTGGGTGTCTAACATTAGAGGTGTTCCCAGCCTGCAGTCCTAGGAGGCTATTACACAGTCCAATGTTCTCATTATCAATAACAACAGTAGGTAAGACTGCACCAGCTTGTGTAATGTGAAGCATGACCACCCTTGAAAAGCATCTCTAACCACCACATCCCTCCTCGAACTCCACTCTCAATCTAAATTGAAAAACAGGAACCATCTCATCACTACCAATGGTACAGTAACTATTCATGCATATCATAATATCCAAAAAAAAGGTAAACGCTAGATGGCATCCTCCAGATGGACACTTGCATGGGTCTGGATACTGTTTCATCCTTAAATTATGTCTGCTATTGCGCACAACATACATTATTTGGAACGATCCTGCCTGCCACTACACGCCTCCGTTTCTGTCTTCTATCTAAGCAAGTGCACTGTGATTTCAGCTGAAGGTCAGTCAGGGTGGAGCGTGTCATTTCATGTTTGCACACTTTCCATAGGCAAAAAACTGATCCGAGCGTGGAGACCTTGCTAACTGTGAAATAAAAGGATACATGAGAACGTGGTACCAAACGCAAAGTTTTTCTTAAAAATCCAGCCCATGTGACCCAACTACCCCGCCGGCTATTTGTCCTCTAATACAGTGGTTTCTGGCACAAGAGAGGATCCACTGCTTAGATTTCACAGAAACAATTACAAATAAAAGCGGGCTGTTCTTTTCATAATGAATTATGCCTTAAACCTGGACAACTTACAATTAGGTTTAACAAGCTAGGAGTCTAATAAGCTAATAATAGCACGCAGGAGGGCCCAGGGGGAGGTGGGGGCAGTTTTAATGGCATTATCTAATTAGCAAGGTGTACAAGAAGTCATGTTCTCCATAATCGCAATCAATTCTAGCTAATGAGTTAAAATCGATGTCCCCATTCTGCTCCTAAGATGAAACTAAATTAAAAACACATCTTGTTCCATTACATTTTAATTGAATTGCAGTCAATTATAAGCTTCAATTTAAGCAGATAATTGTAGGTCTAAATTATATAGCGCTTGGATATTGATGTTCAGAGAAGCATACACTGGCACATTTAAATGTTTCGAATAGAAGTGATGTGCAACAGAGTGCTTTCTGGAGGAGAGTGGGGTTGCAATACACCAACTTTATTGCTTTAATATAGGAAATGTAAAATAGAAAAAATTGTTTACAGTGTGTCATTCTATAATTTTCTGAATGCTACATGTCACAGACTAGTGCCTTATCACGATAATACGATTTTAAAAGAGTGCTTGCCTACAAGCAATGGCAAGTAATGCTTAAGTTACAGATCTTTGTACCAGTACAATACTGTGACTTAAAAACAGAGGTAATCTATGGTCAGTCACTCTTGCTATTATATATACGCTTGAATCCAGTGCTAAAAGGTTGCAAATCAGTGCACTATCACGATAATGTGATTTAAAAACCAGTGGTAGCCTGAAAGGAAAGCACTTTTAAACAGCTACATATCAGTTAACTCTCCCAAAAATGTGTATTCAAATCAGCAGTTGTTTGAAGCAGTGAAAATAAATTCTAGTTACAGACCATCGCATTAACATTACAATTTTGTTTTATACATTTATACAGTGTAGAGCCGCAGTGCTTAATTTGAGCAGGTGGTTGCTGGTAGAGGCCACCAGCACTTGTGGGGACCGGCACTTATTTTTACTCATCAGACGTTTCCCTGGAATGAGAACGAGAGGGGGAAAAAAACACATCGGAAAGACGGAGGAAGAGAAAGACAGAAAATACGTCACGAAAGGAAAAAGTAGGAACCTGCAAGAGTGAGATGAAGGGGCAGGGAGTGTCTGGCAGTGGATGTGTATTTAAGACTACCAGATTTAGTATTCAACCGCCGATGTTTAAGGCACTCTTTCTTTTACAAATGAAGCACAGCTGCCACACACGGCTTTATGTAACCGCCTGTTACTATTAACAAAGAACATAAGATTAGCTGTTAAGAGAGAAGCCAGGCCTTTTTTAACAACTTTATTTGTGAAGGTTTGGCACAGTATTATAGAGCCATCAGAAAGAAAATACATATAAAACTATCAAATCTTATATATTTTGAAGTGGATTAAAAAATCTTGTTGGATAATTATCAGTATTACCAATAACCCAGGCATATCAAACCAGCAAAGCAATTGTTGGGACATATTACCCAAATTAGATCGTTTTCCTGCAGGGCAGTGAGGCCTTTCCCTGTCTCGTTACTTGTATATCAAAGGGAGTCCACACTTTCTCGAACTTGGTCATTCCATCATGAACTATCAGCTTTTCCATAGTCTATACTGTCCATATTTTAGTCCTCTAAAGAAGTAGGATCTTCTGGTTTCCAATATTGAGCAGAGGACCATCTAACCATTCTTGAATGAGAATAGGTAGACAATCAAAAACTGTGTGATGACTTTGCCCATTGTGGGTGTAGTAGGGTAAAATCGATTATCCCCCACGAAGATAAACAAAAAAAAAAGCAAAGTCTTGAGTAGATTATTTGTGGGACCCAGACATCCAGGTAGAACTGTAGCAGCACTTCAGTTCTGTGGTGGATCCAATCGTTTTCACGTGCATCTTGCTCAAGGTTCAGTTTGGTCCCTTGGAACAAACATCTGATTATGCTCTCAGAGCTCTGGTCCCACGTTTATGGTAGGCATCGCACAATATCACAAGACTTGCAGATTCTTCTCAGAGCAGACCGTCCTTGAGCCAAGCAGAAACTTACTGTGGACTTCAGTCCTCTTCTGCCACAGCTGACCACAGCAGCACAGCGCATCTTCTTTGTTCATGTATTAGTAGCGGCCATACCTTTGGCAACAATGTTGGTCAAGGTAGTCCTTCCTTGCTAGCCATAGGATGAACTGGACTACCCAAAAACTGGTCTGGACAAGTGAGATGAGCACAAAGGATCCTTTCCTGTCCCACTGAAAGTTTTTGGACCTAAATCCAACACATGGCCTGTGTTGTGAGGCAAGAAAAGAATGAGCACCAAAGTGGCATACAGGGAGATAACTATCAAAATACTTATGCTGTCTAACATGGCAACCCACCTTCTTGGGTCTACATGTACAAGGGAGAACCCTCACCCCCTCATGTAGAAAACAATAATGCTACACACAGGTATCTGACATTATGGGGGAAGTAAGTTGGGCCAGTCATGGCACCCTACACAGATTTAACATAGAGGCACAATAAGCCATCTCCCAACCAGTAGTTCAGACAAAGAGGCCTGTATTCCATGACTTCTTAAGCATTTACCACCAACCGTTATTTTTGCAATAGCCTGGACATGGGAACGTACCATGCTGGGGGGACACCATCTCCAGCAGAGTTGAGTTTTGTGATGGCGAGTAACTAATTTACATTTCATGTTAAGAACCTGTAAGAGCATTTTGAATGTATGACTTCTGTGCAGAAAACATACAAAGCAGGTCAGAAAGTGAGGAGCAGTGAGCAAGACGAAGTGCTGCTGCACAAGGGATATTCGCCCAACAGAAAGTATCAAAAGTTCAGCGCACTATTCTCTCTTGCACACACCGAGCATGTGCGGGGCGGCAGCAGAATATTCCAGGGACACAGGAGCGCATCTGTGTAGCGGAAGTGCCATCGGCGACCCAAGAACATGTTAAAGGCAAGCCCATCTGTGTCCTCTGAACGTTCCATGGAAAGCTGTCTCATGGTCACATCATCTACAGAGGGGACTTCATGCACTTGTGAGCAGCTTTTAAATCTCCAAAAATGCTCTCTACAGATCTCCACCATTTAAAAAAAATTACATTTCTGAATTAGGCATACGCTTATCGGGCGGAAGCGTTGATACTACCAACTCCCAAGCCCAGCTTAGGGGACACACTCGCTATCCTCTCTCTGGGCCAAGAAACGGTAGAAATTGGAAAAATTTAGATGTAAATGATTTGAACCTTCGTATGAATAACACATTGCCGCTTACTTCAATAACTAGCATAGAGGAAGATGAAGTCATCCATAAATGGTTAACCTCTTCTATTGATGCTTGTCTACCATTGCCTAACAAAAAAGTGGGTCACCATCGCCCCCCAGCTCCTTGGTTTTCAGAAAAACTTAAAGTAGAAAAAACTAAATGTAAAAATGTAGAAAGACAATGGCGAAAAAACTACGAGCTAGATAAAAAAAACACGTATAAATTAGCTTTAAATAGCTATCACTCCATGTGTAACACGGCTCGCGCTGAACACGCCAATCACACTATTTTACGTTCACAAAACTGTCCCAAAGTTCTGTTCAAAGTAGTGAAGGAACTATCTGGTGCCAACTGTCAACCTGAGCCTCCGGGTCTCAACTCTAAACAGTGTGATGATCTGGCGGAATGTTTTGTGGGCAAAATTGATAAAATCTACTCGGATTTTAACAAACACACAACTATAACAACAAACTTGCAAACCAATGATTTGGCAACACTATGCCTCCCACAAGAAGTCGTACAAGTGAACAATGACATCCTGCTAGACAAATGGACTCCTCTTGACATCTCTGCTTTCGTCAGTATTCTCACGAGCATCAAATCTGGCTCCCCCAAGGATCCGCTTCCCCCCTCTGTGCTTCACAAACTAGACCTCCCTATACTTACTATCATCATGGAGCTCCTCAACGCATCACTATCTGAAGCTAGAGTTCCGGTGGCCTGGAAACATGCGATGGTGCTCCCTTTGCTTAAAAAAACCAACTCTGACCCCAAGATCCTTTCTAACTTTCGCCCCATCTCCCTGCTTCCTGTTTTCTCCAAGATCCTAGAAAAACATATCAACTTCCAGTTGACGAAGTATGTTGAAGCACAAAATATTCTACATCCGTCTCAATCGGGCTTTAGAGCAGGTTTTTCCACAGAATCGACACTTCTGGGAGTCACTGAGAACATTCGTCAACAGGTCGACAAAGGAGATACGGTGGCTCTTATTTTACTTGATCTAAGTGCCGCATTTGACACTGTTTCCCACACTTCGCTTATAAAAATCCTTCAATCTAAGGGCATTTGTGGTACAGCACTTAAATGGCTGTCTAGCTTTCTATCCAAAAGGACCTTTCAGGTCTTCTCCTCTACTGCTCATTCCAAGACTCAGGTTTCCCCATATGGAGTCCCTCAGGGCTCCATACTTAGCCCATTGCTTTTCAACATCTACGTCAGCCCTCTGGCTACGATAGCAGAGCAAGCAGGGCTAACAATATACTCTTACGCGGACGACACCCAGTTGATCTTTTCGCTTCCTCCAAGGAGACTTCGAAATCATCCTCTCTCCAGACGGGGCTAAAAAAGATCGCTGATTGGATGCATTCAAACAAACTAAAACTCAACGGTGGGAAAACCGAACTCCTCATCTTCGGTGGTAATAAAACTCTCTGGGGCCCCCAACATTGGCCACCGCAAATGGGCGATCTTCCGCATCCATCACAATCGGCCCGTAACCTTGGCGTCATTATTGACGACCAATTGTCTATGAGGCAGCAAGTGATCAAAGTCGCCTCCACTTGCTTTGCTATCCTGAAGTGGCTTAGGAAAATTCTCTGGATGCTTCCCTCCACTACACAAAAAACTGTCATCCAGGCCTTGATAGTGTCCAGGTTGGACTACGCCAACGTGCTCTACCTGGGTGCTAGTAAGGAAGTACTCCGTAAGCTACAGGTAGTCCAAAATTCCACGGCAAGACTGCTTTGCCAACTACCCAGAATGGCCTCCACTTCAGGGGCTCTTCGAAAACTACACTGGCTGAGAATTGACAATCGCGCCAAATTTAAAGCCCTTTGCTATATGCACAAAATAAACATAGGCTCAGCTCCCCACTATCTAAGTGCCTTGGTGCACCATTATCGTCCCTCACGCTTACTACGTTCCTCCAATCAATTAAAATTCCAAGTACCCAGGATCAAACGAGCCAGAATGGGAGGACGTTCCTTTGCCTACCTAGCTCCTTCCCTTTGGAACTCCCTTCCAATGCATCTCCGCCTTGAAAAACACTACCTCAAATTCCGCAAAGAACTGAAAACGTGGCTTTTTAATCAGTAGAACCTTTTATTAATAGCTTTGACCTTTTCTCTCGCCTTGTATGTCCGTAGGCGCCGGGAAACCTCCGGGTAGCTGTGCGCCATATAAATCTAATACTAATAATATTTAGAGTCAGATCTCTCTGTACACACCTTCAAGTTCATATATTCATAGTCCCTTGGGTCCCTCTGGTGATCTGCCATCCCAACGCCTCATAATAGGATTGTATTTCAGCAAGCCTCTTGGAGTGCTGCCTATGGCTCAACGCATATTATAGAGATGAAGGCACTCTCTAACCAGACCTCAGTGGGACTGTTTTGATCTGTTGACTTTTTATAAGTGACATTCTGCAGCTCACTGAAATGCAGCCACAGATTCTAATAACCCAGCCAGTCCTAATGCATCGCCGCACAATACAAGATCATACATGTCGACAGGTTAGGCAAGCAATGGGGGACATGGCCTAAATTTGTAAGGACAACTTGACTTATAGATTTACTCAGATTGATCCGATAGATCCTCTATAGGATTGCGAAATACTTTTATGTACCATCCAGATATCACTAGCTACTTCATTTTTACCCATTTTATAGACCCGCATCTACACCAACCAATGCAATCCTAGACATTGCTTCTGCCATTGTCACCTTGTGCAGTAAAAAATGTCTAGACTGTAGCAATATTATCGTGACTGGAGACTAAATAAATCACCCTTTTTGGGCCCAATAATTACAAATCTGACCTTTTTAGAATTGATAACCCACTATCTTCTTAAATTAATTATACCAACTGTTAAGGCCCTGCAGCTGTCACGCGAATTAGCTGCTCCCTCCGCATGTGGTTGGGCCTCTCTAAAGCTTCTGAAGATTTATGACAGCAATCTGAGACTTTAGGATGGAAAGACGACCCCCGTGCAAGCTTAGGAGGACTACTGTTTACTACGAACTATGTTCAGGAGGATTTAGTCCCAGCAAAACTCTTGGTTCTGTGTGTGCCTTAGAGAACTTAAGCTAATGGCCGGTCAAGCTGAGCATCACTGGAGATCTTACTCCAGCACAAATACATTTGCATATACCCACCAATTTATGGAATATAAAACAACCATTACAAAAGTTAAAACAGACTTTCTGGTTAAAAAATCATTGAGACTCCTAACTCAGCAGACTTTTGCATCATCTCATCCTTCATGAAACCTGTTCTGACAGTTCTAAACCACAATCACAATAATATTTGTGGTAGTTTGGTCGAGCAGCCTTACGGTTATCAGAGGGGAGAGTTAGGTATTTGTTGCATACACAGAGTCAATGAATGATACACTCACTCATGAAGGAGATCCACACCAATTTAAAAGATAAAACGTACTTTTATAAATATTTCAACACTAAGAACTTCGTAATTGGATAAGTACTTTTCAAGTTATCACTTTTTACAGTTTTTAGCAATGTTAGCAAACAGTGAGTTTGTACGCTGCAATGCTTTCTTATGGAGAGAAGAACATTTACTGCAAACAGGTATTTGCAAAAGGATTTCGAGGGTCCTCTTTAGGTCGTGGTGCATTAGGGGGCCAAGGTCCTAAGTTCCACCAGCAATGTTCGGTTTTGCCTGCCCTGGTGTGACCGGGTGCAGAGGTGCTGGACGGGTTGGCAGCCTTGTGCACTACACCGTAGGCGGGGGGGCACCTAGAAATAGGCTGCATAGGGGAAGTTGGGGACCAGTCCGAGAGGTCCCAACAGGGGGGCTCAGTTTGTGAGGGTCCTGGGAGCAAGGGGGGGCAGTCAGTGTTCGTGGACCCAGGCCGGGAAGCTCAGGTGCAGAAGGTTTTGGTCAACTGGTTCTCGTGTGTCGTAGGAGGTCACGGTTCTCGGTCTGAACCTGAAAAGGGGGACAAAACAGGACAGTTGGGACACTCTTGGTGCCAGCCTCTGTGGAACTGATGTCCTTCGTTGGCTGATCGGTCTTCGGATTGTTGGAGTCCGGATTGGACTCTAAACAAGCGTTGGCGCAGCAAGGGGTCCGGTACCACATGTGCAGGGAGGCTCGCAGGGGTCCTGGCATTTCCAGACTTGGTAGGGAGACGGATCTGACCTCTGTGAATACGCTGACCTCCTCCTGGGCAGCTACTGCGTTTGTGGACCCGGTGGTCAGCAGTTCTTGGAACCGGACATCGTGGCCGGTGCCTGCAGGATGCAGGGGAGTGGCTCCTCCACTCCAAGGGAGATGCTGGCTGTTTTTTGAAGTACTGGCAACCCTCCAATGCTTTTGGAGGATGCACAGCTGCAGGGCGAGTCGGGTCTTTGCAATTGTCAAGTCTGGAGCGGGCAGGCAGGGTTTGGCACCAAAAGTCCACAGCTGTCTTCAGTTCTCCTGTTGATCCGATCTTCAGTGTCTTCTTCTTTAGTCAGGTGAATCTAAAGTTCTGGTGTCAGGGGGCCACCTAAATACTCCAATTAGGGGCTTTAGGGGAGTGTAGAGTAGTAGTCAATGGGCTACTTACTCTTGGAGTCACTATGCCCCCTATATGACCACTTCCAGTGGGAAGTGGGCATAACCCCGTCCCATTTTTCCTAATTCTGCCATCACAAAGATGGCGGACTTTTCCTAGAGTAGGGCACATCAGGCAGCTCTCCTCAGGGGTGTGCCTGACCTGGGTGTGCTCCACGCCTCCTCTCATAACTAATTTCCCACCTGTCCTGGTGCCAAATGGGCCTTAGGGCAGGGGGTGGCATCTCCCACGTCTGAGGGATACCGGGGTTGCATATCAAAGGCGGCAAAGGCTTTGAAGCCTCTGGCCTTGGTATGCTGATTTACTAGCCGTCCTGCTGGAGGTAGTGTAAACACCTCCTGCCAGAGCAGGCATTGTTTCTGACCTCTAAGAGAGGAGCTCTCACCTGCTAAGGGGTCAGACGCGCTTCTGAGGTGGTATGCAGGAGGGTACCAGTCAGCCAGCACACTAGAGGATTAGTAGGGTTCAGGTGTTACCTCTAAGGTACCCTCTGGGTGCATGTATTAATAAATCCACCACTGGAATCAGTGTGTGTTTATTAATACGTGGTGTTCAATATCAAACACCTTTGGTTTTAGTGAAGCCATGATGTAACTGGGGAACTCGTAATCACCAGTGCCCAGTACATATACTCAAGATGGCTTCCCTGCTCACTTGCAATGTCTAAGAATCGACTTAGACTCACAGGGGCATATCTGCTCATGCAGATATGTACACACATGTAATATAAGGCACCCTGCCTTAGGGCTGAAAGGCCTGCTGGAGGGGTGACTTGCATATATTGTTTGCAGTGTCAGCAGGCATTGCACACAGGATGTATGCCATGTTGTATTTTCATTTTTGTCTGCACCATTTCACGCAGTCTGCATGAGTGTGGTGAGGGGTCACTTAGGGTGGCACAATACATGCTGCAGCCCTTAGGGACCCGCTTTAGTACCCATGCCATATATACCAGGAGTACCATTTAGTAAGGACTTACAGGGGTGCTAAAGGTCTTGCCAATTGGGAAACAACTATATAGTATTAGGGAAAGAGATCTGGCACTGGGGACCTAGATAGCAGCAACCCAATGCACTTCTGTCAAAATTGTATCAGACACCAGGCAAAAAGTGGGGGTGACCATGTTAAAAAGGAGCACTTCCCTATATAGCCCTGTTACTTAACAGTTTAATTTCGGCCTATCTATGGGCAGTTTTCTATATGAGTGGAAGGTAGGACTACCGGTCCACCCTCTTGAAAAAAACAAACTTAAACCCCGATGTCCAAACATGCTACTGCCCAATTACATTGCAGCCAGCCCTCATTAAAGAGTTAGAGAAGGTCTGTGGCAGCTCAGTTCTCGACGTTACTGGAAGAGTCCAACATCTTGGACTGATGGAAGCTGAGTTTAAAGCCAGGTCAGGTCCGGAGACTGAACCAATTCTTTTTCTGGCAATTGAAAACATTTTATTGATCCAGAGCAAAGGAGACCCAGAAAACTTAATCCGATTAGATCTCTCGGTCGCATTTGACATGGTGGATCGTGTTGCTTTAATGAACTGCATGGCTAAGATTAGCATCCAAGGCATAGCTATTACTTGGTTTAAATAGTGTGTATCCAGCTGTGCCAGCTACTGTCACTACCTCCATTTTCTTCTGATAAGGCCCCTGTTCAATGCAAAGTCGAGCAGGGCTTCTCATTTTCAACTTCACTTTTTAACATCTATACTATACCCTTATGCCAGTTGACGATGGCATTTGGACTTAAAGCATTATCCTATGCTGATGATGCTCAGATCATCATCAGATTATATCACCAGGCCCCAGAATCTGCTTCCTGGCTGAAGGATTGTCTGTCTGCCATGCTACTCTGGGTGAACCACAATTGTAAAAAACGTAATCGCGGCAAGGCAGAGCTTCTGCTCCCAGGCAACAATTCCATCTAAGACAATATACTTTAGCCTTCCCAAATGAGTTCCTCCCAATCTGCAGCCCCTAAAGCTAAGATGTTAGGAGTTATTATCATCTCCTATTATGTTTTCTGATTCTGTGCATTCAGGCAGAGAGGGTGTTAACCTTAATAAGGCCCATTGCTTAGCTATCATGTTGCTCTCTTTGAATGCCTAGCTATGCTACTGCCTGTGCTAGTGAATGTACCTTGCTGTTGACATTCACATATGCGAGACCATGTACCTGGCCTTGCTAAATGATGTCCTAGGCTACGTATGCTTACTGATGTATATATAAAACAAATACAACACAGAAAAAAAACTACGGCATATTACAAATAACTTTCAAAATAAGGAGTTTCAGGGTTTAGCTGTAATATATGCAGTATCTGACAACAAGGGAGTTCCTGTTAGGAGCAGAGTGTAGGACTGAAGCTGGTGTCCAATACTCAAATAACCAGCATAAAACACACCAATTCCGGTTCTCTAGGATAACTTTACACGAATCTATATCGTCTGTTTATCTGTTTCGAAAGTAAACTGAAATAGCTATTGGGGGCGACGGGTGGGAAGGGAGGGTGGGGGATGGAAGAGAAAATTGAAAAAGCTTAATTCAAGTAGTCATTTCAATATTTTAAATTCCAGTCAGGAACATTTCCATCAGCTTGCCATTCGATGGAACAATGGACCATATGTACAAAACATTTTTGCTTTTTCGTATATACAAATGCCAAATTACGAATCACAATGTGGCTTAGTGATTCGGTATTTGGCGATTCAGTATTTGGAAAGGGCATGTTTAAGGCTTCCCTTCCAAATACCGAATTATGTTCACAAAACATTAATTTTTTACTGACTATTAAAAGGTAGTGGTAACCATTCTCAAATGGGAAGGTGTCCCCAGGGGACCCCTTTCCCTTTGAGAATATCAAATAAAGGTTTAAAGAGGTGGCAGTGATCCCACCGACCACTGCCTACTATTAAAAAATGAAACTTAAAGTTTAATTTTTTCTTTTTACACGCATTCTCTTTTTCTTTAAGGAAAACGGGATGCATTTAAAAAACAAAAAAATGTTACTTTATTAAAAAGCAGTCACAGACAGGGTGGTCTGCTGACCCCAGCAGGCCACCATAACTTTGATATCTATCATTCCTAATGGGTCGTAAATTGCAATCTATCTCATTAATATTCATGAGGTAAGTCGATCTGAGAACCATTAGGAATCGCTATTGAAAACTTTATATTTTTCTTACATTACGAACTGCAATTTCCTAATTGAGATTCGGTAAGAATCACAATTAGGAAATTGCAATTCCTAAATTTTGTACATGTGGCCCCTATGACCATAAGAGATATGGTTACTATCAACTGCAAAGTTGCCAGGCACGGAAAGGATAAGTTCATTCAGTGGGACTTAACATGAACATTTAGGTGTGAAATGCTGGATGTTCAATTCACAACTGCAGTAACAAAGTTTTCAGGGGTAAAATGAACAGTTGTTAGCTGCCAGGATAGCAACGATTGGTTAAATAGGGACTATAATACACAGTCCTTCTACAATTTGATGGCGAAAAACTGATTTTTTTAGCAATTCCATAAGAGGACCTATAAAGAGAGAGTATCCAGGGCCAGGGAAAAGTATTTGTATGTGTACGGTCAAAGGACCCTTGGTGCAGTGTTCCTGTGAAAACCTGCTCCTCATTTTATCATTCTGCGATCTCCGATCAATTCTCTACATTTAACAGCATTTTGCTCATCAATTTTGAGTCCGGTACATATCTGAAAATAGGCTCTGTCGGATCACTGTTCATCCCATCCACCCAACCGGGCCTGGACTATATGTATACACATAAACAACAAGAAGCAGTTCATTTCATATCTCACTAGAGAAACAACAATCTTGATAGGGTGTTCTGTGCAAAATGTGTGCAAATTGCTCGTGCAGAAAAGTGTGCGTGAAATACAAATACAAATTATTAAATCATGTATCTTTGGTTTGTCACCTCAGCAATATACAACAATTGGGGCTGGTTCAGTCAAAAGTACCGTCTTTTAATAGACAGACCACAAGAGTGATGCAGATAAATGTATTCGTCGACGTTTCCACTCCAATCATCCAATCTGGTAATTGATCATCAAGAGAGACAGTAAACGGAAGCACCCTAAGTTCACGGGTGAGAGATTTAGTGGGTTCCAATCGGTCACCTTAAGGCTTTTACAATTCAACTGCGATGGTTACTGTTATTCGCCAAGCATCAGAAGTAAAAGGCTCCAGCACGTAGCCTTGCTTCAATATTTCAAGTGGTGCTTGTTAATTGTTCTTAACAGCTTCGCACCCACCTTGGTGGTTCTCTGCCTGTGAAATTAGGGCGCCTGCATTTACTGTACCACTCCTGCTGGCTGGCATTAAATTTACCCAGGTTCTGAGGAACACAGGGTAGCCTTGTACTTTGTTGTGTAAGTGGGCCTCCTTACAATGTGAGTGACTATTCTCTCCATGATCAGTCCATGACAATAGTCACAGTTAGTGGTAGCTGATTCCAGCAAGAGGGGTAGTGGCCTTCCGGGAGACTGTCTATTGGCTCGCCCAGGTACAATCGCCTATAATGACATCACTGGCCCCCCTCATTTCCATTGATGTGGAGTGTGCATGCGTGGGATTGACGTAACATGAGCTGTGATAATCATGTTGGGTTCCCTCGGTGTGTATGCTGCCACTTAAGTTGAGATTCCTCACCTTGTGAATAGCCACAGGTGCCAGAATGGATCCGGACAATTATGCACCTATAGGTGGCGTTGAGCGGCTACAGGTCGACTCCTCTCCATCCCAGCAGTGATGGCCACAGCCATACATAGGCACCATCCATGTGCGCTAACTTCTGTTTCTTTCTGAATATTGTCCGCACTCTCTGACAAAAAGCTTATTAGTAATCAATTAAGCCAGTATGTAGATATATAGTAATTGGACCTTTTGATGGAAACTAGTCCAGTTCACAAAACGGGGGTTGAAGGGTGGAGAGGAATCTGCAGTTAGATAGAGTATCCACCAGAAAGAGAGTTACTGAAGATTAGTAACTTGTTCTCTGATCGATACTTCTAACAGCAGATTCCGCAGCTTGTGAATAGATACCAAAACAGTACCTCCAAGGTGGTGGATCTATGCAATATTTCAGACCAAAAAGTACTGCAGGACCAAACGGCCAAATTGTCCTTCCTGTTTGACTCTGCTGTCAAGGCAGTAGTGCTTCGTGAATGTGTGCACTGATGCATTGCAGCCTGACAAATATCCAGGACAGGTACTCCACATATCAGCGGAATGGTAGCAGCCATGGTCCTGGCGGAATGGGCCCTCCGGAGGCTGTTTGTTCGCCATTACATAGCACATCTTAATACAGAGAATGCTCCATCTGGATAAGGTCCACTTCCGCACTGCTTTTCCTTTCTTTGTCTTGGAGAACCCCACGAAGATCTGATCATCCACTTTGTGATCCTTGGATCTGTGAATCTGTGATCTATGTAGAAGCTGAGGGCTCTCTTAGGGTTCAAGCGATGGAATTTCTCTTCCCCTTTCAAAGGATTAAGCAGAACAAAGAATGTCAGAAGAATGATGGATTGTCTGATATGAAAAGCTGTCACAACCTTGGGAAGAAAGCTTACCTTGGTCCTGATCACCAGCGTGACCTGAAAGAAAGTTGTGTAAGGCAGCTAAAAAGTACACTCGCGCATCAAGATGATGTCATTGTGATGAGAAGGAAAATGCTACTTACCAGTATGCATCTGTTCTTGGCATGTAGAGCTGTAGATTCGTATACTTGTGCATAGATCGTCATCTGGTGTTGGGCTCGAATGTTTGCACTTTGTTTTTGTCTTGGAAGAAGTCTTTTGTAGTCACGAGGTAGGTGACTCCTCCTTAGGGCGATAGTGCGCATGGGCATCGACTCCATCTCCAGATTGTTTTGCCATGGAGGGTTAGGATGGAGTTAGTAAGAAATAGAAAAGGATGTCCATGTGTAATGTATCTAAGTAAGATAGTACTGGAACAGATAGAGGTATCCGGGGAGGCGGGTGGGCGTATGCGAATCTACAGCTCTACATGCCAAGAACAGATGCATACTGGTAAGTAGCATTTTCCGTTCGAGGCATATGAGCTGTAGATTGTATACTTGTGCATAGACTAAATAGCAGTTACCTCCTTAGCGGTGGCTACCTGTATCTGTTGCAGTGGTTTGAAAAAGTGTTCTTAATACAGCCTGGCCCACACTAGCTTGTTGTTTTGCTTGCACGTCTACACAATAATGTTTTGTGAACGTGTGTGGTGTAGACCAATTTGCTGCTTTGCAGGTGTCATCTAGGGGAATGTTCCCTAAGAATGCCATAGATGCCCCTAGTTTACGTGTGGAGTGAGCCCTAGGGGGAATGGTTAAGGTGCGTTTGGCTTTAGCATAGCATATTTGGATGCATTTAACAATCCACCTTGCAATCCCTGTTTTTGAGATAGGATTGCCTTTATGAGGTGGGGAGAAAGCCACAAAAAGTAGTTTAGTCTTTCTAAAGGATTTTGTTCTTTCAATGTAGTAAAGTATTGCTCTTTTTACGTCTAGCGTGTGAAGAGCGCGTTCTACTACTGAGTCTGGTAGAGGGAAAAACACTGGGAGTTCTACCGACTGGTTAAGGTGGAAAGCAGAGACGACTTTAGATAGAAATTTTGGGTTAGTCCTAAGAACCACTTTGTTATGATGGATTTGGAGAAATGGTTCTTGTATGGTTAATGCCTGGAGTTCACTGACTCTTCTGACAGAGGTGATCGCAACCAGGAAAGCTACTTTCCAGGTGAGAAATTGTAATTCGCATTTGTGCATAGGTTCAAATGGGGGACCCATGAGTCTGGTAAGTACCACATTTAGGTTCCATACTGGAGAGGGTGGAACTCTAGGTGGAATTATTCTTTTAAGTCCTTCCATAAATGCCTTGATAGCTGGTTCCCTAAACAAAGACAAGTGTTGTCTGTTTTGGAGGTAGGCGGCTATTGCCGCGAGATGTAGTCTAATAGATGTATACGCTAGGTTACATTGTTGTAGATGCAAAAGGTAACAGATGATGTGTTGAATAGAAGCATCTAGTGGGTTGATTTTGTTATTTGTACAGTAAATTACAAATCTTTTCCACTTTGCGGCATAGCAAGCTCTAGTTGTAGGACGTCTAGCCTCCTTAATGATATTCATACAGTCTGGCGGAAGGTTGAGGTAACCAAACTCTAAGACTTCAGGAGCCAGATCGTTAGGTTCAGTTGAGCTGGATCTGGATGCCTTATTTCTCCATTGTTCTGTGTGAGGAGCTTCGGAGAAAGGTGCAACTTTTGATGTGGAACTACTGAGAGTTCCAGCAGGGTTGTGAACCATGGTTGTCGGGCCCATGTTGGAGCAACTAGGATCATTGTGAGAGAGTGTTGTTTGAGCTTGCGCACCAGTAATGGAATGAGCGGGAGAGGCGGAAAAGCATACGCAAATCTGCCTGACCAATTCATCCATATTGCATTGCCTTTGGACAATGGGTGTGGATACCTGGAGGCGAAGCGTGGGCATTTTGTGTTTAAATGTGTGGCGAACAGATCTATGTCTGGGTGGCCCCACATGTGAAAAAACGGATGAAGAACTTGCGGATGAAGTTCCCATTCGTGGATCTGCTGTCTCTGACGTCTGAGCAGATCCACAATTTGAATGTGTACCCCTGGGAGATGTTCTGCTAAGAGGTATATTTTTTGAGGAATGGCCCATCTCCATATGCTTTGCGCTAGGCATGAAAGCTGCAGAGAGTGTGTCCCCCCCTGTTTTTGTAGATAGTATATTGCTGTCATATTGTCAGTACGAACTAGGACATCTTTGCCTATGAGATGTATTTGGAATGATTTTAATGCGAGAAAAATTGCCAGTATTTCCAGGTGATTGATGTGGAGCAGTTTCTGTTGAGGGGTTCAGGTGCCCTGAATGGTATGGTTTAAGAGATGAGCTCCCCAGCCGGTGAGCGATGCGTCTGTTGTTAGCACTATCTGTGGAACCGGGTCTAGGAATGGCCACCCTTTGGAAAGGTTTTGTGTGTTCCACCACTGCAGAGAGCGATGTGTGCGGCTGTCCACCAACACCAGATCTGTAAGCTGACCTTGAGCCTGGTTCCACTGATGTGCCAAACATTCCTGTAATGGACGCATTTGGAGTCTTGCGTAATGCACGATGAAAATGCAAGAGGCCATCATCCCTATTAGCTGCATGAACACTCGAGCTGGTAGTGAGTGTTGAGGTTGAAATTTTGTTATGAGAGCTTGCATGCTGGCTATCCTGACTGGACTGGGGTATGCAAGGGCTTTTGAAGTATCTATTGTGGCGCCTAGATACTGCTGTGTGTGGGACGGTTGAAGATGTGACTTGGTGAGGTTTATTGTGAATCCTAAGTCGTGCAGCAGCTGGATTGTTTTGTGTGTGTGGTGCACACAATTGCTGCATGACTTGGCTTTTATGAGCCAGTCGTCGAGGTAAGGAAACACATGAATGTGTTGTCTTCGCAAGTGAGCTGCTACTACTGTGAGACATTTTGTGAAGACTCTGGTTGCTGTAGTCACTCCGAATGGGAGGACTTTGAATTGGTAGTGCTGACCGTCCAGTACAAATCGTAGATATTTCCCGTGAGCAGGGTGAATCGGAATGTGAAAGTAGGCGTCCTTGAGATCTAGAGTGGCAAGGAAATCCCCTTGTTGGAGCAGTGGGAGGACCTGTTGGAGAGTGACCATGTGAAAGTGGTCGGATTGTATGTACAGGTTTAACGGTCTGAGGTCTAATATTGGCCTGAGAGTACCGTCCTTTTTTGGGATGAGGAAGTAAAGGGAGTAAACCCCTGTACCTTGATGGTGTAGGGGAACCAGTTCTATTGCGTGCTTTTGCAAGAGAGAGAGAATCTCTTGTTTTAGAAGTGTGAGATGTTATGTGGACATTGGACGTTGTTTGGGAGGTATGTGCGGGGGAGTAGAAGTGAGTTCCAGGCAGTAACCATACTGGATAATTTGTCTGACCTACCTGTCTGTGGTGATGGAATTCCAGACAGGTAGGAACTGCGATAGTCTTCCCCCGACCGGAGTGGAATGGTCTGGGGGGAGTGGAGGGAAGTCATTGTTTTGTGGTAGGGGAGGTGCAGGTGTTATTACCGCGGCCTCTTCCTTTGTTGGTATTTCCTCTGCAACCCCCTCTAAAATATCCTCGGTTAGAGGAAGTTTGAGTGGGGCTTTTGTAGGAAGAAGAAGTGTTGTCTGTCCCAATGGTTTTGGAGGCGACCCTATAAAAGGAGCGACGAAAGGAATCTCTAGTTGTTGGTGACTGTAAGGCCCCCATGGACTTCGCTGTTTCAGTGTCTTTTTTCATCTTCTCTAAAGATGTGTCTACAGTAGGTCCAAATAAGTGTTCTTGATCAAAAGGCCGATTAAGAATTTGAGACTGCACCTCCTGTTTAAAACCAGATATGCGTAGCCATGCGTGCCTGTGCAGTAAAACGCTTGTGTTAACGGCACAAGATGCTGTGTCCGCTGCATCAAGAGCACATTTGATAGAGGTGTTTGTAATTAGCTTTCACTCTTGTATGAGGTCGTTAGCTTTAGACCTATATTGGTCTGGAAGATGTTGCATGAGTGTCTCAAGCTCATCATAATGCGCCCTGTCATACCTGGCCAGCAAAGCTTGGGCATTGGCAATGCGCCAGTAATTTGCCGCCTGTGACGCAACCCGTTTACCAGATGCGTCCAATAATTTAGATTCTTTATCCGGAGGAGGGGCATCCCCTGTTGTTTGGGAATTTGCCCGTTTACGGGCATTTGACACTACTAGAGAATCTAGAGGGAGCCGCCCCTTGATATAAGCTGGATCATTTGGAGCTGGTTTATATTTTTTATCAACCCTGGGGTTGAGAACTCTAGCCCTTACAGGGTCTTTAAACACATCAGGGGCATGTTTAATGATACCTTTTAGCATAGGTAAAGTACTTGTTGACTTTTGTGATTGTGTAAAAGTCTCTAATAAAAAAACCTTCCTCCAAAGGGTCTGAGTGTAATTCTACCCCAAGATATTTGGCTGCTCTATTTATGAGTTGCGCAAAACCTATGTTGTTGTCTGGAGTGGATGGTTTACATGGGTATGAGTCTGGCTCAGGTATATCTGGGACATTATCATAATCCCCCCAAGGGTCAGGTGGTGGGATACTGTGGATATCATCATCATCCCCTTGTGGGTCTCCATCCCCATCCCCATCCCCACCCCCAAAGTCATCTTCATCATCTTGTGGTGCAGGTGAAGAAGGAAGCAGTGGAGAGTGTGCTGGAGAAACTGGTATAGATGGAAGATTTGGAGGGGGAGAGGAGGGTCTGAAAGGTGAAGTTGCTATGTCTTTCTTCTTTAAGGGTACCTCAGGTGCTTCTGAGGTGTCCAATTTCCTCTTTTTAGGTGGTATTGTTGTTACATAACCTGTAACAGGGTCAATGTGTAGGGTTTTTTGTTTCGGATCCGATGGATCTGGTTGAAACAATTCTTTGGAGCCATTGTCTTTTTTCAGCCCCGGACGATTTTGGTTCCGAGTGGTGCTTTGATTTAGTCTCTGTAGCTTTAGGAGGGGTCTTGGTTTCCTTATGCTTTGGTGGAGTTTTCGAGTACGAAATCTTTTTCGGCTCCGAGGATTTATGGGGTTTTTTCGGGTCCGAGGGCTTGTCCTCGGTGTGTTTTGGTGCCGAAATGCTCGGCGTCGAAGCCGTCTTCGGTGCCGATGTAATAGGGCGTGGCACTGTGTTTGGTTTCGGCTTTTGTTTCGGAGCCTTGGGATTGTTTTTCGTACCGGTTCGCGGCCCCGAGCCGGCTGAAGGCTTTTCTTTGGGCTTCGGAGCTGGGCCCGAGGGCGGGGCACCTGAAGTGTTATCTCGGTGTCGACCTGAGCCCGAAGGCGAAGGTGTTACCGGAGCCTTATCTTTTGTTTTGGATGGAGCAGGGGTGTCGCGCTCGGTACTCACAATCCGTTGACCTGTAGTAACCGTCTGATCCTCGGCATCTGACTCGTCTGCCTCGGAGACGCTGATGTCTTCATCCTCTGGTTCTTGTTGTTCTGGAACATCGGGACCTGCATCAAAGATGTCGTCCGGCGCCGAGGTAGTTGATCAAGACATTATGTGACGTCGAGCCCGGCGATCACGTATGGTCTTCTTTGATCTGAAGGAAGCACAGGCCTCGCAGTCTTTGTCCTCGTGTTCTGGAGAGAGGAGAGGCAAAGGTTACAGACCTCGTGGAGATCAGTGTGTGGGAATTTAGCACCACACAGGGGGCATTTTTTAAATGGAGTTCTTTCCATTGACTGCAGGGCCTGATGGCGCAGATAGGCCCAACGGCCTGCGTCGACGACCGGAATCGAAGGTCTTGATGAATTTTTGGATGCGCGTCGAAGGGGAACGCGACCGAAACAATACCGTCGAGCGGTGAGGGATTGCGCGTCGAAGGGGGATCGAGTACGACACCGACCCGGAGCGCAGCAATTTACATCCGAACCCGATGGCGGAAAAAAACAATCTGGAGATGGAGTCGATGTCCATGCGCACTATCGTCCTAAGGAGGAGTCACCTACCTCATGACTACAAAAGACTTCTTCCAAGACAAAAACAAAGTGCAAACATCCGAGCCCAACACCAGATGGCGATCTATGCACAAGTATACAATCTACAGCTCATATGCCTCGAACACAAAGTTTTAAGAGTCAGCAAGCAAAGAGGACAGCTGTGCAATGGCTGAAAAGGGAAGCACATCAGAAAAGCAAGGACCATTGCCAGTGTGGCATTTCAAAAGGTTTCGGGACAAACAAATGGACCAAACCTTTAAGAAAAGCATCCCAACAGGTAATTTGAAACGGGATGGTTCATCCGGCAACCAAAAGAAAGTTGACAGGGCGGACAATTAACCTTTAACTATGTCCACTGCAAGTCATTGTTGGGCCAAAGACAAAACAAAAAGTAGAGAATTCAACAATTTGGTCTATAATGGATCCATATCACGAGCAAGACACCAAGCTAAAAACGTCCTGAGTAAACACATTGTTAAGGAAGGTGTCTGGCTGTAAAGATAACATCCACAACCTCAGTAGGTAGATTTAAAGCAGTCAATTGCCACCGCTCAAGGCAAGATCATGCACTGCTGCTGAGAAAGAAGACCCTCCTGAAGTGGCAGCTTGATCGGGGGACAGATGCTCTTGCCAAAACGCTCCAGGTACCAAACTCTCCTGGCCCAATCAGGAGCCACTAAGATGACATCAGGCAGGTCCTTCCTGCTCTTCTTCAGAACTCGGTGCAGAAGAGGCAGTGACAAGAAGGCATAAAGGAAGGTAGGAAGACTTTCAAAGCCAACGGAATCTCCCTGCAACTTCTGTAAAATGATGTGGATCTATGCCCATGATCAGAGTCCTCTGATCTCCACCTCTCCCAGATGACCTCCACAACCCATTAGTGACACATCCATCACCACTGTCCACCCCAGGATGGGTTGGGTGGGGTGGGGAGGAGCGTCTACCGCTGGTCCAATTGTGGTCAAACAGTCACCACTGCAGGTCTTTTGTAACCTCCTCACTTAGATGGAATCTGGCAGGTTCCCTTGGTGCTGGGCCCAATGAGACCACAGGTCGCGCTGCAAAGCTCGCCATCTGGTCTGGCCGGCAATCAGGACACCCTTACTGAGACCCAGGACAGAGGCTGAAACATCAGCATCTTAGGAAAGGCTTGAAAATACACTATGTCCCGGACAACTCTGATGAAGGGGAGCTTCTGCGAACACATCAGGTATAATTTCAGGATATTAATTGTGAACCCCAAAGATGTAAGAAGGTTTGTGTTGTTTGGAGGTGGTCTATGTCTGACTGTGGCAAGCCCGCCTTCAGCAGCCAGTCATCGAGCTATGGGAAGACTGGTATTCCTAACCTCCAATGATGTGCTGTGACTACTACCATCACTTCCGTGAACATCCAAGGGACACTGGTGAGGCCGAAGGGAGTACATTGAACAGAAAATGCCCCTGGCCCACCTTGAACCTCAGGGAATGCCTGTGGGACTGCAAGATGGGAATGTGAACATAGGCATCCATCCTGCAGATCCAGCGTTACCATCAAGTCTTCTGAATCCAAAGCAGATAAAACTTGGGTCAATGTGAGCATCTTGATTTTTTCCATTTGCAGCAACAAATTGAGAGGGTGAAGATCTAAAATAGGAGGAAGGCCTCTGTCCTTCTTCAGCACCAGGAAATAACAGGAGGATCTAGTCCCTATTTCGGATGCTGGAACCCTCTCTATGGCAAAAGGGCCTGGACTTCCTGCAGCAAAAAGGACAAATGGTCTTCCGAGAGCTGCTCTGATGTGTTTAGAATAGGCAGCAGGATGGGAAGGAATGGCAGGGCAAAGCCCTGCTGAGCTATCTGCAGGACCCACTTCTCAGATGCTATTGCTTGCTATCCGTGGAGAAAATCAGGAGATCCTGCCTCACACAGAGTGGATGTGTGCCGCTAAGGCAGAGTAGCCTCTGACCCCTTGTCACTGTGCCTCTCTCCTGCTGCCAAGCTCCTTGTGACTGGGGCCTAGCCCACAGCACTCAAGGCAGCCAGTTCGGTCCCACGGTCCGCTTCCTGGGAATCGCTGTCACATCTGCCTGACTTCTGGTGCATTGTTAATCTTTGATTGTTGGTATATTTTTTGTGAGTCTTTTATGGTTAGTATATTATTTGTTAGTCTTTTATTGCGTTCATTGACAACTTATGGAGGCCGCTGCACGGACGCTCGCAGCGGGTGCACCACTGAAACACCATAGGCGTGCCAAAAGCAAGCCGGTCTGCACCAGTCCATGCCTGGAACACGCCCAGCGCCAGGAACCCTGGCCCTTCGCACCCCCACAGATACTCCACCACAGAACTCCATGCCCTGGACCACGGACGCAACAACGACTGCTGCCTGACATTGCCTCCCTCCACGGGAGAACCTTTCCCCTGCATCTGCTGTCGGCTCATCCCCACCCTAGCAGCAACCACAGCCACGCCAGCCCCGTCGACCGAGACCTCCCCGGAACAACTCAGCTGCCTCCTGATCAATGCCAGATCACTCTGCAACATGCCACCGAAGTCTGGAACACCATCTCCTCCCTTGCACCCAACATGACCTTCATTACAGAGACCTGGATCGCCCCCGCAACGGCCCCCAACATCGCCACCCCAACATCCATCAGCTACAAGATGAAACGCTGTGACCACGCCAACATACACGGAGGTGGCATTGCCATCGTACACAAGGAATTGATCACCTGCACCATCACTGACGACGAAACCACGCCGATCATGGAACACATGAACTTCCAGCTCTGCGCCCATGACCAAACCACCATCAGAGGGACCCTCACCTACAGACCGCCAAGACCATGAGCTGGTCTCAGCGACGCCATCACTGAATTCAACACCCTGACCGCCATGGAATCAAAACACTACGTCTTCCTGGGAGATCTCAACTTCCACCTGGACGACACAAACTCCACCGACTTACTGGGAAGATTGGACAACATCGGCCTCAAGCAACTAGTCACAGACCTCACCCACAAAGCAGGACACACACTGGACCCCATCTTCACGTCCAGCAACAGATTCAGATACTGCCACACCATGGAATTCACCTGGTCGGACCACTCCATCTTACACTTCACACTTGCTGGACCCTCCCCCTGGTAAAACCCCCAACCACCACACTGCCCCACCCTGCAGGTGGGCCAAGGTCACACCGCACCAGTGGATCGATGCCCTCAGCATCACACAGCCCAACGCCACCACTAACATGAACCAAGCAGTAGAGAACTTCAACGCCTGGATCACCAGTGCGCTGACAGAGTCGCTCCCACTAGAACAGCCGAAACACACAGATCCACCAAACGAGCCAACTGGTACACCCCGGGGCTCAGCACGTTGAAGCGCAGATGCAAGCAACTGGAGAGAAAATGGCACACCATCAGGAACCACACTGACTGAGCCACCTTCAAGTCTACCCACAACAACTATCACCGCCTGCTCAAAGTCGTCAAAAAAGAGGCTCTGACTCACCGGATAGAGACCAACGCCAACCAAAACAAGGAACTCTTCACCATCATCAGAGAGTTCACCCATCAGTCAGCCACCGAAAACTCCATCCCCCTAACAGCAACTCTGCTACACCCTCGCCAACCACTTCCACAAGATAGCATCCATGTACACAAACTTCGATCACCAACCTACCGACCGCCTCAACATCCCAACGACCACTTCCGCCAACCACCCGCTCAATGCATGGGAACAACTCAGCACACTGAACACAACTACTCTAATGAACTCCCTCCACTCTGGAGCACCCACCGACCCATGCCCCCACTGGCATTTTAACCTCGGAAAAGACGAGATCAGCCACTAGCTCACCACCATCCTGAATGCCTCCATCATCACGGCCACCTTGCCAGACGTCTGGAAACACGCAGAGATTCGACCCCTCCGTAAGAAACCCTCTGCAGACCCAAGCAAGCTCCAGAACTACTGTCCCATCTCACTGGAAAGAAACAACCTGCTGGACCCTTCTCAATCAAGTTTCAGAGCCAATCACAGCACTGAGACAGCCCTCATCGCCGCAACTGAAGACATCCGCATCCTACTTGACTGAGGAGATTCAGCCTCCCTGATCCTGCTCGACCCCTCCGCAGCCATCGACACCGTCTCCCACCACACACTCATTGATCTACTGCGCCAGATCGGAATCACAAACAACACGCTCCACTCCTTTCTCACGGGTCGTACCCGGAGAACCCAAGCACACCACCTGCAGCGTCCCTCAAGTCTCATCACTCACCCCAACCCTCTTCAACATCTACATGACACCACTCGCAGACATCACCAGTTCCCACGGAGACGATCAACGTCATCTCCTATGCCGACGATACCCAACTCGTCCTCTCACTTTCAGGGGACCCCACCTCGACAAAGACCATCTTCCACAACTGTATGAAGAATGTTGCAGCCTGGATGAAGAACAACTGCCTAAAGTTCAACATGGGAAAAAACGAAGTCCTGATCTTTGGCAGACACACTGCACACTGGAACGACTCATGGTGGCCAGCGGAACTCAGACCCACACCCGCTCCCAAAGACCACGCCCGCAACCTCGGCATCACCCTGGACAGTGAACTATCCATGAAAAGTCAGGTCAACGCCGTCTCCTCAGCCTGTTTCCACACTCTCCGCATGCTCCGCAAAGTCTTCAAGTGGATCCTCTTCAGCACCAGTAAAACGATGACGCATGCCCACATCACCAGCTGGCTACACTACGGCAATGCACTCTACGCAGGCACTACCACCAAACTCAAGAAAAGACTCTAGACAATCCAGAACTCAACCTACCCAAGAGGACCCACATCATCCAGCACCTGAAGGACCTCCACTGGCTCCCTATACAGAAGAGATGCCAATTCAAGCTTCTCAACCACAGTTACAAAACCCTCCACGACCAAGGATCTGCTTACATGAACCACCACTGGATTGTCCACTGACCTCCCAGAAACCTCCGCTCACCTCGCCCTCGCACGAATACCACGCATCCGCCGCTGCCGCCCTGGAGGATGCTCCTTCTCCTACCTCGCCGCCAAAACTTGGAACACCCTCTATACTTCACCCTCACTGTCCCACTTCAGGAAGGGACCCAAGACCGGTCTCTTTGACTGAAACCGCAGCACAGCGCCTGGATACCATTACTACTGCTTGCTTGATTGATTAAGGGCAAACTAAAACAGCTTTGAGACATTTGGGGAAGGGGGGCGGCAGTTTTTTGCCCCTGATGTGATGGCCAGGATGTTGCCTGCTGGTCCCCTCTGCTGCAGCGTCGAAAGGGCTAGAGTATCTGTTGTTGCTGTGGAGGACCTTGACTTTGTCTAAACGCAAAACCCTTACTGGTGCCTTGAAAGGGGGGAAATTGTTCGAGATATTGGCTTGCTGGCACACAAAGGCTGAGGAGTGTACAGTTTCTCTATTCTCTTTAAATTGCTGCAGGGCAGAGCCAGCCTTCTTGCCAGAGAGGTGCAACCCATCGAAGAGCATATCCATCAGTGATGCTTGGACATCACCTGAAAAGCCTGTGGATTTCATCCATGCTTGGCGACGCAGCACATTGCATGCGGTCACTAAGCTGCCTAGGAAGTCAGTTGTGTCTAGTCTGGCATATTTGGCCTCATCCTGGCCATCATGAATAGTTGGTGTTAAATTTGCTTCAAATTTTGCTGAGACTCTCTGTCAAATTTTAGCAACATTATCCTATAAGGCATGGGAGTAGCACCTCAGCAAGCAGCTGGCACTAATGGTCCTGAGGGCAAGGCTGGCAGAAGAAAACATTGTCTTTCCGGAGGCCTCCATTCTCTTTGACTCCCTATCTCGATGGGTTGTAGGGAAAGAGTTTAGGTTGACCCTGTTGATGGAGGTCTCTACCAGGCTTTCAGGAGTAGAATGTAGGTTTAAAAAGTCAGTGTCACCTGGAGATGGCCTGTGGCAACATGCCAATCATCTATTGACCGGAGAACATGAGCAAGGTTTTGCCCAAATGTCCATAAACACATTTGTTATCACCTCCACTAAGGGAACTTGGCTAACACTTCTGTAGTCCTTCTAATGACCATCGAGAGGACACTGACTTTTCAGTTGAAGAATTGGGGGGACACCAACTCCATGTCAGCGGATGTGTTCAACGTACTGGCCTCTTGTAGGTCCAAGTAAAGGTTGTCATTATCATATTGTGGGGAATACTTCTCCCCACCATCACCATCATCTCTATCGTCCCCAAATGCTGGTTGGCTCTGGTCAGAATCCGAACCAAAAGCTGTTGAAGATGACAACTTCTAGGAAAAGGCACTGAACGCGAGCACAACTTTGTACAAGGCGAGGATGGTTTGGTTCTGAATCGGATAGCACAATGAGTTTGGTGTCCTCCTACAACTGTCGATGGCGTTGGGGCTGGCATGGTCACGGCAAGAACCAGCGTGGCTCATGGCGTCGGGTGTGGAATAGGCTCTGGATTAAGAATTGAACCTGAAGCTGGTTCAGAAGGCATAGCTGGTGGCAAGGCGGACATGCTGGCGGTAATCCAGATGGAGGCCTTCACGGAGCTATGGGGCTTGACGATATGCCAGAGGGAGCCGGTAAGGGGCTGAAGATGTTAAGCATGGTATCTTTAAATGCCGTGATCTGTTGCTCCATCATTGATTGCATTGGAATCAGTTGAGGAATCGGTTCCTCAGTAGGAAATTAGGAACAAGACTGTAGAGCACCTTGGCATCCTCTCAAATTTTGCGAGGGAGAGTGGTGAGGCTGTGATGGGACCTGCTAGGACTTCTTATGTTTATTCTCTGACTTGGACCCACACGAAGACTTGGAGTGCAACGAAGATCTGTTGCAGGACAGACCCTAAAAACGTGATGGGTCAGAGTCTTCGACGTCAAGCAGGACCAGCCTTTACTCTATTTACGGTGATGTACAGTCCCTGCAAGGTTTAAAGCCTGTGGTTTAAGGGGTCACATTTCCCTTACATACAGGCAAAACTTTGAGAAGAAAAGCTCATCACTGATGAGGTAAAGAGGAGGTAACTCCGGAACCGCATTTGAAGGCACAGGAAAAAAGGAACTTACTTTAGCACGCATGTATGGCTTTTATGTATGGCTCTGGTCGTCACTTCCAGGGTGGAGTGGAGTTAACATGAAGCCGCACGTCATCACCTACTGGTGTGAAGGGCAATGCTGAAAAATCTTCCAGATCCAGTCTGACACCGTAGGGGTGGTCACACGGTGAGGAATCTGTGGTGAGAAGTGTCCACCAGATTTCACAATTTTCAGCAACTCCGTAATGAACATGCCACAGAATGTGCATCAAAAAGGAAGGCTGTTAAGCCTTCTAGGTCTCCTTAAGAAACCTATCAGAGGGTGAGAGAGGGAGCGTTGTGCATGCTGCGTCCAAGCAGTTTGCCTACAAACAAACCGGCCTCTCAGTAGTGGCCTCTGCTGACCACAACAAATATTATTTGTAATGTAGGAAGATATCTCTTTGGTTAGTTTGTAAAATGTCTTGCACCAATGGGGAGAGAAGTATACCAGATCCAGGCCCATATATGAAAGGCATTATCCAGTGAATAATACAAAAGAGGAACACTGGCTGGGTATACAAGGCGCACTCTACTCCTTATTCCAAAATTATCTGAAAATAAAATGTTCAATTCAACATAGAGTTCATCTGGTGCTTCAGGAGGAAAGGAAGCCAGTTGTCCCTCCCAATAAGGACAGAGTCCACAACTTATGAAGCAATTTTCTCCAAGCACACAGATAGTAGACTGAGGTCGCGGTTTCAGATGTTCTTTATTCTAATATTTTGTTACTGCCCATATGCCAACACGTGTTTCGTCTACAACTGTTTAGAGTCACAGCAGACTTCATCAGGGCACATGTATTTACAATATAAATGTATAAGATAATCAGGAGGAGTAATCTATCAAGACACAGTTCCCGTCACCCCAGTTTTGTGACAAAATTTCCTCACGGAGTAGTGATTCAGTCGTGATAGAGTGATTCATGCTTCTTGATTATTGAGAGTATTCCTTAGTGTTTTCTGTCACCATTGTGCTCTTGTCCAGTAATATTAAGTATTACAACATGCAAAGAGTATATGCATGCAAGTGAGTTCTCATACAGTGTCATTTTAGACTAATGCATATTAAGTTGTGGGGGAGTATGAGGCGCTTACTCACTGGGTCTATCAGGGTCAAAAATACGTCATCCAAGTCAAACTTAGTGGTATAGAGTGAAAAATCTGTAAAATAGTATTATATCTTATGAAAGACTACCCAACATGGTTTAATCACGGAGCATTAACCAATTATGAAGTCGGTTTTTACCTTGTATCTGAAGTCTAATACCTCGTATCCAGGTAAGGTGCATCTATAAATCGAAAAATATGTGGAAGTTTTCATCATCCTTCATGTAACAGTCTCGTTCATATGTAACTAATTACATGCCCAATATTTATATTGCTGGTCAATTTCCAGCTCTCAAATTTGTAACTCGGTAGCATCTCTGAATATCTGTACTTAAGAAAATCCAGAGGGTTCCATCATCACTGTACTATAGTTAATAAAACACAACGATCGAATATGCAATCAGCACCCAACACAGTCAGTTGAGTGAAAATCTTATCCCTCAAATTAAGTTTTAATACCTCGTCAATCTATGAGGATCTCGACCGCTACCAAATGTTTTTTGCAGCAGTATCCAGGCGTGTAAATATAATATACTCCGAGTCAAGGTTATGTAACTCGAATACACCCTGCTTAAGTGAAATATCAGATAGCAGCAGAACCACACTAACCCGGGAAAGTGAGATATCCAGTGAATAAGCTGGGTTTTCTAGCTCTGACATGGCAGGCACATCCCACTGCTACTTCTCTGAAGAAAGGTTCAGTGCGAAGGCAGTATTCACTAAATCGGCCCATGATTTACTACAAGAATGTATACCCAAAGAAGTGGCCAATACCTTCCGTGGTCTTAAATGGTTTCTGTCATTCACGGAAGGAAGCTGCACATAGGTCAGAGGAGGGCTTCACTACAGTCATTCACTAATCCTGAACTATGTTGTCTCAAAGGAATTACTGCTATCACCAGTCCCCAACAACATACATATTAAACATCCACTGAGAATCGCAGATTATTATGATCTCCCTTTCAAATCATGCTTTGACCACTCATCACTCTTTTTTGGGGTTGGGAGGAACTCAAAACAGTTTTAAATCATGAAACATGTTCAAGTGTAGCTTGAACAAAGCTGATTTCAGCTCAATGAAAAATACTGATTTTTTTGTACCCAGAAGCCACTGACAAATGAACATGACCCTCAACATCTGATCACATGCCAGTAGTTTATCTCAATGAGCCCTAAACCACAGGGTCCATTAACAAATAATTAGGTTGGCTTGTTATTTAAACTAAGGAACTTCTCCCCCCAAATCCCACCAAGATAGAACTCCATAAGTGTTCATTTGCTGTAAACTCCAGGCTTAAATGTGCCAATAGCTTATGTCTATGAGTAAAGGACTGAGTCATTCATGGACATAATAAAAGATACTGCACTGCAGAAGGTACAGGGGTGTTGCATCAATCACCATAAATGCATCTCTGAAGAAACATGTAGAGACTTAAGAAGAAGAAGCAATACCTCCATAATCTCTCTCCAACTAATGTTTACAAGTCAATTCTCCTAAGACTACTCATGTACATCACCAAATGGGCAAATGCCAGTTGGTCAGGTCACAACATTTGAATTCCCTCCACTCACTGAAAATAGGAAGGAAAGTTAACTAAAATGTCAAAGAGCTTAAAAGAATTTTCCGTTCACCGTGTTCAAGTATACCTGTTGACAAGAAAACAAGTTCAATCACTTGGGGAAGTAGAGGAAAGTGCCTAAAGACTACTAATTTAGTAAATTGTTCTAAAGAAAATTATTTCTTCTGTCAATCCATTTCTTTTGACACTGCCTGGTTAATGACATAATCGACTCATACAGCAAGTACATTTCGAACACTGCTGCTAAAATGATGCTACTAGCATTCATCCTTTGCAGAACAGCGACAAGTGTGCTCAGCATGCACTGCTTTCCTGTGACTGGATTTTGAGATCAAGAGCATGTAAAGACATCTTGATTACGAGGTGTGGGCAGCAGTCAACCAAGATGGCTGCATTATTTTAAGCTCAATATGGAGCACGGGTACACTGGGTGCCAGGACTCCTAACTGCACTTGTGGTTATCATTTGCCCATTCATTTACCTGCAGAACACACAATGGAAGCATTGTAGACCTTCAGTGATGCTTGTAGAGCAGAACAAGAGAAAAGAGCAAATCCGTAATAATCAGCCCTACAGCAACTGAGACACAAGACAGAGCTCAAATACTTGCTGCCCAAGACAGAACTGAAAACTTCATAGCCTCCTTTCAAGGCAAATTTTTTAATCCAACGTCACCAATTAGAGGGAAGGATTGGCACCCTAGAGGGCAAAATAGAGGAAGCTGCTGGACAGCAAATGTGGACCAGTCCCAAACATCTCTAATATTGCTGGCCAAAAATCAGTAATCATCAGAGAAATCAATTCCTTAACATAGATGATGAAAATCCTAGAAAACGTAATACCAGATTAGAGGTCTGGGACTTCTTGTGTGTGTGAAAGCGGATAATTTATCACAGACACTGAATTTTAACAAGAAGGAAAATCCCAAATCTGTAGAATGTCTCAATCTCAAACAAGCAAGGTTCCATTAGCTCTACAAGTACATTCTTTTCTATATTTATGAGAAGAAGAAAGACATCAGACTGTCTTTTCTTGAGTAATATTTTATTTATTTTTGGGTGTCTTGATTTCTTTATTCATAGTCATAAATAATTTCTAGATTATTACTGAGGCCAGGACCCGGTGCATTTGGGTTCCCCGAGCTCTCAACCTCAGCTGCCATTGTGCTGTCAGCATCATCATTTTTAACCAGTGTTGATCTCACACATGCCCGTTCAAGTCAGCCCAATGGACACTGACATTTGCACTGTGACCCTCCCAGCTTTGAACCAGTGCAGCAGCCCAACTATAGCCAGGGCCTAAGAATCCCTGCTTTGGAAACCCGAGTTCATGATTGCTTAACTTTGGTTAACATTGGCCTCACATTAACTATAAGCAACTTTAATTCTGAGGATTCACAATTTTTTTTTTATCCTGGTGACCCATTTTTGATTCATTCCAATGCTGAGAATAATGGTGAGCCCCATGCATTGTTGCAGGGATTCTTCTCTTAGAACAGAACTATGCTTGGAACCATAGAACATCAGTATGTAGGGACTGACTCACCATACCACCTCAGTATCTAAGAGTCCAAGTCCGACTAGCTATACTGCCTCACATGCTCTCCTAACCTTACCAGAGAGACAAATGACTTGGTACCCCAGAACACAACACTCTCGACCCTCTCAGGGATCGCGGTAACAGGACACACCCGACACACCCTTTCGCTCTCTCACTCGTACTCGTCCAGAATAAGATAACCAGGAGACACAAAGGAAGTTTAGAAGCACAAGTTACTACTTGTGTAACGATATATCTGTAAGAGACATTAGTTAGTGATAGATTCCTTACCTTAGAATATCCCCAGGCGTCAGACTGGATCCGGAAAGTTTTTCGTTAGCAATACCCCTGCGCGTCAGTAGGTGGCGTTGTGCGGCTCCGCGTCCGTTGCTGGCGTCGTAAGCGCCGAGATGACGTCACGGAGACTACTTAGGCGCCACCCATGCGCGCTGACGTCAGTTCTGTACACGACTTTCCGCGCCAGGAACGCAGAGCCATGCAAGAAACTGACCATTGGTGCCATGAAACTAGGGCCCTGAAAGGGATGACCTTAACCCTAGAAATCAGTTCGCAGAACGGGGAGGATGGGTGGGGCGGTAAGGAATCTATCACTATCCTTATCCGGCGGAGCCGTGGGGAAGGCACTCTGGGACGTCGAAGCTTGGATGACCAGGCTCTCAGGCGTAGGGTGAGTGGTCAGAAAGGCAGAGTCACCGGGGGCCGGACGATGACGCCTGGCGATGTTCTTATCCACAGGGGCCCCTGTGGCTGGCCGCGACCAAGTGCCCAGCAAGACGTCAGTGAGGGCGTCATTAAATGGCAGGAAGGGCTCCGACGAAGTGGACGCCGTCTGGAGCACCTCAGTGAGGAGGTTAGTTTTGAGGGCCACCGTAGGGAGATCAAGGTTGAGAACCTCAGCTGCCCGACGGAGCACCATCGTGTAGGAGGCGCCATCCTCCATGGTAGGTGGGGGAGAGGCAAACCCCGAGTCAGAGGAGACGTCGAGGTCGCCGGCATCCTCCAAATCGTCCGCCCAGTCCTGCTCAGAGTCACACTGACGAGCAAGAGGGTCCTCGGACCCCTCCCAGTCGTCCTCCACCTCCGCCGCATGTGGCACAGACCGCGGCAGTAGGGCAGGAGCCGGGGAAGGAACAAACGGCGTCGGGAACGGCACCAAGAACTGCGCCGGCCGTGGCCGGACCGGCGCCGTGTCCCAACGCGGATCCCAGGTAGGAGCAAAATGGTCCTGGAACCTGGGCAAGGGCGGGACAAATGGCACCCACTGCGGCGCCGGAGGCGGAGCCGAGGGTGGCGCTGGGGCCGGAGCCGGCAGCGAAGGACCTTGTGGCGCCGTGGCTGGAGCCGACGGCGCAGGATCCTGTGGCGCCGAAGCTGGATCCGCCGGCGGCGCCGACGGCCCAACAGGATCCTGACACGGGACCGCAGGGCTCGAGGGCGCACCAGCAGGAGCCCGAGGCCTAAAAAGGCGGTCCAAGGTAGTACGAAATTCTTGCACCTGTGCGGGAGTCGCCGACGGACCCGGGTAAGGTGGGTAGGCCGCGGGACTCTCGAGCTCCGAAGGAGCCGCAGGGGCAGAACCCCTGTCCCCCTCGTCCGCATCCGGGGACCGACGGGGGGACGTCGGAGAGCGAACACGCTTCTTCGACTTCTTTTTGTGTCGTCTCTTACCCGAATCCGAGGGTGAAGACTTGGAGCCCGAGGAGCGATGACTGTGGCCCCGCGAGAGCGTTCCCTGGAACGGCCCCTGGACCGGGAACGGCGCTGGGACGAGTGCCGGACCTCCAGCAGCTTCCGGTGCCGCTCCCTCAAGGCCTTCGGGGCCATGGCCCAACAGTCCAGACAGGACCGGGAGTCGTGGGCGGTCTCCAGGCAATAGAGGCAGACATCGTGGGGGTCCGCCACCGACATATTGCGACGGCAGGCCCCACAAGACTTAAACCCAGGCATCCCTACGTGCACCAAGGAAACCAAAGCTTACAGGAGACAAAGTCTCAAAAAGGGTAGTCAAAAAGTGACTAAGGTACGTGCTCTAACCGGATCTGCGCTTACTGGCGCGGAAAAAGAAAGAACTGACGTCAGCGCGCATGGGTGGCGCCTAAGTAGTCTCCGTGACGTCATCTCGGCGCTTACGACGCCAGCGATGGACGCGGAGCCGCACAACGCCACCTACTGACGCGCAGGGGTACTGCTAACGAAAAACTTTCCGGATCCAGTCTGACGCCTGGGGATATTCTAAGGTAAGGAATCTATCACTAACGTGTCTCTTTCAGATTATTTATCTAAACTATTGTGCTCTGAAATGCAGTATACGTGACATAATTAGAAAACAAATGCATACTAAAAAATACTGTTAGCACGGTTAATAATCCATATTTCATGAAAAGCCCTGTCATTTTATAAGACAGCGTAACCTCAACCTCCCTCCCTTGCTAATGGAGCTAAATGATTATATAGCAAAGATCTCTGGGATAATTAGAAAACAAATGCATACTAAAAAATACTGTTAGCACGGTTAATAATCCATATATCATGAAAAGCCCTGTCATTTTATAAGACAGCGTAACCTCAACCTCCCTCCCTTGCTAATGGAGCTAAATGATTATATAGCAAAGATCTCTGGGATTACTGGCAGACCCCGTACCCTAATAATAATAACTCACAAAAAGTACATTTCACAAAAGAAGTTGATTGGATGTGCTGCGCAACGGAAGTATCCCGTGTCTGGGAAGAGATTTCATCTAGGACAAGAACCCTCACTCACCCGAGGGTGACATGCTTCATCATGGGGTTCCCTCCTCACGCCAGGGCCGCAAGGCCACTGATGTGGGCTACAATTCTTTTGGGTTTAAAGAGGAGCTGAGGTGTTTTCAGGGGAGGGACCAGAGGTCTGGGTGGCGAGGGGCAGAGTGCAAAAAAGGGGGAATTAAAACTTTCTCCAGAAGGCCAAATATGTTTTATTCTGCAGACCACTGGGACAGGGTTAAAAAAAGAGAGAGGACTAGGGGTTATCAGACAATATACCCCTAAAAAAGTTCAACATGTTTCTGCCCTTGGTGACCTCAGTCAGGGTTTGTGGGCATTCTTCAGGACCAGATTTTCAGTCACTCTGCTTCAAAATAATAAGGGTCAGCATTAATGTGAAAAAAGGTGTGTAAGGAAATATACTGGCCACCAACTGGAGGAGACCTACTCAATAGTATGATGGCCCTGGAAGATGCATGAGAAAAGGGTCCACCATCTCGTCTAAAAGGTTTAGGCAAAATATCTCTCTCCAGCCTTGAAGGTGACCCCACTACTTGCACAGCTGCAACAGTGGTCCACGCCTTCGAGTTCATGTGGAACCCTAACATTCACAGATGGATGTTCTACATCTCGGCAGAAACAGTGCTCTTGTCTCAGAACTCTCGTTCCATGTGTCTGCTTTTTGCTCATGTGCTCATCTATATGATAGTATATAATAATAACAATGGTTCAAACACAAAATTACACAAAAAACATTTAAGAAAAGACCAAATACATAAAAATGATGCCCATGAACCAACAGACAGTTGATATTGCAAAAAAACGTATTTACTAAAGCAGTAATACAAAGTAACAGTAAGACAATGGACTAACAAGTGCTCATACAGTTACACAACCAACATTACAAAAAAGACAATTGACAGTGTAAACAATAAAACAATGGCAGAGGCAAAATAAACAAAGAGAACTGAAGCAAAAATCGCCAAAGCAGAAATGGCAATAGATGCTACCTCTCACCACAACAGGAATAAAAATCAGTCAAGGTTCCACCCAACAATGTTGTGGGAAACTATAAAAAATTCTCATGAGGACTGGTTCGAATTTAATGGCCGGTCCGTAGCGAGTGAAGATAAATCTTCTGCAACAGTGCCCGACAAATCTAGCACCCGACAGCTTGGATTACCAAAAGTGTAATTGTTGGGCGGAAACTTTACTGATTTTTATTCCTGTTGTGTTGACCTTTCGTGGTCCATACCAAGTCATGCTGAAGGTCTCGATTTCTGACTTCAAAAACTAGCTATTGGATGCTCTGAATTATGTTTTGGCTGTCCTGATGATGACCATACTAGTTGTTTTGGTTGAAACGCCGTCGATGCTCATCTTTGGCATACATTGAAGAGGAAGCATCTATTGCCATTTCTGCTTCTGCGATTTTACGCTTCAGTTCTCTTTGTTTATTTTGCCTCTGCCATTGTTTTATTATTTACACTTTCAATTGTATTTTTTGTAATGTTGGTTGTGTAACTGTATGAGCACCTGTCAGCCCATTGTCTTATTGGTTTATTGTTATGTTTTATTACTGCTTTAGTAAATACATTTCTTTGCAATATCAACTGCCTGTAGGTATCATTTTTATGTATTTGGTCTTTAAATAAATGTTTTTTGTGTGATTTTGTGCTTGAACCATTGTTATCATTATATACTTTATTTGCCCCAGGTTCGGGTGATAGGGCTAACCCTGTTTGATGTAACCATCTATATGATAGGACATGTGTGTGCATAAACAATAGCTGCATTCTTGTGTTATGTCTAGGTGCCTTGCCAGAAAGAATGATAAGGGACATTGTTGTTTGACCTTGTCTATGGTGTTCAGACTAAATCGCAGGAAAAGAACAGAACACAAAAACATATGCAGGTTCCGTGTGAAAGTACAATGTGGCACAAAAACAAAACGTGTTTATATAGTAACGTTTGCAAAGGAAAATGAGGCCTACAACGTGCACAGTTAGGCTAACATAGGGAAAACTACAATGGGCCATGCAGGAAACACACAACAACATGTTTCACCTTCATCGCTCTCATAATAATCTCTTTCTGTTGCATACATTTGGTAATTGAAGCACACCTTTCGCTTTTTTTCTACTTCCAGGTGACCTATGACCCTGTTTTCAAAGTAAGCACTATGACCTACAGAATCAGTTCTGATTTTTACTCTTTCAGGTATTTTCTGTAGTCATTTTGTGCACCATTATTTGTATCATCCATGCTGAACTAGAGCACTGTGCTCTGTCATTATAATGTCCAGATGATGACTTCCTAAATCGTCCTAAGGGTTGAAATGCGGTTAACAGGTTAACAAATCTGCATTTAGACCAAGGATATAGTGTTCAAGATTTATGCCTTAATGTGATATCCCATTAAATGGGTCTGCTCTTGAGTTACCTAAATGTCACTTGCAACCCTCTGTACGTACACACTTTTCATTTTATTCTTCATCAATGTGTAGTCACTAAGAGCACTGAGTATTACGTTTGCGCAAACTTCATAAGCCTTAATGGTTAAATCAGTTTTTACCTTACATTAACTACACACTCTGCCTCTGTGTTTATTTACAGGAAGTGTGTATGGAGCAATTATTGTCCATTGAACAGTGACTGATGTTTGAATAAAAAACAAGTGGATCAATTATTGCCCTTAAAAAGCCATTGAATGAAAACTACTTGAGAGACAAAGCGATAATCAAACCAGCTGCAAAGCTGAAGGGGGACCTTCAGTCGAGGGTCAAAGAATCCAAGTGTTCCTGGACCTTGTGCCAGAGACTACGAAGAAGAGGATGAACATAAATGCAATTTTCATTCAGCAAATTTACAGTCAATCATGAGAAAAAAACACCTTTTTGAGGCCCAAAAAAGCAGATAATCTTCTGAAGACAACAAAGAAGTCGAAAGAAAAGCAGTGACATGCAGTGATACAGGAAAGAGGTAGGCTCTTTCACTTTCAATGTCTGACATATCATGATGGGTTCTTTCTTCATTCTGAATACACACTATGTCACAGGTCCTATGGAAAGATATATTAAATGGGGCAAGTTTGGGCTTGTCGGATACAGGTGGAAGAGCCGGTTCACTGAAATGTTGTTGGCTTCCATGTAGAATTAACCCCACTAATAAAGCTAACGTATATGCAGACGCTTCTATTTCGGCCATTGTGTGTTCATAGTGACCAATGAATGCGCAAAAACAAAGTTCCTTGGTGCGGATACGGTCCCAGTTATACATGATGCTGACATGCCGTTTTGCTATCCTATAACATAGCAGGAACCCACCATATCATAATGTTGTGGGAAAAGTCGATGTTCTTCATAGCTGGCCAGTCAGGATCGATTCAGAGAATGTGTGGGCAGCTATGATGGGATCCAGAAGCCAATCACGCCCCAAAATCTTCCAAATATCCTCGACAAATTGGAAGGTCAGACATTTACAGGACAGGTTCATGATGAGCCAATAGCAGCTCATGGTACCAGATTCTAGTAACATAATCTGGCGTTCAAAACCGTTAGCAGACGTTAAGCACATTCTGGTCAATTGCATTCTTACAGCATCAATTCTATAAACTTTCGCCGGCGCTGCATCGGCTGCAGTGAGGAGCTCCCCCCAGCCCCATAAACCAAGTAAGGCATCCAGAGGCAGGCTGCGGGGGAGCGTAAGGCCAAGGAGAGTCGCGCTTGGACCATAGCAAAATACCGCCGCATTGTAAGACGGTTGCGGCCGTCAGACTCCCCGAGAGGGTGGAGGCTCCCCTCCCCCATCAGCAGCCACCGAGTGGTGTGTTAATGAGCGGAGCGCATTAGCGGAATCCTCAAGAAACGGCCCACCAGGGAGTTAGCAATGAGGCCAGCCGGAGGGAGATTATATTGAGACCAGGAGATAAGGAACGGAGGCAACTGGTGGGGGCTATCCCTGGGCAGATACGCCCGCAGAAGTCGAGCAGCCTGCAATTTCTGTGACTCGTGTGCCCTATAGTTGAAAGCGGGGGCGAGGCAGCACGAAAGCCAAAACCGGGATAGTGGCCCCAACTTACCATTGAACCTGGCTAGAGGTCTCCACAGCAAGTGGCGGTGGGTCGACACGAGGCCATACTGAGTAAGAGGGCTACGTGGTAAGTCCGATTTCACAGAGGTGTATGCCCAAAGCTGGAGGAGGAGCGCCATAGGCTGCAGTGGTGTGGAAAAGCTGAAGGGAGGCAACACATATTGCCACAAGCGCAGCACATGGAATAAACCTGGAGAGGTGGAAAAGCCGGAACCGGAATGCGGGTGGCGGTCGTGGGCAGGGGGGGTGGAGGGGGACGCCTGACACCCCGTATTACCAGAACCCGATGAGTCCTAACAGCGCGAGAATTGAGACCAGGTAATCAATGATGTACTAAGAAGCGGGCCATATTCAGTCGCACGGGAGATACAGCAGCCATCGGCGAACGGGAAACCTGAAGAGAGGGCCCTAAGCGTGCGATCTATTGGGGGCCTGAGGCGGATTGTCTATCAGCAGTGGCAGAGATAACTCAACGAGCTTCAAAGCAAGAAGGTACAAAACTGCAGAAACCGGGCTAACTTGGACACAATAAAGGAGAAAGGTGCAGAGCTAAAGACAGCAGCGAAGTGAACGGAAGGAACGAAACATTAGAAGGGCTCCTATAGGATACAAACACACAAAAAAGGAGATGGTGAAACCGAAGGCCCCAGCAGTAACACAAACAAACAAAATGGACAAATACGCTGTCGCAAAATCCACAACAACTGATCAAGAAGACCAGACGGAAGTAGCAGGGGCGGCAGAACCCTCGTTGGCGACTATCATGGGGCCATCACTGACCTAAAGGAAGTACTAGAGCCTAAAATAGATACGGTCACAGTAGAAGTCAATCTCTTGAGGGCGGATTTCCTCAAAATATCCGATAAAGTATCGAAAGCAGAAGGTAACATAACACAGCTGCAAAACGCCACGCAGCAGTTAGTAGAGCAAGTAGAACATCTCAAGCAACAGCAAGGGGAACTGGCAGCGCAACTTGAAGACCAAGAACGGCGTGCGCACCGCAACAATATACAAGTGGTGGGCGTCCCAGAGGGCGTGGAAGGCCCCACTGTAGACCTCTTTCTGGAGGACCTTATCCAAAATCACCTGCGCCCCAAAAGATTATCGAACTTTTTTACCATTGAACGGGTGCATAGAGCCCCCATCCCAAAACCAAAAACCGGGGGCACCACCACGAACAATCATAGTCAGGATTCTCAATTATAGAGATAGAGATGCGATATTGCAAGCAGCAAGAGTTCATGGGGACCTTGCGTACGAAAATGCAACAATACGGTTCTTCCCAGACTTTACCCTCCAGGTTCAAAAAATGCGGCGCACCTTTGACGCGGTAGAGAAAGAGCTCCGGAAGAAAGAACTCAAATATATGATGCTCTACCCAGCGAAGCTGCGAATAATGACCAAGGGGAAATCGTGGGACTTCTCTACTCCGGAAGAAGCGTGGGATGGCTGAAGGGATGGAGAGTGGTAGGACACAAGGCAACAAAAACTATTACACCTGGGTCTTCCCTAATTCTTCTTGCTCACAAATTTCGTCCTGATGATGATCTCGATTATGTGAAATCGAAACGCCGTCGACCTCTTACAACAAAAAACTCCTTCACTGTCTAATTATTCATGGAGATTTTGCTAATGTTGTCAATGCGATGTAATTTTTAATGTCACTAGCACTCTTCACCCCACGCACCTTTCACTATTTTTTTTGTGAGCACTAGAACTATCACTTGAACAGTTATAATTGATATTTCATTTTATGATGTTAATAAATGCTATGTCATTACAACTGTGCGTCCCTACATATATTGTCGAACGGTCCCTTCTGGGCTAATTCTAAACTGACTAGTGCTCATTTAAATCGTGATAGCTCAGGCTAACCTAGGACCCTTGTGGCCTCATTATGTACCATTGTTCTTTATAATATCATAGATTACCCCTGGTCTGAATACTGGGGTCCCCTTGTTCACCAAAATATACAACCTGGGAATTAGGCCTAGTAGATAAAAGTATGTGTACTACTTTGTATTATGCTTATGTAACAATGTTCTGAATGGCTGATAAATTAATAAAAAGAATTTTTAAAAAAATCTATAAACTTACTAACAAACCACTATGCAGCAGGGAGTTTCCTTAGATTACAAAATGCACAAACTGATACCTATAAAGTGAAAAACGTAAACAGAAGAATGGCATTTCTTACCATGAGCAGTTTGTCATAACGCTCAGCAGACATGAGAAAACGTCCATCTTCGAGTTGCATCTCACGGTTCTCCAACAAATTGTTCAACACAGGCAAGACATTGCGTTCAGCCTTCTCCAACCCTTCCAGAAGCAAGATCCTTCCTTCAGTGGCGGCGCGCACAGCACACTAGACCCAACAAAGGGATATACAGTTAGGCCAAGATGACTACAATACAGAAAATAATGAAAACAACGAAATATGGTCTCTTCAAAAAGCAGGAAATGCTGAATAAAGGGCAAAAAAATAGCAAAAACTCAATCAGTTTACCTTTACTTAAAGTAAATTAGTAGCATGTATAAAGATATTTACATTACAATTGGTGAAAAGGCTTTCAAAAGAAAACCAGCTTGCTGGAGTAAGGTTTCCAGAGTAAGAAATATAGAATTATCTGCAAATATCTGATGCCAGGAGCAAGAAGACCAAGAACACCTTCATCCACTTCTATGGATTTACTTGTACTTACTTGTCTATTTTGCTCACTGTAAAATGTACTTAGAGTGTATTCTCCTCAGCTCATAAAATAATAATATAAAAAACGTGAGTCAGTAAAAGCAATACAAAGACCCCGTTCCGATAATGTATGCACGTGAACTACTGGATTTGGTAAACTGCCTTTATGCTTAAATCTCGAAGTGGTTTTCACTATCATCTTCACAAGAAATGCATGGGTTTAATACACATTTAAGCTAAAACATATTTAAAATATATTGTGACATACCACTGGGCAAATTAGGCAGGTATGAGCATTCCCAACCCATCCCTGTCCTTACTGAGGCGACTCTGTCATGGAGCCATACTACAACTGTCACCACCACCAGTTTCTTGTTTTAATCCAGCAGACCCTTTGAGCACCAAGCAAGAACATGACTGACAAGGATAATTTCTTCTTATTCCAGAAACTGCTTGGGATGCTCTCCATCCCCTCCAAGTAGGAGATCCAACCAGTATGTATGACGTCTTTGAACACTGCAGGTCTGCAGTCAAGACTGGAGGATTCCAGCTATTGAAAAAGAAATGTCACATGATACTGCTTCAGGAATTCTGTCTTGATGATTTCATCTACACATAGGGTTAGAAGGTGCATTACGTCAAACCTAGCTGATCTCAGAATTGGAGAAATCATTTTCGGCTTGTCATTTCGTAGACTTTACAACGCAATGTTAACCACCACATGCTCTGCCTCTGATCAAGCCCTACAACTGGTTGTTGACACTACAGATTGTGTTCACATAGAGTAGTTTCACAACTCCATTAGTGGTAAAGAGTCATCTCTCCCACTGAAGTTCTCGGATAATACTTGGATAAGCATTTTTGGGGCACAAGTTTATCCTGTGTTGAGACTGTAACCCAAAAACAGCTGAGGGATACATGTGAAGGTAATGCCTGCAGGATTTCTGAAATCATAAACATGAATGGCCAAATGGGTAAGAAATTAATTTTATTTTTTCAATCTGCCGATTAACTAGATTACTACAGCCAGAGACTATTCAGTGTTTAGGTTTAGGGTATTTTTAGGCACCCATATTCTCTGTACGCCATAAGGGCTCTTGAAGATGCACAAAGGAGCAAAGGCTACAGGCACCAAGTCCAGAATTAAATGTGGCTGAGAAAACCGTACAGCAACCTGAGGAACTAAATGAGAGAGGACACCATCTTGTTCAGAGACACAGTCATCAACATTCATCATCAAAATGGCTGCATGAATTGACCGCTGGCCAAATCTGCCCCTTTTTAGAGAGGGAATATTCTCCATTTATTATGACATGCTGACAAGAGTGAGGCCTAGGTCTAGAGAGGAGTAATCTAGACACCAGGAATTTTAGTTGAATTGGTAAATAGTCTTATCGAACAGGAACAGGGGATCTAACTTTATCTGCTTTTTCGCCATTGAAGGGAAACTAAAGCAGAACAAATATGATCACTAAGTCATAGGTTCAAAATAATTCTAGCAGCGTAATTTTGGATAAACTGCAAGTGTTGTATCAGCTTTATTGGTAGCCCATTGATGAATAGCATTGCAGTAGTCGAACCACAATGCCACAAAGGCATTGATCATTGCAAAATTTTGAAGGAACAAAAGAATCTCATGAAGTTCTTAAAAAGCTGAAAAAGATATATGCTTGAGGCTGCGCTTTTTAAAAAACTTTATTCGCATTTCAATTAACAACAACAAACAGCAGTGACGCATTCATCAATGCATTAAAAAACATTTTGAGTGTGAGGGGGCATTGAAAGTCCAGTCCAATCCAACTGTCAATGTTATTAAGAGATCATCCTAACTAAATATTCTGACACAGAAGCACGTTGGAGGGGCCAATCCTAGTTGCAACAGAAACAGTGGCGGCTGCCACAAACAAAGAGTGGTGCGATGGGTGGAGGGATTGCGGGAGGCGGAGCATGAGGGGGTGTAAATAATATTTTTTTTAAAGAACTTACCTTAAGCTGCCGGCCGCCTCTGTGCCACCCCTCCTGTGCTCTTCCTGGTCCCAGCAGCCCCTGGGACAGACTCCCTGTGCAATCACGGTGCTGCTCTCATGCTATGGGAGCAGCGCAGGGATTGGCCTGAACGGGCTGAAAAGACACTCCGCTCAGGACAGGGAGTCTGTGGGGTTTTTCCAGCCAGCGGGTTGGAGAAACCTAAGTGCGCATGTGTAGAAGTGCATATAGCGCTTCTCCTGCCCCCCTCCCATGCCTCGGCCCCACCCCTTCCTGCACGCGCTGGCTCAGAGCAGGCAAATGAAAAATAAAACGATGATAGAACATCGTTTTATTTTTCACCTGCTGGCTCTGAGCCAGGCAGTGGGGCGACGCTCCTCCACCATTGTGGAGGAGCCGCCACTGAAGAAATACACATAAAAACAACTTCACTTAAAATGTATTAAGTAAAAGAAATGCTTAAGGAAACGTAAAAATTAAGACTCCAGTTTAGCTTTGATGCAGCAGGGTTTTCGTAAAAATGAAACCTGCTCGGATTAAAACCCCTAGTAACATTTTCTAATTTTTCTAACACTGTGTGGTGAAGAATGCGTGGTTTTAATAACTAACATTAGGGAAAATAATACTGCGTAAGCGCGTACTAAAGTACTGAACTAGGCCGCAAATGCTTGACTAATGAAAAATAAAGAGACTAATGCTGCTTTTGTGCATGTTATTAACGTTTGTCAGGAAAATATTAAATAAATAAAAAATCCGTATTTGTAAAGCGCGAACTACTCACCCTTACGGGTCTCAAGGTGCTGGGGGCCGTCGTGGAAATTAAGTGAGCTATTGCCCAGAGTCACATGGTGCTGAGCTGCTGCTGGAGCCGGGGCTCGAACCGTGAGCCCTGTGCTCCGAAGTCAGCTGCCCTGGCCGCTGCACCACACCTCTCCACTATTAACATGGGTTGTGCATGGTTAGATGCAGCATTTGGGAGGGTGCGTAAAGAAAAGCATTTCAATATGAGTAATTATATTTGTTTTATTTTCCGTAGAAGCATGGGTTAAGCAAAAAGATTTATTAACTGAAAAAGCAAAAGAGAATGTGGAGGGAAGGCAAAGGCGAGCGGCCTTCGAATTTATGTGTGCCTGCCAAAAGTTAAACGTGAAGACGAAAAACAATCGACAAGGGATGAATGTTTACTCTGGAAGCGCACGAGTGGCACAAGAAGTAACAGAACTGGAAACATTCGCGGAAAGAGAAGGAAGCTGAAGTACGATATTTGTACACTTGTATTTCCTGGGATGATGTAGTCGTGATGTTGAAAAAACAAAACAATAGAACATTGAGTAAGATGGTCATGCCGAGTGTGGTGTGACAGTACACCCCCTTCCTTAACCAATCAAAATGTTGAATTGTCTCTGAATCGAAACAAGTGTGGGTTGGACATTTGGGTTTTAGGGTATAATTGAAGTGCCTTAGTGGGAGGGGTGGCGGTTGGTTGTCTTGCAATGCTGATGGCGTTAGGTGTGATCGTCGCTATCGCTGTAGAGGCCTACCTGTTTCCTTCCTGTTCCTGATTTCTGAGTTAGACTTTGCCCTTACAAATCTTCTTGAGGGGCCTTACTACTCTCGTGGCCAGGGAGTAGATTTCCTGTTCCTTCTGGGTTAGTATAGATAAAACCTGAATTTCCATAATCATTTTGCAAATGTATTTTGTCTTTGAACCTTTTCTCTCTTCGCCTTTCCACTCCTTCAATGCGCTGTCAATGTGATATGAATTTTGGCATTTCTCTTTGCTAAATGCTAATTCGGTGATAATTCATGATTTGTACTGTGTATTGGTACTTGATGAGCATTTATTTCACATTATTTAGATAAACATTATAAATATAAACACTTTCCGTTTATTTAGGGTGTGTTTATAAATTATTGCCTATAACTATTCAACTATAAAAAGATGTCATTGCCACATTATTTTTCTATGAGTAATGCAGGTTTGGTTGGAGATTGGCAAGTTAGGTCTGAACTTTGCATTTACACTGAACCCAGCGCGAAGGGACTTTGTTGGGTAATGTAATTGGGCCTGGTTTATTGTACATTTATTGATCTATGAGCGCTGGATCAGTTTTGGTAGCAGAGGATGGTTAATATTGATTAGTTTGGCAATAATTATTGATTATTGATTTTTGGTTATTAATATGAAAAGTTAGTGTTCGTTTTGTTCCATGTAGTCTGGAAATACGGGTACGGAGTTGCCTAAGATCCCGGGATGATGTTATTTTAGCCTTAAGGGGGCAGAGGAATAGTGTGGAAAAGTATCACACTGCAGATGTACTTTGTCTGTTGTTGTACTATCAAACAGTGAGATGCTGTTGATGTTATTTTAGGGATTTATTCTGTTGAGAAAAAATTGTGTGGAATAGTGAAAAGTCCGCTTCCGAAATTTTGGCTTTACATCCCCAAAGGAGTACCAAGACTTTTTTCACTCAAAACTTCTCTTCCAAAACTTTGGCTAGTATCCCCAGAAGAGTACCACGACCTCTTTTCACTTGATTGGGAGTACAGTAGCGCTGGTCGTTATTTTACTAGAAGTAAAAGAATCTCTTTGAATGATCGAACTATCTCTTTATTTAGTGGAGCAGACAAAGTAGCATTGTTTTGTGTTGTTTCCAACAAGAATTTTGTTAAGAAAAATCTTGTAGTGCATTGTCGTATTATTTTGTAAAGGGAGGGTCAGTAGCAGGAGTTATACTGACGTCACAAAAAGCCGCGCTGGCATTGGTTGAGAGAGTGGGCGCGTAGTGAGCCGTGATTGGTTAGTTGGTGTGAGCCACGCTGGCATTGGTCGAGATAGTGGGTGTGTAGTGAGCCGTGATTGGTTGGTTGGTGTGAGTCGCACTGTTATTGGTTGAGATTCAGCGAACAGAGTGAGAGGATTTATGGAAGGTTTCCCTTGTTTGTTTCTGGTTTATTTAGCGAGAAAAAGAGAGAGTTTAAAATGAAGATGGTAAAAAGAATACAAGATTTCTTTAAAAAGGATAAGCCGATAGTTACTAGAGAGGGGCTTCCTGTACCTCCTCCAAGATCACCTGCTTCTTTCATGATGTTAGAGCGTGGATATCATACGTGTACATGGTTAGAGAATTGGATGGGTTACACAGAAGATGATGGAGTTTTGGCTTTTCCAAAGCATGGTACTTTTAACGTGAGGATATTGGAAAATTTGAGGAGACAAATGAATTCACTAAAACCAAACTTCAGACCTATGCAGTATGAGGTGCTTGAAGAATGGGAACATGAAGCGTATAAAAGGGAGAGAGACAGGAATGGGATAAGATATAGGAATACATTGAGGAGGTATTCAGAAGGCAGGTGGGATGATCAGATGAAGAGATGGAGAAGAGAAGTGATTGCGGATGGGTTATATCCAGTAATAGTTGCTGAGGATCAGGCTGGAGGAAAATGTAAAGAGAAAAATAATAATGTAGAGACTTCAGAATTAGATATTGATCCAAATGAAATCGATGATGAATTATTAGATGAGATGCTATTAAAGAGACCTCCACCATATCAGAAGAGCCCGGATGGGATTTCTCCGAGTGCACCGTTAATTGAAATAGAAGTTCCACAAGTTACACATGTTCCGGCAGTTTCACAGTCTTCATTAGGTACTCGAGAGTAACAGGAAAAAGAGACTGACATGTTAAATAGAACAAGAGAGGAGTTGACTCAGAAAATTAGTCAGTTGAGTTTAAATGCAGAAGCATTGTCAATACCATTAACAATTGGTCCTATAGTTCCATTGTACAGCGTGGGTCAAAATATTTCGAGAGTGCATACATTGACAATTCCTATGAATAATGTCAGGAATGCTAGTGGATCGGAACAAGTTGAGAGGAGTGCTTCATTAATTGATCTTCCAATAAATTAAAAAATGATTGAAACACCAAAAAGAAGTGTGCAGATAGATCCTAGGAAACTAGTGCAGAATGTGAGAGAAATGACTCCAGTATCAGGGGGTTCAGTGGGACCATCGCCAGAGGAGTTAGATGACTGGTTAAGAGGAATAGAAACTAATAAGTCTAAATTGAGTATAGATATAGGTAAATTGAGAGTAGATCTGGAAGAAATGATTAATGGCACAATAAGTCCAGAGAGATTGAGTAAATATCAGGATGAAGAGTTGCTATTTTTGTATAAAAATATTACATGGAGAGCGAAGAATTTACATGAGAAATTGGTAGAGGTTGCACAAGAATATGGAGTGGATATTGGGAAATCTAAAGCTTTGCAGAAAACATATAGATTGGACTTTACTGAAAAGGATTTAGAGAGTTTGAATACATCTGGTAAACGATTGCAAATAAAAGAGTTGATTAATACCTTGAAGAGATGGGGTGATGTGGAACGATGGAAAGGTAGATAGGCGAAAAAGAAGGAAGAAATGATTGCTAGTAAAAATGTGAATGCATCTTCTGTACTTCCGTTAAGAGAAGCAGAGCAAGTCGAAATGATATATCCGATGAGAGAAGTTCCAGGTGGTGGATATGTTCACATTCCTTGGTCAAGACAGGATATATTGTCTTTTACTAATGATTTCCCCAGATTGAGAGAAAAGCCTGTTGAGTGGTACAAACAGGTAGAGAGGTTTGTAAAGGTTTCAAAGGTCTTGTTGAAAGACTTGGATGGCTTAATTGACATTGTAGTTCCAGCTGATTTATGGACTGCGTGTAAAATTGCAGTTGATTGGCCAAAAGAGGAATATCCTAGAGATGTTAAAACAGGAACACCTTCAGAAGAAGTGATGAAAAAATATAATCAGGTAATTACTTACTTGAAGGGTAAAATTTCTCCAAAAGAAACAGATTGGGTTAAAATTGATAGGACAACACAGGAGTCAAAAGAATCAGTACATGCATATTATGAGAGGCTTTTACAGGTGTTTAAACAGTATAGTGGCTTTGAAAGTATAACTGACTAAGATATGGGACATTTTGTGTATAGGTTTGTATTTGGATTGATACCTGAGATTAGTAATATGATTCAGCAACATTTGATTTGTTGGCAGAGTAAGACAGTGGATGAGATTTTGAGATATGCGAAGTATTGTAGTGATGATATTGAGTCGAGGCATTAGAAATTAAAAGAGAAGATGATGTGCGCAACAGAAAGATGGGAATTATGTCAATAGTTCTCAAACAGATTTTCAAATGAAAGGACAGAATCAGAATTTTCAAAATGGTCAGGTACCTAAAATGAATGGTGTATTAAATGGTGGAAAAGGTAGAGGTAAGAATAATAGAGAGGAAATGAAAAAGAAATATCCTTGTCATGCGTGCGGAAAGTTTGGACATTGGAAGAACGAGTGTAAGTCCTTGCTAGGAAATAATGGAATGATTCAAAATTTCAATCCGCAGATGCAGAATGAAGTGGCTGTGAATCAACAACAGCTGCAACAGGTAGTTACACCACAGGTTCAACAAATACAAGTACCTCAAGCTCCTATGCCAAATAATGTGAATGCTCAGGTACAGAGATACAGTGCTGGATTTCACCCGGGTGAACAAGTTGCTAAGAATCAAAATGTACAACAATATTGGTTGCAGTGTCCTGAGAGTGATTCAGATTCATCTCGATGACGGTGCCTGAGGGGGGAGGAAGAGTGCGTGCTTGGCGCATCTCTAGTGGTAGATCAATCAGGTCCTTTTGTTGATGGGAAAGTGGAAGGTAATAATATTACATTCCTTGTGGACACTGGTGCTACCCGTTCTACTGTAAGAGCAGCAGAAATTCCAAACCTACCCCTCTCGGGAGAAACTATCCAAGTCGTAGGAGTTTCAAATAAGTATATTAGAACTCCAGTGACCATACCAATGGAGGTTCATATTGGAGAATTCAGAGATATGCATCGTTTCGTGGTATGTGACACGAGTCCAGTGAATCTTTTAGGTAGGGACTTACTTTGCAAGATGAATTGTACCATCTATTGTACACCGGATGGTATTGCTTTTCAGACAACAGATGAAGATGTTGCTTTTAAAATGATGTTAGCAAAGCAAGGAACAGAAGTGAATGATCTATATTCATTGCTCACATTTGAGGATTTGCCAGGTGAGTTGAGAGACACAGTGAGAACAGATGTGTGGGATTTTACAGGAAAAGAAATTGGACTGATGAAGGGTGTTGACCCTATTTAAATTAAATTAAAACAGGGTGCAGAGTTTCCAAAAACACCACCGTATAAGATGAGTCCTGAGGCCATAACAGGAGTTATTCCTGTAATAGAACAAATGATTGAACAAGGCATTCTGAAAGAAATATTGGGAAATCCTTGCAATTCACCTATTATGGGAATTAAGAAACCAAGTGGAAAATACAGAATAGTGCAGGATTTGCGAAAAATCAATAAAATTGTGATACCTTGCTGTCCAATAGTGCCAAAAACCAGCAGTGATTCTTTACCGAATTCCTTGTGATGCGGAATGGTATACAGTGATTGATTTGTGTCAAGCATTTTTCTCGATACCTTTACATCCGGATAGCCAATATTTATTTGCTTTCCGGTTCGGAGACCGTGTTTTGGCATGGTGCAGAGTTCCTCAAGGGTATACAGAGAGTCCTTCAATTTTTAACAAGATTTTGAAAAAATGTCTAGAGTCATTGGTTATGCCAGAGAATTCAGTGCTAATGCAGTATATTGATGACCTATTGGTGGCATCAAAAACACGAGAGGCATGTGTGACAGATACAATAGTTCTACTGAATCATTTGGCAGAAGGTGGGCATAAAGTGTCCCCAGCGAAATTACAATTTTGTCAGAAAGAAGTTCAATATTTGGGACACAAAATTGAAAAAGGAGTTAGGAGAGTATTACAGGATCGAATCAATGTGATTTTGCAAATGGAACCTCCCAAAACTCAGAAAGAAGTTCGAATGTTTTTGGGCTTGGTAGGATATTGCAGGCAATGGATTAATGGATTCTCACTGATTGCCAAGCCTCTACAGAGATTGACTCACAAAGATGTGACTGATCCGATTGAATTGGATAAAGAGAGCATGAAAGCATTCATTGAGCTGCGAGATAGTCTTTGTCGAGCACCTGCGTTGGGAATGCCAGACTATACGAAAGATTTTGCATTGTTCTGTTGTGAAAGGGATGGGTGTGCACTTTCAGTTCTGACACAAACACACGGAATGGCACGTCGACCAGAGGCATATTTTTCTGCTACTTTGGACTCAGTGGCTGCAGCATTACCAGGTTGTTTGAAAGCAGTGGCTGCTACTTGTGTGAGTCTTGAGCAGAGTGAGTCAATTGTTATGGGACATCCAGTGAAAGTATATGTGCCACACTCTGTTGAGATCCTATTAACTCGTACGCGAACACAGTACATGACGTATAGTCGTTTGATTAAATACGAGAGAGTGATTCTGGGTGCTGAGAATGTGACAGTAACAAGATGTACAACATTGAATCCAGCAACTTTGTTGCCGAGTTCAAGTTGCGAAGAAGTGAAAGACGAAGCAGATCATGATTGTTTGGATGTGACAGAGTTGTGTACAAAACCAAGACCTGACCTAAAAGATACACCACAGGAAGAATCAGATTGTGTGATGTTTGCCGAAGGATCTCGCCTGAGAGATGAAAAAGGTGTATTGAGTGCTTCATATGCTGTGTGTACAGTGGCTATGGTTCTTGAAGCATCCTGTCTAAGAGGGATAAATTCAGCACACATTTCTGAATTAATTGTATTGACTAGGGCGTGCATAATTGTCAAAAATTTGAGAGTAACCATATTCACTGATAGTCAATATGGTTTCGGGGTGGTGCACGACTTTGGTCAATTGTGGATGCAACGTGGATTTCTGACTTCTTCAGGATCACCAATCAGAAACAGTAAACATGTAAAAGATTTACTGAATGCACTACAATTGCCTAAAAAGATTGCAGTGGTTAAATGTTCAGCACATAAGTCAGGAAATGATTATGTGACCAGTGGGAACAGATACGCAGACCAAGTGGCTCGTTTCTGTGCACAAAATTCAATTTCAATAAACAGAGGAAAAGAGAAAAATAATACAAATTGTCACTTGATGTTCTCAGCAATGGAAACATGGGATGAAATTAAACAGTTGCAGGAAGAAGCTAGTGATGAGGAAAAATAAATTTGGATCAAATCAGGCTGTAAAAAGAGATCTGATGATGAAGTATGGGTGTATGTAGATGAGAGACCAGTAATGCCAGACTGTTTACTTTCACAGATGGCAAGGATGTACCATGGATTAACACATGTTGGGAGAGATGCTATGATTAGACTCTTCAAACAGTCATGGTACAATCCAAAGTTCAGGGTCATTGCAGAGAGTCTATGCCAAAGATGTACAGTGTGCCAGCAGCAAACTCCAGGTAGAAAGACAGTTGTTAGTTGGGGCAGAATTGGGAAAGCTGCAGGACCTTTTACTAGGTTGCAGGCCGATTTTATAGAATTCCCTCCTTGTAATGGACTAAAATATGTGTTGGTTGTTGTTTGTCTGTTTTCTCGTTGGGTGGAAGCATATCCAACAAGAAGGAATGTTAGCTTAACTGTTGCTAAATTGCTTTTAAGAGAGATAATTCCTAGATTTGGATTACCAGTCTCTTTAGAAACAGATAAAGGAACTCATTTTAATAATTAAATAATTTGGATGATTTGTGCAGCGTTACAATTTGAACAAAAGCTGCATTGTGCCTATCGACCAGAAGCATCAGGAGTGGTCGAGCAAATTAATGGCACTATCAAATCAAGACTATCAAAAGTTTGTGCATCCACAGCACTGAAATGGCCAGATGCTTTACCCTTGGTATTGATGAGTCTGAGAAGTATTCCTGATAAAAAGACTGGATTATCCCCACACAAAATTATTATGGGGAGAGCAATGAGACAGCCGATTGTACCAGCAAATCAACTGATGAATATTACTGATGATCTGGTGCTTGATTATTGCAAAGGATTGGCTGATGTAGTGCGTTCTGTGTCTCATCAGGTTGGAGAAATTGCAACTACAACTCAGCAAGAAAAGGACATGATCTAAGTCCAGGAGAGTGGGTCCTGGTGAAGAAACACGTGAGAAAATCGTGTTTGGAACCTAGATGGCATGGCCCTTACCAGGTGATACTGGTGACGACGACAGCAGTGAAGTGTGGTGGCTTACCAAATTGTATACATGCAAGTCACACAAGAAGAGTCCCAAGTCCACTTGAAAGACAAGAAGAAGCAGAAAGTGGAGAAAGTGAAGTTATAGAGTCTGAAGTTACAGATTCTGAAGTCGAACAAGGAACAAGTCGAACAGAGTGGGCACCAGCTACTGGGTCTCAAAAGACTGCTGTTGAGAAAGAAAAAGAAAGTGAATATTGAAAATCAAGAGCAAGTACAACAGAGAAAAGGACTGAATAAAAGAACTTGCGAATTTGACAACGAAGCAACGGAAGCTGTGCAAGCAAAGAAAGCAAGAAAAGGTGATGTGTGGCCAGAAGGAGTGAAAAGACTGAAATACACTCTGAAACAAAGATCACCTGACACAATAATTGAAGTTTCAGATCAGACTGAGCAAAGTGAGTCTGAAGAAGAATCAGTTTGTAAAACAAAAAGAGTGAGGATTCCAAATAAGAAATACTTAGCACCAGAATGGACATATGTGGTGCTGGAAGAAATTGAAAATACAGATCAGATCAAAGAAAACACTGGTACAGAGCAAAGTAAAGGAGACAATTTTGAACCACCTTAAAAGAACTGAGAAAAATAAGGTGCAACAATTTTTGAGAAAATTATTCTGAATCATTCAAAAGATTTGAAAAAGAAAAAAGATATAAAAAAAAAAAAAAGAAAAAGAGGGGGTAAAGAAGAAAAGCCATTAAGTGTGGGGATACACACTACTTTGGATAGATAATTTTTTGCGATAGATATTTTTATAGATTAGATTTTTTAGATATTTTTGATTCTAAGTGAGATTTTTGAGTTTTTTCTTAGTTTTTTTTAGAATTAGTACAAATTTAATTTGAAATGGCAAACACAGCAGAGACTGGACATCAAAATCGTAGTTTTCAAAGTAAATGTATTAATGCTTGCCTATTTAGTATATTTCTACTAATGATAGTATGGACAACACTAATTGTCATTGTGCCTGTCTTAATGGTAACTAATCAAAAGAATGACACTAATACTAATGGTGTGATGAGTGAAAAAGTAGATACTAAAGGTTTAGATGAAGACTCACATACTAAAATGGAAAAGATGAAAGATGACAGTATCTATCATCATGATAAATCAATTAATGATTTTTCGTTAAATGTCTTTACCAAATTATTGTATGAATATGTTGATGTAATGGATGCGAGAGATTGTTATGTGTGCATGCAATTACCATCATCTGTCTCAGAGGGGTGACATATCATCACCTACCTTTAACATATGGTGTGTCTTAACTAGTTTATTTTATGAGAGGGGAAATCTTCAATATTTTTATTCTAACAGATTTAGTATCCTCAGAAACTCCTATTATAAGGAATATGAATAAAATAAATAGTGCTAGAAATGCGGAATATATTGGAAAAATTTTCCATTCTACACAAACAATAGATACAGTATATGCACATAGACATAATCTAACTTGTAGATTACGATTTGAAGAAATATAATTCATTAACATGGTTGAAGACGGAAGAGAAGAATTTCAGAGAAAGGCTGCTGAGCAAAAGTCTCATGTACCTCCATGGGCTTTCAGAGAAGGATATTACAAGAAGGGCGAGACTTACGCTGCCATGACCCTAGACTGGTATCATAGAGGGAAGCTTTGTTTACTTAGACAAAAGACTGACTATAATAATTATTTCATTGGTTCTAGTGAATGTGATCATACTTTCCTAGTTACGGGAGGATGGGGATTAAAAGGAGAAACTGATCCTGTCTTTCCAGGAATTTATTATGTGTGTGGTAAGAATGCCTACTATACATTGGTATAGGTGTTGTTGTTTAGCAATAGTATTTCCAAAAATATACCACATGGATAAGAATCACAGAATCAATGAAATAAAGAATGGACTAATAAGAGAGCGAGCTTTTCAGAAATTATAGGGGATGTTTTTGGAGCATTGATACCTTCAGTTGGAGTTATACTAAATCCGCACAAAATTAGAAAATTGTCCACAGTGGTTGATCGCTTATCAACAGACACTGCTGGTGGGTTTTTAATGGTTGGTACTGAGATGGTTGTAATTAGATCTATGGTTTTGCAGAATCGACTTGCCCTTGATGTATTATTGGCTAAAGAGGGTGGAGTCTGCAATATGTTGAAAGTACAACAATGTTGTACTTATATCCCTGACAAGAGTAAAAATCTTATATTAAGAATATTACAAATCTTCATCAAGATTTATCCGAATTGAAGGTTGATGATGGTGCTTGGGAGAAACTTGGTAAGAGTTTTTCCTCTGTGGGAAATTGGTTTTCTACATTTGGGAATAGTCTATTAGGGAGAATATTAACACCTATTATTGCAGTGGCTACAGTGATATTAATGATTTTCTTGATTTATAAATGTTGCGAATGCAAGAAAGAGACATCTGATAACAAACGAAGAGCAAGAAAAAGAAAGAGAGAAGAAATAGAACTAGAGGATAGAAGAGGAAACTATTATGAAATGATGAGGGATTTAGATGGAATAATGATAAAACGCGAGAGAACAACAGCTTTTAAAGTGACAAATTGTATTGGTGGGTATTTGGTGATGGCTCAAAGACGCCATCAAAGGGGGGATTGATGGAGCAGGGTTTTTTTTCGTAAAAATGAAACCTGTTAGGATTGGCACCCCTAGTAACATTTTCTAATTTTTCTAACAGTGTGCAGTGAAAAATGTGTGGTTTTAATAACTAACATGAGGGAAAATAATACTGTGCAAGCGCGTACTAAAGTACTGAACTAGGCCGCAAATGCTTGACTAATGAAAAACAAAGAGACTAATGCTGCTTTTGTGCATGTTATTAACGTTTGTCAGGAAAATATTAACATGGGTTGTGCATGGTTAGATGCAGCATTTGGGAGGGTGCGTAAAGAAAAGCATTTCAATATGAGTAATTATATTTGTTTTATTTTCCGTAGAAGCATGGGTTAAGCAAAAAGATTTATTAACTGAAAAAGCAAAAGAGAATGTGGAGGGAAGGCAAAGGTGAGCGACCTTCGAATTTATGTGTGCCTGCCAAAAGTTAAACGTGAAGACGAAAAACAATCGACAAGTGATGAACGTTTCCTCTGGAAGCGCACGAGTGGCACAAGAAGTAACAGAACTGGAACCATTAGCGGAGAGAGAAGGAAGCTGAAGTCTGATATTTGTATACTTGTATTTCCTGGGATGATGTAGTCGTGATGTTAAAAAAACAAAACAATAGAACATTGAGTAAGATGGACATGCAGAGTGTGGTGTGACAGTACCCCCTTCCTTAACCAATTAAAATGTAGAATTGTCTCTGAACCGAAACAAGTGTGGGTTGGACATTTGGGTTTTAGGGTATAATTGAGGTGCCTTAGTGGAAGGGGTGGCGGTTGGTGTCTTCTTGCGATGCTGATGGCGTTAGGTGTGATCGTCGCTGTCGTCGGTTTGCTGTAGAGGCCTACCTGTTTCCTTCCTGTTCCTGATTCCTGACTTAGACTTTGCCCTTACAAATCTTCTTGAGGGGCCTTACTACTCTCGTGGCCAGGGAGTAGATTTCCTGTTCCTTCTGGGTTAGTATAGATAAAACCTGAATTTCCATAATCATTTTGCAAATGTATTTTGTCTTTGAACCTTTTCTCTCTTCGCCTTTCCACTCCTTCAATGCTCTGTCAATGTGATATGAATTTTGACATTTCTCTTTGCTAAATGTTTATTCGGTGATAATTCATGATTTGTACTGTGTATTGGTACTTTATGTGCATTTATTTCACATTATTTAGATAAACATTATAAATATACACACTGTGTCCGTTTATTTAGGGTGTGTTTATAAATTATTGCCTATAACTATTCAACTATTAAAAGATGTCATCGCCACATTATTTTTCTATGAGTAATGCAGGTTCGGTTGGAGATTGGTAAGTTAGGTCTGAACTTTGCATTTACACTGAACCCAGCGCAAGAGACTTTGTTGGGTAACGTAATTGGGCCTTGTTTATTGTAAATGTATTGATCCCTGAGTGCTGGATCAGCTTCATAATAAGATAGACAATACACAAAGGACGTCGGATATCATGCTACCAAATCCAGCAGCCTTTTAGGGACTGTTGAGCTCCAGATACATGAGCAAGTCAGTTACACTCATGCTCTACCTCAATGACAAGGCCGCAACCAGTCTGGGGTTGCATGTGCTCCCGTCTGGAGGAGAGCTGGCCTGGCAGTAGGCACTCTAAGTGTGATGGGTATGGCCAGATGTAGGTCTGTGCTCACTGAACCACAGGACTCGTGCTAATTCTCATCGATGAGGCCTAAGTAGGCTTAAACCAGCCTGGGTGACTTGTGTTCTCATTTGGAAGATCTGTGGCCCGGAGGAAGTTCAGGCTGAATGGTGTGGTACCAGAACCCTGTAGTCAGAATATTGGCTGACATCTTTTTGTATAAAATGCTTTGGCATAGCACTGGCTGGACAGTTCCTATTTGAGCAGAACCTAGACTGATTTACAGAGGTCTGGTCTGTGTCTATATTTGCCTATTGATGATAAACCATGGTTTGCTATGCGGCCTAAGCGGTCGCTAGTGGGTGCGACTAATTCAAGCATTTGTTAGATGCAGTAGTTGCCTCACAGCCAGCATGCTTTCTGATTTGACCAAGGGATATACCGTACACAGTCCAGTGATGCCATCAGTGGGATATGTGTAATGTCCACTTCAAGCCATTTATACAATGTGTTGAAAAGCTGCACCCTAAAGTCCTGTAACCCAGGGGAGCAGCAGACACTATGGATAATATTTGCCAGCAGATGTCTACATCTTGGGCAGTCTGTGGAAACAAAGGGTCGATTTTATTTACGTTTGAAGGAGTGAAGTTGATGTAGCGAAAGAATATAAAATGCAGCAATCTTCGTCTGATACAGGTCCGTGCACGCTGTGAGCCACAGGAGCACTGCCTGTAATCGGTGGGCACGATATTATGATCTTCTTTATCCCACTGTCCTCAGATCTTGGTGGGATGACCCAACCTGTCTTGGAAGGCCAGAGCATAAATGCAAACTACTCAGCAGCTCCCATGCTCAGATTGTATTATTTTAGTCAGAAATGTCCGGGAATGACTCAAGGTTTCTTCTGCATTTTCTGTTGCAGGACGACGTCCTCCCTTTGTTCTTAGTCAGGGAAAAAACCCTTTTAACCCAGAAATAAAACTTTTCAGCTCCAGTGTCAATAGAATGTAAGGGTGGTCCATCAAAGGGGTCATTGGGGGAATACAGTCTCCGCATACCAACCTCTTTGATCAGGCTCTGCCATGCCTGGTTTATGCTTGCAACTGTGCTAGTTTGTGTTTGTGTCCCCCAGCGTGGTCTGTAACATTGGAGCACCTTTCTTCTTCCTGGCCTTATCATGTTTTCCATAATAGCTTAGCATTTCTTTGATCCATATCACTAAAAGTAAAAAGCTTGGCATTCAGCATAGACCAATAACTCCCTTCTGCATATTCGTTTTCTATCTATGCTACTCTTCCTTCAAGGGCATGCTTCCAACGAGCACTGCACAGAAAAACAAAAACATGGAATTCCCATGGACCCAGTAACTTCCATTACCGGGCCCATTGGAATTTACGGGTCATTTGTAATCGGGCCCTACGTCCATTATAGATTTAGTAGGGAACACGGGGCAGAGAATGGGCATGGGCACTGATAAGGTGATAGTGTAATAGTCTGATAGTATACTAGGCATAATGTCCACTCACATTAGCCAGCGTACAATGTCATTGGCAATTAGCCAGTAGCCAACGCTTGACAGTGTCATCAGTGCTTCACTTGAGCCGGTGGATGCCGGTGAGGGCAACCAGCACTCGTTTTTGGAGACCGGCACTAATTTCTCCGCATCAGATGTTTTACCGAGACAAGAGAGGGAAAAATACACAAAGGGAGAAAGCAGGAATCTGCAAGAGTCAGATAAAGGGGAGGGAGTGTCTGCTAGTAGAATAAAGAGACATGAGGTGGATTTAATACTACCAGTCTTGGTATTCGATACATCAATATTTAATTGCGCTCGCTGCGGGCTTTTGAGCAGATCTCTGGGCACCAGCACTCATTCTTTTACAAATTAACCACTGATGTGTCATTCACCAAAACGTATAACGAGACGGATTATCATGGCCGTCGGTTCACCAAATTCCCAGGGGTAGCAGAAGTGACATCACGTACCCTTTGACCTTAATGATGTCACAGGAAATGATACCATATGAACTTTGACCCTGAATCTTCCCAAGAAGTGACGTCACACGACCCTAATCCTGATGACATCACAATAATTAACAGTGCTGAAGTTGCATAATAATTGCACAATTAATATTCTATATTCTCCTAGGGGAGAACAGAGGGATGACGGTTTCTCTCCCCTGAGAAAAGATTTTAAAAGATTAGCTTTACTAGTGCATTTTAATGCACAATTCTCACATACATTTGCTAAATAGCCATAGGCTGAAAAGGCACTCACTAAATTTTCAAGTCCTTTCATGGCGTGCCTAGCTAATGAAACCTGACAGTCCCCATGAGTACACCCAATTATATTTTTAAAATGTCCTATGGGTGCCCCCTTATGTCAAAAATTACCTCCATTGCTAGGACCAGCATTTTGCTATGGTGGACCCTTTTGCCCAAACATTATATACAATATGTCAGTGCCAGAATTTTCCTAATGCGGCTTCTCTTGCACTATGGATGTCCCTTATGTCAAAGGTTGTGTCTAATATGTTGTGGACCACAATTTGTCATGGATGGCCCCATGACATTTCCACAGTTGTCTTCCCATATGTCAAGAATTTCCTCCAATGTGCTATCACCAGCAATTTGCCACAGTGCTACCTATGCCAAGGATTTCCTTCAGTAGACTGGCACTGACATTTTTTCATGGGTGCACCCTACCAAAATGTACCTACAGTGTGCCAGCACTAGCATTTTGCTGAGGGTTTCCCATATGCAAGTATTGTCTCCAGTATGCCAGTACTAACATTTGCAAAGGGTGCTTCTATACACCAAGAAGCATGCCAGGTACAACAGCAAATTTGCAAGCATAACAACACAGGTTCACTTACATTCACTTACTCACACTCATTCTCTCACTAGTACTTAGTTGTACTCCTTCATTGTCACATAGTCTCTTGCAATCACTCTCACCCTGAATCACTCACTCTTTCACTCACTCTTACTCTGACTGATTAATACTTACTCACTGATCTTGACACACACACAATTTCACATGTAAGCATACATGCTCACACATATACACGCTCTCACACAAACTCACTCTCACCCACATGCACACAACATACATTTGAAGCCATTTCATTTTTCTTACCTAAGATGACAGTGAAGGTCCAGATCTTGCTGCTCCACTTTTTATTACTCTAATAGTGAATAATAAACTATTAATCACTATTAATGTAATAAAAATTAGCAGAAAAAAAGGTTAGAGCCTGACTCCGATAACGAGAGACACTCTTGTGTTCTTGGCACTGATTTTGCCACCTTTGAGACCAGGGTCGCAATGGCAGTGCCAGAGGTTGCATGGGGCAAGCTAGGGGTCGCAACTGCGACCCTTGGCGACCCCTAAATTACGTCCATGTGGATTCTTTCTGGTACTATCTCAGTGTTCATATAGCCATTGCGTTAAACATGTTCAGGATATGTGTGATCGCCTCTGCCACAGCAGACGGTAGCCAATTAAATTGTCGGGACCCGACTAGGTCTTTGTCAAGGACAATGTTAAAGTCACTTCACCAATCATGTTCACTGCATTAATTTTGCCACATTTATACAAAATATTGTCAAAGAACTCTGGGGAGGCAACATTGGTACGAAAAGCATTCACTAAAGTAATCTGAGTGCCTAACAGAGTGGCCTGCACTGTCGGGGATTTTCTATCCATGTCAGCCATAGTTCTGAAAACTTTAAAGTCTAGGCTCTTGGAGATTAAAATGTGAACCCTTCTAGAGTGCCTGCCAAAAGATACACAATACCCAGTGAGTCCCCACTTCACTGTGAAACTTTAAGGGTCCCTAGGAGATAAATGCATGTCTTTTGCCAATTATAAGATTATATTTATGTCTTTATTAACCAGAACCTTTCATGTTTTTGCCATTATTGAGGACTATTACATTCCAACTAACAAGTCAAATCTCATTAGCCTTCAAGACACACATTACAGACGCTGTTTCTGCCTTAATGAAAGTGCACTGATCACTCCCTGGGAGTATCAGTTGCCCTCCTGCAATTCTAGAGTTCTTACTGTTGCAAACCACAAATGAACAAACATCTACCCTATTAGCCTGTACCTCATCCCAACAACACTGACAACTCTCCATCACACATTGCCTGTGTTAGATCCTGAGTCCAATGCTGTGGACCAGGTAATCCCATGCACGTGTGACCCACTGGTGTGCCGCACGCTTGTTAGCCACCTGCACATCTTATAGTATTGGACACTAAGCTCATGGTCAATCTCCTATGCATCTCTTTGATCATACTGTTCCACCAACTTGGTCATCAGTACGCTTAGACAATACATTATTGCAAAACAGCAACTGACAAGGGGCTGCCTTCGTTTATACGAGTGACTGCTTTGTCTACCAATAAGCAGTGCCCCATTTCTCAATCACCGAGTGCTGTACGCCATCCCACAAGGAAAGATTGAGCAGTTTCACCCATCAAAAAAACATCAGCAATAGCCCCCGTAAATGCTTCTAATATGTTTAGAAATACAAGGACGATACACAGCAGGGTAGGAAAAAAATATCACAGTACTTACTTGCAGGCAAATGAACTACATAAAGTACGACTTGTAACAATGCTGTGCGGAATCTTCTGTGGTGCTGGACAGCTGAAAGCTGGCTGTCCCCTCCCCTACTTGGGATTCAGGGCATTGCTTTCTACTTTTATCGAAGCGAATAGGAGCAACAAAAATGCCTTGGGATAGCTGGAGATATCTGCACCTTGATGAACGAAATTTAGGACACAATATTTCTTCGAGTCGATATTTTTGCTATTTTATGTTTTGACACAGAATTTGTATTACATGTTCGTCCAATTACGACACACAGAGGACAACATACAACTCACATCCACAGCAGCGCTGAGGCACTATCAGCGCTCACCAATGTGTGTGTGTCGATCGACTGGAGGTACTGTCAGTCAGAAACCCCATACATAGATGTGTGCTTAGCATGCAGGACCTTTGGCCTTCAGCACAGAAGGACTAACATGGCACTGCAGGTTTGCCAGTTTCAAACACATTAGCTAATGTGTCACAGCAAGCTATCTTCAGTTTTCTCAAATGCGCCCGAGCAGCCCAATAAAAGGCCCCTAACTCTTGACGAAGACTCTAGTCACTCCCTTCCCCAGCACATCATCCCCTCTCATGGAGTAGTTAGGGAGGAAATTGCCTGACCACACCAGGCAGCCACCAGGTGTGTGTCCGCATCCACCAGGGGATGGACAGGCTCACTTTTACAAGCCAGGACCGGGCTACATGTCTGTCATCATAGCTTTGCAGACTTGGTCCAAGCAGCCGGCCAGTTACGCAGTTCTCTTCTGTCTGTGCCTTCGTCAGGCGTCGACAACCAGTGTGGTCAGCCTACGCTTGGGACAGCAACAAGACTGGTTACTAATCCATATTCTATCCATCTGATCTTCCTGTGCCTCTTACTTTGCAGGCATGTGGCCCACCCATAATGCCATGTCCAGGTGAGCCACCTACTTGCAGGCTCTCCCGCTGCACCTTTTCCCACCAGGTCTTTGCAGACAAGAACTGGAGCAGACACTTAAAGCAGTGTGATGGTTGCAAGGCTCCTGTGACGCCCTCGCTCCCAACTTCGGCTCAGATTGTTCCACTTTTGGGGACTCATCTTTGCTGCATCTCAGATGGTGAAATGAATGGCAATGGCATCCCAATTACTGCCTGGTTTTTGGCACAGACGCCTATTCAACAGCTACCCCACGCACTAGTTTAAGGCTCCAACAATAAAGATGAACCCACTTCAAAGCCACAATGATTTACAGTGGTGACAGGAACAGGGCCTACATTTAACTCGATAGCCAAGAAGTCATTAGACCTTCCTAAGATGGAAGAAAAAGGGAGTAAAATCTCTGTTGTGACTTCATTCAGTAACACTGTGTTCTAACGGATCAACAATCAACCACTAGCAAACAGACCTCAACAGTCACCAGAGGAATCCAGGACTTCTGACTTCAGGAGATCTTGAGTGTTATCAGTGTACTTATAAAAATGAAACCTGAAGGATTCAATCAAAATAGCTAATGAAAGGATGAATACAACAGGACCAAGCCATAGAGGCTCCCACAAGTCACTGATCTATAGGAAGACTCAAAGGGAGGAACAGCAACCAACTGAGTGCGATCCGATAGGAAGGATTGAGCGCTTTAATGCTGATCCGAGTGCCACACAGTCTGACGAGTCGGCAGAGAGTATTCAGAACTAAACTGAGCTCCACGCATGTTCAGAACTTTATCAGCGGTATTCAGTATGAACACGCGCAACCTTCTCATGAGGTTAGAGTTAAAACTCTTATCGCTTTTGGCAAAACACTTAAATGAGATGACTCTTGACACCTATAACAGGACAAGCCTGGAAAATGACATATATTGTCTACTTTCTGTAACTTTGTAACCACTTAACATGCTCTTTTAATACTGAAGGAAGTATAGGAATTGTAGGGTGGTCGATCAGTATATAGTCAAGTTACCTAACCCTAAAAAGGGCAATTTTTAAATCATGCCATGAAGATTAACCAAATGAATATACCATGGATATTGTAGAGTGTGAAATTTGATTTTCAACAGTACGGAGACTAAAGGGAAGAAGGGTCTTCATCTTAATATGCCTGTTACTATTTCCTCCTTTCAATCCCCACCTCATATCTTCTCTCGCCCCTTCACTTTTGTCTTGCCATATTTAAATCATAAACATCAGCGATGCCGCTGTTGAATGCAATCAACATGATAACACTGGGTACGCAACAATTATGCAGGAAGCAACAGGAGGGGGAATTGCGCCTCCACTTTATACTATACCTAAGTGTTTCAACTTCCCTTTCCTATTTTCAATCTCCACCTTCCTTCAGTCCCTTGCCCGTTTGAATCAATTTTATTTATTTATATTCAGCTTACATGCATTCACGAAAGTTTGCAAGGTCCACAGGGTTAATAAAATGTAATTTAATTTAAGGAAGAAAGTTGCCTGCTATACTAAAAAGGTGCGCACACAGGGTCATAAGCACCTTGATAAAATTGAAGAGAAACTAACACTTATTCTTTTCTATTCACATTTGTAATGAGGCAACCCAGCGCTAACATCTGCTACACAGGCTGGCACTGCCAGACATCAAAGGATGCAGTAAAAAGGCTTAGTGCCAAGCAGCCAGGTTTTGAGGTGCTTCCTAAATACCAGTTCATTTTCAATGAGCCGAAATCTTAAAACACTTGAGCAGTACTAAACCTAAGGGTATGCATTAAATTGGCCTTAGGATGAAAGATAAGCGAACCCCTGGGTTTTGAACCCGTAACACATATCCCGGCAGCAGCCTGCCTTCATTTGGTGGTGGGCAGGAAAAAAGAGAGCAAACGGTGTGTACCCAACTCATTCTCACCAAAGCAGCAGCCTTCCTCCGATGAAAATGTAACCTCCAAAACTTCATTGCCTTAATGAAACCCTTCCCCGTCAGAAGCCTTTCCCACAGCGATTCTGACAGCTTCTCAGCGGACGGCAATTGTGGGATGTGGACTCATTGTGATAAACGCAGTAAATAGGCCAATCTTCACACAAAGCTTTCTCACATTCTGTGCCACTGAGTTCCCGTCAAACAGAACCACGCAGCAGGCTTCCGAACACCAATATTTGAAACAATGGGACGCACTGACAACTGGCACTCACAGATATCAACAGCTTGCAGACCTCCACAGTCTGTAAACCACACATTTTGGGGGATCGATTCCTTATTTCAGTTCAACAAATGAATCAATACTGCAGGGAGTAAATATTCAAATGAAGCAATGTGCATTTTATGTGGATGGAGCATTTAATTCATTCTTTGGGACTTTTGCCCGACAAAATTACTTTCTTATGGTTATCACCTAGGAATTTACGACACATTTTCCTAAATGGTGCAGGATAGTCAGCAGTCATTAATATAAAAGCTGGTGAGAAACTGCAAAACTAATACGGACTTTGAAATGTAAATTGTGAGTTAATGATAAGTGGTGCTTTAGGGTGTCCGGGGGGGGCTATTGGGGCGATGTAGTGCAAGAAATAGGCAACACGGCAAGAAGAATCTGGATTCATTACATATCCTTGCTTTGCCAAAACAGTGATCAATGTTGCTCGCTGCACCAAAACAGTGGCAAACATGTTTTTGGCATATGACAGGAGTATTAATGCTTTCTAATGTTAAAATCTTCACTGTGCCTTTGACAATCCAAATGTATGAGAGTTTGGGTCGTGGGACTCTGCAGTGATGATTTCATAAAAAATAATTGCCAATACTAAAGCACATCAATTAGTGAAGAAAATCTCTGGGGTGGTGAGGGCACACATCAGGTTTATGCTATCTTGTATTTGTGTACTCTGTTTATTTTGTTGTGTAGTTTCACTAAATGAATATTGTGTCCAGTTGTTCCAATCTGTTATATGTATAAGGCAGCAAAGTGTTCCAGTGTCTCCATTCAAGTTCAAGTTTATTTATTTACATTGTTAATTAAAACCATTGCATACAGCTGTAGATAAAACCAGATCTTACAATGTCTAAAAAAGAGATGTATAAAGAACATAATGTGGTTTGTTCAGCCCTCTTCCCTTTGTTTGCCTCTGTTGTTATACTTCTCACTTCTCTTGAGATTTGGATTTTTAGCTTGCACAACCCGCTGGTATACCAGCTTTGCCTTCCTGTTTCCCTTTTATATTTGTGCCCTCTAAGTTCATAGGTGAGTGTGTTCTGACCAGGAATCTTGTGTGTAAGGTCGAGATTAGGGTTGCCGAAGCTTTTTCATGTTCCCCTTCTTCTTTTTCTAGGTTTTCTGTTACTCTTTGTAGCTCTTATAGAGTTCCTCTGCAATGGTAGACCTTTGCCATTAACTTCTATGTCCCTGGTTCAAGCCATTTTAGTCTTTTTAGGTTATAAGTGGCTGGGGCGGCTATTAAACCATTTGCTGAACTCAGCCTATTAATTTTGCAACCTATCCGGAGGGTTTGTGGGAAATGATCATTCTCCTTGCATGGAATGATTGGAAATTAGAACACCCGGGGCAGGGCTGTGTCAATTATAAGAGTGAAATCTATTGTTAAACTTATTCTGCCACATAGGTATGTGATTGACGCTGGGGAGTCCCCCTTAAAACTGCCATTCAGGATCTTTAAACCTACGCTTTCTATCTGCTTCCGTAGCCAGGTGCTACTGAAGTGGTTGCCCCGTTTTTACTGCTGTGACTTCGATTTGCATTAAAGTACCCAGAGATGATGAAGATCGTACACCGATGTGAACTCTGTAATGTTTTCGTTCATTTGAGCAGTGTTGCCATTATTTTACCTCTTTCTTCACTTAGCATGGATGAATGTAAACGTTTATAATAAGAAGTGTCTTTAGAATGGGTCTGTCATTTTTGTTTACTAGCCTGGTTACTTTAACCATGTTTACTCCAGAGTCGATATTTTCTGGCACCCAGTTGCATTTTGGGTAAAGAATACATGGAAGGCCCCCCCCCACCCCGGGGTGCCCGAAGTTTGAAGTCTTTGCTGCTGCAATGTCGTGTTACACATAGCCAACGATTGGCCTTGGTCCCAGCTCCAAGTTTAGTAAGTTAAGAAATGTCACATCTTTGGAGTAATGACATTGGTCTCCATCTTGTAACAAGTTCTCGAAACCATGGGTATTCCAAGAGCAGATGTTGATTCAGTCTGGATCGGTCACTGGGCTGTTCATATCAGGACCAGTTTGTATCTTGGACATTGGGGGGCCATTGCCAATCCTGGTTTGTTTCCGCTATAAACTCTTGATGAAACTGCTGGCCCAGTCCATTATGATTGATGCCTGGGTTTCCACTATTGTTAAGTTTTTGAAGTTTGTCGGGGGGGCGGTCTGCCCTCATCGCCCCCCTTAGAACCGAGCGCCTTCCTGCAGTAATGAATGGCTTATAAATTGTCTTTTCTTGAGATTGAGGAAAGCAGTGTGCCTGGGTAAAGAGGGGGTTTGATCTTTTGGATCTCGATCCCCCCACGACTGGAAATTTTTCCACTGTGCCAGGACCTGGAGCACAATTTCAGGGGAGGCCCAAGTTGTTACCGTTGCTTCTCTGTTATGTGTATAAGGGTGAGGTATAAATTCTATTGCTAGCAGAACGGGGTAGGTGATATGCGTGAGCTCCCGTAGTTTTTCTTTGACCTTTTGGTTAGGGCCCATCCATTTCTTTTAATTTCGTCAGACTTGGCTACTAGGGTTGTTGTTTCAAGTGTCTCCGTTCTTTATGAATGGTCCAGCCAGGCAAACCAATAATCAAAGAAGAAATTAGGCCATGCTCCAGGGGAGGGAGAAGCACAAGAAGAAGAATGAAATCCCACACAAGCTAAGCAACCACAAAGCCAATAGGGTTCGGCTTCATGGTATTTACGGGGGGGTGTGTGTGGGGTGGGGTGGGGTGTGGTGTGTGTGTGTGTTCTTATATATGGTATTTTTATAGCATTTACCTAAATGAAACCTAGGCTAGTACAAAGCCTACTTACTGTGATTATATTTTACTATATGGACTTAACAATCTGAGTGCTGTTTCTATACAAACAGATTTGCTTTTAACTCTATACATTAAAAATAGTGTGGCATAAACCATAAATTTAGATCCACACAAATAATATACTACTGACAGCCCCTGTTGAGGTACGGGAGGGAAATCAAGACCCAACCAAGGTTTCGCTTCGTGAGAGTAATGGCTTTTTACCACACTCAAATACAAGGCGGGGTTTGAGGGGTGGGGGGGGCAATTGAGTGGAATTTGTGCATGTGTGTCTTTTGAATTTCTTTAGCGCCGATTGATGAATCCTCACAAAACTATCCAAACAAAAGTCTCATCCACCTCAGTTTCTTCATGGATGGGGTGATCCATCTAGCAGGGCCGAGAATAAAATGGGGTGGGGGGCAAAATGTGTTTTCCCTATGCAATCTTCCATAGGCATATTGAACAACGATACAGAAAAAATGGCTGAACTCAATTACACTATATTTGTCTAAAAGTTAGTTTTCACTCAAAATCGTACTTTTTATGACTTGGTGCAAATCCGTTTAATAGTTTTGGAGAAATTAAGTTTTAAAATGTATGTATATTTTAGGCCACGGATCTCACACATCAAAAGATTTGCTCTAATTGGCTGGAGTCAACTTCAATAAAGATGTTGCAGCAGTCATTTTAGGGCTTGGGGACTCATTCACCGGTCCTGAATTAAGAATAAAATAACAAATGGGGGTGGGGCAGGATACCCGTATCTTCTTGGCCTGGAAGGGGTCCCACACGGACCCCTTCCTGGGCCAAATATGTAACAGCTGGTCCACATACAAAGAGGATCCGCATCAACTTTTTTTTTTAAATAAGGGGGAGGCTCCCACCCTTTTCAAATAAAAGCCCGCAGGGTAGGCCAGGGCCCGTGGGGTTGGCTCATTGTTTTTTTGGGGGGTTGCATATGCCCCCCCCCCCCAATCCCTGAGCCATTTAAAGGCCCCGTGGACTCCACTCCCCAGGACCAATGTTATTTGTTGGAAGAGGGGGCAAGCAACCACATTCTCTGGCCATTTAAAGGCCTCGGGGAATCATTTCCCTGGGGCAATCAAATTTATGGGGGATGGGGCATGGGTCCTTCTCCTTAAGCCATATGAAGCCCCCAGAGACCCCATCACCTGGGACACTGTAGACAGCTCCCGCTCAGGGAGAGCAGAAAGAAATGCTGCTCCCAGCTGGGTGGGACCAACATAGTGAAGATGGTACCCAGGATGGCTGCTCGATGAGGAACCGAGAGGGACGCAAGGGCCATGGGCCTCCCCTATGACTCCCAAGCCTGACAATGTTGTGTGTGTCATGCATGGGACTGGGGCACCCACCCAAAAAAAAGAGAATTGCCAGCCCCTGACATTACACAGGATCGGTGATGGCAGGTGAGCGGTGGAGCCAGGGGGCCCTGGGCCTTCCCCCGCAGCCTCCAATGTTTTAAAGGTGTTGGGTGCCACAGGTAGGACCAAGGCACCCACAAAAAAAAGAAAATATTTAAAAAAAAGGGAAAACACCTGTCAAAAGACTGAAGTACCTGCATATTTGACATTCACTGCCCCTGCCATGGTGCACCCATAATGCCCTGTAAGGGCAATACATATGAATAATGTTATCCTTCTGGTGCACCTAGAAGGAGGAGGGCCAAACCAAATGTTGTTGTGGGGTGCTGTAGGTAGTGCATCAGCCCCTGCAGGAACATACAAAAAAGTTGCAGTAAGACTTTGAATACATGACCCCCTGAGAGTTTACCATATTTTTTTAAACCATTCTGAGTTGGAGCTGTAAGCTCTTCAGCTGGAATGGGGTACTGGAGTGCGGTACCCCTTGTGGTAGGTTTATGTCTGAATTTTGTGGATTGGAGAGTATTAAAGAAAGACTCTGAGACATACTTATGGTTGTTTTGATAACAAATGTTTTATTTACATTATTTTTGCAAAAATAATTATTATTAATCATTGCCCTGCATGTACTTGGGAAATTATTGGATTATAATTATTGATAAATGATTGTAGTGATTTAATGGCAAAGACCCACAGGACTGCCTTTTATATTTTGGACTTCTGACCTTTTGAGGAAGCCAGTAGGTCTGCTTTAATTTAAATGACCGCCTTTATATTGTTACGTTAAAAAAAACCTGAAATTTACTTTGAAAAAACAAAGGTTAAAGTGATGTTACAGTTAGGTATGGTACTAACATCTTACTTTAGAATATAAAAAAAACCTCAGAAATTGACATTAAAGAGACAAAGGTTAGAGTGGTGTTATAGTTAAGTGAAAGTGTCCAGTAAGACGTAATGTTTTAAACTAAAAAAATCCAATGAAATTCACCAGTTATAGTTAACGGAAGCTACTTTAGCTTGCGCCCTCGTCACGCACTGCCTATGACCTCATATATTACGACACTCATGAAATCTTCCATGACATTATTAATAATATCACTGATGACAACTTAAATTATATCAATGATGACAATACTGTGCATGGCGAGGGAATGAGTTATAGTTACTTCAGTTAACTAGAATGGTCAATTTCAGTGTATTTTGTTTTAGTTTCAAACTACGTTTCAACTGACATTTTCACTTCAGCTAGGCCTCAAAAACTCAAAAATGTTTCTATACCTGCAGTTCTATTAACTTGAATAATTTACTCGTCAGAACTGTAATGTGCTTGACCCGTAAACTGGTCTGAAATTGTGTGATCCTAGCCAAATATTTTCTTTTACAGAGCCGCCTTTTACTTCATTAACACATATGAGAGCACCTTCAAATATGAGAGTTAAGCTTTTCTGCTGTACAAAAAAACTCTTTTGTTTGATTTAACAGACTAAACGTTTGGGTATAAAAAGTATCTAGCTCACATATAGGGTACACATGACCCCTGACTTGCCTCTTAGTTCATTAATATCGTTGCCGGCAGGGCAGGCATGTTTCTCGGTTCATGTTTAAAAACTCAATTTTAATAAATATATTACTAAAGAATGATGTGGTGGGCACCTACATTTACAGACAGCACAACACTAATGAAATGCCCACAAACCTCCCCACTAACTTGCAGTTTTACTGATACAACTATATAACATATAAACAATAATGTGTGGAAATTTGGTTAGGGCAAAATACTTCTCATTTGCACATAGCAAAATAAAGTTTTCATCCTATTAAAATATTGTTTTCGTCACCCGGAATTACAAAAATATATTTTGAAATGTTTGCACAGTTCACTTATTAGCTATTTAAATGTTGGATGTTAGAAAATAGAGCAAATATAAAAAGATAAAATCAAGATTTAAATGCATCTTTCTCATTCACTTTCAGGATAGGCAAGGAGCCATAAAAATAGCTTGCTCTGATAAAATCCGATTCGCCATAGCGAGTGGGTTAGTAGATTTTTATAGTTAGGTGAAAAAGTCAGTGACAACGTAACAATTTAAACAAAATAAACCACTGAAATTCACGAGGTATAGTTATCTAAAGTAGCAATAACTTGTGCCCTAACGTAACTATAACTCGCACCCCGCCATGCACATACTTGGTATCAATGATGTCATTTCAGATGTCGCAGTCATGCTATCAACGATGTAACAGATCATGTCATGAGTCATGTAATATGTGGGGTAATTAGCAGTGAATGGCGAGGGTGTGAGTTATAGTTACCTTAGGGCACGAGTTATAGTTAGTTGAAAAAACTAGAGCTGGTGAATTTTAGTTTTTTTTGTTTAAAACATTACGTTGTCACTGAACTATTCAGCTAATTATAAAATTACTTTAACCTTTGGTTTTTCGGTGAATTTCTAGGTTTTGTTTAAACAAAGTAATATTTTATTCATACTTAAAGCCAACCCCATGCCATGCACACAAGCACCTCCATGCCATGCATGGGCGAAGGCATGCACAGCATGCGGTTTGTCTCGCCGGTCCTGGCCGCGCTCAGGCAGGCTTCCTGCAAGACTGCGGGCAGGAAAACAAATCTCTGCTTCCACCCAGCTGGGGTATTTTCAAGCTCCCACCAGGTGGGAGCATCCAAGTTTTCTGTGTCCGAGCTCAAGCGGGCAGGAAAATGGTGTTCCAGGGGTAGGCTCCCCAGGACACCACAGTGGAGCTGGCACTGAGGGATGGGGTCCCCGGGGCCTTTCAAGGCTCAGGAAGGGGGACTGAGTGCTCCCATCTCCTTTAAATATATGTTTTGGTCAGGGGGACGGGGTCCCCAGGGCTTTTCGAGTCTTAGGGAAGGGGGCCGCGCCCTCCTCCCCATTAAATATATGAGTTGGCCCCAGGGGATGGGGCCCCTGGGTCCTTTGAAGATTCGGGGAGGGATGCAGCATGCCCCTCTCTCTTTTAATCTTAAGTCTGCCCGGGGGGGGGAACCGGGGCCTTAGTGAGGCTCGGGTAGGCGGGCTGCATGCCCCCTCCCCTTTAAAATGCTTTGCGCCAACCTGCCCCCCAGCCCTCCCTGTGGGGGAGGGGAGGAGGGGCGGGTCTATTTTTAAAGCTTAGGAGCCACCACGTTTTTATTTAATTTTGCCACGTTTCTAACACAAATTTACAGCAGATCTGAAGACCTGTAAGCTCCGCAATCGTTCGCTATATACAATTTTTGGGAGCCTTAATTGCTCAAAAACTACTGAACAAATTTACACCAAATCAGAAAAGGCCCGCTTTCTGCAAAATTTGGTGTCATTCTGTTCAGGAGTTCTTCCGGCATCGATGTTCAATTTTCTTAAGGATATATGAATGGGGAAAACTCGTTTTGGGACCCCCCCCTCTCCCTTGATGGATCACACCAAAACCTTTCCGGAAAGGAGCTGATGTGGATGAGACTTTTTTGGGAAAGTTTTGTGAAGATTCGTCAAATGGTGCCAAAGTTATAAGCAAACCAAAAAATGTTTTGCTATGATGATTTTATTGTAAAAGATAAATGTATTTATTTACACATGTATCCACAAATATCCCTACTAAATGAGATCTATATACTTTGAGACATAAACCAACAAAAATAATAAAAAATATATGAATAATAAATACTGCTGACAATCAGCCATATGAAAAATAGAGTGATCGTTATTGTCTTTGCTTTGGAACTGTTTTGCCTACATAAGTTGATATCCACCTTACCCAGGTGTGTCTTTTCAAGTTTTTTTTTTTTTAGTTATCCATATTATACATAGACTACAGATTTTGCATGGGACCGCAGAACCATGAGTTGGCACTACTTATAGCATTACTTAAGTATAAAGTGAAGAGGACATAATTCTCCCGAAGAGAGAAGGATATTAGGGAGCAAGAGGGAACCCAAAGAGAGGGATAAGAAAGTAAAAAAGAAAAAAGAGAAAAAAATGTACCTTCCAACATACTTATATGCGAGGGCAAAATGCAATGCTCTGACTAAAACCACGAAGCTCACATATGTAATTGATGACTTGAAACATTATAAAAAGGTATACTTTTGCACTGAGCACTTATTCACTTTAGCACTATTTGCACATAAACAGTTTTTAATTTTCAGGACAGAGAGACGGATTTTAGACATGCAAATGAACACTAACAAGTTCATAATTCAATTGAGCGGCAGCATCTATATGTCAAACCAAATGTATTTTACAAAGATGACTTGATGATAAGGATATGTCTTATAATGTTGCGACAAAGCATGATACATCAACTGTATCTATATGTGTTCACTATATATATGTGTGTTATGTATTTGAAACAATCAACCATTACAGAAAACACTAGTCGCTCATAAGGATTGTCCAAAAAAAGTTATGAGTTATTGTATAAATCAATCGATGAGAATAACGAGAATTTTAACTTATATTTTGAAAACATGTCTTCTATGTCTATGGCTGTCATGGTCACGTGGTGCGCCACATGAGCACTCGTCACTTTATAATTGAATTGTTACAATGGTACCATGTCATGTGATCAAGGCTTGTCCAGAGCCGAAACGCGTAATGGCGACCATGCAATAAACAACTTCAAAGCACAGAACTGTGGTCCGTATCCGTTTGTGGAGAAATTACCAGGAATTTACGGAAATGGTGATATATACATACATATATATACACATTATAACTGATTGAATTACAGTTCAATGAACCAACACTGTTTTGCAATTGAATGAAATTAATTCTGAAAATTGAGTACAAACAAAATGACCTAAATACCACAATAACAGAATTCAAATGCATCAACAGCTTAATTGGGATTTAAATACATTGTTTATTTTACATCATACATATTTGTGTGGTATTTAAGGATTGTCAAAATATGTTGGAGCAGTTATCCGAAGAGTTGAGTCTTTCTTTATGCAACTGACATGTAACTATATTTAAAGGGCGCTCAACAGATGCACATTGTGTGAACAAGGTCACTTGGTTTACCGAAACACGTTACAGAAGAGTGGAAATAATAAACAACTTTAACCTGGAGAATTGTGGAGTCTGTGCCTGGTCCATTCGGATAAAACAAATACGGGAGGTGATTTATATTGTACAGAGAGGCTGTCTCCGGAAAACGGCCCCTCAGTACTAAGTGGCAGCGGGCGGTGAAATCAGCCATCATGAAGCAATTACTCTGGAAAGAGAAGCCTCGCAGCCTCCCATAGCAGAGATCAAACACCTGACAGGACGGCTGGTGCAGGTACGAGTCGGAGGGCCCGAGCCACACACGCTGCAGTCAGGTAAGCCTATCGCTAAGCGGGTTTACTGATATCTTCACGAGCGTTTTTTACGTTCAAAACTGCTATTGTTATCTAACCGTTACCACGAAGTCTGCCAACACACTGTGTGACAGAGAAGCCCCAGCACTCACCATATTTGAAAATGTACCAAGTAATCGTCGGGGCAACAATCACAGGGACCGACAACCGCAGGAACTGGAATGAATATGAAAGTAACAATGAGGCAACTTAAAAAATTAATAAGGAATGAACAAGCCAAATGGTGGGAAATTAAATCCATTTCAAAATACTTGGAAGTTGGGAGGGTACCGCAAGGACTGCGCATCCTAGTGGCTCCCAGTTATGAGAGCCCAAAAACAGACATGCTCAAGGAATGGGCCGAAAGCAACATCGAAGCATCGGGATGCCTAATGAAGATTATTGTCAAGTATGCAGAAATTGACAGGAACAACCTGCAGTCGGAAATAGATAAACTCAATGTGGAAATCTCAACTCATGAACAACAGGAGCTCGTCAACAAGCTACGGAATGAAATGATGGTGAGTTTGAAAAAACAGGAAGGTCTAATCAAGGAACACAAGGCCTACAAATTTCAACAGGATAAGGCTGATTATGAACAAGGACAAGTATTCAGTTTTGCCAGGTGCTTCGACAATATGAAAAAACAAAAGCTGGCAGAATGGAATCGAACACTGCAAGAAAACAAAATTACAGAATCAGCTTCTGAGTACAGCTCAGAGTACGATACTGACTCTGTTGCAGGAAAGGGAGCATCACCAGGAACAAAATTTGCAAACAAGCTAACCTTAGCGGATGAGTTGGATTTTTTACGAAGGGACAGAAGGCAAACACTGATGTCAAAGGGCCAAGAGTATCAAATGGACAAAGGTGGAAAAAGAAGCGAAAAGAACAAAGTAAGTGCAGTCAGAGGTACAAAGCCAAAACAACAAAAATGGGGGAAAAAACAAACATACCAAGGGTTGGAATGGTAGTCAATCCTTTTACCGTAAAATTGACACCAAATGAGGAAAAAATCTCATCACTGGGACTATCATATTGCTCAAGAAATCAAATGAATTATGCAGATACAAGAATTGACCTGTATAAATATGTCGGGAAATTCGAGCTAGCCAAATTCCATCTGATGCAAAAGAAAAAAGAAACATCTTAACACCTATACCCTTGGAGGAACAAAGCATTTGCAGGTATCAGATATTAATCTATTAAGAGACCCTCACGAGTTAGAGAACGAAGCAAGTGGTGTCTCCCAAGAGACAGAAATCCAGCAAATAACTGACCAGGAGGGCCTGACTATCGATGACAGCATTGAAACATCATTCAAAACAACATCGACGTTCTTGTTGCCACTACCCAAAGATGCCATTGACTCCTTCCACCTTGAGTGTGATCGATGATTTAAAAATATTATATCAACAGATCAGCAAATCAGGAGCCAAATGAAAGAGCCAATTTATTGCTTATCACAACCTGATCAAGAAACTACAAAGCCACAAAGAACTAGTAATACGTAATGCAGACAAAGGTGAGTATATTGTCCTATGGCCTTCAACAAAGTATATCAATGAGGCCTTGAAACAATTGAATGATACTCAATGTTACACAAGGAGTATTATACAAACTGTGCTAAAGGTCAAAACGGATTACCATGCTAAACTCGAGGAATGGAAGAGGTTGGAACTAATCAGCTGGGATGAACTCAAGTGTCTGAGATATGATTCTACAAAAATACCAATAATTAACCCAATTCCAAAAATCCATAAGGACGCGGTTACACTACCTGGATGGCCGATCATCTCTGCGATGGTCAGTTTATTGGAAAAAACATCTAAGTACATTGATAAATTTTTACAGCCCTATGTAAGAGAGCTGCTGTCTTATATCAAAAAAGCTGGTGATTTCCTGAGGCATGTCTACGATTTACCATGGAATGATGAATACTGTTTGATAACTTTGGATGTGACTGCTCTCTACACGAGCATCAAATATGCAGACGAACTGCGAGCGGTGAAACATTTCCTACAAACTAGGCCTGCCAAATTGTATAAACATACAGAAATGTTATTAACAATTATTGATTACTGTCTTAACAACAATTTTTTTCTGTTCAAGAACAGATCTATAAGCAAATGTGTAGAACGGCAATGGGCACCTGCTTTGCCCCGAGCTACGCGTGTTTACATGTGGGTTGGTGGGAGGAGCAGGTGCTCATTATGGAACACAATAAAATGTGGGAGGAACATGTGGTGACATGGCTCTGTTTTATTGATGACCTTTTTGTTATTTGGAAGGGGTCAGAGATAGCACCCGGGAAATTTATCAATCAAATTAATCATAATCAGCTAAACCTACACTTCAGTGGAACAATAAGTAAGAAACAGGTAGAAATCCTGGACGTGCAAATATATGTGAAGCAGCGCAAATTACAAACAAGATTCTTTAGAAAAGCCACTGCAGGAAATTCCACTTTACATGCAAACAGTCATCACCCGATACATTGGAAGGAAAGTAGCCCCAATGGGGAGTTCCTCAGACTAAAAACAAACACCAGTTTGGCTGCGGATTGGTGTGCAGGTAAAGATTACATGATTCTGCGCTTCAGGGAGCAAGGCTATTCCTCAAAAACGCTAACATTAGCGCTGAGGAAAGTACAGGCCACTGACAGGGAATCCATTCTTTTTAACGAACGAGTTACTTACCTTCGGTAACGATGTATCTGGTAGAGACACAGTCTAGCCGCAGATTCCTTAACTTAGAATTTCCCCAGGCGTCAGACTGGATCCGGAGAATTTTTTGCAGCAGCACCTCTGTGCGCCGGGGGACGGCGCCGCATGGCTCCGCCCTGACGTCGTCCAGGGACATGACGTCAGTGGAGCCATATAAGTCCCTCCCGGCGCGCTGACGTCAGTTTTCTTCGGAGAAACTTTTTCCGTGCCACAACGCGGAGCCACCACCAAAAACTGTGAGAGTATGGGAACAGTGTGCGAAAAAAGATGAAAAATCAGTGAAACAAAAAGAATCGAATGGTGAGAAACATCACCATAATTAACAGTGACAAGCACTGTATACTGAAAGCAATTGAAGGGAAAAAACAGAGCCCCGCTCTGAAAGAGCAGAGCAACGCTCTGAGAAACAGCCCCGCAAAAGCGAAGACTATGCCCTCCCGAGGCAAAACGACATATGAAAAGAATGTCAAGGCAGACGACAGGAAGCCTGCAATAGCAAGATCTACCCGCGAAGGGCAACAAGACCTGAACCACATAAGTAATGACGATCTACCAAAGGTCGGCAACACCAGGAATGCCGTATCCCCTGTAAGAGAACTATGGACTGAGGCACAGTCAAATAGACCCCAAACCAATTGACTGTAGTTGAGTCAAGAAACAAGAGACCCCAGAACCATGGAGAAGGTGGGAGGGAGGGAAGAAGAACATTAGTAGGCCCCACACTGGAAGAACCAGGGTGTAGGGATGTAGAAGGATACATGAACCCGCCGCCCAATCACGAGAATGGGTGGAGAAGAACAAGTAAAACAGAATGAATCATCCTACCGAGGAGGGAGGTGAAAGACGCCACTCCGTAGGAAGATAAAAGCCACCCGGAAGGAGGAGAGTGCATAAAACCCAACCTGAAAAGGTCCTCGCAGAGCGGGGAGGATGGGCGGGCGTTAAGGAATCTGCGGCTAGTCTGTGTCTCTACCAGATACATCGTTACCGAAGGTAAGTAACTCGTTCATCTGATAGAGACATCTAGCCGCAGATTCCTTAACTTAGAATAGATACCAAAGCCATACGCCATAGGAGGCGGGTCTGCGACTGAGCCCCACCAAGGTCCCAAGAGAACCCAGTGGTCAACAAGTTGACTAAACACAGTGGGGGCAGCAATGCCAGCGTGGCCAACACCAGACCACTAAGCTCTGTAAGGAGCGGAAAACAATGGGAGGCAAAGGCATCACAAGCCGCCCAGGGACGGCATGAAAGCCCTCTCGTTTGTACAGGGTTTGAAAAGGGAGCACAGAACCAGAATGTCAGTGCGGAATATGAGAGTCCATAACTTCCGCAAAAGAAGGTGAACTGATCATAGGAGCCGATGGATCCGCAGGATCCGATGGATCTGCAAGAGACAACGACCCAGAGAGAGGACAAGACGGTATGACTGAGTCAGAGCATACAGGTCGAGCATACACAGTGGAAAGCGTACCAGCTAGGAAACTTTGGACAGCAGTGGTAGGATGCTGACCATGTCCAGGAAGAGCCTGTGCTACCAGAGACACAAGACCTGCCATTGCGCAATCGCCCCTTCACAAAATGACATGTGAGAGGGCGGACGTCAACAAGCAGAATGACATATAACCATGACTACAAAAAGAAACATGCATGCGGGGGACAGAAGTACACATGGGCAGACCGCGTGTACCGCTAGAACCACGCCACGTAAAAGGAAATGCACAATGGAACGCAGTGAGAACAGCCCAGATGCGAAAGATGCATCACCAGGTAGGCAACCGACGAAAGGGAGCCGGCAAGCTGGACACACACAGAAGGCTTGCTCCCATGAGAAGGCCGAGAGCAAGACCACGGACACCGCAGCAAGGAAACCCTAGTATGCGTGACCCCTGGTTGTGTGTAGAGCGCAGGACAGAATATACATCAAGAAAGGACACACCCGTGAAGGATGCGTATCAAAAAAGAACCCAAGAGCGCACCAGAGGTACCAACAGCTAAGTTGCAGCAGAACCGGACAGAGCAATGTCCAGACACTTAAGCGACAACGGCCACCCGGCAGGGAGGAGTCACAGCCCCCCGCCAGACATACTGGGAGACTGAGCAGTACTCGAAAGAGTCAGTACTAAACGGACATAGAGTAACAGGAAATTGTAAAGAGATGCACATACAAGATCACACAAGACAGTGAGTGTCCTGAAGAGAACACTTCCACAGAGAGCAGCAGTAGCAGCCCGAAGTAGAAGTGTGACAAACTCCTGCGCGGAAGCAGCAGGGGAAGAGGAAACTCCTCCTGAAGAGAACACTTCCACAGAGAGCAGCAGTAGCAGCCCGAAGTAGAAGTGTGACAAACTCCTGCGCGGAAACAGCAGGGGAAGAGGAAACTCCTGCGTGGGAAGTGCCCATGAAGTAGGGCACAAGGCAATGTACAGTATTGGCGTACGTGGCGAGGATGCCACAGTCTACAGACAAAGTCCAGACAGGACTGAACTACGAAAAAGTACTACCTATCCCGGAGAGAGGAAAGTAGAAACCAGTCATCGCAGGAGCGTAAGAAAAGCGTAAGCCCCCCGTGGCAGCGAACATACTAGGGAGCATCCACGTGACGCGCATACAACACAGAAGAACCATGCTGCATCAGCCCTGCGTGCCTGGGAGCCGCGCCACAAGGCTCCGCCTTGAGGTCGTCCATGGCCAGGACAAACTGTGCCGGGAACGGAACAGGGCAAGGCGGTCCAAGGGACAGTGGCTGACGATAAGGGCAGCCAGCATAGACAAGGAGAGCGAAGCTGAAATGACACTCCTGGAAGAAGCAGGAGAGGCAGAAACCTCAAGAAAGTGAGCATCTACCGATGCAGGGGAGTGCTACGGACCAACCGCAGAGCCCAACGGATAGGCAATAGAGCGAGGCCAACCGCTGGACTGCAAGAAGGAAAAAGAGGGTCCACAACAGTAGAAAAAGACCACAGTCTCATCTGCAGGACAATCCCTTTGAAGAAGACTCCACAGGAGCCTACCAAGCCTTCTGTGTAAGGAAGGAAGCTAGACAATAGCCAACTAATAAGGCAGCTAGACAATAGCCAACGAATACCCCACATAGGGTAAGCCTCACCCCCAGCTAGGGGCAACCTCTTGAGCATGAACTCATAGACAGAGGAGTCAAAAGAAAGCAGAATCAGCTGACCAGCTGCACTAATAGAAGCAAAAACGTCGGGAAGCCGTACAGGCCTTCTGGGTATTACGTCATGAACCCAGGGCCCAGAACAAGCAGAGACAACACTGCACCCGAAAATAAAAGTTCACAAAAGGACTAGAAAACACAAAGTCATGGGAGCCCAGACATGAGGCGGTTGACTGCTGAGTCCGCATGACTGTCAAAAAGGGTCACGCCATCAAATGGCAAATCCCGAAGACTCTCCCGAACATTGTCAGGGAAACCGCCATCGCGCAGCCAGGCATGGCGACGCAGAGCAAAGGACCTGGCCATCGCCGGACCCACAGAGTCAGTGGTGTCCATAGCCGACCGAATGGTAAATTGTGCCATATCTCGGCCATCATGAAGGAGACGATCCAGGTCAGCACGGGACCCTCTGGAAGAGAGGGAAGAAGACGCTCGACCGAGTCCCAAAGGGCAAAACTAGCCTGTGCAAACACGCAAGATGTGTTCAGAGCACGGATGCCCGAACTAGTGGACGCAAAAATATGGCGGCCACATGTCTCCAACCAACGAGACTCCCTAGTGGGAGGTAGCAACGGGAGAGGAGAGGAAGGCTGCGAGGCGAAAGCCGCCTGGACCACCCGGCCGTGAGCCCTAGGATGAAGGGACAAACAGACAGGGTCATCTGGAGCCGGGCGATGCCGACATGCGATGACCCGATCCACAGGGTCTCCCGAGGAGGGCCGTGCCCACGTGCCAAGAAGGGTGTCAAATAACGACCCGCCAAAAGGCAGCAAGGGCTCCACCTCCACAGCATCTTGGTGGAGGAGATCCAATAATGGTTCAGAAGGCAAGGAGACTGAGGGGGGTTGCAGGTGTAAAAGAGCTGTAGCCCTGCGAATAGCCCTTGCAAATGCCGCAATAGCCTCTGTAGCCATTCTAGGTGGCGATAACAAACCATCTGTAGGGGACGGTTGAAGGCTAACGCGTTCCCCAGAAAGGAGAGACGCCGCAGCCGGAGGCCGAGCAAAGGGCCACTGGCCAGGGGGCAGCGGAGCCGGAGAGCGTCGAAACAACCCTGGGTGCTCCGGGTCCTCATCCTCTTCGAACAGAGGAACAACAGGGACCGTAGCCGGCACCGGCGTCGCATCGAAGTCGACAATCACCAGGGGTGACTCGGCCTGGCATCGGACCGGCGTCGACTCGCCCTCCACTGAGGCCTGCGGGGAGGAAGGATGTCGACAGGGAGTCGAGCTCCGTGCTGCAGCCGCATCCGACGGCGCAGGGAGCCCCAAAGGGCTATGCGGAGACGGGGCAGAAGGGCTCGATGTCTGACTGGGATGCCCCTCCGGGCCGTGTGCCGACGTCGCAGCGACTCCGGAACTGGAGTTGAGGCACTCGGCCTGCGCCGAGGGCGAACCCGCCGGCGAGGACCCGACCTGAGTCCCTACCCCCTCTGTGGGTCCCGAGGGTGCGCCAGGGAGAGGGGGTGACCCAAAGATGGAGTGAAGAGCCTTGGAATAGGCTTCCATCTGGGCCCGATTCGCCCCAACACCCGGAAAGGGTGGGTATAAGGGGACCGACTCCTGGGCGTCCGCGCCCGGTAAGGACGGGGAGCAGCGGGCCCCGTCGTCACGTTTATGTGAGGCCTAAGACCTCCGTGACTTGTGCTTACCTGCGACAGGCGAACGACGTCCGCGGGAACGACTCCGTGACCGGACCCGAACAGGAGCCCCAGCTCGAGATGGAGATAGGCGGCGCGAAGGCTCTGAGCGGGACATCCGGGCGGTCAACAACTTCATCCGGCGCTCCCGCAGGGACTTCGGCTTCATCTGCCGGCAGGCGTCGCACTCCTCGGAGTCGTGGTGCTCTCCTAGGCACCACATACAGATCGCGTGCGGATCCGTCGCTGACATTTGCCGCGTACAGGTCTCACGCCTTGAAACGCGAAGGAATCGCACACCGTTCCCGGACGCCGAAGGCGTCGAGAAGGCCTGAAACAACAGGCCAGAGGAACCGCTTACTCCTGGATCCGCGTTGGGATGCGGAAAAGAAGGAAACTGACGTCAGCGCGCCGTAAGGGACTTATATGGCTCCACTGACGTCATGTCCGTGGACGACGTCAGGGCGGAGCCATGTGGCGCCGTCCCCCGGCGCGCAGAGGTAGGTGCTGCTGCAAAAAATTCTCCGGATCCAGTCTGACGCCTGGGGATATTCTAAGTTAAGGAATCTGCGGCTAGATGTCTCTATCAGATAAAACAGTTATAAAAGATATGAAACAACCAATCAGAATGATAACCACATAAAATGAGCAAGAGGGGGCCATCAGAAAAATTATGCAACTACACTGGTGAGAGGAGATGTCATGTTGGGGCCGTCAATGCCAAAATCACCACAACTAACTTTTAGAAGAGCGTGGCCCATGAAAGATGCTCAGGTACACAGCAGTCCTGAATTAGAGACACCAGGAACATGGCTACAACAGGGCCGTGGTTTCCGCAAATGTCATTGGTGTAAAGCGTGCCTTCAACGGCAAAAACACCAGTGAATACCAAACACCGTTCAGTTCCAAAACTGTAGAGATACAAGGAATGTACAACTGCAAGACTGAATTTGCAGTGTCCTTTCCTGTGTTTGGGGCCTTCGTTACGTAGGCAGTACCATGCAAGTGCATTGCCGCATTCTTCAACATCTCAGGGCGGTCAAGAACAGAGACTGGTCATATCCAGTAGCTAGACATGTACATGACATATACAACCATAATGCGAAGTCCCTAACTTATTTAGTGATTGATGCGGTTCAGAAATCAATAAGAGGAGGGGACCGAGAGAAACAACTAAGGCAGGTGGAATGCAAGTATATAGTGAACCTCGAGACTAAGTTCCCAAATGGGTTGACTGTTGAGCAAGAATTGTATGCATTTCTCTGAAATTCGGTTGACACTGGTATAGAACTTCCCTGACCTAGTAAAAATTCTAATGTAGAGAGGGTGACTCTTCAAACATGCAATACAAGAATGTGTAACACCAAGGTTCATTGATATTTATTCAAGATTCTGAAGTCAACCTATACGGGTTAAAAGTAACTTGTAAAAGCATTTATGAAAGTATGATTTCGAACAACATACATTCAAAGTAATCTTAGTGGACATAGGCTGGCTGCAATGATCAGTTAATGCATTTAGGCAGATATTACTGTGAAAAACAACAAATCAATATGCACATGCTAAGCCGCAGGTTCTTTAAGATGTTTAAATATATGATATTAAATGAACTGAACATTTGGGTATTTACAATTCAGATTAAGATGTTATTGTAAAGTGCAACAATACAGCATTTGTACAGCAATATAACTGATTGAATTACAGTTCAATGAACCAACCGTGTTTTGCAATTGAATGAAATTAATTCTGAAAATTGAGTACAAACAAAATGACCTAAATACCACAATAACCGAATTCAAATGCATCAACAGCTTGATTGGGATTTAAATGCATTGTTTATTTTACATCATATATATTTATGTGGTATTTAAGGATTGTCAAACTATTTCGGAGCAGTTATCTCAAGAGTTGAGTCTTTCTTTATGCAACTGACATGTGACTATATTTAAAAGGCACTTAACAGCCGCCCGTTGTGTGAACAAGACCGAAACGCATTACGGGAGAGTGGAAAAATAAACTTTAACCTGTAAGAATTGTGGAGTCTGTGTCTGGTCCATTCGGATAAGACAAATACGGGAGGATAGATATATATATATACATATATATATATATATATATACATATATACATACATATATTTATATACACATATATATATATACATATATATATATATATATACACATATATATATATATACACATATATATATATTCACTGAAAAAACCATAGGTTTTAGGGACAGTTATAGTTACTTGGACATTGCACTCGTACAAAACCCGTGAAATTCCCCCGTTATAGTTAGTTCAGCTAACTATAACTCGCGCCCGCAATGCACTGCTGATGACGTCACATATTACATCACTCATGACATGGTCAGTGACATCACTGATGACATCTCAAATGACATCACTGTTGACATCATCCAGTGACTGTGTGTTTCTGTAAAGTTTAAATATTTTTAATATATATAGGGAAAGGCGTTTTGAAGAATGAGTGGGTGTATAAGTGTCTGTATGGATGATTTAGTAGGTGCGTGACTAATTCTATAAGTGAGTGATTAAACGTATCTTACTGAATGCATGGGTTAGTGACTAAACTGGGTGAATGTCTGTATCTGTCTGTTGCTGTGTAAGTGGCTGCATGGGTTTGTGAACAGCTACATGAGTGTCTATAAGAGTTATTGATTTGTTGTCTGAGTATCTGTATGGGTGCCTGAGTGTTTGTGTGGATGGGGTGTGTGCGACTGTGCATAGATGTGTGAGTGGGTGATTCACTGGGTGGATGGTTTCAAGAGTGCATCTGTGATAGACTGTATGGGTGGGTAAGTGTGTGTAACAGTGTGTTAGTGAGTGAATGTATGTCCCAGTGGTACATGTGTGAGTAACTACATATGTGAAAGGCAGTATATATGTGTGTTAGAGTATTTAAATGGCTATAAGTGAGAGTGTGTTATTGTGAGAGTGGCTGTATGGATGAGTGTGTGCTTGTATCAGTGATTGTATAAGAGCGTAACAATGTGCTAGTATTTGTATGATTAAGTGAGCTGGTGTGTGTATAACTGTATAGGTGAGTAAATGGCAGTGTGTTTAATTATTTGCATGACTGACTAGGTGTGTGAGTACCTCTATGGATGAGTGGCGTTGTTTGAGTGTCTATATAGGAGTAAGAGTGCATATGATAGTCATGTACTGAGTGACCATAAGTATGAGTGACTGTACGGGTGAGTGAGTGGATGTGTGTGTGTAGACCTAAGAATCAGTGAGTGGGTATGTAGTTATTGGTGTTGGAGTGTCTATGGTTTTGCGAATGGCAGTCTGTAATTTAGAGTGGGTGTATCAAAGGTTATATTAGGGTGTGAGGAGGTGCATCAGATTATCACGTGGATGATGTCATCAGTGATGTCATTTGAGATGTCATCAGTGATGTCATCAGTGATGTCACTGACCATGTCATGAGTGATGTAATATGTGACGTCATCAGCAGTGCATTGCAGGGCGCGAGTTATAGTTAGCTGAACTAACTATAACGGGGGAATTTCACAGGTTTTGTACGAGTGCAATGTCCAAGTAACTATAACTGTCCCTAAAACCTATGGTTTTTTCAGTGAATTTCAAAGGTTTTTTAAATGCTAATTTGTAACTATAACGTGTCTGAAACCTATGGTTTTTTCAGTGAATTTCAAAGGTTTTTTAAATGCTAATTTCTAACTATAACGTGCCTGAAACCTATGGTTTTTTCAGTGAATTTCAAAGGTTTTGTAAATGACAATTTTTAAATGTATTGTTATATTAATTTTTTTCATACTGATTTACTACATTATTAGAAACAATTTTTTTACATATTTTATTTTTAAATTACATTGTAATTACATTATACATTACATTACAAAAAATACTTTCTCAGAATGAATTACTTTAGTTTAAATACTTTGCACATAGGCAATAGACTTTTAAGTACAGTAGTTACAGTTGTTGCAATGGGCAACACATTTTCAAACACAATGCAACATTCAGCTCAATGTGAATTTCTAGTTAAATGCAATTAGTTACTTTATGGATTACTTTTCTAACCACAGGACTGGATCCTAGATTCAGTCCTGGGACATCTCCTGTAAACAGTTGAGTAAAAGCGTTTTGGTTACAGTACTGATTTTTAAGGAATATTATTGTATTTTAAAAGTTGACACTTAGAAACTTTTTCTCATATGGTCACCAATGTTATCCTACGGAAGGAAATTCACTTAGCAGGTAAAAACTGTTATTGTTACTTTTTCGTACTCAGTGTTGGATCCTAGATCCAGCACTGGTGCATCTCCTGTAAACAGTTGAAAGAATGCGTTTAAGTCATACAGGTGATTTTTAAGGAATATTTGTAGTTTGTAAAAATCAACACAAACTTTTTGCTGAAAACCAGACAATGGATTCCTATGGAAGAAAATATAAGTTACTGGTAAGTACGGTTAAAATTACTTTTCAGGGTCAGTGCTGGGCTAAAGATGCAGCACTGGGTTCTCTCCTGATAACAGGTGAGTAAATCGGAATTCGTATTTCGGCTGATTTTAGAGGAATATTTTAAAGTTCCAAAACTCCACACTTAGAAGAATTTCCAAGTGAAACCAGTCAATGTTAGCCTATGGAAGGAAATTCAAGTTACTGCTAAGTACGGTTAAAATTACTTTTTAGGACCAGTACTGGGCTGAAAGATACAGCACTGAGGTCTCTCCTGATAACAGGTGAGTAAATCGGAATTCGTATTTCGGCTGATTTTAGAGGAATATTTGTATGTTTCAAAAATCAACACTTAGAAACTTTTTCAGCAAAAAGCAGGCAATGATATCCTATGGAAGGAAATTCAATTTACTGGTAAGTACGGTTAAAATTACTTTTCAGGACCAGTACTGGGCTGAAAGATGCAGCACTGAGGTCTCTCCTTATAACAGGTGAGTAAATCGGAATTCGTATTTCGGATGATTTTAGAAGAATATTTGCACAATGGTGAAGGGAGGGGCGGGGCCTGAGGTGACATCTGTGCAAGCGCGCCCGTGGCGCGTTTTAAGTTGGGGGATTAAGTCCCCTTGAATCCTGAGGGTCCCTAGGGGCCAACTAGCCCACCAGGAACCTCCAATATGCGCCAGGGGCTGCGTTGCAGAGACGTGTAGAGAGGCCACACCCCTTTTACACCTCTCTGCAACGCAGCTCTGTGGCGCTTTCTGGATGTACCTGTTGGGCTAGTTGGCCCCAGGGACCCTCAGGATTGAAGGGATTTAATTCCCCATCTTAAAACGCGCCACGGGGCCTGTTTGCACACATGTCACCTGAAGCCCCGCCCCTCCCTTCACCACTGTGCAAACGCGCCCCGTGGCGCGTTTTAAGTTGGGGGATTAAGTCCCTTGAATCCTGAGGGTCCCCGGAGTCCAACTAGCCCACCATATACCTCCAAAAGTGCCACAGAGCTGCGTTGCAGAGAGGTGTAAAAGGGCGTGGCCTCTGTACACCTCTCTGCAAGGCAGCCCCTGGCGCATACTGGAGGTTCCTGGTGGGCTAGTTGGCCCCCAGGGACCCCCAGTATTCAAGGGGAATTCGTTCCCCTCTGCAAACGCGCCAGGGCGCGTTTGCAGAGTGGTGAAGGAAGGGGCGGGGCCTGCGGGCCCGATTGTTTTTTTTTTTTTGTCCCCTGAAGGGGAGCTGTGTAGCCCCCCTTCCTTTTTCATGTTTTGGGCCCTGGGGACCCCATCCCCCAGGGCCTTACCCCTTTTTAAATTAAATATTTAAAAAAAAACGGGAAGAGGCGCGGGGCCCCCTTCCCTGGGCCTGTATTGGCCCCGGGACCCCATCCCCGGGGCATGGCCTCGATTTTTTTTTCTTTGGAGGGGGCTGCGTGGCCCCCTCCTCAGGCCATTTAAGGCCCCGGAGACCCCATCCCCGGGGCTGGCCTTTCCGTTTTTTTAAATGTAATTATTTTTAAACTTTGGGGAGGGCCGCGTGGCCCCATCCCGAGCCACTACTTGCCCCGGGGACCCCATCCCCGGGGCTGGCCCTCTCCGTTGGGGACTGTGGGGGTCCCCAAGCCCCCACAGTCCCGCCGGCTCCCGCGTCCCTTGGGAGCCGGCATTGCTTTACACATGGGGAGCTGCTAAGATGCAGCTCCCCATGTGGAAAGCTATCGGCTTTGGATATTGGAAGAGAGGCAGGTTTCCCTGCTCTCTCTTCCAATATCCAAAGCAGTTTGCTATGGCAGGACGGAGCCGCGAGGCTCCGTCCCTGCCATAGCAAACTACAGTGTCCCGGGGTAGGCACCCCGGGACACTGCAGGAGCCGGCCCTGGGGGTGGTGGTCCCCAGGGCCATCAAGGGCTCCAGGAGGGGGCGCGCGGCCCCCTCCCATTCAGGTCACAGCCCGGGGAGGTGGTGGTCCCCGGGGCTCTGGGGGTCCGTAACAGACCCCCATATTTAAATGTTTAGTGCCCCGGGAGGTGGCGGTCCCGGGCGTGTGGGGGGCTGGAGCCCCCACACAGGTTTTTAATTAAAAAAAAAAGCCCCGGAGAGGTGGTGGTCCCCGGGGCTGCGGGAGGGCTCAGAGCTCTCCCGCACCATTTTTAAAAAGCCCCGGGGGGTGGCGGTCCCCGGGCTTGGGGAGCCCTTTGTGGCCCCCACACATAAAATTAACCCCCCACCATGCCCCCGGGACTTGGGCCACCCGGGGGCCAATTAACATTTTTTTTTTTTTCGGCAGGATTTGCGCACCCTGAGCGCATCCAGACGATTTAAAAAATTTTTTTTTTTTTGCCCAGGGGTCCTTGTGGGACCCCTGAGCAAACCTAGGGGTCAGGGTGTTTCTACCCTGCCCCCTTTGTGCGCTTTGCGCACTTGTTTCTGTCCTCGGTTCTACCGAGGGACAAAATGACTGCCAACATTTCCTGAATCGGAATGTTGACAGCCAGCTGACAGCCAATTAACATGCAGCTCGTGATCGGGACGGTGCGCGCAGGGTGCGCTGAGGGTACGCGGACCCTACTCGGCCATAGATATCACTAACTTTTTACTTTTCATTTTCTCAGCAACTACTGAACGGATTTACACCATTTAACAAAAAGGGTTCTTTCTGAACCAAGAACTACCTCTTTGCCAAATTTGGTGTAATTCCGTTCAGCAGTCCGGGCTGTAGCCGTGTCTAAAGTTTCCTATGGAAAAGTGCATGGGGAAACGCGTTTTGGGACCCCCTTTTTCTCGGCCCCCGCTTGACGAATCCCCCGAGACTTTCAGGGTAGGAGCGGACCGGAGCGGGCCACAAAGTTTGAAAATTTCGCGAAGATACGTCAACCGGCAAGAGAGTTATTTCAAATAGAATGTCGCGGATTTCCTATGGATAATAGGTTGTAACTATAACTATCTACTGGCGACCGCCAGTAGATAATATACACATATATATATATATACACATATATATATATATATACACATATATATATATATACACACATATATATATATATACACACATATATATATATATACACACATATATATATATATACACACATATATATATATATACACACATATATATATATATATATATACACACATATATATATATATATATACACACATATTATCTACTGGTGGTCGCCAGTAGATAGTTATAGTTACAACCTATTATCCATAGGAAATCAGCGACATTCTATTTGAAATAACGTTGGCGCCGGTTGACGAATCTTCGTGAAAGTTTCCAACTTGTTGGAGCGCTCCGCTCCGCTCCTACCCTGAAAGTCTCGGGTGATACGTGAAGCGGGGGCCGAGAAAAGGGGGTCCCAAAACGCGTTTTCCCCATTCATTTTTCCATAGGAACCTTTAGTCGCAGCTACAGCCCGAACTGCTGAACGGAATTACACCAAATTTGGCAAAGAGGTAGCCCTTGGTTCAGACTGGTGCCTTTTGCTTAAATGGTGTAAATCCGTTCAGTAGTTCCTGAGAAATTCACAAGTAAAGTCACATATATCTATGGGCGCGTCGGATCCGCGTACCCTCAGCGCACCCTGCGCGCACCGTCCCGATCACGAGCTGCATGTTAATTGGCTGTCAGCTGGCTGTCAACATTCCGATTCAGGAAATGTTGGCAGCCATTTTGTCCTCGGTAGAACCGAGGGACAGAAACAAGTGCGCAAGCGCAAAGAGGGCAGGGTAGAAACACCCTGACCCCTAGGTCTGCTCAGGGGTCCCACAAGGACCCCTGGGCAGAAAAGATTTTTATTTTTAAATCGGCGGGATGCGCTTAGGGTGCGCGTATCCCGCCGAGAAAAAAAAGAAACAAGTGCGCAAAACGCACAAAGGGGGCAGGGTAGAAACACCCTAACCCCTAGGCCTGCTCAGGGGTCCCACAAGGACCCCCTGGGCAAAAAGCATTTTTTTTTTTTTTAAATCGGCAGGATGCGCTCAGGGTGCGCGAATCCTGCCGAAAAAAAAAATCGAGCGCGGTCTCCCGCGCTTCGATATCAATTGGCCCCGGGTGGCCCAAGTCCCGGGGGCATGGTGGGGGGATAATTTAATGTGTGGGGGCCTCAAAGGGCCCCCAAGCCCCGAGGACCGCCACCCCCGGGGCTTTGTTTAAAAATGGTGCGGGAGGGCTCTGAGCCCTTCCGCAGCCCCGAGGACCACCACCTCCCGGGGCTTTTTTAAATTGAAAATAAAACCAGTGTGGGGGCTCCAGCCCCCACACGCCCGGGACCGCCACCTCCCCGGGGCACTAAACATTTTAATATGGGGGTCCGTTACGGACCCCAGAGCCCCGGGGACCACCACCTCCCGGGGCAGAGTACTGAATGGGAGGGGGCCGCGCGGCCCCCTCCTGGAGCCCTTGATGGCCCTGGGGACCACCACCCCCAGGGCCGGCTCCTGCAGTGTCCCGGGTGCCTACCCCCGGGACACTGTAGTTTGCTATGGCAGGACGGGAGCCTCGCGGCTCCCGTCCTGCCATAGCAAACTGCTTTGGATATTGGAAGAGAGAGCAGGGAAACCTGCTCTCTCTTCCAATATCCAAAGCACATTGCTTTTCCACATGGGGAGCAGCATGTCAGCTGCTCCCCATGTGGAACAGCAATGCCGGCTCCCAAGGGACGTGGGGAGCCGGCGGGACTGTGGGGGATTGGGGACCCCCACAGTCCCCAACGGAGAGGGCCAGCCCCGGGGATGGGGTCCCCGGGGCAAGTAGTGGCCCAGGAGGAGGCCACGCGGCCCCCTCCCCAAAAAAGAAAAAAAAAAAATGGAAAGGCCGGCCCCGGGGATGGGGTCCCCGGGGCCTTAATTGGCCTGAGGGGGCCACGCAGCCCTCCTCCCAAGAAAATAAAAAAGGCCATGCCCCGGGGATGGGGTCCCCGGGGCCAATACAGGCCCAGGGAAGGGGGCCACGCGGCCCCCTTCCCGTTTTTTTTTTTAAATTAAATTTTAAAAAAAGGGGTAAGGCCCTGGGGGATGGGGTCCCCAGGGCCCAAAAACAGGAAAAGGAAGGGGGCCACACAGCCCCCTTCAGGGGACAAAAAAAAAAAAAACGATCGGGCCCGCAGGCCCCGCCCCTTCCTTCACCACTCTGCAAACGCGCCCCTGGCGCGTTTGCAGAGGGGGAACTACCCCTTGAATACTGGGGGTCCCTGGGGGCCAACTAGCCCACCAGGAACCTCCAATATGCGCCAGGGGCTGCGTTGCAGAGACGTGTAGAGAGGCCACACCCTTTTACACCTCTCTGCAACGCAGCTCTGTGGCGCTTTTGGAGGTATATGGTGGGCTAGTTGGACTCCGGGGACCCTCAGGATTCAAGGGGACTTAATCCCCCAACTTAAAACGCGCCACGGGGCGCGTTTGCACAGTGGTGAAGGGAAGGGGCGGGGCTTCAGGTGACATGTGTGCAAACAGGCCCCGTGGCGCGTTTTAAGATGGGGAATTAAATCCCCTTCAATCCTGAGGGTCCCTGGGGGCCAACTAGCCCAACAGGTACATCCAGAAAGCGCCACAGAGCTGCGTTGCAGAGAGGTGTAAAGGGGTGTGGCCTCTCTACACGTCTCTGCAACGCAGCCCCTGGCGCATATTGGAGGTTCCTGGTGGGCTAGTTGGCCCCTAGGGACCCTCAGAATTCAAGGGGACTTAATCCCCCAACTTAAAACGCGCCACGGGGCGCGTTTGCACAGATGTCACAGATACCACCCGCCCCCTCCCTTCACCATTGTGCAAATATTCCTCTAAAATCAGCCGAAATACGAATTCCGATTTACTCACCTGTTATCAGGAGAGACCTCAGTGCTGTATCTTTCAGCCCAGTACTGGTCCTGAAAAGTAATTCTAACCATACTTACCAGTAACTTGAATTTCCTTCCATAGGCTAACATTGACTTGTTTCACTTGGAAATTCTTCTAAGTGTGGAGTTTTGGAACTTTAAAATATTCCTCTAAAATCAGCCGAAATACGAATTCAGATTTACTCACCTGTTATCAGGAGAGACCTCAGTGCTGCATCTTTCAGCCCAGTACTGGTCCTGAAAAGTAATTTTAACCGTACTTACCAGTAACTTGAATTTCCTTCATAGGCTAACATTGACTGATTTCACTTGGAAATTCTTCTAAGTGTGGAGTTTTGGAACTTTAAAATATTCCGCTAAAATCAGCCGAAATACGAATTCCGATTTACTCACCTGTTATCAGGAGAGACCTCAGTGCTGCATCTTTCAGCCCAGTACTGATCCTCAAAAGTAATTTTAACCGAACTTACCAGTAACTTGAATTTCCTTCCATAGGATATCATTGCCTGCTTTTTGCTGAAAAAGTTTCTAAGTGTTGATTTTTGAAACATACAAATATTCCTGTAAAATCAGCCGAAATACGAATTCCGATTTACTCACCTGTTATAAGGAGAGACCTCAGTGCTGTATCTTTCAGCCCAGTACTGGTCCTGAAAAGTAATTTTAACCGTACTTACCAGTAACTTGAATTTCCTTCCATAGGCTAACATTGACTGGTTTCACTTGGAAATTCTTCTAAGTGTGGAGTTTTGGAACTTTAAAATATTCCTCTAAAATCAGCCGAAATACGAATTCCAATTTACTCACCTGTTATCAGGAGAGACCTCAGTGCTGCATCTTTCAGCCCAGTACTGGTCCTGAAAAGTAATTTTAACCGTACTTACCAGTAACTTGAATTTCCTTCATAGGCTAACATTGACTGGTTTCATTTGGAAATTCTTCTAAGTGTGGAGTTTTGGAACTTTAAAATATTCCTCTAAAATCAGCCGAAATACGAATTCCGATTTACTCACCTGTTATCAGGAGAGACCTTAGTGCTGCATCTTTCAGCCCAGTACTGATCCTCAAAAGTAATTTTAACCGTACTTACCGGTAACTTGAATTTCCTTCATAGGCTAAGATTGACTGGTTTTCAGCAAAAAGTTTCAAAGTGTTGATTTTCACAAACTACAAATATTCCTTAAAAATCGCCTGTATGACTTAAACGCATTTTTTCAACTGTTTACAGGAGATGCACCAGTGCTGGATCCAGGATCCAACACTGAGTAAGAAAAAGTAACGATAACAGTTTTTACCTGCTAAGTGAATTTCCTTCCATAGGATAACATTGGTGATTCTATGAGAAAAAGTTTCTAAGTGTCAACTTTTAAAATACAATAATATTCCTTAAAAATCACGACTGTAAACAAAACGCTTTTACTCAACTGTTTACAGGAGATGTACGAGGACTGAATCTAGGATCCAGTCCTGTGGTTAGAAAAGTAATCCATAAAGTAACTAATTGCATTTAACTAGAAATTCACATTGAGCTGAATGTTGCATTGTGTTTGAAAATGTGTTGCCCATTGCAACAACTGTAACTACTGTACTTAAAAGTCTATTGCCTATCTGCAATGTATTTAAACTAAAGTAATTCATTCTGAGAAAGTATTTTTTGTAATGTAATGTATAATGTAATTACAACGTAATTTAAAAAATAAAATATGTTAAAAAAATTGTTTCTAAAAATGTAGTAAATCAGTATGAAAAAAATTAATATAACAATTAATACATTTAAAAATTGTCATTTACAAAACCTTTGAAATTCACTGAAAAAACCGTAGGTTTCAGACATGTTATAGTTAGGAATTAGCATTTAAAAAACCTTTGAAATTCACTGAAAAAACCATAGGTTTCAGATAGTGTTACATTCCCTGATGGTATTTCAGCTCTGTATCCCGTCTCCTGCTTTTCCCTGCCTGGAACATGGAACGCGGTACCTGCGTTGTACAATTTACGTTCCATGTTCCAGAGCTCGTGCAGGCAGTTACTGTTTAGCGTTGTTCCATGCAGATGTGCTGTGCCTCTTATCCTATAAACCTTCTTTTCTACTCACCGGCTGAAGACTCTTTCTTACAAATTTGGCGACGACTGGCTGGAGACTTCGTTTGCTGCAGATTTCCTGAGGCACAGGTGCTGCGACGTCTCCCGGACCCATTTCCTCGTTCTTCATATCTCCGTGCATCGCTGCCTTTCTGTGTCCTACAACTGAGGTTCCTGCTTTCGGCCCTGAAAACCGCAGTTCGCTGGTTTCTTGGCTGCACCTTCTTCTTCGTTTTGGGCTTTTCGTGATTTTTCAATCACCAACGGCAAACTATTTCTTCCCAACGCGTCCGCACCTCCTGATTGGCTACGTAACGCGTCATCACGCTGGCGGCCATCTTGGTGCAGTTCCTCAACGCGACCGCATTTCCTGATTGGCTGCAGTGCGTTTCATCACTCTGGCGGCCATCTTGGTTTGGGATCAATTTATTTAAACGCCGGAAACATCCCTGGTAACACAGTGGGGATCCTTCTACATGCGCGGTATTGAAATTTACAGTATCGCACTTACCTCACTGTTTCTGCATTCATACTGGTAAGATAGCCTGTTCATCATCGGTGACAGGCACACCTTCTTATACTGCTTGTGCTACAGTGCGTGACACTTCTTATCATATTACTTATGCCATTTCCTGCTTGTTTTCGGTGACAGGCACACCTGGTATTTTTTTTTCACTTTCAGTACTATTCCAATGTTTCCTTCCATTTAGGCAGTATTTTGGTGATGTTCACTTTTCACTTTCATCACATTACTTTTGTTCATAGAGTACTTATAGTTATCATAGTACATTTTCCTATGTATTCATTATTTATTTCACAGCTGTGACTGGTACTTACTTGTTCCTGTCCTCATTTTACTCCATTTTTACCACCATCTCAACAAAATGCAATTTGATCCTCCTTCGAAATTTTTGCAAGTTAAGGGAGAACCACCCATTCCTTGGACAAGGTGGAAAGAGGAATTTATTACCTATTTAAAGGCTATTGATGGAGAACGCATGTCAGCGGAAAGAAAAAAAAATATTTTTCTTCACTGCTTAGGTTCTGAAGGACAGCTTGTTTATAGGACTCTGCCTCCTGTCAGGTCGGGAGGTGATTACAATGTGTATGATGAAGCCAGATTCAAACCAACGACTAGTGTTGCTCTTAATAGGTTTAAATTCTACACTAGAGCTCAAGAAGAGGGTGAGAGTTTCGATGAATTTCTCACTGCTTTACGTGCATTGTCTTTACACTGCAATTTTGGCTTAATTACTGACGAGATGATCAGGGACCAAATTATCGTGCATGTAAGAAGTAAGAAGGTACAAGAGCAATTGTGGATATTAGGTGATCCCAATTTGGAGACTGCTATTAGCACAGCCAAAGCATTGGAGCAGTCTGATAAATGGATCAAGTCACTTAATAAAGAAACGAGATCTTCAGTTTCCAGTGAGATCAATGTAATCAACCCTGGTACTTCTAAGACTTACTCCAATGACACTAATGTTTCTAGTAACAGACAATTTTATTGCTATAGATGCGGGAATCCTGATCATATAGCTTCTTTCCCACGCTGTCCTGCCATTAGTAAAGAATGCAGTAAATGTGGACGTATGGGACATTTCTCTAAAATGTGCAAAAATACTATGAGGGCGGTGCTCGAATTCCAATTCCAAGATGTTTGCACCTGTTTCTTCTAAATTCTCCAAAGGGAAAGTTTCCTCTGTGTCTTACCATTCTCTTTCGTGTGATCATTCCCGAGGTGATGCTCATTCTTGTGATCATTCTCAAGGCGATGCAGAGTCTGGTATTGTGGTTTCGATCCAAGATTCCTTTGATATTTCTGAAGTTGAAAAGATTTGTTCTCCCAAATGCATTGTATGCATCTTGGGAAGAGACTTAGAGTTAATGGCTGACTCGGGATCGCCTTGGACTATAATCACAAAGGAGTATTGTCTGAAATCTTTTGGAGAACTGATTGACCTAGAATTATTATCTGAACCTGATATTGTGGCGCAGAATTTTGATGGATCCTACATTGACTTTATGGGTTTCAAAGATGTATCCATTGAGTTTAAGGGTAATTCTGCCAACATCAAGTTATATGTAGCATTCAAGGGTGTTAATGTGTTAGGCTGGCGTGATCAAGCCAAATTGGGAATTGTCTTGAACCCCAGGAACAAAGAACCTGTTTCTGTTCTTGCCTTGTCTTCTACTAGTACTGATTTTGTTAACATGTTTCCCAAGGTATTTTCTGAGGATCTAGGCAAGCTTATAGGTTTCAGCCATAGGATCAAAGTCAAACAAGGTTCTGTTCCTGTGAAACAAAAATTAAGAGGTGTTCCTATCAGTGTTAGGTCTGAGTTAAAAAACTTGTTGGACGAGATGGTTGAGAGTGGCGTTATTGAAGAAATAGAATCTTCTGAGTGGGTTTCTCCCATCGTTTTAGCCCATAAACCGGATAAAAGTATTAGATTATGTATTGATTTGAGGGCTTTGAATTCCAATCTAGTTGCTGATTGCCACCCTCTTCCCAATATAAATGAGATGGTATGTATGTTGGATGGTGCTTGCATTTTTTCCACCTTTGATCTCCGGTCGGCCTACCACCAAATTGAACTCACTGAGGACTCCAAACATTACACTGCTTTTATCACACCCCATGGTCTTTTCCAATTCAAGAGAATGCCATTTGGCCTGGCTTCAGCCGCTTCTGTGTTTCAGAGGGCTATGTACCACATTTTTAAGGATGTCAGCAAGTTCGTTAAATGCTTCCAGGATGATATCCTAATTTTCTCTAAGAATGAGGAAGACCACTTTCATCATGTAAAGGAGGTTTGTCTTAGATTAGGTAAATATGGTTTGACACTTAAAGCTGGCAAATGCAATTTCTTTTGTAAATCGGTGGAGTATCTAGGTCATACCCTTTCTGGAGATGGTGTGGTACCCAAGAAATCGTTGGTCGATGCCATTATCAATGCACCTGCTCCTGACAATAGAGAGAAACTACTTTCTTTTGCGGGCCTGTGTGAATACTATAGCAAATTCATACAGAATTTTGCAACCAAAATGGAACCTCTTAGAGAGTTAACCAGGAAATCTACTGAGTTTTTCTGGTCGGATAAACAAGAGACAGCCTTCAAACAGATTAAGAGTGACATTGTTAATGCTCCCACCCTTAAATCTTTCTCCCTCAATAAGAGATGTCTTATCACTGTAGATGCCAGTTTGTATGGTCTTGGTGGAGTACTTAGCCAGTGTGCGGGGAAGGAAGAGTGGTGTGTAGCTTTTGCCTCTAGGACTCTTTCTATGACGGAGAGGAGGTATTCCGTCATTGAGAGAGAATTATTAGCTTGTATCTGGGCCATTGAACACTTTCGTAACTATGTGTGGGGAAATAGATTTACGCTCAGAACTGATCATAAACCCCTAGTTGGCATATTATCTCCAGGGGGAGGATGGAACTCCACTGCACGTATAGCCCGTCTCACATCTAAACTACAGGAATATGATTTTCAGGTGGTGTACGTCCCCGGTAGGAGCAATGTCACGGCTGATTTCCTTTCTAGATTGCCGTGTTCTGATGAATCCCTAGTTGAACAAGAAATGGACATAGTTACCACTGTCAAACACTTTGTTTCTCAAGAGTTTTTGTGTTTATCTGAGACTGAGTGGCTTACTGAGGTCAATAATGATATTGTGTCCCAACGTATCATTGATTATGTAAAAAATGGATGGCCAAAGGAAAAGTCTGCTTCTGCTGAGATTGCCCCTTTTGTCGTGTTTCTAGTGAGATAGAAGACCTTGGTGGTTTGCTTTTAAAGCTGGTAAGATCATTCCTCCTGCGTCTATGCAGAATAAGATCTTATTACTTGCCCACCAAGGACATTTGGGTATGTCCTCTATGAAAAGACTCATCCGAGCTAATTTTTGGTGGCCTGGGCTTGACAAAATGGTAGATAGGGTGGTTAGGGAATGTCCTGAGTGTATCAGCAGTGATAAGATGCTTAAGGTATTTTCTGCCCCCCTTAAACCAGTCTCTTGGCCTGAGTGCCCATGGCAAAAAGTAGCTTTTGACATAGCAGGTCCTTTCAAACACTTACCGTCTAATGCCCGTTTTGCCCTAGTTATGGTAGACTACCATTCTAAGTGGCCAGAAGTCAAGTTTGTAGCCAATGCTACTAGTCAAGTTATCATAACCTTTTTCAAAGAAGTTTTTGCACGTGAGGGGTCCCCTGAAGTTCTTGTGACTGACAATGGGGTGCAACTCACATCCCAAGAAATGGAAAGTTTTCTCCATGTGTGTAATACCAAACATGTGACCACTTCCCTGTATGAGCCAAGGGAAAATGGCCAGGTGGAACGGTTTAATCGTGTTCTTAAAGAAGGTATTCAATCAGCTGGCAGCTCAGTTGATTGGAGGGAAATTGTAAGGAAAAGGTTATGGATGTATCGTATCACTCCCCATTCAGTGACTGGGGTAAGTCCTTTCAGACTTTTGAAGGGCAGAGAACCCATTTCGGAGATTTGTCCATGGTGGATCAAAAAAATCAGTAAGGTGGATGAGAGTATTGATCTTAACCAAGTTGCCAAACGGGTGGAGAATAGGCAGGACAAGATGAAAATTTTGTTTGACTCCAAAATGAATGTTAAAATTCCTGATTTTGCTGTTGGTGACTGGGTAAGAATAAAAAAACCTGGATTTTTGGTGAAGGGTTTTCCAAGTTCAGTCATCCCATTAAAGTTGTTAAGGTTTGTAAGAACACAGTTATCACTCAGGATGGTAGAGTATGGAATGTAAGGAGGGTGGCTAAATGCAAGTCCTTAGGGTCCTCTGTCAAAAATGATGATGCGTCATTATATGATATTCCTAATCCGGATAATAACTCTCATGGTTCCACTCAACATGAGGTTTCTAACCCGGATGATTACTCTTATCATGTCACTCAATCTGTAGCATCCAGAGTTAAGAGCAATGACCGTCCTAGAGTTTTACCTGCCAGGTTTCTGTCTTAAATTGTATTTTGTGTTTTCTTTTCCCCTTGTCACTTTTTGATAAGGGTGAGATGTGTTACATTCCCTGATGGTATTTCAGCTCTGTATCCCGTCTCCTGCTTTTCCCTGCCTGGAACATGGAACGCGGTACCTGCGTTGTACAATTTACGTTCCATGTTCCAGAGCTCGTGCAGGCAGTTACTGTTTAGCGTTGTTCCATGCAGATGTGCTGTGCCTCTTATCCTATAAACCTTCTTTTCTACTCACCGGCTGAAGACTCTTTCTTACAGATATGTTATAGTTAGAAATTAGCATTTAAAAAACCTTTCAAATTCACTGAAAAAACCATAGGTTTTAGGGACAGTTATAGTTAGTTGGACATTTTACTCGTACAAAACCCGTGAAATTCCCCCGTTATAGTTAGTTCAGCTAACTATAACTCGCGCCCCCGCAATGCACTGCTGATGACGTCACATATTACATCACTCATGACATGGTCAGTGACATCACTGATGACATCACTGATGACATCTCAAATGACATCACTGGTGACATCATCCAGTGACTGTGTGTTTCTGTAAAGTTTAAATATTTTTTATATATATAGGAAAAGACGTATTGAAGAATGAGTGGGTGTGTAAGTGTCTGTATGGATGATTTAGCAGGTGCGTGACTGACTCTATAATAGATTTTAAATGCCGCTGTCACGTTATTTTAAACCAACATGAGTTTGTTTCAATATTTTGGCCCATATTTTTTACACATTGTATATCATATATGTTCTTTGTATGCATTTATGTATTTATTGGGACATTTAATGTGATATTTATGACTATTTTGATATATATTTATATATTTATTGTTATATTTATTACAATGCGTAATATTGCACTCAAGTGAACCTCTTGCTGCTATGAACTTAGTAACTATTCAGTCTCTATGCATTTTGCATTTGAACGTGAGCATACTACTTCCTGCATTTGCCACTTTAAATGTCGATCATTACCAAAGCAACGCGTCATGTGATCAAGGCCCGAGTTGGGGTCGAAACGCGTAATGGCGGACATGTGGGCACTTAATAAAGCACTATCTGAAATTGCACCAAGAACTTTGGGTCCGCTCTTCGTCTTTTCTGCATGAGATGGAGTAGCTGAGGAGCTGCTTGAGGCGAATCCTGTTTCATATATATATATATTCACTGAAAAAACCATAGGTTTCAGATATGTTATAGTTAGAAATTAGCATTTAAAAAACCTTTGAAATTCACTGAAAAAACCATAGGTTTTAGGGACAGTTATAGTTAGTTGGACATTTTACTCGTACAAAACCCGTGAAATTCCCCCGTTATAGTTAGTTCAGCTAACTATAACTCGCGCCCCGCAATGCACTGCTGATGACGTCACATATTACATCACTCATGACATGGTCAGTGACATCACTGATGACATCACTGATGACATCTCAAATGACATCACTGATGACATCATCCAGTGACTGTGTGTTTCTGTAAAGTTTAAATATTTTTATATATATAGGAAAAGACGTATTGAAGAATGAGTGGGTGTGTAAGTGTCTGTATGGATGATTTAGCAGGTGCGTGACTGACTCTATAAGTGAGTGATTTAACGTATCTTACTGAATGCATGGGTTAGTGACTAAACTGGGTGAATGTCTGTATCCGTCTGTCTGTTGCTGTGTAAGTGGCTGCATGGGTTTGTGAATAGCTACATGAGTGTCTATAAGAGTTATTGATTTGTTGTCTGAGTATCTGTATGGGTGCCTGAGTGTTTGTGTGGATGGGGTGTGTGCGACTGTGCATAGATGTGTGAGTGGGTGATTCACTGGGTGGATGGTTTCAAGAGTGCATCTGTGATAGACTGTATGGGTGGGTAAGTGTGTGTAAGAGTGTGTTAGTGAGTGAATGTATGTCCCAGTGGTACATGTGTGAGTAACTACATATGTGAAAGGCAGTATATATGTGTGTTGGAGTATATAAATAGCTATAAGCGAGAGTGAGTGATTGTGATAGTGGCTGTATGGATGAGTGTGTGCTTGTATCAGTGATTATATAAGAGCGTAACAATGTGCTAGTATTTGTATGATTAAGTGAGCTGGTGTGTGTATAACTGTATAGGTGAGTAAATGGCAGTGTGTTTAATTATTTGCATGACTGACTAGGTGTGTGAGTACCTCTATGGATGAGTGGCGGTGTTTGAGTGTCTATATAGGAGTAAGAGTGCATATGATAGTTCTGTACTGAGTGACCATAAGTATGAGTGACTGTACGGGTGAGTGAGTGGATGTGTGTGTGTAGACCTAAGAATCAGTGAGTGGGTATGTAGTTATTGGTGTTGGAGTGTCTATGGTTTTGCGAATGGCAGTCTGTAATTTAGATTGGGTGTATCAAAGGTTATATTAGGGTGTGAAGAGCTGCATCAGATTATCACGTGGATGATGTCATCAGTGATGTCATTTGAGATGTCATCAGTGATGTCATCAGTGATGTCACTGACCATGTCATGAGTGATGTAATATGTGACGTCATCAGCAGTGCATTGCGGGCGCGAAGTTATAGTTAGCTGAACTAACTATAACGGGGGAATTTCACGGGTTTTGTACGAGTAAAATGTCCAACTAACTATAACTGTCCCTAAAACCTATGGTTTTTTCAACTATAACTCGCGCCCCCGCAATGCACTGCTGATGACGTCACATATTACATCACTCATGACATGGTCAGTGACATCACTGATGACATCACTGATGACATCTCAAATGACATCACTGATGACATCATCCAGTGACTGTGTGTTTCTGTAAAGTTTAAATATTTTTAATATATATAGGAAAAGACGTATTGAAGAATGAGTGGGTGTGTAAGTGTCTGTATGGATGATTTAGTAGGTGCGTGACTGACTCTATAAGTGAGTGATTTAACGTATCTTACTGAATGCATGGGTTAGTGACTAAACTGGGTGAATGTCTGTATCCGTCTGTCTGTTGCTGTGTAAGTGGCTGCATGTGTTTGTGAATAGCTAAATGAGTGTCTATATGAGTTATTGAATGCTTGTCTGAGTATCTGTATGGGTGCCTGAGTGTTTGTGTGGGAGGGGTGTGTGCAACTCTGTGCATAGATGTGTGAGTGGGTGATTCACTGGGTGGATGGTTTCAAGAGTGCATCTGTGATAGACTGTATGGGTGGGTAAGTGTGTGTAAGAGTGTGTTAGTGAGTGAATGTATGTCCCAGTGGTACATGTGTGAGTAACTACATATGTGAAAGGCAGTATATATGTGTGTTGGAGTATATAAATAGCTATAAGCAAGAGTGAGTGATTGTGATAGTGGCTGTATGGATGAGTGTGTGCTTGTATCAGTGATTGTATAAGAGCGTAACAATGTGCTACTATTTGTATGAGTAAGTGAGCTGGTGTGTGTATAACTGTATAGGTGAGTAAATGGCAGTGTGTTTAATTATTTGCATGACTGACTAGGTGTCTGAGTATCTCTATGGATGAGTGGCGTTGTTTGAGTGTCTATATAGGAGTAAGAGTGCATATGATAGTCCTGTACTGAGTGACCGTAAGTATGAGTGACTGTACGGGTGAGTGAGTGGATGTGTGTGTGTAGACCTAAGAATCAGTGAGTGGGTATGTAGTTATTGGTGTTGGAGTGTCTATGGTTTTGCGAATGGCAGTCTGTAATTTAGAGTGGGTGTATCAAAGATTATATTAGGGTGTGAGGAGGTGCATCAGATTATCACGTGGATGATGTCATCAGTGATGTCATTTGAGATGTCATCAGTGATGTCATCAGTGATGTCACTGACCATGTCATGAGTGATGTAATATGTGACGTCATCAGCAGTGCATTGCGGGGCGCGAGTTATAGTTAGCTGAACTAACTATAACGGGGAATTTCACGGGTTTTGTACGAGTGCAATGTCCAAGTAACTATAACTGTCCCTAAAACCTATGGTTTTTTCAGTGAATTTCAAGGTTTTTAAATGCTAATTTGTAACTATAACGTGTCTGAAACCTATGGTTTTTCAGTGAATTTCAAAGGTTTTTTAAATGCTAATTTGTAACTATAACGTGTCTGAAACCTATGGTTTTTCAGTGAATTTCAAAGGTTTTTAAATGCTAATTTCTAACTATAACGTGCCTGAAACCTACGTTTTTTCAGTGAATTTCAAAGGTTTTGTAAATGACAATTTTTAAATGTATTAATTGTTATATTAATTTTTTTCATACTGATTTACTACATTTTTAGAATTTTTTTTTACAGATTTAATTTTTTAAATTACATTGTAATTACATTATACATTACATTACAAAAATACTTTCTCAGAATGAATTACTTTAGTTTAAATACTTTGCACATAGGCAATAGACTTTTAAGTACAGTAGTTACAGTTGTTGCAATGGGCAACACATTTTCAAACACAATGCAACATTCAGCTCAATGTGAATTTCTAGTTAAATGCAATTAGTTACTTTATGGATTACTTTTCTAACCACAGGACTGGATCCTAGATTCAGTCCTGGTACATCTCCTGTAAACAGTTGAGTAAAAGCGTTTTGGTTACAGTCGTGATTTTTAAGGAATATTATTGTATTTTAAAAGTTGACACTTAGAAACTTTTTCTCATAGAATCACCAATGTTATCCTATGGAAGGAAATTCACTTAGCAGGTAAAAACTGTTATCGTTACTTTTTCTTACTCAGTGTTGGATCCTGGATCCAGCACTGGTGCATCTCCTGTAAACAGTTGAAAGAATGCGTTTAAGTCATACAGGTGATTTTTAAGGAATATTTGTAGTTTGTAAAAATCAACACTTTGAAACTTTTTGCTGAAAACCAGACAATGGATTCCTATGGAAGAAAATATAAGTTACTGGTAAGTACGGTTAAAATTACTTTTCAGGATTAGTACTGGGCTGAAAGATGCAGCACTGAGGTCTCTCCTGATAACAGGCGAGTAAATCGGAATTCGTATTTCGGCTGATTTTAGAGGAATATTTTAAAGTTCCAAAACTCCACACTTAGAAGAATTTCCAAGTGAAACCAGTCAATGTTAGCCTATGGAAGGAAATTCAAGTTACTGGTAAGTACGGTTAAAATTACTTTTCAGGACCAGTACTGGGCTGAAAGATACAGCACTGAGGTCTCTCCTTATAACAGGTGAGTAAATCGGAATTAGTATTTGGCTGATTTTAGAGGAATATTTGTATGTTTCAAAAATCAACACAAACTTTTCAGCAAAAAGCAGGCAATGATATCCTATGGAAGGAAATTCAAGTTACTGGTAAGTACGGTTAAAATTACTTTTGAGGATCAGTACTGGGCTGAAAGATGCAGCACTGAGGTCTCTCCTGATAACAGGTGAGTAAATCGGAATTCGTATTTCGGCTGATTTTAGAGGAATATTTTAAAGTTCCAAAACTCCACACTTAGAAGAATTTCCAAGTGAAACCAGTCAATGTTAGCCTATGAAGGAAATTCAAGTTACCGGTAAGTACGGTTAAAATTACTTTTCAGGACCATTACTGGGCTGAAAGATGCAGCACTGAGGTCTCTCCTGATAACAGGTGAGTAAATCGGAATTCGTATTTCGGCTGATTTTAGAGGAATATTTGCACAATGGTGAAGGGAGGGGCGGGGCCTGAGGTGACATCTGTGCAAACGCGCCCGTGGCACGTTTTAAGTTGGGGGATTAAGTCCCCTTGAATCCTGAGGGTCCCTAGGGGCCAACTAGCCCACCAGGAACCTCCAATATGCGCCAGAGGGCTGCGTTGCAGAGACGTGTAGCGAGGCCACACCCCTTTTTACACCTCTCTGCAAAGCAGCTCTGTGGCGCTTTCTGGATGTACCTGTTGGGCTAGTTGGCCCCCAGGGACCCTCAGGATTGAAGGGGATTTAATTCCCCATCTTAAAGCGCGCCACGGGACCTGTTTGCACACATGTCACCTGAAGCCCCGCCCCCTCCCTTCACCACTGTGCAAACGCGCCCGTGGCGCGTTTTAAGCTGGGGGATTAAGTCCCCTTGAATCCTGAGGGTCCCCGGAGTCCAACTAGCCCACCATATACCTCCAAAAGCGCCACAGAGCTGCGTTGCAGAGAGGTGTAAAGGGGTGTGGCCTCTCTACACGTCTCTGCAACGCAGCCCCTGGCGCATATTGGAGGTTCCTGGTGGGCTAGTTGGCCCCCAGGGACCCCCAGTATTCAAGGGGAATTCGTTCCCCCTCTGCAAACGCGCCAGGGCGCGTTTGCAGAGTGGTGAAGGAAGGGGCGGGGCCTGCGGGCCCGATCGTTTTTTTTTTTTTTGTCCCCTGAAGGGGGCTGTGTGGCCCCCCTTCCTTTTTCCCTGTTTTTGGGCCCTGGGGACCCCATCCCCCAGGGCCTTACCCCTTTTTAATTTAATTAAAAAAAAAAACGAGGAAGGGGGCCGCGTGGCCCCCTTCCTGGGCCTGTATTGGCCCCGGGGACCCCATCCCCGGGGCATGGCCTTTTTATTTTCTTGGGAGGGGCTGCGTGGCCCCCTCCTCAGGCCATTTAAGGCCCCGGGGACCCCATCCCCCGGGTCCGGCCTTTCCATTTTTTTTTTTATTTTTTTTCTTTTTTGGGGAGGGGGCCGCGTGGCCCCACTACAGGCCACCTACTTGCCCCGGGACCCCATCCCCCGGGGCTGGCCCTCTCCGTTGGGGACTGTGGGGGGTCCCCAATCCCCCACAGTCCCGCCGGCTCCCACGTCCCTTGGGAGCCGGCATTGCTGTTCCACATGGGGAGCAGCTGACATGCTGCTCCCCATGTGGAAAAGCAATGTGCTTTGGATATTGGAAGAGAGAGCAGGTTTCCCTGCTCTCTCTTCCAATATCCAAAGCAGTTTGCTATAGCAGGACGGGAGCCGCGAGGCTCCGTCCCTGCCATAGCAAACTACAGTGTCCCGGGGTAGGCACCCCGGGACACTGCAGGAGCTGGCCCTGGGGGTGGCGGTCCCCAGGGCCATCAAGGGCTCCAGGAGGGGGCCGCACGGCCCCCTCCCTACATCAGCACAGCCCCGGGGAGGTGGTGGTCCCCGGGGCTTCGGGGTCCAAAACGGACCCCCATTTTAATTTGTTAGTGCCCCGGGAGGTGGCGGTCCCCGGGCGTGTGGGGGGCTGGAGCCCCCACACAGGTTGTTCAATTAATTAAAAAAAGCCCCGGGAGGTGGTGGTCCCCGGGGCTTGGAGACCCTTTGAGGCCCCCACACAAGATTAAACCCCCACCATGCCCCGGGACTTGGGCCACCCGGGGGCAAACACCTGTCGAGCGCGGGAGACCGCGCTTCGATTCTTCGGCAGGATTTGCGCACCCTGAGCGCATCCTGCCGATTTAAAAATTTGCCCAGGGGTCCTTGTGGGACCCCTGAGCAAACCTAGGGGTCAGGGTGTTTCTACCCTGCCCTCTTTGTGCGCTTGCGCACTTGTTTCTGTCCTCGGTTCTGCCGAGGGACAAAATAGCTGCCAACATTTCCTGAATCGGAATGTTGACAGCCAGCTGACAACCAATTAACATGCAGCTCGTGATCGGGAGGGTACGCGGACCCTACTCGGCCATAGATATCACTATCTTTTTACTTTTGATTTTCTCAGCAACTACTGAACGGATTTTACCATTTAACAAAAGGGTTCTTTCTGAACCAAGAACTACCTCTTTGCCAAATTTGGTGTAATTCCGTTCAGCAGTTCGAGCTGTAGCCGTGTCTAAAGTTTCCTATGGAAAATTGCATGGGGAAAACGCGTTTTGGGACCCCCCTTTTTCTCGGCCCCGCTTGACGAATCCCCGAGACTTTCAGGGTAGGAGCGGACCGGAGCGGAGCCACAAAGTTTGAAAATTTCGCGAAGATACGTCAACCGGCAAGAGAGTTATTTCAAATAGAATGTCGCGGATTTCCTATGGATAATAGGTTGTAACTATAACTATCTACTGGCGACCGCCAGTAGATAATATATATACATATATATACACACATATATATACACACATATATATATACATATATATATACATACATATATATATATACATACATATATATATACACATATATACATATACATATATATACACACATATATACATATACATACACATATATATATATACATATATATATATATACACATATATATAAATACACATATATATATATACACATATATACATATATATATATATATACATATATATATATACATATATATATATACATATATATATATACATATATATATACACACATATATATATATATACACATATATATATATATATACATATATATATATACATATATATATACATATATACATATATATATACATATATATATATATATATACACACAATAGGGACCCTGTAATGTTATAGTTCATTTAGTGAGTCCATAGACAAAGAATCTTTTATTCTGTTCTGCCTGATAAGGAAATCTACTTCCTGATTATCAGCAGTCTCCAGTCTGAGAAGACTCTGTTGGCAATAAAGTCCATTGAGCCATAAATGGCAATAGAAACTGGACAGCGGTGTGCACCACTGTCGAAGAGTGTGACAGATATGCAGATAGGTTTGTAATCATTGCTGAAATCCTCAAGTACTTCACTAAAAGTTATGTAATGAGCATATATCGGATTTCAGAGCACATAAGCCTAAGGACATTAGTATAAAATCTTGCTGCAGCCCATAAATATTCGGCAACAGAGTATGACAAGCAATAGTGATGGAGATACATGATGTTAGAATGAGGATGGTGCGGACCAAACCAGAGAAGGTTTAGACGACGAGGGCCACAAGCAGAAAAAAAATGACTGCAGAACACACATAGGTTGAAAACGTAGCTAAGCGCCTTAGGAAACTCAGTAGTCCGAGAGTGAAACGAACAGCCAATTCTTAAGCTCAAAGAAAATAAGCCAGTTTGTTTTTTCACTTGCAAGTGGGTAATATTTAAGAAAGAATAGAGACGGTGCTACCAATTCCTTCTGCAAAATGAACAAGCATTGGCAAAGCCAACACATATGGCCTCATCAAGTTGGTGGGGTTGTTCATCTTTTTATTGAACGCACAATACTAAAAGAAAAACAAGCATTTACAATGCAATAGGTCTCGCACTGACATTATTTTGAGCTATTGACATTGTAAATGACATTGTTTTTTTGTTTTGTTTTTCATACCATACACAACTATTTTTTTTAAATTATGTGGTTCATGGCACTCATTTTTGGGTTTACAGCACTCATCAAGTAAATCCCACCTCTATGATGTTGTGAGAGTTACAAACCGGGAAAAAGAATCAGAACACTATAGCATTGTTTCTATTGGAGGAGCCTCGGTGGATCTGCAAATCCTGAGACTGCAAAAATAAAAAAAATGAGGCTTCTGAATGAATTCAGTAAAACGAGAAAAAATGCCATTTCTTGTGCTGTAAACTAGCACCTGAAAAAAATACTACCAAGCATTGTTTGCAAGTTTAAAGATATAAAAAGCATCAACCCTCCTAAAAATCAGTTCAAGAAAATAGTTTAAAAATTGAAAAGTAAAACAATAACCAAAAAAATGTGTAACATAACAAATTAACCCAAAAAAGGGTTCCAATATTAGAACGTTAAAAATACTCACACAAACAACATGATGTACGTTCTGTAGGCATGAAGATGCATGGGTGTGTACATACGTACGAGCTGATCAAAGGTACTCTAACAGAAGTGGGGGATACAGTTTGGCTTAGGCGAAATGTCGTCATTTAGTGTATTTCAGATTCTGCTTGTTTTACGTGAAATTCCCAAAATAACGTGATTACATCAACTACTTTATGTAATTATGCGCCATCTGATGTTAAAAATTAACCTTGAATGCGCCATTCACAGTAAAAGTACTCCACGGACAGCAGGCTGCAAGTGTCTGTTGTACGCGGGAGCTGTGCTACTTTTTTGGGGTGCAAAATGCGCTCTCACATCAAAAACTTATAAGGGGGAACATTTTGCTCTAAACTATAGTGCTAAATTACGCATTTGCATTTTGCCCAATTACAAGAAAGGAATTTAGGCAAATTTCCCACACCTGTAGGGAACAAGGCACAAACTTGCCAGGTAGGACACGTGCCAAGGAAGGGGGACAACCACAAGCTGGCGGGGGGGGTAGCATTATCCAAGCGCAGAACTCAGTGCTGTAGCTGGAAGTACTACCAGACATCACGCACTCTTGCGTGCACAAAATCATATCACTAGAAGCGGGAAAATATGTTTTGTGAATAAAGTAAGTTTCGTGCCCTCAGTTCAGTCTAAGAAAGTGAGCACGTTTTAAATAGGTCTTTATTACTTTATATCAAGTAGATTTAAACAATGTACACGTGTTGTCTTCATTTAGAGTATTCGTACAAACATTAGTACAGGTAACATACAGCGCTTCGAGGAGTGTAAGAAAGTTGGCACGTCAGCATTAAATACCACACAGCAAACAAACTGCCCAACTGACTCCATTTGCATCCTAGCGGAAACTTCATTGTTTACTTAGGGAAATGCCTGGTGAGGGATGCCTTAGGCATAAAAAAATGAATTACACAGGTGAGCTTTTGTTTGTAAATGTACTTTAGGACAAAGCGTCACTGACAGTTCCTAGTTTGTGATGGTGCCATCTGCACTTATTTTTGGGCTGGGAATTATTTTTCATTGTCATATTAATCCAGAGAAAGTGGGAGAACAGCAGAAAAAGATGGGAAAATAATAATTGTGACAAATGGAGAAAGTAGGTAGGGGTGAAAAGGTATCTGCAAGAAGGAGGTAAAGAGACAGGAGGGACTGAATGGTGGAGAGTGTGTGGCGCAACGGCCAGAGCTGCCGGCCTTAGAGCTGCGGATCCAAGTTCGAGTCGATGCGTCGGCTCGGCATCCTGTGATTCTGGGCACCCGCCAATGTCCCCGTGCCTAGAAATAGCGCCCAGAATCCCACACATTACCGGCGCTACAGATCCGAGTATTCAAGAAAGAGGTTTACACTGCAATTCATGGCTAGGCAACCTTGGTGTTTGGCAGCAGCGACAGAGGGATTCTAACAAAAACACGGGGCAGGCACTCTTCGTTTTACAAGTAAAACACTGTTGTCAACTTCTAATGAAATTGTGATCCGTATTACAGAGCTTTAGGGTAGTGTGAAACTGTGTCAGTAACGAAGTACTAAAATCCTCTATGGAGCGCGTGCTTTCCTCTGATGGAACAACTTCACTGATCCTCTGGTTTGTGTAAATTACTTCCCACATCAGTTCTTGGCAGCTTTGAGCTCGCGGCCTCAGCGCTCTTATTCCCACGGAAAGTGAATGCATTCTTCCGTGACTGTTAGTAAAAACAACATATGGTCGGTCGGTCGTATCAGCGCAGCCTGTGGCCGAGGCCCGGGGTTCGGTTTGCCTGCTGAAGAGAGAGGTTTTCACCCACCGCCTCTCTCCAAGAAAGGTTTGCTTGCCTGCTCTCCAGCGTCCTCGCTAGAAGTATGCAGCTAGAAATGCAAACTTGGCAGTCAGGACGCGCGACTCGCACTGCACATACTCTGTGATATTTCTAAATTTATCGCAGATCTGGCAGAAGTCACTTGATAAATACAGCGACAGGCGGAAAGCAATAATAACAAGCATCGATCTCTTGTCTTTATGGGGCCATGTGTTTCTAATTAGAAACACATGGCCCCATAAAGATAAGAAAGTGCTTTGCGACAGCCGCAAAGCAGGCAGAGCCAGTCCGGATCGGCCGGACGAAAAAGAGCGAAAGGCGTCACCAAAAAACCCTCATTTCCTATGGCAGGCCACCGTTTAGCATAAACGGTGGCGTCAGCCAATGAAAATGAGGGGCGGGGCTTCAAGTCCCCTTCTCAAATCTACTCTCCTACAAAATCTCTCGCCCAGCGAGCAGCGCTTTGCGCTGCAACGCCAGGCGAGACCTAAAAAGAAAACATGCTGCTGTCTAAACATGGCAGCCATATGGTTGCAATAAAGCTTTCAAATGAAAAAAATACAAGTACAATTTTAATAGAACAATAAGGGCACTTCTTAGCACGTAGATGTACTTACAACAGATGCAGAAACCCTTTCTACTTCAAATGCACATCACAAAAAATTATGATTCTTATTGGTACAAAGGAAAGATGCTATTGGCTTGGAATTGCTGTTACCAGAAGACATAGTTTAATGGCACAAGCACGACTAAAGAGAACAGACAATAGGTGTGACTTCAGTGTGTGAGTGAGGTAGGTCGCAAATGGTTACCGCGAAGGACACCTTTCAAGATCTACTGTGACAATTAAAGGAAAAAAACATGTTGACCCCTGTTTTCACCACATTTTGAGCTGTAAAGGATCATTGGTTCCAGCACAGTCACACTATATTTTTACTTATGACAAGAGTACCTGCTTATCAAAAACCTGACGGATTCCGCTTAGTCATTTTTAAATCACATAGACACCAATCTACACACACTGCACCTCCACCCACACACACTTCATTACGGCGTTTAAGATCTTCAAAAGATATCTGCCAAAGAGCTCCTTCGAGAGGCCCATTGAGCATTGCAGTGCCAGCCCAACGAGGAGCTACCGGATGATGAGGCATGACACCCATCTGGGTGTGTGGGGGCTCTTGCTTCTGATTAATCAGATCCCCTCGATCTGCTTGATTAGGCCTTTCTGATCTACTGACTTGCTCTTTCTTCTCCTCTAGTCTGTACAGGAATTGCATACCTTTTGTGGCTACACCTACACATGTAAACACAGGCATTCACAAATGCTGCTCGTTAGACCTGGCATCTTTTGGCGTGTTTCCCCTGTCTTTTTGCTATCTGACCGCCTGGTTTTTACTCTGTTTAGTGTCTCTGTGCACTTTCTCACTGCTGTCCAGTGTTGAAGTGCAAGTGCTACTATTGTACATTGGATTATGGATTGGTGTCTCCATGATTGGCATATTTGATTTACTGGTAAGTCTCTAGTAAACTGCACTGAGAGTGTCAGGGCCTGTAAATCAAGTGCTGCAAGTGGGCCTGCAGCACTGATTGTGCCACCCACACGAGCAGCCTTTCAAAGGGTTCTCAGACCTGCCACTGCAGTGTCTGCGTGCAATTTTTACTGCCATGTCGACGTGGCAAGTGCACCCACTTGCCAAGCCCTAACCTTCCCTTTTATTACATGTGAGTCACCCCTAAGGTAGGCCCAAGGTACCCCTATGGGCAGGGTGCAGTGTATGTGAAAGGTAGGACATATCCTGGTACGTGTGACATGTCCTGATAGTGAACTACATTGTAATTCGTTTTTCACTGTTGAAAGGCTATCTGTCCAATAGGATAGAATGGGCAATACTCTAACATTTTACGAGTATAGCTTCCCATTGGGACAAGATAGAGAAATTGAATTTAGTATGCCTGAACTCAGAATGTAGAAATGCATCTTTTAGTAAAGATGATTTTTATGGTCTGTGTTTGAAAATACCAATTTTAGAAAATAAGAATTTTCTTGCCTAGCCATCCTGTGTGCCTCTGCTGGGTTGTGGATTGACTGTCTGGCTTTGGAGTGACAGGGGCTGGGGATGTGCATTCTCTTCAGACAGCCACTGGGGGGGTTGAGGTGTGTCCTGCCTTTCCTGGGTGAGTCAGGGCTGGGCTGAATAGACCTGGGATGCATTTAGAGAAGTGGGAGGAGATTTCCTTGCACCTGAATGGGCCTGGTCTGCCTTGGACAATGATATCTCCACCTCCTGCTGGGAAGCTGGACCTGAGAGGACCAAACTGGTTTGGAGTGAGCACAGACACTCTCTGACCAAGAGAACAAAGAGAAACGGAGTATAAATATTGGGGCCTAGACCCCAGAACTAATGGGGGCCATAGACATGGCGGAAGTAAGAAAGGTTCCACTAACTGTAGTGGCAATAGATGCTGCCAAAGCTTTTGATCAAGTGAACTGGGCATACCTGTGGGAGACCTTAAAAAGTTTTGGCTTCCCGAACAACCTAGTTAAGACGGTGAAAAATCTATACCTTAGCCCCAAGGCAAAGGTGCTGGTGAATGGGGACCTAACAGATTGGTTTAGCATCACAAGACGCACAAGGCAGGGGTGTCCCATGTCCCCGCTCCTGTTTGATTTGTATATTGAGCCTTTCGCCAACTGGCTCAGGGCAGACATCCTAATTTCTCCTTTTAGTTTTGGCGAGTTAGAAATTAAACTAGCTTTATACGCAGATGACCTGCTCCTTTACACGACAAACCCTCAAGAAGCAATCCCTAGTTTAATGGAGAAGGCGGAAATATTTGGCGAGGTCTCAGGGTACAAGATTAATAGGGGAAAAACAGAAATTATGGAGTGGAATGAGGGGGTGAGAAGCCAGGGAGCCAAAAATCAGATGAGATACTCAGGGGTACAGTTAACTCAGAAACTGGAGGATATTCCTGTAGTGAACTGGAAGAGAGTCAGTAAGGAGGTAATGAGCTTACTTCTACGATGGGCAAGCCCCCCCTTAAATATCTACGGGAGGGTAAATCTCGTAAAAATGATTATCTTACCAAAAATTACTTTTCTCTATAATTCTATCCCACTGTCTTTTAGGAAAGAAGATATAGCCAAGCTACAGGGAAAAATAGGTAGCTTTAGTTGGATGACGAAAGGCCCAAGAATAGCTTGGAAAAAGCTTAGAAGAGGGCTCCCTGCGGGTGGGTTGGCGCTACCGGATTTACTTACTTATTGTTATGCCTTCCACTTCAAAAAATTTAGAATGTTGGCTAGTAAGACTGATAGTTCATCAATGGGACTACTATTTGATGCCATGTTAAAAGATGTGATTCAGGGTCAGCAACTCTTTCTCTTTAAATATGGAGACCCAAAGTTTTATAAGAAAGTAAGGTTAAAGATTTTAAGGGCGGCTTTAGAGACCTGGGTCTTTATAAGAAAGAGAATGAAGATTCCATACTATGCAGCACGGGCCCCTATCTGGGACTCTCCAGGCACCCCTGAATGCTTGAGAGATCAACTCAGTCAGCCTTTGAGAATGGGAGGTATAAATTACTGGGCAGATCTAAAAAAGGAATCCAATTTAGTAAGTTGGGAAGTGCTTAATAACCTTACAAGAGGGACGTTGACGAGGTTGAAATATTATCAGCTGTCCTCTGGGTGGGCGACTCAAAGCTGGCTTCAGGAGGAGGAAAATTTGAAATTGGATCAAGCAACTAGAACGGATAAGTGGAAGAAGGAAATATCTTTCTGGTATTGGGCCCTTTTGGAAACGGAGGATAATGTAGAAACTGAAATCATAAATCTTTGGGGTAGAGAATACAGAGATGAGGACATCAAGAAACTCTGGTTTGATTCGTTTGGCATGTTACAGGCTGTAGTAAAACCAGCATCACTTAAGAGGAATCACTTGTATACAGCCTACAGAGTCTACTGGTCTCCACAAAAGTTATCTAAAGTCACAGGTAATACGTATAACTGTCCAAGGTGTAAGTACTCCGCAGCAGATGACTTACATATGTTTATGGAGTGTTCAAGAATTAAAGCCTACTGGATGGGGGTATGCAATTTTTTGGAAGAAGTGCTGGGGACACCAATGGAAATAAGTACCAGTTTGATATTCTTTGGACTTACGAATGGTTGGTTACCAGCTGAATGCACCTAGCTCCAAGTTTACGTTCTATGTGATAATTGTGGTGAGACGGGAGATATGTAGGCTGTGGAAATCAGAAACTCCCCCAACTTTTGCTGAGTGCTTAAAGAACATTATTTACATCAGTGAATCAGACATGGTGTGTGATCGAAGAAGCAGAGTTAGGATTTGGTCTGCACTGATGGATTGGAGGGAGAAGGCAAGTGAGTCCAATGATTAAGCCAAGCATGCTGTTGGTCCTGGCCTCCTTAGTAACACTCCGGGGCCCCCAAAAGTGAATAGGAGATGGAAATGGAAACAGCATTATCCTTATGAGGAATCTCTGATCTCTCTATTCCCCCCGAGGGTTGGTATAGGTTGGTATAGAGAGACAGGGGAAATCCAAACAAGAGTATTGGTAGAATGAGTACTAAAAAAAAAAAGAACTTTAGAACTCGCTTGGATCAAGGAACCTGCCAAGAAGAAGAGCTGGAAGAACTGCCAGGAGGAGTACTGCCCCTTTGCTGTGTTGTTGCTTTGCTGGGTTGGCCTGCAGTTGCTGCTTCTGCCTTGGGCAGTGAAAGGACTGGACTGAACTTTCTTCATTAGTTGCGGAGTATCTCCAAGGGCTTGAAATAGAGCTTGTCTCCTGTTCATGAGGTTTTATGGACAGCAAAGACTTCACTTACTTCTGGGTACCGCCTCTGGAAGCATGGCTTTCAGTTGCCACAGAGGGTGAAAGCAGCCGACACTGTCACTGACACAGCTGCTGGCTCGGTGTCCTGAAAGCACCGCAGAGGGCACCGCCGCACTTCGCACCGCAACCCTGGTCTCACTGACGATGACGCCGACCGCCACCGAACCGCTGCTTGCACCGCGACCTGTGGGCACCGCACCGCCTCGTTACACTCTGCTGCCCTGGTCTCACTGACAACTACGATGCCTGCTGAACTCGACACCTGTGACCGCACAGTGGTTGGGGGGGCACCGCTCATAAGTCACACGACGCACCGCCAACACATATGGTCTCATCAAGTTGGTGGGGTTGTTCATTTTTTTATTGAACGCACAAAACTAACAAGCACCGCCTCACTCCGCACCGCAGCCCTGGTCTCACCAAAGCTGCTGGACGACCGTCACCGAGCCATTGCCTGCACCGCGACTTGAGGGCACCACGCGCTGCACCACTACACTACACACTACAACTGTAATGGTTGTCACGACCGGCTTGCACCGACGCAGTTGGCTGGAACCAAATGTACTGTTTATGAGTCTGCTGACACTAACGCCAGTCCGCCCGACGCGGTCGGCCCAAACTGTCGGATTCTGTTATTTTCAGCACCGCAGTAGCCCCGGACAGAACTACGGGCTTCAAACAACTGCATTTTAGAGTTATTCTTGCCAAGTGCATATTTGTGATTACTGTATGTTGCTCTTTTATCGTTTTGGTCTTATTTGCACAAATAAATATTGGTTATTTTTCTAAAACTGGTGTGGTATCCATTTGTAGTGTTTTCCCTGTATTACTGTTGGTTATGTGCAAGTGAAAATACACTGCCTCTGAGATAAACCCGACTGCTCTTGCCAAGCTACCAAGAGGGAGAGCAGGGGTTATTTCAGTAGTGTATCCCCCTTATCCTGACTAGAAGGAAGGGTCCCTATTTGGACAACAGTGCAAACCATTGCCAACTAGAGACCCCTATTTCTAACACTGCTTAAAAGCGTTACATGCACAAAACGCTGTTAATCACATTAATGGCAGTGTTAGTATTTCTTTATGTATAAAACGCATGTAGGAGATAAAGAACTGAATGTGACAGCTTGATGATCGTTTCCAGATGTAAAATAGTCCATAATGTTTTCTAATGAAAGGACCTCAGAGAGGTGGAATGATATTCCAAATAACCAAAAGCATCAGGAGAGACATAAATAGTCTTCTCGATCAGCCAAAACCGACTCTATTCATCATTTAAAGAGTTGGTAACAATATGTCTTGAAAGCAGCTGCATTGTCAAGCCCGACCGAAAAATGACCAAAAGAGAAACACTTAGTAGAAGTTAAGTGGGCAAGGCCTGGACACAAGGCTGGTTGTTTTCAATAACATGGCAGCTGAGTCTTGTCCCTCTCTCTACTGCAAACAGGCATCTGATGAATACTGGAAAAGAGGGGATGCAGATGTACCAGAAAAAAACAATGCATTCTGGGATAGACTAGTGGTCCTTGCTGGGGTTGGTTCAGGTCAGCCTCCAGTCTGGGAGCGAATTTTCCTCTACTACTTTTTTTTTTAAATATCCTTTTTATTGGCATTTAGTATTTACATACGCAAACATTCCACAATCTTAATACAGCTATGCGTATAATAATCCTGTACAATAATTATGGCCGGGTAGAGCAATTTGGATCCAATCATTAGCAGTGGTTATTCTGTTACATGTTCACAGTTTCATTGAAAACCATTCCCCTATAGATTCACAGGGTAACAGCTGGGAAGGACCACAGTTGTACAATTGCCACTACCCTATAAGGAAAAAGAAACGAAGATTAAAGAAACAAACAATAATGTAAACCAGGCAATTCCATAGGTATGGGCATGTTGTCCAGTTGGGGATATCCACGATGAAAATCTGGATTCCCCAGTGGCGCTATACAGGTATTCCCATAAATCCTAAGTGCATCCAATAGACAAGAAAAATACAATCTTATTGCGGAGGATGATTAACGCCAAAGTAAACCAACCAATATATGTCGGAACACGAGAGTCTTGCCTCGTGTCCCGTCCTCTTTTTTAAAACTAAACTGCAAAACTTGCTACCAGGGGTCATGATCAACGTAACTTATTAGGTTAACTTTCTGGGAATTTTCCTCTACTACTTGGACACAAACCTCACACCACATGAGCAAGCCCTCAGTATCTTTGATTTGGAGGGAGAAATATTACGGCTTTAACTGGGGGATTAATTTCTGTTTACTATGGACTGCTATAGACCATTTGATTCTTGTGCCGCACAACATAAACACTCGTGCATCATAGTATATTAGTGACAGGTGACTTCACTTGCTCCCTTCTATTAAACCTGTGGCATCAGGCAATTATCAGACTGATCCTCATTCCCTTCTTAATGCCTGACTCTCCCTTGTGAACGTCGGACAGCACGTTTAACTGTGTACAGCTACATCTGAGAAGGCTGCTTGTCAGAATCATTTTCAATCCATCTCTAAACACTGTGGGTAAACTAGTGTTCCCGTCAAGCTAGACATTCACGTTATTACTGGACCCTACAGAATATCATTAAAAAGCAATCTATATTTAGGATTTCAAATGACTGTAGATGTGATGTATGGGCTTGGGGATGTCCAGATTACTCGCGAGGCAGATGTTCGCACGAATAAAGATATTAAGGGGCGAAATGTGTTGTGTGTCCAAACTACACACACACAGGCCCGAAACAGTTAAGTTCATAAAGTAGAAATCAGAGGATAGCATACAAATGATCATTTAAAATGTACCAATAGTATAGGATTGTTTTCTTTTACTCTCTACAAATGCAACATTCCAGAACTCCTAACAAACGTTCCAACAGCTACAAAACTCTAGAACATGCATCCTTCTTCCTTCTTTTATTGTTGATCCTGCATGTGTAAGTGCTTTTCAGGTGCAGTGGCAGTAAGGTGGATGGGTGGATTCAATGTCTGAGATGTTAGGATGGGTGTAATTAGTGGGGTTAGTAGTTTCAGCGTTACATTTTTCAGATTTTGGAGTGATATTGGTATGGAGTATTAGTTGTGAATGGGGCAGGGATGGAGACCTGTACTGTGGTTTCTTAGGTTCCTTTAGAGGTATGGGTGTTTTGTAAATTCATGTGGGGTATGGAATGCGGTGTACGTCTAAGTAAAAAGATTTACCTTAGAGGATGGTGCGATATGGGTTCTAGACTACTCGGAGCAGGTTTCCAAATGCTGCGGTCGCAAAGGACAGTGTTTTGATATTAAACTGGTGCAAGTATCTCCATATTATGAGTGAGAATCCGGTTCAGCATGAAATGTCTGCGTTTTCGTCATAAGGATAACCAGGCAGGTAACGGAGCTGCACATGTGATTCTGTCATTTATTGAAGTCACACTCAGGGTGAAGTGCTTTTGCTCAAGAGCCCCAACAAAACCATTAGCAGCAGTAAGTGAGTTAGGGATACGGTGGAAATATTTCAAGTTGGGCAGGTTGCACTGACTTATTAAGCCACTTTGTGAGGCCATATTTTGTGATACATATGAGATGCACTTTTATTTTTGAGAATTGGCCCTGAGGCATTATTGTTTTGTGAGGTGTGTTGATGGAGCATTAGAGCCTGTAATTTGGAGAGGAGACTTCTTTGGATCGGCTTTTTGTTTTCGACATGGAGAATCTTTCTAGGGATTTGAATTTAGAAGGGAAGATTGTGAGTAAAGGTGTTAGTATTATGGCCGAACCGTTGGGAGAGCAAATGGAGAAAACTTTGGATGGCTGCTTTCTTTGATGAAAGGAATGGCAACTAGGGTTAGTGTGACAAGGCATCAGTTATTTCAGACTGATTAGGAAAGGTACTGTTTTGTGTGAGATGGCAAGCAGGATTTGGCTTTATATGTCGGAAGGAATGCCATTAAGAATAGATGACGTGCAGTTAAAATGTTTGAAATCAAAGAGATATTTGATGGTATAAAGCTATTCCATAAATGAGACAGGACATGATGGTCCCAAAAGAGTGCCTGCTCAGGAGACTCGTCGTGTGATTGTGGAGAAATAAAAAGAATAAGGTTATAAAGCTGTCCGCCAGCTCACAGGTTATTAAAAAAATGTAAAATAATAAGCTAAGCGGTGACATGCTTATGTGCGTTTTGTGATGAATCTCCGGGCACTGGGGATGTGGTGGTTCTAAATTGCTTCTCAGGCTTTCAATCAAGAGATGAGCAAGTGCAGGTTAAAAAAGAAAGGTTTGCAAAAGAAGTGAGAAGAGAGATGATGACAAGGGTCTATTTAATCCTCTGGCATGTTTGACCCTATGATGATTCTCCAAAGTGGAACACATCTCAGCACGTTGCTAATTATGTTATGTTGCTGGGTGTGGCAGCAGAATCCCAAGGAGGTCAGAGTGTGTTATGGTCAGAGCTCCCTGAGCTATCATTGATGGCAGCAACACCTGAAATGGACGCTAAGAAGTTGCCTTTCCTTAACAAGAGTGGCAAAGATCTGCGAAGAGGTTTTTAAAAGGGGTACAAATATTGTTATTATTGACTTCTAGATGTTTTAGGACCTGAGCCATATTCATACTTATACTCAATCCCGAAGTGGGGGGAGGAACGGCCTAGAGCTGAAAGGGGAACTGGAGGAACAGGGTGGATCGAGAGACATCGCCCAGGACACTAAATTGTGTTGTGACTATATTTCTAAGTTATATTCTGTTCTAGTGCGTATTAAAGTACTCTTCTTTCTTGAAAGTCAAGCACCTGTTGGACACTCACTTACTGCACTGCTGTGCGACTGCTGGGCTCTGAGCTCAAGGACCCCAACGCTACCTCCCTGCGCCATCACTACCACTGAGAGTCAACTTTAAAGGGGGTATGTGCTTGGCCCAGTTTGCAGAGCCATGCTAAGAACATGCAAATGACCCCAACACCCACGGTTCATGGCCAGGAGCTCCATCTTGCTCTAAGCCCCCCCTCCGAACAGCATCTGGCTATAATGGAAGGGCCTAACCTTGTCTAAAATTAACCAACAGAATCCGTTAGCCCGAGGCAGCTGTGTGCAGAAAAAACATTCCTACTCTGCCCCCGCTGGCCACAAGTGACTCTCTATGGGGGAATCAGGGTGGTCTGGTGGCTGCTGTGGGCCCCATCCTCTACTGCCATCACATTCTTTTGAAGCCCAAAAAGGCTGAGCAGACTGCTAGATGGACTGGGACAGCTTATTTTGGCGATAAGTCTGACCCCGGGAGCAAACCCTGGACTTGTGAAATTGCTGGCAAAACTGGAGGACCAGGGCTAGCAAACCCAAGGGACAAGCCATGGCCATCTTTGAGCTGCTCCAGAACTGAATCTTCCTTGTTTCCAAACAGTCTTGAACAATCATAAGGGCATGTCTTAGAAGTATGTCTGCACGTCCCAAGAGCAACCTGTGGTGCGCATCCAGGCATGATGATGAATGACCACACTGGTGCCCGTAGCACGGCCTATGCAGCCTGTGGTGTCAAGAGCAGCATGCAACATGTGTTTTGTTGCATCATGCTCATAATGCACCACCTGGGGAATAGTGTTCCAAAACTCAGCGATGGGAGAGGGCAAGCTCTCGTTCATCATATTCCAGCAGGCATCAGTGTATCTGCCTAGCAGACACAAGGCATTAAAGGAGCGTTAGGCCAAGCTGGCGGAGGAAAATACCTTCTTGCTAAGGGCGCCAATGCATTTAGATTCTGTCAGGTGGAGCAGTAGGAGAAGCATTGAGGTTTACTTTGCTGGACAAAACCTGCATTACAAGAATTTCCGGTTAAGGATGCAGAGTCAAAAAGGCTGGGTCTACCGTAGCAGGTCTGTTGCGCTTCACTGTGGGACTATTAACCAGCAGTGTCGAGCAGGTCTTTGCCCATGCCATATCTGTCAGTGCTTCACTGAAAGAAGAGTATGAGCCACGAATGAAGGGCATGGGTGCCAAATCTCAGTCAGTATATTAGCCTTAGTTTCAGTAGTAAAAAACTGTGGCTCTAGACACTCTGCTGCCCTGCATACAATCACAGCAATGGAAACACCTTTTTTGGTAGGAGGGCCCAATGAGACATCCAATTTCATCACAGGCAAGGTACCCAGACTACTTGCATTCGGCGGTCTGATGACCGACATCTGTTTCCTGCAGGTACGGCAAGGCTTGAAGCCTGTAGTATTTGGGGAAACATCCCTAAGACACTGTCTTTGAGAAAAAAAATTCTCTTTGGAGGTCAGTAAAGAGGCAACAAATTTAGGGAGTGGCGCTCCAGACCAACGTAGACGTCAGCGTGCAAGGCTGGCGCCTCTATACGGTTCCATGCTGCCATTTCCAGGGGTAGGACGAATCCACTGCAGATTCCAAAGGCATCACCCATTGGCGCATAGTAGAAATCGCATATGGATCCTGCCTGGTGACTGGAGGAATTCAAAAGGTGAGGAATTTGCAGTTAGAAGTATCCATCAGAAACATGGTGCATACATAGTATATATATATATATATATATATATGGCATAAGCATAGATAAAGCAAAACCTATAAATGGGCACATGATTGCTGGTGTTGGAAAATGATTAAGGGTATTCATAATCTGGGGACACGTTTTTTAAGTGTCAGATACAGAAATCTTTCAGAAACTAGGTCGAACACTTTGAACTATGTCCCAGTTCCTCTTAGAGAAGTAATCACTAGTTATTTATGCCATGATAGGAGTATATTTAAAAATACTTGCTCTGTTCATGGAGGGAACCGCCTCCGATTATGATCTTCTTGTGGAGGAAGGTTTGATTCTTAGAGGGCAGATTACCCTAAAAAGGACATCAGTAGCCTTGATGTATGGACAAAAGGGAGATCGCACTAATGCTAAAGAGCATCCTTTGCTGCACTAGAAACTGTTTCACTACAGGGGTTCAAATTGTGTTGATGGCAAGGCCCTTGCTAGGGTCTGGTGTAGCTGAGCCCAGACTGGGGACCCAAAAGCAGCCCAGGCAAACATGCTCAAATCGGCCACACCCTCCTCGTCTCCTTGTGATATCGCTCTTTTTTTATTCATATATTCTTTCTTGTCCCTCTCTGATCACTTTCTCTCTACCTTTCTCCTCCCTCCTTCTCGCTCTCTGGAAGCCTCACCCTGCCTCCTGCAACTAACCCCAAGGAGTTGTGGAAAGTGACAGAGGCACCAGGAGGGGCCCTGGGTGTTCAAAACCAGCCTGAAAGGGCTCCAGCCCACCAGGGAAATGCCCTGTGAAATAAAAAGCCTGTCCGGCCATGACTGAAGAGCAATCTGCCACCCCTCCCCCCCCCACTAAATTTAAGCATTTCCATTTAAACATCTGTCTTCAAACAAATAACAACCGAAATTAAACAAAACCCTGAAACCGAGCACAATTCTTTGTCAAAACACTTTTTAAACCAGTATTTTGCTGAGACTCGTCTGAGCTTGCCTCAGTTGTTTCACTTACTTAACACTTGAATACTATATTTAGATGGTGGCAGCAAAATCAAACGCTTAGTGACACATCTTATCAATCCTTCTGGAATCCAATTGACACCTCTCCCCGAGCTCCTTCTGCTGCAGTCAGGAAGAAGCAGAATTTGTACAATGGCGTAAACTTTAAAGGAGACGCTAGGGCCAGACTTGCCTGATCAATGTAAAAAGCGGTTCCAGCTCTGATCTCCCTCCGCTGTTTTAAATCCGTTTCTGTTGTGTCTCTGGACAGCGCAATGTACTCAACCTCGCGTCGGGTCAGCTCCTGTGGAGAGTGGTGAAAAGTTGTTATACTACCAAAACCATAACCAGTCTGGCTTTATTACTGTAGATTATTCAAGTAGAACGTACAGCACCATTTTATTTGTAAAAGAGTCCTCTTCAAAATATGCAAATGTATTGTAAAAATAACTTTAAACAACAATGTACCATTAACCAGTTGAAAGAGGTTGCGAGTGACAAGAACAGAAGAGGCCTTACCTCATGCACCTGGAGCACCCAGCTTCATTCATGTGAAGCCCAATTGTAGGAAATTGGGTTTTTGATTGAACCACAAAAAGTCACTAAATAAACCTGTGCTTAACCATCTGGTAGCTTGGCACAAAAGCAGTCAGGCTTAACGTAGAGGCAATATGCAAAGTATTTATGCAGCACTCAATCAATAATAAAGTAAAAACATAACAAGAAAAATCCCTCACCAATTTAAAAACATAGAGAAAATGTTAATAATTTGACACCAGAACATCAAAAATCCAATCAGTAGAACCGGAGTTATGAATTTTTAAAGTTTTTAGTCAAAACTAGCACCTAAAATATCAAAGCGCCAACTGCAGGCATCTAGTCGTATGAGATAGGGACAGAGTCAAAAATTTATGGCTGACTGCGATGCAGGGTTGTTCAGATACATGCGGTGGATTAGCTTACCTCAAACTTAGAAGAAATTTGAAAAAAAAAGTTGCTGGGAAGGTAAAGTTCAATAGGGCAACACACCCGGCGGTGTCCGAGGAGGAGGCACGTCATTGGGAAGCCGCTGGACGAAGTCGCGGTGAAGATTTCTATGTTTGGACTTTGTTGCTTTTGGAAGTCGAAAATCTCCAGCGAAACGGAGCTGCAGACTGTAGCCATCGAGGGCTTCACAAGGCCAGATACCCCTTCTGAGAGGAGCAGGTAAACAGGATTTGCTGTTGCAGAGAGCAGGGCAGTCCTCTGAGGGTACAAGGCAGGTTTCAAGTAGCAGGGCAGTCTTCTGGTAGCAGCAGGTCAGTCAACTGAAGTACAAAGCAGGCCTCAGACAGCAGGGCAGTCCTCTGAAGTACAAGCCAGTCCTTCTGGGAGTCCTCTGCAGGTCCAAGAGTGAACTGAAGAGTTGATCTCAGGGTCAAATATTTATACCTGGTGCCAACCTTTGAAATGAGCAAAATATCTATACTCCCACCCCCACATCTGGAAATTTCCTTCCTCCCCTGCCCAGGTACCAAGAGGTCTAGGGTGAAAAAAGACTGATGTCAAGTACTTTGTGAGTGTGCTGGAGGCAGCCCCTTTGAAATGTAAGTGGAGCAGCAAACTGCTCCGCCTCTCCTGGCAGGATGGCCCTTCCTGCTAACACCTTGACCCCCTTTGTCTCACTGTCTGGGTGGAATACACAAAGGCCAACTGCCACTATATTCACAGTTATGTGACCCAGGACACAGGCTGCAAGCATCGAATGGTTAGGACAAGAAAATGCCAACTTTCTAAAAGTGGCATTTCCAGAATTGTGACTTAAAATCTTTTTGAGACCAAACATGACATTTCTACCAGTTTCCAATCAAAAGTTAGTACTTATTAAATGTACTAAGGTAACCCAATGAAATCCTGTGGGAGAGGAAGGCCTCATAGTAGTAAAAAACAAATATGGGAGTTTTTTTTACTACCAGGAAATGTAAAACTTAAAAGCACGTCCTACCTTTTAAATACAAAGCACCCTGCCCTGTGGGCTGTTTAGGGCCTTCATTAGGGGTGACTTATTTGTAGGATAAAGCGAGGTTTAAACCTGGCAAAAGGTTTATTTTGCGAGGTCGAATTGGCAGTTTAAAATTGTACACAGGTTGCAATGGCAGGCCTGAGACATGTTGTAAAGGGCAACTTAAGTGAGTGGCACAATAAGTGCTGCAGGTCCAATAGTAGCATTTTTTTTACATGCCCAGGATTCATGCTGTGCCATTTTATTATGCATTTATAAGTACATTAAAAGTGCTAATTAGGTGTAAGCCAATTTTATCATATTTAAGGGAGCACTTTAGCACTGGTTAGCAGTGGTAAGGTGCACAGAGTCCTAAGGCCAACAAAAACCAAATTCAGAAAATAGAGGGGGTGAAGGCAAAAAGTTTGGGGATGAACCTGCAGAAAGGACCAAGTCCAACACCAATCACGATGAAGGGGCCAGGAGGTCGGATGGACCTACACAGCAGTGTCCAATGGGCTGGGAGGTCAGTGTGTGGGCCTTTTTTGGCTGTGTATGGGCCTGTTTTATGGTCTGCTAGGCTGGTTTTTAGTGTGGATTTCCCGGATATTAAAATAAACCTTGCCTGCAGCAATCTGAAATCCATGCAGTGTTCCATACTTTGCAAACTGCTTATACAGCATGTTTTACAAGTTTAAAACTGTTCCTGTTTGCATACCTGGTCTACTTTTTACCTATCCAATTCACTAATGAGGGGGCCACATTTAGTTTGGTGCCTGGGCCTACTTTCTGTCTCAGTCAGACTCTGGCCCAGAGCCATACATGCTCCATTTTGCCTCATCAGACAGGAGCAGCAAAGCAACAAGTGGCATGGCATGGGGGGCTTAGTGGGGCTAGAGCCCCATTTGTAATTGTCTTGGAATTACCAACCCCTAGAGCCCCATCAGCAGGGCGATAGCCACAGCCAGTAAAAACAGACACTTGCATCTCAGCCTGGGAACATTGTTCCTCTTTGCATTTCACATTTTTTATACTCGTGAGTTCCCTAAGAGTATTTGATTTTTCCAGGATGTGTTTATGTAGTTTCTAATGCAAATAAATTCTCATGTATAGCGAGTGGTGTGAAAAGAGTCGCCTTTGAATGTTTGTGTGAGTTCGGCTTGTGGGTGGGTGTTTATAAATGGCCATGATTGAGCGCTACAGAATTCAGGATGAAGGCAGTGTGATTTTCTCAAAGTGTCCGTCAACAGATCACATGGGGTTCAGAATAAATGCTCATTCAGTCCTTGGTCTCTCTGCAAAGCAAGGGTCAGGTGTGCCAATTGTAAATGTGATTCCATGCCAAAGTGTTTTAAAGAAGTGCATAGCTGTTAACATTTTGAAGTGGCGAAATGTAAAGAAAAGGCAGTGCATATGGGTGAGTGGGTGTGTTGTGTGTGGGGAGGTGAGGGTAAGGAGATGCAAGTAAGAATGTGCAGGAGAGAGTGACAAAACGGTGTTAAAGAGGAAAGAGATGAAGTGTGAAATATGCAGATTGAGGGTTTCAGAAAGATATCAGGAGAAACGAGCATAAGTGTCTAAACAAGAGACTGGAGAAGAAAGTGGTGTGAAGAGGAGAACTGGAGTGATTGAGACACTCCAAAACCACTAACCCTTCCACAGACCTTAGTACTGTTTAATTCATAGTCTGCTTATTATGTTTACATTAATTTGTATGTGTTTGTCATGATTGCCCATTGTAGGTTACCCCACCACTTTTATCTGTTGCCCCTTGTGTGCCCCCTCTAAAAATCATTTCTAGAGATGCTACTGCAAGCCACTACAGCATGAATCAGACTAGCTATCACCCACACGATCTTAGACTGGCAAGGTTTTAATGGGTCATCCTTTAATAACCCAAAAAAACAGTGGGAAAAAATCAGCAAGTGTGACCAGAGGGTGAAAGACAAGCATATGATTTGTCCCCTTCTGTAATCGGTACAGACAAGTATATAAGCACTAGAAACCAGTAGATCTGCCCATTATTTTGCTGGCACATGACCAAGCCTCGCTTTGCCAATGTTTGTGCACATGTGGGTGGACATATTTCATGTAGATAGCCATCTATTAAAGTTTTTGGCATACTTTCTCATTGCTTTCCCATTTCAAGATGGCCGACACAATAAGAACCAACACATCAGCCATAAGAATTCATTCAAATATGTGCACCATGATGCAGTGAACTCTGGTTTAAGTATGGTGCAGTTATCTTGTGTTATGCAACTAAGGAAACTCTAAGGTTAGTCAACCATGCAGATAGATTTATTAAAACTTACTATACGTTTAAAGAGGGCCTTTAAACAGAATCATGATTCACTTTATTGTTAGTAGATTTTCCCCCTTCCTTTACTCACTACCACCTTTTCCTTCTCTTTTCATGTCTCACAGGAGCAGCCCTAGCTTTCCTAAAAATGCTATTCACGTTTACAAGGAGGGTCCTACCACCTCCCAAAACAAGTGCTTAATGTGTGCTGGTAGTTGCCCCATCACCTTTTTAAGGGATCGGGACATTTTGTACAAATGGTTCCATCTTGTGTGCTCACTAGATACTGCCCACATTCTCATACTATCCCCATTATATTCCTTCCCTACATGCCATTATATAGTGTATTAGCTGATGTTTCATTAATGGGTCAGTGGTATTTATTTGCGACCATTCAGACAATATACTCACAATTTGTTTAAAAGCCAGGATTTTTGGGGGGCATGGCCAAGATGGCGGCGAGGTAGGACGTATCGTCTCTGCACTCCTGCCCGCCGCCCGCCCTAATAGTGTTTTTCCTGAGCATTTCTCGAGCTCCGGGCCGGCTGACCGCCGCTTTGCCATTTGGACCCCAGGCGGCACCGGACGACGCGCGGGGTGGTCGGAGACCCGCAGCGCGCCGCCAAACGACGACTGTCCCCCTGCCGGAGTCTGCAGGCCGCGCCTCGCTTGGGCGGCAGGCCACGTGGAGCGGGCCCCGCCGGGCGGCTGCAACGAGTCACGCTCCTGGAGATCTCGGCTCCCCGTCCTCCATTGTGTTGGGAGGCCCGACGCAACTCGCAGCAGCGGAGCAGGAGAGAGTGGTGCACCTCTGCGGGGCCTGCCTGACCCCCGGCCTTCCGTTCCCGCCGCGCCCGGCAGCCGGGTGCGGTCTCGGGCTGGGATTCCGGCCTATCCCGCGCTGCCGCTTCTCCAGCCGCGGCCCACCAGGGAGGCGCGGCGGCGCGGCCTGGGATGCTACCGGGACCCCAAACTCCTCTACGCTAGCTGGCCCATGCACCAGGGGGCCCTTGTACTCAGAGGGACTTGAACCCAGAAGGCCCGCAATACTCAGTGGACCAGAGGGGCCCTACCGCGTGAACCGAGGCCTGCACACTCCTGTGGGCCCCTGTGGACTGAGCAACACGCCACTCAGAGAGGTGAGATTGGCGCGCCCTGGGTGGTTGAGGGGCCGTTACTCACCGCATCACCTGCACCTCCGGATCCCCTCGGGGCTTGAGACGTCTCAGCAGTTGACTCCTCGCACCTGCCCTCCTCAGCTCCGCTACGCACCTGGACACTACCCCTCATGCTGGTGGCTCCGTCGGGTTGAGACGAGCGTGGCGCCGTTAGAGGTGGACGCCGAGAGGGCTGCGGTGGCTCACAGAAGCGGCCCAGCTAGGTCTGGGTGCGGTTTGTGGGTCCGTCGCCGCCCCAGCTTGCCCTTCCCTACTCTGAGCAGCCACTGGGCCCATCACGCAGGCGGGCGGCTCCTCGACGGGCCCGGACTGGCGAGTGACAGCCCTCTGGGTGAGCTACGAGACAGCCCGACGTTGGCAGGTACCGGGGTGTGGGAGCCCGACGTGGGGGAAACGCCTGCTGCCACCATACGAGTGTGCCTTGCAAGACTGTGGCTCCTGCCGCGACGTAGCCCGCCGCCCACCATCACCCGACGCCACGCGTCTGAACACCATCGTCCGGCAGTGGGCTGGTACCCCGGCTGCGGTACGCCCGGGCCACGGGCTGGTCACTCTAAACCCCCGTCGCCCGCGATCCTGCCCCCTCCTTGACGTCCTCAGGCGTTCTGTTTCACGTTCTCACCTGCAGAGTGGTCGTCCGCGCCCTCCTGCGCCGCAGCACCGTAGCAGCGAAAGCGGCTGACCAGCAGCGAACCAGGCCCGGTCATGATATACTGATACGCTTTACAACCGGGACCATCCATATACCGCCTAGGGCCCCTGCGCCTCAACAGTGTCACTAACCTGGTGTTCTCACGTACTGCTTACTGCTTCCTGGGCCAGATACACTTGAACCACCCTTTACCTTGCTTCATAACTTTGGGGGTCTGCCGAGGTCCGGAATATGTCCACAACGAGGGCGAAGAAAGAAAGGTCGCTCAAGGACATCTTCACGCGCCAACAGAACATGTCCACATTGGCGCACTCCGCCCGAGGGGGCTCACCGTCTGTGACACCCGGAGGCTCGGGTGAGGAGCCGATAACCCGGGCATTCCTGGAATCTCTCTTCTTAACCTTGTGGGAGGACCTCCAGACGGTGAAGAAGGATCTCACCGCCGAAATCAAGGCCATTCGCAGAGACGTGGATGGCATTGGGGAAAGGGTTGCGGCTCTAGAGGATGGTGGGGACACCAGAGACACAGAGTTGTCCTCGCTTCAGCAGGAGGTGATAAGACTCCAAGATCAACATCTTGATTTGCAACTTCACCTGGAAGACCTGAAGAATCGCTCCCGGAGACATAACATCCGTATCCGGGGAGTGAAAGCCACAGCAGATACTGATGATCTCTTTACCTTCTCCAGGGAGTTATTCAACCACATTCTTGGCGCCTCACCTGATGCTGCCATCAAATTGGATCGCGCCCACAGAGTTGGTCCCCCGCAAGCGAGCAATGCTCCACCTGCAGACATTCTTGTCTGCGTACATGACTTCAGGACCAAGGAGGAGATCATCAGCAAGGCCAGAGCTATGCATCCAATCTCGTTCAAAGGTCAGTCTCCGGTGCTCTTCCAGGACCTGGCTCTTCTTACCCTTCATCGGCGGCGGCAGCTTCGACCTGTCACGGAACACCTCCGACAGCAGGGTGTCTCCTACTCTTGGGGCCACCCATTCCGGCTCATCTTCAGACACAACGGTAAACTGACACAGCTGCGCTCCCTCATTGAAGCTTGTCAGTTGCTGGGAATCTCGCCGCCCCCGGATGAGGACGAGTGCCGTGACACAGCCTCCGATCCTGAGGTCTCCCCATCGGGCTGGTGGTGGCAGGGGCGCGGGCGCCGGACCCGGCGGCCTGACCAGTCTGAGATTGTTAAAGGCCAGCGCACGGTCCTTGACTCCACGGCTGAGGCTTTCGCACAAAACACTCCAGAGGACCCTTGAGCGGGTCGGCTGACCTTGCTCTTCATCATTGCTTCTGAGGCGGGTGGCGGGCGGGGCAGGAGCTCTGTCACTTGGCCACAACATGGACCCCACACTGATTCCCAACCGGTCATCCTGGGATGGCGGACTTTCTCTCTTGACACTGTCTTGTTTCAGTAGTTTTGCACTTGATTCTTTGTTCGGGGTGATTTCTTTTGGGTTTTGGGGTCCCTCGTCCACCCTTTCTATCCACCGTTTAGATGCCCGTCAGGGGCTTTCCTTTGATATATGCGCTCGTATACCACAACCTCAGGGGTGGCCTCCGGGCCTAGCTATCGCTATTCTTAGTCCTTTCCATATGTAGATGCCGCCTACCACTCTTAAAATCCTCACTTTGAATGTGAGAGGTCTTAACAACCCTGTCAAACGCAGAGCGGTCCTCTCATATCTTGATAATGCCAAGGCTGACATCTGCCTCCTACAGGAGACGCACCTGCTGTCAAAAGACTACCACCGCCTAAAGTCCTGCATGTTTCCAACCCAAATGTTCTCATCCAGCCCCACTAAAACAGCTGGTGTGGCCATTCTAGTTTCCCGCACATTCCAGGGTAAAGTCCTTCAGAAGGAGGCCGAAATCAGAGGGAGGCTCCTTACCTATCAATTCATTCTGGGAGGCCTGACGTTCACTCTCGGATCGGTGTATGCTCCCAACGAGGGGCAAGAGAAGTTCTTACACACTGCACTTACTGAAGCCACAGCGACAGCTGATCGCCGACTACTGCTGAGGGGAGACTTGAACCTAGTCTTTGACAACATTCTGGACCGGTCATGCCAGCGCACAGGACAGACGGGCTCGCTCTCTGCGGCAGGACTAGCGCGACTGCGGGACCTAGGCCTTAGTGATCTTTGGCGCTGCTCCCACCCCCAAAGTCGTGAGTATTCCTTTTACTCCAATGCACACAAAACATACGCTAGGCTAGACTACCTCTTAGGTTCCACGCCTCTGCGTGCGCTCATGACTGATGTCGAAATAGGGGTTGCCTCCCTGTCGGACCATGCCCCAGTACTGGCTTCCTTTACACTCCCTCCCTTGCAGTGCCCCGCGCGCCTGTGGCGCCTCCGCGACACTCTCCTTCACCGCGCAGATGTCGTAAAGCAGGTACAGCGCGCCATCAAGGATTACCTTCTACATAATGCCAATCACGACACTTCCCTCGCGACACAATGGGCGACACTTAAAGCGGTCATCCGTGGGGAATTTGTGGCTATCTCCACAGCAGACAACGTGGAACGTAGGCGCAAGAGGGACGATCTCACCCAAAAAAACGAAGGAGCTAGAACATATGCACCAACGTACCGGGGCACCCAGGGTTTGGCATCAATTACGAGCTATGCGACAACAACTGGCGGCACCAGATCAAGATCGGGCTGAGTTTGCGGCCCTCTGCTTACGCCACGCGTATTACACCGGGGGAGACAGGTGTGGCCGCCTCCTGGCCAATAAGCTTCGGGAAGCCAGGCAGAGACAAGGGGTTCAAGAAATTCGCCAGGGGGATGGTAGGAGGGTAACGGACGACTCCGAGATCGCCGAAGTCTTTCGTGACTTCTACGCTCAACTCTATACGAGCCTGCCAGCCACTGGACAACGCTGCTGGCTCTGCTTACCTCGCGGAGGCCGACTTACCCACCTTAACTCAAGCGCAGGCAGACCACTTAGAGAGGGAAATTAGGCTGGAAGAGGTTATAGCAGCCATCTCACGCCTTAAACCAGCTAAATCCCCTGGGCCTGACGGCTATTCAGCTGCCTTTTATAAAACGTTTTGCGCTCTAGTGGCTCCCATCTTGACTAGGCTTTTTAATTCTTTTGCCCAACCAGGGGCGATCCCTGCAGACATGCTCGAAGCCTCCATTGTGGTGATCCCCAAATCAGGGAGAGACCAGACTACCTGTGGAGCGTACCGTCCCATAGCCGTCCTTAACGTTGACATTAAATTGTACACCGGAATTTTGGCAGCCCGTCTAGCGCCCCACATGCCGGGGCTGATAGACCCGGATTAAGCAGGCTTTATTCCCCACCGCCAAACGAGCAATAACACCAAACGGGCCCTTCACCTCATCGAAAAGGCCTCCCAAAAGTCAGGGAAGTACATGCTGCTCACTATCGACGCCGAGAAGGCCTTCGATAGGGTCCACTGGCCCTACTTGGAACAAGTGCTCACACGGATGGGGTTGGGCGACAAACTTAGAACGCACATCTTAAATTGCTACCGATTCCCCACTGCCACGGTCCGAGTGAACGGTCATACATCGACCCGCTTCCCGATAGGTAGGGGTACCCGGCAGGGGTGTCCCCTTTCGCCCCTCCTTTTTGCGCTCTATATGGAGCCTTTGGCTCAGCAAATTAGACAACACCCGCTAATAACCGGGATCAAGTTTGGAGGTGATGTCCACACTATTAGTTTATACGCGGACGACATATTGATCTCACTATCAAACCCGGTGCCGGCGTTGAGAGCTTGCTTCCTGGAACTGGAACGCTTTGCGCATGCCTCAGGGTTTAAAGTTAATATGGAAAAGTCTGTGGCGCTGGACCTCTCCCTGTCACCCACTACCCGGGCATGTCTCCAGGAGCAGCACTCTATTCAGTGGTCAGACGACTCGGTCCCCTATCTAGGGATCCAATTGGCACCCTCCATTCCGGCTACTGTGGCTATCAATTATGCTCACCTACGATCACGGATTCGCAAAGAACTGGGCCAATGGAAACACTTTCCACCCTCCTGGCTCGGCAGAGTGGCGGCCACCAAAATGACTATATTACCCCAGATTTTATATATTTTCCAAACCCTGCCCGTCCGCCCTCCCACTGGATGGATTCAGCAGACCCAATCTGAACTTGCACAATTCATATGGCAGGGCCGCAAACCTTGATGAAGCACGCTATAGCAGTCCTCCTGCCTGAGGAAGGCGGCCTTGAGATTCCCGACCTTCAGCTTTATTTCCAGGCGACACAGCTGCGTTATCTGGTCGAATAAAATCGGCTGGAATCGGAGAAAAACTGGCTATTCCAGGACCGCGCTGTGGCTGCCACGCCCCTTCAGAGGGTCCCCTTCCTTCGAAAGGCACACCGGCCGCCCAATCTCTATGCGTCCTATATCACCCGGGTGACCCTGGAGGCTTGGGATCGTACTAACATTAAACATAAACTGACTACCTTCCCCTCTCACACCAATATTTGATAATCCCGACTTCCAGCCCGGTCTGAGTGAGGCAGCGGGTGCACGTTGGCACTCTTCTGAATGTCGTCTTTGGGCCATCTCTTCGATGTAGACGGGATCATATCGTTTCAGCAGGTCAAATCGGAATACGGGATCCCTGAGGCCGAGCGACTACGGTACCTCCAGATTCGACACTGGGCACTACACCCACAAATCAAGCCACATGCTCACCGACACCTCTCCACATACGAAAAATGGCTTCTCACACGCACATCGGACAGGAAACTCATCTCCGACTTGTATAAAATGCTCTTGGCCAGGAACACACACATGTACAGTGCTAGCCGGCCTCGCTGGGAGCGCGATCTGGGAAGGCCACTCAGCCGTAAAGAATGGGAGGGTGTGTATTATAGGGCTCGCCATTCCGCCTACCATACAGGTAGACGATGACGAAAATAGCCATTTATTGGTACTACACCCCTGCGCGCATCCACTCGGTGGGCCCACGACAAAGCTCTGACTGTCGGCGAGTATGTGGGAAACCTGGCACCTTGGTGCACCTTCTCTGGGACTGTGACACTTACAAGCGTATTGGACCCAAGTCCTCGATGAGGTAGACAAACATTTGGACACACAAATACCGAGGTTTCCTGCCTACGTCCTACTAGGTCTCCCGAACCCCTTGACATACCCACTTAAATCCCGCAGAGGCCGCCTAATCGCGATCGCTCTAGGCTCAGCAGCTCAGAATATTCTCACACATTGGCGCACCTCTCAGATCCCTACACTCACGGGCTGGCTGCAACGACTATGGCATGTCCTGGGAATGGAGAAGATGTCTCTTGCACTGGCTGGGAAGGGTTCCACTTTCGGAGAGCTCTGGCAACCATTCTTGTCCCTTCTCGCTTCCGAATTTCGAGAACTCACCTTCCCTAGGTATCTACGACTCTTGCGCCTTTCCGATCAGCAACCGCCAGCGCCATAATTTCCTACCCATTTGCTGACTCTCCGCCAGCTCCCACAACTTTGATTGCCCCGGTGGACGAGGGAAGGGGAGGGGGGTGGGGGGATAGAGCAAGTTTCATATTTATGTCATTGTATTTTGTTGGTTTGTTCCGACTCCTCTGCTTAAGTATATTAGCCGCGCAGGGCCCTCACCGCCCTTGCTATTTTGTATGCCTTGGTATGTCGGACAAGTTATTTGTTCATAAATTCTCAATAAAAGATTTAAACCATAAAAGCCAGGATTTGAACTCAGGTCTACTAGTACTAAGGATAGTAACTTACCCATTGGTCTATGATTAATGCCTTGTACTCCAATATGGCCATTCATTTCCTTGTTGTTTTAGGTAACGATCAAGTGACCTTATGGCTCCTTCTGAACTCATGTGGCATATGATTCCAAGATCTCGTTTGCGAGAGCTTCTTACCAACTTCATATTTAAAAAATTGCATTAATTGTTAAAGAGAGATTGGTAAACGTCCATACTATTTACAGAAATATCTTCTTTCACTTTATAAACTAATATACACCATACCGCCTCGCTATCCTCATAGACTTGGGTTCAATATTGTAGACATGATGATGCAGCTTTCTGCCTGATTCACCGGGATGGCAGAGTAAGACTGATTATCTACCAGAGAGAAATTTCCAGTTTATAGATAATTTCACTCTAATAGCAATTGCATTTTCAATCTCCAATACACACATTTGCTCGAACTCTGCTTTTTTTCTCTCATAATTGCATACCTACAAGTTGAACATCTCATAGCAACTTTTAGAACATGCCACATTGAAACACATTGGGTGGTGTTTAGGGGTCTCCAACCTTTTCTCTAGTAAAAACTACTCGTGTTCGGTGAAAATCGTCCGAGCTACTAATATTTTCGAATTTTAAATAATGTCCACGACAGAGAAGATTACATTAGTGACCACCATATGCAACATTATCAGCAGTAGTCACCTCAGTGCATCAGGCATGGTTCCCAGCAGCAACGTAAAAAATTGCTTTGACAATGTGGAATACCTCTACATGGGTAAAACCCATAGCTGCAATGCACCTGGTGCCAAGTTAGTGTTGGTAATAAGTCTCCTCAAAAACCAGCTCATGAGTTCTGAAAAAACACACATTTTTGTATCAAATACACACTTTTTAATTTTGGTTTAGATATGTTTATTCAAACATGCAAAGCATCTAACTTTTTAGACTGCGCTGCTCACAGGAGAGCTACTGATGGGTAGCTGACGAGCTACCAGTAGCTCACAAGCTACTCGTTGGAGAAGCCTGGTTTAGATTATTGGCTCAAAAATCCTTCCTCTATCTGATAATTTACTTCCTAAAGTCCAACTCTCTGAAAACTGCCCTCTTGAAGGTCCATCATGATACATGGCAACTGACAAATGGAGATAGGCAAAGAGTTATGATCTGAAGACAATCTAGGAAAAATATTGATATCTATATCTATGTATTTATCCACTAATAAATCTTACATGGACAAAGTATTACAATGTTTTATACTGCAATAAAGTTAACATGTTGGGATTACATTGAAATTGGGTTAACAGTTTTGAACATAAAGCATATGCAATGCATCCATTCTTTAGTCAGTGAACCCTATATAAATCTTAGTCAAGAAATTGTTTGAAGAGGAGAGTCTCAAGTTGCTTTCGGAAAACAGAGAGTGGAATCAGAGCCCTGAGGTCAAGGCCGAAGAGTTCCAATCTAAAGTGGGTGCACTAGAGAAGGGTTATTTCCATGCTGAAGATGTTCTGAATTTGGGATGTTTGAGGAGGAGAGCATTTTTGGTGGTGACAAAGGTGTGTTTTCCACTCTTCAATAATTAGGATCAGTTGGTTTGAACGGTTTGAACCATCTTAAGACCTTGTCATGAAAGCCCATGTGAAGATCAAGTAACTGAAGTAGTCTATCATGATCAACTATGTAGAAGGCCTCTGATAGGTCGCTTTGGTCGCCCTAAGTTGGCGGGGGTATGCCCAGACGTGGGTCCCTTGCTCACTTTGCCACTGGATTCCAGCAAGCCTGGCTGATGACGGCTGAAATGCCAGAAACCGGTCCTAGGATGCTTGTTTCCGGTCCAGGAAGACATGGCTTGGCAGTTCGGGCTGCACTGTTCCCATGAGGCACAGGGTCAGACTGATTTGCATATGGCCATGTCTGAACTGGGGTGGTGGAGTGAGCTAAAGAATGATGATGGATTAAACCCAGATCAGTTGACTGGGGGTGAGTGCTTGATTGGCTCAAGCGTTCCGTCCATCATCCCCTTTTGTATCGCTTTGGTCGCCCTAAGTTGGCGGGGTATGCCCAGACGTGGGTCCCTTGCTCACTTTGCCACTGGATTCCAGCAAGCCTGGCTGATGACGGCTGAAATGCCAGAAACCGGTCCTAGGATGCTTGTTTCCGGTCCAGGGAAGACATGGCTTGGCAGTTCGGGCTGCACTGTTCCCATGAGGCACAGGGTCAGACTGATTTGCATATGGCCATGTCTGAACTGGGGTGGTGGAGTGAGCTAAAGAATGATGATGGATTAAACCCAGATCAGTTGACTGGGGGTGAGTGCTTGATTGGCTCAAGCGTTCCGTCCATCATCCCCTTTTGTATCGCTTTGGTCGCCCTAAGTTGGCGGGGGTATGCCCAGACGTGGGTCCCTTGCTCACTTTGCCACTGGATTCCAGCAAGCCTGGCTGATGACGGCTGAAATGCCAGAAACCGGTCCTAGGATGCTTGTTTCCGGTCCAGGGAAGACATGGCTTGGCAGTTCGGGCTGCACTGTTCCCATGACGATACAAAGGGGATGATGGACGGAGCGTTTGAGCCAATCAAACACTCACCCCAGTCAACTGATCTGGGTTTAATCCATCATCATTCTTTAGCTCACTCCACCACCCCAGTTCAGACATGGCCATATGCAAATCAGTCTGACCCTGTGCCTCATGGGAACAGTCCAGCCCGAACTGCCAAGCCATGTACTTCCTGGACCGAGAACAAGCATCCTAGGACCGGTTTCTGGCATTTCAGCCGTCATCAGCCAGGCTTGCTGAATCCAGTGGTAAAGTGAGCAAGGGACCACGTCTGGGCATACCCCGCCAACTAGGGCGATCAAGCGATACAAAAGGGATGATGGACGGAACGTTTGAGCCAATCAAACACTCACCCCAGTCAACTGATCTGGGTTTAATCCATCATCATTCTTTAGCTCACTCCACCACCCCAGTTCAGACATGGCCATATGCAAATCAGTCTGACCCTGTGCCTCATGGGAACAGTCCAGCCCGAACTGCCAAGCCATGTCTTCCCTGGACCGGAAACAAGCATCCTAGGACCGGTTTCTGGCATTTCAGCCGTCATCAGCCAGGCTTGCTTGAATCCAGTGGTAAAGTGAGCAAGGGACCCACGTCTGGGCATACCTCGCCAACTTAGGCGACTAAAGCGATACAAAGGGGATGATGGACGGAACGTTTGAGCCAATCAAACACTCACCCCCAGTCAACTGATCTGGGTTTAATCCATCATCATTCTTTAGCTCACTCCACCACCCCAGTTCAGACATGGCCATATGCAAATCAGTCTGACCCTGTGCCTCATGGGAACAGTCCAGCCCGAACTGCCAAGCCATGTCTTCCCTGGACCGGAAACAAGCATCCTAGGACCGGTTTCTGGCATTTCAGCCGTCATCAGCCAGGCTTGCTTGAATCCAGTGGTAAAGTGAGCAAGGGACCCACGTCTGGGCATACCCCGCCAACTTAGGGCGACCAAAGCGATACAAAAGGGGATGATGGACGGAGCGTTTGAGCCAATCAAACACTCACCCCCAGTCAACTGATCTGGGTTTAATCCATCATCATTCTTTAGCTCACTCCACCACCCCAGTTCAGACATGGCCATATGCAAATCAGTCTGACCCTGTGCCTCATGGGAACAGTCCAGCCCGAACTGCCAAGCCATGTCTTCCCTGGACCGGAAACAAGCATCCTAGGACCGGTTTCTGGCATTTCAGCCGTCATCAGCCAGGCTTGCTTGAATCCAGTGGTAAAGTGAGCAAGGGACCCACGTCTGGGCATACCCCCGCCAACTTAGGGGCGACCAAAGCGATACAAAAGGGGATGATGGACGGAACGTTTGAGCCAATCAAACACTCACCCCCAGTCAACTGATCTGGGTTTAATCCATCATCATTCTTTAGCTCACTCCACCACCCCAGTTCAGACATGGCCATATGCAAATCAGTCTGACCCTGTGCCTCATGGGAACAGTCCAGCCCGAACTGCCAAGCCATGTCTTCCCTGGACCGGAAACAAGCATCCTAGGACCGGTTTCTGGCATTTCAGCCGTCATCAGCCAGGCTTGCTTGAATCCAGTGGTAAAGTGAGCAAGGGACCCACGTCTGGGCATACCCCCGCCAACTTAGGGCGACCAAGCGATACAAAAGGGGATGATGGACGGAACGTTTGAGCCAATCAAACACTCACCCCCAGTCAACTGATCTGGGTTTAATCCATCATCATTCTTTAGCTCACTCCACCACCCCAGTTCAGACATGGCCATATGCAAATCAGTCTGACCCTGTGCCTCATGGGAACAGTCCAGCCCGAACTGCCAAGCCATGTCTTCCCTGGACCGGAAACAAGCATCCTAGGACCGGTTTCTGGCATTTCAGCCGTCATCAGCCAGGCTTGCTTGAATCCAGTGGTAAAGTGAGCAAGGGACCCACGTCTGGGCATACCCCCGCCAACTTAGGGCGACCAAAGCGATACAAAAGGGGATGATGGACGGAACGTTTGAGCCAATCAAACACTCACCCCCAGTCAACTGATCTGGGTTTAATCCATCATCATTCTTTAGCTCACTCCACCACCCCAGTTCAGACATGGCCATATGCAAATCAGTCTGACCCTGTGCCTCATGGGAACAGTCCAGCCCGAACTGCCAAGCCATGTCTTCCCTGGACCGGAAACAAGCATCCTAGGACCGGTTTCTGGCATTTCAGCCGTCATCAGCCAGGCTTGCTTGAATCCAGTGGTAAAGTGAGCAAGGGACCCACGTCTGGGCATACCCCCGCCAACTTAGGGCGACCAAAGCGATACAAAGGGGATGATGGACGGAACGTTTGAGCCAATCAAACACTCACCCCCAGTCAACTGATCTGGGTTTAATCCATCATCATTCTTTAGCTCACTCCACCACCCCAGTTCAGACATGGCCATATGCAAATCAGTCTGACCCTGTGCCTCATGGGAACAGTCCAGCCCGAACTGCCAAGCCATGTCTTCCCTGGACCGGAAACAAGCATCCTAGGACCGGTTTCTGGCATTTCAGCCGTCATCAGCCAGGCTTGCTTGAATCCAGTGGTAAAGTGAGCAAGGGACCCACGTCTGGGCATACCCCCGCCAACTTAGGGCGACCAAAGCGATACAAAAGGGGATGATGGACGGAGCGTTTGAGCCAATCAAACACTCACCCCCAGTCAACTGATCTGGGTTTAATCCATCATCATTCTTTAGCTCACTCCACCACCCCAGTTCAGACATGGCCATATGCAAATCAGTCTGACCCTGTGCCTCATGGGAACAGTCCAGCCCGAACTGCCAAGCCATGTCTTCCCTGGACCGGAAACAAGCATCCTAGGACCGGTTTCTGGCATTTCAGCCGTCATCAGCCAGGCTTGCTTGAATCCAGTGGTAAAGTGAGCAAGGGACCCACGTCTGGGCATACCCCGCCAACTTAGGGCGACCAAAGCGATACAAAGGGGATGATGGACGGAGCGTTTGAGCCAATCAAACACTCACCCCCAGTCAACTGATCTGGGTTTAATCCATCATCATTCTTTAGCTCACTCCACCACCCCAGTTCAGACATGGCCATATGCAAATCAGTCTGACCCTGTGCCTCATGGGAACAGTCCAGCCCGAACTGCCAAGCCATGTCTTCCCTGGACCGGAAACAAGCATCCTAGGACCGGTTTCTGGCATTTCAGCCGTCATCAGCCAGGCTTGCTTGAATCCAGTGGTAAAGTGAGCAAGGGACCCACGTCTGGGCATACCCCCGCCAACTTAGGGCGACCAAAGCGATACAAAAGGGGATGATGGACGGAACGTTTGAGCCAATCAAACACTCACCCCCAGTCAACTGATCTGGGTTTAATCCATCATCATTCTTTAGCTCACTCCACCACCCCAGTTCAGACATGGCCATATGCAAATCAGTCTGACCCTGTGCCTCATGGGAACAGTCCAGCCCGAACTGCCAAGCCATGTCTTCCCTGGACCGGAAACAAGCATCCTAGGACCGGTTTCTGGCATTTCAGCCGTCATCAGCCAGGCTTGCTTGAATCCAGTGGTAAAGTGAGCAAGGGACCCACGTCTGGGCATACCCCCGCCAACTTAGGGGCGACCAAAGCGATACAAAAGGGGATGATGGACGGAACGTTTGAGCCAATCAAACACTCACCCCCAGTCAACTGATCTGGGTTTAATCCATCATCATTCTTTAGCTCACTCCACCACCCCCAGTTCAGACATGGCCATATGCAAATCAGTCTGACCCTGTGCCTCATGGGAACAGTCCAGCCCGAACTGCCAAGCCATGTCTTCCCTGGACCGGAAACAAGCATCCTAGGACCGGTTTCTGGCATTTCAGCCGTCATCAGCCAGGCTTGCTTGAATCCAGTGGTAAAGTGAGCAAGGGACCCACGTCTGGGCATACCCCCGCCAACTTAGGGCGACCAAAGCGATACAAAAGGGGATGATGGACGGAACGTTTGAGCCAATCAAACACTCACCCCCAGTCAACTGATCTGGGTTTAATCCATCATCATTCTTTAGCTCACTCCACCACCCCAGTTCAGACATGGCCATATGCAAATCAGTCTGACCCTGTGCCTCATGGGAACAGTCCAGCCCGAACTGCCAAGCCATGTCTTCCCTGGACCGGAAACAAGCATCCTAGGACCGGTTTCTGGCATTTCAGCCGTCATCAGCCAGGCTTGCTTGAATCCAGTGGTAAAGTGAGCAAGGGACCCACGTCTGGGCATACCCCCGCCAACTTAGGGGCGACCAAAGCGATACAAAAGGGGATGATGGACGGAACGTTTGAGCCAATCAAACACTCACCCCCAGTCAACTGATCTGGGTTTAATCCATCATCATTCTTTAGCTCACTCCACCACCCCAGTTCAGACATGGCCATATGCAAATCAGTCTGACCCTGTGCCTCATGGGAACAGTCCAGCCCGAACTGCCAAGCCATGTCTTCCCTGGACCGGAAACAAGCATCCTAGGACCGGTTTCTGGCATTACAGCCGTCATCAGCCAGGCTTGCTTGAATCCAGTGGTAAAGTGAGCAAGGGACCCACGTCTGGGCATACCCCGCCAACTTAGGGCGACCAAAGCGATACAAAGGGGATGATGGACGGAACGTTTGAGCCAATCAAACACTCACCCCCAGTCAACTGATCTGGGTTTAATCCATCATCATTCTTTAGCTCACTCCACCACCCCAGTTCAGACATGGCCATATGCAAATCAGTCTGACCCTGTGCCTCATGGGAACAGTCCAGCCCGAACTGCCA